>CM042154.1:39082021-39289521 GCA_023376005.1 Doryteuthis pealeii | reverse complement strand
TTTAGAAAATAGTAACTGAGTTTCTTCTGCCGCCACTGTCAGTGGGTTATTTTTCTTGATCTTTAAACCCATAAAAAAAAAAAAAAAGGAAGTTGTTATATATATATCTCATCCACAGACATGTGTTTCGGCGTTTCACGCCTCTTCAGTGTGACTAAACACAACAACTAACTCCGATCCGTTAACCTCTGGACCATTGCCAGCTGCTGTTTAAGGAGCAGTGTTTTAGATGTTTTAAATACATACATCTGTGTATATACTTTACCATCACCAGAGATAGAATTTGTGAGCAGATGATCATTGTATTATGCTGGCGGTGAAAGTTTATTAAATTTGCTCCTAAAGAGCTCTACTGGGTTATGGGAGCATATAATAAGTCATCCACAGACACGTTATTCAGCGTTTCACGCCTCTTCAGTGTGGCTTTTGTTGAGTGTTGCTTCTAGGATTTCTTCAAAACAGCATGCAGCAATTTTGCTTTATCTCCAGGCATTTCGTTAAAGTCCTAGTGGTGCAACCCTTCAATAGTACTTCTACTGCTACAGCTTGGAAGATTTCCATATGGTTGTTAACTTATCAACTGTAGTCCATACTTCAAGTACATATTACTTTAAAAAAAAAAAAATTTTTTTAAAAATTATAATATAAATACTATGTGACTCAAAATTGAGCTTAATGTTTGCCAAAGGTTGTTTTTAGGTCTGGTTTGATTTCTTTATTTAACAGTATATCAACCTTTGTGCATTATTTAATGCCAAATCCATTCTTGTAGAAGAACAGTAGTAGTACTATTTAACCCATAGCTTGGGGTGAGTGTGTCTTAAAACAAACTGATATAATAAAATCAAAAGTTCTTGAAAGTAGGGTCTATTAAGTACATTAAAAAACATTTTCTGGACAACTACTGTTATGGAGTGCAAACAATTTAATTTTTAAACCAAATATTCTTTTTAATCTAAGGATTTATTAGCATTTTAGTGGATAAAATTGTCCCCACCCTCCCAATCATACTGGTTCTTGATGTCATGGCCTATTGAAATCTTTTTGTAGATTTGTCATTACTGATTACTTTATATTTATTCATTTTTTTTAATGATTATCTAGGGGTTTTTCTTGGTTGAAACACATCACACTGACTGAACTATTGCAGGTTGGTGTTGATTACTAAAGCTGATTATATAAAGATTTAGTTTTTACTTGTTTTTTCTTTTCAGAAAGAGCTTTGTGTGCTTTCTTCCAAGGGAAGACTTGTACATTTAAAGCTATGCACAGTGTAGGAGTAGGAAGGAGTGCAGTTGTGTGGAGTGGAAACTATTACAATAATGGTACCAATAATAATGCAGACAGTGTAGTCATAGACAAGTGGAAGACATTTCCTTTATGGATGGATTACTAATAAGATTAATCTTCTGTCATCCTTAATCTTCATTGGATTAAAGCTAAACCTCCTGAGACATCACTTAAATATTCTTCGATACAAACAGTTATAGAAATGGGCTATAATTTGCCTTTTCTATTGTTAACATAGAAGAATTCCTATGTAAATATTAATTGTTTACATCTGTGTGATTCTATTCTAACTGGTTTGGTGAGGCTCCTGCTCTGGAGAGTATGGATTACCCCTTCATTTTTTTTTTTTGTTCATTTTTATTTTTTGTTCATTTAAATTTTTACAGAATTAGAATTTAAAGAGCACTTTTTCATGCTTCCTTAACACAACATGGATTCTCTCTTTCTGTCTTCTGGGTGTGACCCTAAACTGCATCTGGTGGTGAGGCTTCATTTTTATTTTATTTTTTTAGATCTTGTCAATGTGGAGTACAACTTTGTTGCCATCATTACCAGGACCACTCTGACCTGTTAGTCCCATCTATGGGTCAAATAGATCTTCTTTTTAAATTATTCACATTTGATATGACCATGTGAATTTTTAAAAAAAGAAACAACTACACAAAAATGTAAATATGAATGTACAGTGAATGTAATTCCCTAACCTCTTGGCATAAAATAACAATAGATGGATTGACATGCCATTAAATCAACTGATCAATAATTGGTTTGGTTTTGGTAACACCCTTCTCATTTTTAGTAATTTACTAAGCTTAGTTAGGCACAAGGCTAGAATTATGGGGCACCCAGTGAGAATTGAACTAATAATGGTCTGCAGGTTTAGCTTACTAGGTGCTCTGTTTATTTTTATAGTTGTATAAATAAGAATTCCTTATAGAATTGACGACCTGAGTTCAAATCCTAGACAAGGCTGTTTTGTCTTTCACCTTGTGCTAATGTCTTTATGAAAGACATCGATCCACCTCTTATTCCCCCTAGCTATGGATAGATAGTAGGGCAAACTTTAGTCTTAATTAGGCAACCAGTTTAAGAGAAGGAAAACTGAATTAAAACCTGCTGTATTCTGCTTAAAAATAGCTCTATGCTAGAGGGGTTGCGTAAATTCTTTCTGACTTGTTTTGCCTGTAGTGTGGAAGATGAAGCCTTTTTTTTTTTTTTTTTTTTTAACCAACAAAACCTTTTGATATCAATATGTGTCAACTAAACAAGCAACTACATACATTCTCATAATTTCTTTATTCTTCCTGCTACTGCGGTAAATTCTTAGTTAATACAAAATTTCCCAGTATTGTATTTTGCCTAATAATAATAAAATCTTTTTCTTAAGATATTCATTTTGGTATGAGATAATCACTGTTAATAAAAAGTGTGGGTTTATGATAAATCATGGCTACATTTTAAAAATCTCAGTCTAAATGAAATCTATTGGGAGAAAGTTTTGTTTGGCATTCAAAGGGAATTCATTTTCTTTTACAACTCTTCACACCCCATCATCATTACTCACCTCTGTCACCTCCTTCAACTTCACACCCTATCACTCATGTGGATGTTGTCATCTAAAATAATGAGAAATAAGCAAGTTTAGAAACTGCCTTAAGCTTGATAAAATTAATGAAGCTTTTTTTTCTTTTTTTTTTTTTCTTTTCAAATTTCTTTTTATTTCAATTCACAAACCGGTTATGATCCATGGCAAGAAAATTTCAACATTTCTATCAGTTGTCATAATAAATGACTAGCTTAGTTTTGAACAAGGCCAAAAGTATAGAGCACCTAGAATCAAATTTGGTACACAGTAATTGATCTGTGAGATTAGCTTGTTATCCATTATATAATGATGAAATACTCAAAGCTTAAAACATATTTAAACAGTTTTTCAAATGTTGCTCTTCGAAACTTATGTACACGCACGCACACACACACACGCACACACACACAAATGTGATAAGACAAATAGGAATATTTCTTGTGTTTATTTTTTTGATTGTTCTTAATTAGTTTGAACCTTAGGTCATTGTCAGTGGAAAAGTTTTTATAGAAATTTTTTAAGAGTTGATATGCTATTAGAGAAGCAACTAACAATGCACTGGTGACATAACATATCCATTTGTTGAATGAGAATTATTTTCTGGTACTCAGATGTCTTCAACTGACCTTTTATATATCTGCTGTCAGGACACCTAGCAATGAGTACTCTATTTGCGAGGTATGTTAAAAATAGGAGGGGTGTGTTTTAAATTAACTGTGACTGCCTGGTTTGTTATATACATGTGTGTGTGTGTGTATGTATATAATGAAACTAAACTTAGTAAAAAAAAAAATGGTTTGGTTTTGGTAACACCCTTCTTATGTCTGTTTTGTAGTAATTTACTAAGCTTAGTTAGGTACAAGGCTAGAATTATGGAGAACCTGGTGACAATTGAACTCTACCAAAGGTCTGCTAGTTTAAAATGTAGATATTAACGTACAAGGAATATAATTCCCTAACCTCTAGGCATAAAATAACCCTAGATGGATTGACATGTTAAAATCAATCTTCTATCACCTTAGGTGAATTACTAAGTTTGATCATAGTTATAAATAATACTTTTAATTTATGCTAACACTTTGCCCTCCCCCCCAAAAAAAAAAAATGCTGAAAATTTTTAATGTATTGATTAAAAAAAGTGTACATATGAAGATATTGAATCCTTTGGTTGGTGGGAGGGGAGAGTTTTTCTGTCAGTTTCCTACTTAAAAGGAAGGGCAGAATTTGAAAATTAAATAAGTTTCAACTTTATTTGAAGCTAATAGAAATGTTGAAATTTTAATTGAAATATTCTTGTCATCTGTTTGAGGATTGGATTCTGACAAAGCTTCATTAATTTTATCAAGCTTGAGGCAGTTTCTAACCCTACTTGTTTCAGATGACAACATCCACATGGGGTAGGGGATAAGGAGAAATAGAAAATAAAGGATGAGGTTGAAGGAGCTGACTAGAGGTGGTGAGTAATATTAATAGGGTGTGAAGAGATGTAAAAAAGGGAAAAAAATTACTAGAAGTGGTGACTTTGTAAGGCAGTCAGAAAAAGTGTTGAGGGATTGAAATGAATGAATTCAAACAAGCTAGGAATTTGTTTGGGAACAGGATTATTTACTTTGTATGAAGTCACTCTCTTCCTTTTTGCTCTCATTTTGGCTGAAATTTCCATGAAACTGTCTTAATTTCTTGGAAATTTTAGAATTTTTATTGCTTTCTTCTTTATCTTATTTATCTATTGAGTTAAAAATTCCAAATTTAAGACTTATTCATCAGATGATAAATGTAGGCAATTAGATTTAAGATTTTTCTAATTCTGAAGTCAACTTTGCTTTTTAATAAGTCATTAACCCTTATAACCCTGAGTCTCTTAAGACCATAGACCTTTCTATCCTAGGCTCTTGGCTTGAAAAATAGCTGAAAGTGTAAAATGTAATGTTGTTTAATAGCTTTACAGGCTGTTAAATAACAGGTTACAACATTCTATAGACAATTTAAAATATACTAGAAAATAATTTTATATATAAAATTGCAGCTTTTTTAATTTTTTATTTTTAAGTGGTGATATAGAAGAGGGGAATTCCTGATCAAAATTACGGCCACCCAGGTTCAAAGGATTAATATAAAATATATCTGCTTTTTCTTTATATTTTTTTGATCCACTTGAGGGGATGAGCCTTATTTTACCACACTGGCCCATGATGACAAATATCCTTCTAGACTAATTGCTCATCAAGGCTAGAGAGCCCAGTCAGCCTCACTATTTTACCCATAAATAGAAGAGATATCAATGCTTTTTCCAATGTCATTAGTGTGAAGTGAACAGCCTTGACCAGAATTTGAACTCTACTCACCAGTGCCATTTTTCTATGCATCATCCACTGCTTCTCTCTTTGAACATTTAAGTTAGTCATGGGCAAATTGTAGCCTGCTTTTTGAATGACCAGCCTAAGATTTCAATTTTTTTATAGAAAATGTATTTTTACTGAAGAGAAAAAAAAATCATTTCCCTATTACGCGTTCGGCTTTGTGTAGTGAAAATGGTTGAGATACAACAAATTACCTTGAATTTCTTTTTAGGTTGTGTGTGTCTTACCTCATGAGGATCATTGTCTCATGTAGCCCACTTCTCAAAAGATTATGCCTGATGTAAGTCAGTTATTTACTAAGTATAACTTAAATTTGGCACCAAACCACAATGAGTACCTAGTGAGGAGGATAAGATTAGTAATTGATCTCAGACGAGCAGGCTTACCATTATGACAAAATGGGGTGCATTCTATTTAAATTACACATTTTTTTTTATTTATCTATTTTTTTTTTTAATTGAAGTCATTGTTAAATTTGACTAATATTTCTTTTTCATCTTTTAATTTTTTGCTTTTATCATCATAAATAGCAATTAGAATGAAAAGATGAAGAAAATATTAGCCAAGATTAATGATTAGCAAAATTCTCATTTTTGTTACTTCAAAGTCTGCAGATAAGATAAGTGAGATATGTAGACAAACTAGAATAATTCGAGGGAAGAATTGTCGCAGCCCCCCACCCAAAAAAAAAAAAAAAAAAAAACAACAAAAAACAAAAAAAAAACCCTGAACATTAGACAGAATACATATTTATATATGGTAACAAGTGTCATCAATTTGCCACTAAAGGCTGCTGCAATTTTTTCTTTTCCCTTCTATGTTTGGGGTACTGATCATTGAAATAAATTTTCCAGTGTAGGTGCTGGTAACAGTTGTAGGAATAGCCAAATGGACTATTTATTCTTGTCCTTTTTCTGTGCATTAAGATTGTGTTCTTGTTATTAAGGAACATTTTTGGAGAGAGGAGTTCCTCCTTAAAGGAATAAAATAGATCAATTGGTGCACTAAAGAGTGATTCATGTCTGAATAGGAGGAGGAGTAGCAGCTTTGTAATCTGGTTGTGATTGATTTTGCTCTGATCACTGGGTATTCTTAATAACACTTAGATGTAAGAAGGGCTGAGTGAGGCAAGGAGTGGGAGGGAGGAAAGAAAGGAGTGGTGGTAGGGGGGAGTAGATTAGTAGGAAGGAGATTATAAGAAGGCTATAGGATGAGCAATACACTTTCTTTTTTTCTCTTGAAAGGAAATCAAGATGGCTGTCTTCTATTTATTTGTTGTTTTTTTTCCCCTAAAAGTTGCAGCATGGTTTTGGGTTACTTTCTGCCTTTTATCAAAAAAAAAAAAAAAATTAATAACTATCATTAAACCTAAAAACAAGAACATTGACTTTTGTGTTTTGTAACTACTTCTAGGATGAGTGTATCTGTACCTGAGAAAATTATATATATATATATAATAAAGCTGTTTTTTTTCTTTTGTATTTATTTTTGAGAAAGTAGTAAATTGTTGTCATTTGTATATTTTATCTTAAGATAAAAGGAAAATTCTATACTACACACAGGTTAACAGTTTAATTTGCAATCAATGTAAATATGTTATTTTTTATGGGTACTTTGCAAATAAATATAGAAAATAATTTTTTTCAATTTTTTTTTTTTTTACTTGCTCAGTATGTTTGACCTTTATATAAGGAATGGCTTAATATACAAAATAATCCAAATAGTTTGTCTTTATACATAAAGATGACAACTTGAAGAATTCCTTCCTTGTAAACAACTTTGGATTATTTCAAATAGTTGGCAGGATAATTTAAGAAAACTAAATTTATCTTATGTTTTTTGTTGGTGTCTAGTGAATTAGGAAGGGCTTGTAGCATATCATTGTAAGAAATGGATTTGTCTACCTAAGTCTAAATACTGAACAAGGCTGTTTGCATTTCACATAGTGCTAATACTTGTTAAGTCAAACCCTGATTTAATTCTCATAAAAGTTCAAATTTATTTGATATAAATTTCTTTATCAAAGAATGAAAGTTGTGTAGCTTGTACTACAAGATTTGTATGCAACAAATATAACAAGACAAGTTCAAAGTTTAACTCTCTGCCATACACAGGTAGACTACTTATGCATAATATGTCCAGATGTTGATTTAAATGCCATTGCTGTTAATAGGTGGTAATCAATTAGTTTAGTAATAATCATTATAGGAAAATTAATAAAAAAAATAAAATAATGTGTAAATGTCCATGTGCAACCTTTACTTATGCATCTTTAAAATTCTACACATAGTGGGAAGCTGATGGTAGGTGTGGCGCTCCATTTCAGATGCAAAACACTAGTAAAAAGGAGATAGACTCCCTTGCTGTCTGGCTATTCTGCCTACTTTGATCTAGCAAAAATTCTAGTATAGGGTTTGCTCAAAAGTAGCTACAAAAGGCCACAAAACCTGTAGTTATAAGAAAGGGAGATTTATATTTTCTAACCTTTAAATACTTCATTATAAATATAAAAGTAATTTTTAAAGAACATATTTAAAGATAATCAATATTCAAAAAGCAAACAAACACATTTGTGTGTTGTTTACTATCAATCAATCCTTGTATTATCGACATTAGCATGATTGTCTCAAATCAATTAAATTTATAAACAATGATTATTGGTTTGAATTACTAATTAGCAAGAATACATCATCATAAATTAAAAATTGGCTTTTAAATAACAATCTTGTTGTGGGAATAAATTTGAATGTTAAGGTGCTTAGTGTAAAGTAACCTGTTTGTGATAGGTTATAAAGTTTGTAATTTTTTTTTCTCTGCCTTTTACTAAATTAAATTTTTTTTTTTTTCCTCAAACATTTTTTGACTATCATTTCTGTTTAGACTAAAGGAAAATAATTAAATTTTGAACTTTTTTATATTTATTTTTTTCTTCTCCCATTTGCTACTGTCTATTTGTAAGGTTAAATCAAAAAAAAAAAAAACAACAAAACAAACAGGCAAACTTTATGCTTTGATGAATTTTTTTTTTTTTTGCTGCAGTAGTTTTCAGTTTAAAAAAGAACATTTTTTTTTGTTGATTGCATGGAACAGCTGAAATGAAAAATGGAGCAATTCTTGCAAGGAATTGTGACTAATTCACTTTCCACTTTTATTTTATTTATTTAAAAAAATATATTTGTCAGTGGTTTAAAGTTTGTTTTATTAGTTTAATACCAGATTAAAAGATTGTATTCAATTTTTGTGTTGTAAAATTTTTTTTGTGAAAAGTTTTTATTTGCAAAAATTTAAACGTAAGGCTAAATTTTAAAATTCATTTTTTATTTTTTTTTTTTTTTTACTCTGATTTAGAGGGGAAAATATCCACTTTAGTCCAGGTTAAAAGTGTAGTAAGGATAACCCAAACCTTTTTTATTTTTCTTACCTTAGTTTTGATAAAAAGACCAGGCTTTGGACAATTTATCAAAATGTTTTTTGTTCTCTAATTGGAAAAATAAGGTCTAAAAAGTTTGGCTTTAGATTACCCTTACCACACTTTTAACCTGGGATACTTGGTAATTCCAGCTTGATCATTAAGCTCCAATTAAAGTTTCTTTATTTGTTAAGACCTTTAAAAAAAAAGATAGATATTTGTCTAAATACTTAAAACTTTGGGGTGGGTCATTTACCTAAGTAATTAGTACTAGATGACCTCCCCCCCCACTCAGTTATGAATATCAACTAATGGTTATCTGATAATTCTTATTTGATCAGAAGTTTTATATTGAATAACAACTGCATTTTATACGTGCACATCAAATAGTGTTTCTCTTTATTTCTGCTAGTCCTGTTGGTGTGACTTAGAATATGCATAACCTGCAGACTGTACCCCCCCCCCCAAAAAAAAAAAAAAGGTGTCCTGGGTATGACACTAAACTGCATCTGATTCTCGTGGTGAGGCTCACCACTTCATTGCCATTACTCCCAGGTCCACTCTGACCCAGAGTGGTAGTACTTGTTAGATTCCCATGAACGGATCAAATAGATCTGATTAAAAACTATTGGTATTTGATTGGACCATGTGCAAAACAAACCTGAGACACTTATGCATAAAAATAACTCTAGACAGGTTGACATGCCATTAAAATCATTTCTGCAGGCCAGCTTACAAAGACACTGGTGTCTGCTCTTGTCCACCTGTAGTTAAAAAAAGGTGCTGATTAGAGAACAGGTCCCCAGGCAGAAGGCTTCATTTATTTTGTATTCCAGACTCAAATGTATGTTATATTATCTGTATGTACTAAAGCGTAACTGACTTATAGGTTCATTAAGAAAATGGAAGTTTACTTTGAAAATTCAAACCTTTTTCTATTTTAAAAATCCTCTTAACTTGTTAATACAAACATATGTTTGCCCAGATGCACAATTTTTGAATTGAGAGATAAACTATTATGATAAATGTTTAGTTCTTTTGAAAGTGAATTCTAATCTAGTTTTAAGTATATGAGATTCCCTGATCATGTATTAATCTATTATGATGTAACACATGTATTAATCTATTATGATGTAACACATGTATTAATCTATTATGATGTAACACATGTATTAATCTATTATGATGTAACACATGTATTAATCTATTATGATGTAACACATGTATTAATCTATTATGATGTATGATGTAACACATGTATTGATATATTTATTTTTTGTCTGTAATACCTTAAATCTCTTAAATAATTAAAACATTTAAAGATGTTCAATTTCCACGATAATGGATGGTGGGCCTTTTTAAGAGATAAAGGAATAAATACAATAGAATTTGGTACAATTAAATAAAGAATGATTTAAAATTTTACCTTTTTATAATTTCAAACAGTCTACACATGTTCACTATTCCTGTTAACACATTCTTGGAATCTCCCACAGGTGATTTAAAAGAAAAAGTTATTTCTATGGGAATGTCTTTATTAGAAAAGCAGAACTGATATCACAGAGACCACCTGGGGAAGATTCCAATAATTTGTTGACTAAGATGGTGAATAGGTGGGGACTTAAAAATCATAAAGGAATACCTGTAAAAATGTTTATTTATTTTATACAACCTGCATGTTTAAAAAAACAAAACAAAACCTGTTAATAGTAAAGAATAAACAAAATCTTAATTTCATATGTGCCATTATTTCTTTGATATCACAGGTATCCAAATAAAGAGAATAGAGATGAGCTATTGTGTAATTTTATACATTGACAAAAATAGTAAAAACTTAAAGCAGCTTAATTGAATAATGTTGCTAATAAATATAATTCCTTAAAGGCTTCAAGGCCGGTTGGAATTCAGTTATTTAATTCCTACCCTTATTCATTTAAGTTCTTAACAAGGGACATTCTATTTTCATCATACCAGATAATCAGTCATGTAAAAAAAAAAATCTGGTATTGTATGATGGTTAGTTTAATAAGTCGGCATTGATGTGCTAAGTGCATTTTATAGGATTAGTTTAATAGTATGACTATTGATATCTACTAAACATAGCTTAGAATAAAATTGAGGGGAAAGTAGGTTGTAGGAAGATTATGCCTAATTTAAGTAAGGGAGGGATTGTTTTAGAAAATCATGGCATTTTAAAAGCTCTGCTTATTGACTAAATATAAAATTGATAATTATTTTGGCTATGAAGCTTTATATAAATAGTAGTGTATTAGACTGAAT
Organism: Doryteuthis pealeii; assembly: GCA_023376005.1. Lineage (NCBI taxonomy): Eukaryota > Metazoa > Mollusca > Cephalopoda > Myopsida > Loliginidae > Doryteuthis > Doryteuthis pealeii. The sequence goes on along the minus strand of CM042154.1, from coordinate 39,278,597 downwards.
CTTTTTCACAAAAATTCAACTACCTCACCTGTTGCTTGTGGTCGGTGGGGTCCCCTTGGCACTATAGCTAATATGCTGGACTGTGGCATAATAGTGAGTTTGAACTCCAGTTGTGTTATTATGTTCACTTTCGGACTAATACTCTTGAGGAAAGGTATGAACTTCTTCATCCTCCCAGCTATGGGTTAAATAATACCCCAACTGTTCTTCTGCATCAGGGGTGTCCAAACTTTTTGTAAAGATGTCCAGATTTGATAAAGTGGAAGGTGCCAGGGGCCAATTGCTCTTTCTGATGTTTTATCCACAAAATGACATGCAAATAAATATATATTTCGAATGCTTCTCTTATTTTGTTAGGAGCTGTACTGGAAATCTCAGATTGGCTAGAGGTCTCATCATAAACAAACACCAAAAAGATTTTGCTAAAATTATTAAATCTATCAGAAGTGAAAATCTTCATAAAACATTGTTTATGTTTACATATTAATCAGAAAGAAAGCAAAAAGTATGATGTTTTCAACTTATCTGGTGATTTTATGTATTCTGGTCCAAATTACCTGGGGCGAATCCGTGCCAGACCCTGTTTGACACTGCTGTAGCGGTCATAAATAATACATTATAATACTGAAGCTACAGGCCATAAGAACTCTTACCGCAGGCCAGACTTTAAGCATGTCTGTTCTACATGGATGGGTTTGGCATTAAATAATCCAAGAAAGATGATATGCCATTAAACAAAAAAACAAAAACAAAACAAAAAAAACAAAACCAAATTTGTTACTTGATTGGTGATGATTTTTCATTTCAGGAAAATAAATTCTGGACCATTTCTTCTGGTGTTTAATTTTAATTTTTAGAAAACACTATTATGAGTCAAAAGTTTTGCAATATTTTCATAACAATTCAGCTGCTCTGAATGCTTTTGCTGAAGCTGTGAAGGTGACAAACCACACTGGACTGTGAGATGCCAAACCTTGGAATGCACATTTAGACCTACATGACCTTTCCTGTTTCTCAAGGTTCTTGCAACCTGAATAAAATTTCTTGAACCATCTGGTTACTGTATTGTGATCAACTTTACCTTCAGTCTTTGCATAACAAATATTTTGGTTGCTTCAGTGGTATTATGCGCTAGTTCAAACTTGTAAAGCATAAGTTCCCAAATTACATTGCACATTCATCTATGTGGCTTTCAAAACACACAAAGCAATGCCCAGTGTCAGGGCACCAACTATCACAATAGTGCCAACCATGGCCTTAAACTGCTTTAGTCACATGATATACACACTGTAAACTAGCATGTTCCAAAATATTGCAAAACTAGTACATAAGGTGCTTATCATCACTTTGATATATAGAATTTTAATGAGGAAAATGGGGTTGGAATGAATCGGACAGAATGAGGTAAAATATAAGGAATGAAAGAACAAAACTCGTACAAAAATGTGTAGTATATTTTGCTGGAGTTTGAACTCTGCTTCATCAGGTGATGAAGCCAAGTTGAATACTCCAGCGAAATATACTACACATTTTTGTATGAGTTTTGTTCTTTCATTCCTTATAGTTTACCTCATAGAATTTTAATGTATTTGTAACCCTCATATTTGTATGGTAGATTTAATGTTCTTTTCTTAAGTTGTTTTATGTAATGTGAAATTTATAGCAAAGATGGTATGTTTGAATCTTTAAGAATTAATCTTGAATGCTTTCTTTTATCTCTCTTCACAGGGGAAAACAAATGTCTTGAATAATCTTCTGTCTAGAAACTATGGCACTGAATCTTGATAGAACAATCAATTTATGTATATTATTAGGTTTGACCCAATTTCTCTTTACTCTTATGATTCACTAGGCAAATAATTTAATGAGTTATAAATCAGTTTTATGATAAGACCTCATTAGAGGGATAAAACAGATGTGTTTGTTACACATTAGTTAGTTTGAACCATACTTATATCTTACTTTCAGATATACCATTGTGAATATGGCAATGCATATGGCTGGAGGGAGTGATATTTAGTTGTGTATAATATGCACACCTAGGTTTCTGGCTTAAAAATCTAGAGAAAGTGCATATTAAACATAAATAATCACGGTTACACACACACACACACATATATATATATATATATATATATATATATATATATATATATATATATATATATATATATATATATGTGTGTGTATAACTTTTTTTTTTTTTTTTTTTTTTTTTTTTTTTTTTAGATCACCAGAAGTTTATATTCAAAGATTGGTGAATTAAGTAATTAGAAAAAAATCCACTGTTAAAGTATCAGAAGGCGATATGTAAATGTCTTATTTTAATTTAAAAAAAAAAATTCTAAAAATCCAATGTATCTGTGAATTTGTGTCTTCTAACTTCCGCAGATGATACTTTTTACTTTAGCTCATTTTTATATCCAGGAAGTATTGAATATTGCTGACCAATATGTTTTTGATATATTATAAGAATGATGCAATTAAAAGAAGTTAAATATTATTTTTTACAGCACAGGTAAACTAGTACTTGTATATTTTTTTATTTTTTATTATTTAAAATATATATATAATCACAACCCACTTGAGTTGTCAATGAACTGTGTGGGTTGGAAATGATATAGAATAAGCTCCTGGTGAAATTAATATTTGACAATCACCTTGACTTGTAATAGATTAGCTGGTATGTTTAACCAGGATTTCCTAAAGATAAGGACATGAGTTCAAATCTCACAGAGATTACCTGTTATTTTCTCTATGCAAAGTTACTCCAAAAAAACAATTAAAATTAAAACAAAATGAGTCCAAATCAATAGTTGATGATGCTTCATAGAAAAAGACAATTTCTATTTGTAATTTTTTTTATTGTTTTGTCTAAAGTTGGCAGTGAAATATTATATGAAAAGCAATGATTTTATAAATTTATACTGTATATACTTACATATTATGCAACTTTCTGAGACCTTTTGCAGATGGAAATTGCAGGTGTACCAGTTGGTGTAGGCTTAGCCTTGGCCAACTATTTACATATGCAAAGCTGTGTATCTTGCATATAGTGTGACTGTCCCCTTCTGATATTTAGCTGAAATTTAGGTCTTGGAAATTCACATAATATGCGAGTATATGCAGTGTAATATATATATATATATATATATATATATATATATATTTACTAACCCCTCCGCACATGTAGGATGTGACACGATATCAGCTTAAGTGGAGTTTAATAGGATTGAATTCAGTTTTTTCTTCTAGACTGGTTGCTGTACCAAGGTTAAAAGGACCAGTCTGCTCTACTATTTAACCATGGCTGGAGGGACAATAATTGGATTCATACATTTCTCAAGGATATTTGTATTATGTGAAATGCAAACAGTTCCTCCAGGATTTGAACTTTGATTGATGTGTCCATTTTCTATAATGACCATTACACCACCTACCTCTACAATTAATATATACAGTATGTGGAAATTGATACAGGTTATGAATTCTTTTGGAGATAAGAGAAAGTATTATTTGAACATCTTATCCTAGAAATGTTTTAAAATCTATTTTCTATGAATTGACAATCCTAGTTGTGTCTAAAAAAAAAAAGAAAGAAAAACCTTCATTACTTTCACTGAAGGAAATGTCTCCTTCAAAATGTCCTCAACATAACATATATATCCTTATTGTATAGCTTAAGTTGCTTGGGTAGCCACTTAAAATGTGAGGAATGTGTGTGTGTGTGTATAGAGGCAGCTTTTTGTCTGAATCATTATTGTAATTTCAATAACCAATGATTCAACTTATAAAGGTAAGGTTATATATTTATACCTAACTCTGTTGATATTATTTTGGTAAAGTCCAAATAATGTATATAATATTGTGATTTCTACTGAATGTGATGAAGCTCACTTATGAGTTATTTTTAGAAATAAATAAAAAAAAAATTCTATTATACAATTATTAATTAAAAGATTTGTGTGTGTATGTGTATATATATATATATATATTTCGCTAGAGCTTTGAGCTCGGCATCATCAGTCTTTTTAAAATATATATATATATATATATATATATATATTATATATATATATATATATATATTATAAAAACTTAAAATGTTAGCCGTCCTTGTATGACACTAAACTGCATCTAATAGGGAGGCTCCAGTTTTGAGGAGTACCCTTTTATTGACATTAGTCCCAGGTTCACTCTGATCTAGAGTGATAGTACCTGTTAGGATCTCATCTATAGGTCAAATAGATCTGTTTACAAAATTCATATTCAATAGAACTGTATGCAAAAAAAACCCCTTCTTAAACTACATGAAAAATATGAATGTAATTCCCTAACCTCTATGCATAAAATAACCCTAGGTGGGTTGACGTCATTAAAATCAATCTATCAATCAATCCTTTATAACAACCACCTCCTGGAAAAAAGGATATCTTGTCAATTTGGTCATATTTTCAATGTCTTCTTGTCTGATTTCCAACCCAAGGACAGAAATATTTTATAATGATTCTAAGTGTGATGGCTAAAATGTATATTTTCACTTGTTCATGTCTAGTCAAAACTTGCTTCAAAAGTTATGACTTCTTTTAGTAAGATAGTTTTATGAAAATACAACCTTGTATGTGGAATTTGGTATAGAAGGCAGTGAAGTTACCATTTATTAGTTGGGAATGAATGTGCTGACTGTATCCCCTCTCCTCCAAAAAATAGACATCTTGGATATGTGATTAAAAAGCATCTGGTGGTGAAGTTCTAGTTCTGGGGAGTGGAGTCAGTCCTTCATTGCCATTATTCGCAGGTCCACTCTGACCTAGAATCATAGTACCTATTTGGGTCCCAAGATCTGTTTAAAAACTTATATTCAATAGGACCATGTACAAAAAATAATTAAAACTCTTATGAAACAACAACACAAAAAATGAATATAAAAATACAATGAATGTGATTCCATAACCTCTAGGTATAAAATAACCCTAAAACAGATTGACAATCATAAAATAGATGATAATAAATTAAAAACTTTCATCTAGTTCGTATATACTCTAGTAATAAATGATCTCTAATTTTTAACCACAAAAGGGTGTTTTTTTTTTTTTTAACATTGTGTAATGAAGGTAAGCTTCAAGTGTTCAAAAACATATCTTGTATAATGAATGCTTGCTTGTTTTTGAGGTGAAAAATTTATCTTAAAAAGTCGATAAGTGTTTACTTTTCCTTATTGATGGAAATATTTTCAAAAGAGAATGTATCCTAGAATATTCTGGTTTATACAAAACCTACTTGAACTTATTTGAGCCAACTGGAGATGACCACTTGATTTAAAGAAAGATTTAAAAAATACAACTTCCTATTACTTATAAAATTTTTCACTTTTTCTCTAAATTTGGAGTGATATCCTGTTGCTTCTAAGAATGTGGGTGCAGAACTTGAAAAAAGACGCACCTTACATAGCTTATATTTTTGAGTGTTTTTGCATTTATTAGTGTATTAACACTTAAAGCTTTCTATGTACATTTGTATTTGCAGCTAATGTTGAATATTTATAGAATAACCAGTGAAATTTTTTTTGATTACTTTGGTGAATAATGTAATCTCATTGTGTGTGTATATAAGTGTATGTACCCAACCCCTCCGTCACAGGTAGGATGTGGCACAAGGTCAATTTTTAAGTGAGGTAAAGCTGGTTTGAATTTTTCCTTTTCTGGTTGCTTAACCAAGACTAGAGAAACCAGTCTACTCTTCTTTTTACCCATAGCCGGGGGGAGAAGAGATGAATTCATGCCTATCCCAGATAAATTAGTGTGAATTGAATTTAATTTAGACTTGTTGCTGATTCCATTTCCTATGACGATAACCATTACAACATATTTATTGGTCATACAACCTGTTTTTGCTACTGAGTAATGAGAAATTCCATTATGTTAACATGAGATATTTTTAGAAATTCAAATATATTTGATCTCTTTTTCTAAACTTCTAACTTTTGCTTTTTGACTGACTATAACTTATTGTACTTCAGTCTCTTTCTGTCAATTTTTGTTTGTTTTTCTTTTCTTCCAACTTATTCTCTCTTGACTTCCTTCTTCTGATTTTTTTTTTTTTTTTTTTTTTTTTTGTCCTTTGTATGATATTAAATTGCATTTAGTAGTGAAATTACAATTCTTGACCTTTGCCATTACTCCCAGGTTCACTCTGACCTGTTAGGGTCCCATCTATAGGTTGAATAGATCAAAAAATGAGTTTAAAAAAAATTGATTACCCAAAATGAATAAAACAAATGTTTTCGACATAAAATGACTCTAGGGTTGACATGCTGTAAAATCCAACCAGCCAACCTGATTTTTTTCTTTTTGTTTATTCTAATGATTTGAAAGTATTTCAGTTGGCAGATAGACCTGCATTCTTGATTTGCCAACACTACTAATACACCAAGGACTGATCTATATGCAAATGATACTCTCATTTATGACGAGGAACTATATCAGTCTTCTTATGACAATAAAGTTCCAATAAATTGTTTGTGTGTCGATGTCTCTGCTAGTTTCTTTGTATCTCTATAATTTAATGTACTACTTTATGCCATCCTTGAAACCACTTTACTGTCCTGGTATGACATTAAACTGCATCTGATGGTGAGGCTCCAGTTCTAGAGTGTGTGGAGTACCCTTCATTGCCATTACTCTATGGTCCACTCTGATCTGGAGTTGTGGTGCCTGTTAGTGTCCCATCTATGGGTCAAATAAAACTGAAAATTATTTGTATTAGATAGAATACTTGATGTCACATAACTGTGTGCAAAAAAAAAAACCTTAAAGAATAACTACACAAAGGTGTAAATGTGAACATACAATGAATAAGATTCCCTAACATCTAGCTTTAAAATAACCCTAGATGGATTGACATGCCATTAAAATTGATCAATCAGTGAATCCATTTTACCTAATAGTTATAAGAGAATCACCAAAATTGAAAGTTTTTTGTTAAATTTTTTAAATCTATCTGAAATAATGAGAAACTCTCTCAAAACCCCTTAAAAAAATTGGTTAAATTATGCCTTTTGACATTGTCCTATTTTGATGGACTAAGTGTGTGTATGTGTGTGGGGGGACTTGCTGCTTTTGCATGTTAAGGGGGAGGAGGTAATAATTATATGGTGTTTTAGGCTGCCCTAGAATTGTACACAGCAGTGTGTCCCATCCCCTGAGGCATTTTATATTATGCATACCTGAACACTTAATCTAATATGGCATTTAAATGATCTTTCTGTACATTCTTCTTATATACAAATAAGCTGCTATTATAAAGATGATAAATATACTTTAACTGAATATCTGTTCATCTGACACACATAATTATTCCTTATGGAAACCTGTAATCTATTCCAGACACCCATGCTGTGTCCACGGTTGTATTATATTACCTACTTATATATATATATATATATATATATATATATATATATATATTTGTGTATTTTGGCAGCAAATCATTATTTAAGGAGGTTTTGTCAAAGACCACAAAATATTTCTTTATGGTCTTCATTTGTCCAAGTCCAAGTCTTGTTTTCGTATTTTGGGATGCCCTATATTTTTGATCCAAGTGTTTTCAACCATGTCAATGGTTGTCTTCAGAGGGATTATTTGTTGTAGTGGTTGTTTGTTGAACATTTACACTTGAAGGTCATAAAGAAGAAATATTCTGTGGTCTCTAATAAAACCTGCTTTTATGTGTGTGTGTGTGTGTGTGTGTGTGTGATTAAAAAGTAAAAAAATTGTGTGGATTCTTGATATAATGGAGATAAATATTTAAAAAAATCTAATTGGAGTCCTATGCTCTTTCCACAATAGACTGCTGTTAAAACACCTTAGTGTGTGTGTGTGTGTGTATTTACCCAACCACGGGTAGGATGTGACACAAAGTTGCCTTTTTTAAGTGGAGAACTTAGTTTTAATTCAGTTTTCCATCTTAGACTGGTTGCCATACTAAGGCTAAAGAGGCCAAACTGCCTTAACTATTTACCTATAGCTAGAGGGAGAAGAAATAGATTTATATCTTTATCTTAGGACATTTAGTGTGAAAGTATACTTTAGATCAATAGATAAAGAGGTTAAATACTGAAACTTTATGCAAACTTGCTGATCCCATAATTTTGACTTGTACCGTTAGTTTGCTGTTATTTTCAAGAATATGCATAATTTTATATATTATCTACAGATTTAGAGAAAAAGAATAAAATTTAAATGTTAATTTCACATTCTCTTCAAGCATTGTACTTTGGTTTATATTTAGAATAAATTAAAGTTTTTGATTGTATTTGTTCTTTTTAATGATTAAATAACTTCTACTCAACCATTTACTTTCTCCAAATCATTTGTCTAGTTAAATGTATTTGTAACATAGTTGAAGTGCTTGAAATAATTTAAACCTCAGAAAGTAAGGTCAAAACTATTATATTCACTGTATTTAATGTATTTTTTTAGATTTCTCTTACAGTTTAAAAATTTATCAACCTCATAGGTTTACTCCCCACCCACAAATTAAATTTTTTTTTTTTATACTTCTAAAGTTTATTCAACTAGTTTTTGAATTGATTGCTGGAAATAAAGTAATTTTTTACATATCACTATTATTTCATAAAATATGTAACTGATTCATTTAAATTAACTTGGCCACTAATGACTATAGTTATAATGAAATACTTTGAATAAAACATGTATTATTTGAATAAGAAAATTTCTACCTGATATTTACCTTATTCCTATCAATGTATTATTTGCAACATTTCTAATCCAGTTATAAAAATGCTATCCTGGGAAGTGACCAAGATTCAATTACTCTTTAAAAAAAAAACAAACTATTATTGGAAATGATGCACACATACACACACAAAAAGAAAAGAAAATCAGATCCAAATTCCAGCAAGATTCTCAATACATACCATAAGCTCAACAGGAGAGTAATTCCTGGAAGAAAAAAATTCCTAGAATTCCAGAGATGTTTTTCATCCCAGAGAAAACCATTCTGTGTCCCTTGATCAGTTTTCCCCAAGAAGTGTGTAACTTCAGCTCAGTGGTTTAAGAAACGTTAGCAGTGAGGTGGCTCATGACAAACTCTCTGTAAATAAACTAATTTCAAGCCTTCTAGACTGATATTTTTTTGTACATCATATCCTGTAAATGTAAGAAAAGGTTTCAAATTTTCAGTTGGTTCTTAAATGAGAACCATCAAACATGTTAGAAACACAGCATAAAATAACAAAACTGGTCTGAATAAGTTTTCATAGCATAACTAGAAATAGATTTGTTTCCAATATATTTTAAGCTCACATACCAAGATAAATATTTTAAAGAAATTATGTAACTTTAATTAGCACTGCCAATTTTGGAGTTAATTTAGATTGATTAACAGCAATACAACCCATTCTGGGGTTATTTTATGCCTAGAGATTAGGGAATTACATTCATTGTACATTCATATTTACATTTTTTATGTAGCTATTCCTGAAGTATTTTTTGTACTCTGTCCTATCAAAAATGCATAATATTTAAAAAAAAAAAAAAAAAAAAAAAAAAAATTAGTATCAGTGACAAATTTGGAGTTAATTTAGATGAATATTTTCATGTCATTGCATAGATAGTCACTAAGCTTCACATGATGTTTTTTTAGGGTCAAACCCTTAAAATTCACCATCAGAATCAGATTTACTGAAGTACAAAATGAGGAAATTACCTTCTGCCATCTTTGTTATTGAAATTGAAATTGAACTCTCATTTTAAATTTAGTAAATATTCCTCACATGTAACACTAATCATATGCAAATCCATTGTTGCAACTTCATTAAAAAATGAAATGTGGATAATTCCAGAAAGTATCCCCTCCATCAAAAACTAGTTAACGTTATTATTGTGTCAAGTGCAAATGGAAGTATACTCAGTTTCAGTAAGGGTTAAATTCAGTTTTCCTTCTCCTAGACTGGTTACCTAAATAAGACTACAGAACCAAGAGGGGGAAAAGATGGATTCATGCCTTTCCCAAGGGCATTAATGCAAAGTGAATGCAATATAGTTTTGGTGGGTACTTAAATTTGGTTTGCTGATTCTAATTTTGGCATCCCCTAAATTACATCACCTGCACACCCACCTTTTTTACCAGTTAGAAAAGAGAAACCACTCCATGTGAATCACCAAAAACTGTTGGGAATATTTTTGGTTTTATTGTTAAAAAAGAAATTGTGCCAATTTTTTTTGTATTTCTTTTTGCCTATCTCAGCCACTTCATTATTTTAATTTTATTTATTTAATTCTTTTATTTTTTATTTTTATTTTTTTATACTGCTGGTGAAAAATTTGAACTTTTCTGTTAATTATAATGGCACTATATATTTTTCTATTAAATGCCAGCTTTATATTTATGAATAGTTATGAGCTTAGTTTGGAATTTACTTTGGTGCTAGCTGTATGATAGATAATTCTTTTGATATTTAAAATTTGAAAGGTTACAAAAATTGTGCAGATTGTGCAGTTTTATATTTGAATTGAGAATGACATGAAGATGAAAAATGACTAATTAGTCTAATGTCAAATTTATTGAACCTCTTTCTTTTATAGTTCTGCATCTAATCCCTAAGAGGAGTAAGACTTTCCAAGCCCCCACAAAAAAAGGGGATATTCTAGGTTAAGACACTAAACTGCATCTGGTGGTGAAGCTCAAATTCTGGGGAGTGTGAAGTCACTACTTCATTGGCATTATTCCCAGGTCCACTCTGACCTGATATGGTAGTACCTACTAGGGTCCCATCTAATTCAAAAATTTATTCATGTTCTCTCTTTCTGTGTTCTAAGTGTGACCCTAAACTACATCTGATAGTGATGCTCCTTTTCTGTAGATCTGGGGAGTGTTGAGTACTTCTTCATTGCCATTAATCCAAAATCTACTTAGACCCATACTTGTTAGGGTTTCATTTATGGGGCAAATAGATCTGTTTAAGAATCCTTCATATTTGATAGGACTGTATGTAAAAAAAAAAGAAGAAAAACAAAAACAAAACTTAAATGGCTACACAAAAATGTAGATTTAATGAACAATGAATGTGATTCTCTAACCTCTAGGCATAAATAACCCTAGAATGATTAACATGCCATTAAAATCGATCAAAAAATCCTCCAGTCCTCTTTATTTTTTTCTAGGAATCTTTATAATTTTGTACTCTCATTTGTTTGTATCTGAACCACTTTATAGATTTTATAAGCACATAATTAGCTTCTTATTGACAATGACATGTTTAGGTTTTAATGAAAGGCTCAAATCAAATCTCTAGTCAAAGCTCTTTACCGGAATTAGTTATTTTACTAGGTTGATGATTGGTATAACTTTTTGAGTAGAAAAAGAAACCTAAAAAAACAGAAAAAGCATTAACTTGTGAAAAAATTGGTTCGGAATGTTAGTATTGACAAGAAAGGTTAACCTGTAAATGATTTCATTTGTAAAATGAATAACCCAGGATTTGAAACTTCAAAAAAGTCTTTTTTCTTTCTTCTGTTAAAATGTATGAATTACTTTGTCATTTGTAAACAAAACATATTGTGGAATTTCTAATCATTCACTCAATGTAAATAAATTATAAAATAATAAAGTATTTTCATGATGAAAATAAGCATTACACACAATTTTTTGCTTAAAATTGTATAATACCATCATTAATGCTACACCAACACAACTTTAGAGTGATCAATATTTGCTTAATAATCTTGCAGTGTCATTTACAAGATAATTGTATTGAGAATGAAGTGTATATGAAGTCTTTATGATGACGTGTTTGGTTGTCTATTATTAAAATAATTTCACTTTTGTTTAGACATAACATTCATCTTTTGAAAGATAACTGTTCAAGCTGAAATAAAACATTTAATTATATTCATTGTCCTCAATGTTCATAAATAATCTCTTGAAACATGACAGCATTGTTTTTATTTGTATATTTAATGGATGTCACTTATCAAGTTCAACTAAAGTTGTATTTTCTGTTAAATTAGAGAAGAATACAATTGCATACCTATAATAATCAGTTTTAGAAAGACTGCTTATAATTGTACATTTCACATAGTGCTAATACTCTTGGGAAAGGTATGAATTCAACTATGAGTAAATAGCAGGGCAGACTGGGCTCTTTAATCTTGGTATCACAACTAGTTTAAGAATTCAAACCAGTTGTACTCCACTTAAAAATTGACCTTGTCACATTCTGCTTATGGCGGAGGGGTTGGGTAAATACAATCTTTTAAGGAAACACACCTTGCGCAATGGTTATTGTTGTAGAAAATGGAATTTGCAATCAAGTTCAAATCCTGGATGATGCTGTTTGCATTTCATTTGGCACCAATGCTCTTTGGAAAAGTATGAAGCCATCTGTTCTTCCACAGCTGAGTAAATAGTAGGGTAGATTGGTTGCCTAACCAAAGCTAAAGAGTGCAGTCTATTTAGAAGGTAAACTCAGAATTAAAACCAGCTTTACTCCACTTAAAAAGTGGTGGATGGTTTGGGTAAATAAATGTTCCTTTTTAAAAAAAAATTATTAGGAGCATCTCAATTTTTATAAGCTGATCTTCAACTTCTTCAAAATCATTTCATACTAGCTCCTGTCTATAAGGCCACCTACCTTCTATCATACAAACCATCCAAGTAAAACAAACAAGACCTACTGGACACTCCTGGAGAAGCAAGGATGAACTGATAAGTGATGTTCTCCTGTAGACACCTACTCATGGACACACCAGCAAAAACCTACATCAATCAGCTCTGTGCAAATTCTGGATGCCGTGTGGAAGACCTACCAGGAGCAATGACTGATAGGGATGGGTGAAGAGTCATGGATATGCGTACTGCCAACACAATATGATGATATTAGTTACTGTAATAAGATTCTTATTTCTATATAGGTCTATATAGTCTATAGTTTCCAGATAGTGACATCAGTTAAGTTGGCAAGTTGAAAGTACAGGAGCATCACTCTACTGAAAACTTGTCAAATCACTCTTATAAAAGAGAGAGAAAAATCTTATAAAGGGGGAAGTGGAGGTGTGATGTAATAGTTTTTCATTGTAGGAAATAGACATGGTGAGATAAGTTCAAATCTTGGATGAGGCATTTGCATTTCATATAGCACTAATACCTTTGGGAAAAAATATGCATCCAAATATTCTCCCTCCTGCTATGGGTAAATAGTAGGGCAAACTAGTGTCTTTGACCGTAGTTAGGTAATCAGTCTAGGAGAAAGAAAACTCTGAATTCAAACTGACCCTGTGTCACATCTTACTTATGTGGAGGGGTGGGAAAAATATATTTTATTTTTATTAATCTATATATAAGTATAGATAAGAGATTTATTTTTAACTTTTTAAATCCCAGCAACACCGAGTAGCTCTTTTAATATGGTAGTTCATTGTGAAATGTTTCTGGACTGTTCAATATCTTTAGTTTCAATATAGTTAATTCACTCTAAAAGATGAAGTAATAAACAAAACTGTATTGGTAATGTTTAGGAATAAATTAAACTATATTAATAGGATTCATATGAGAAGTTTTAAAAGAATTAATTTGATAACCCTCTAAATCTTGGTGCAACTTCTGTTGGCGGCTATCAACAGGTCATTAGATTTTCCACATCTGTGTCTTTCCATCTGTTAGACTTTGACAAATTGTAGAGGTTTACATAACTAGTTAGAATTTCTGAAAAGTTGTCAGATTAAATGTTGTCAATCCAAACATTATTAAATATCATGTGAAATTAAGTAGGAATGATTCCACTTTTACAAAATTGCCCCATCAGCAGGGCTTAGAAAATGTTGACTGTATCTCCTGCCGAAGGGTAAAATCTTTCAAAAGAAGGTGTGCTGGGTAGAAGAACACTAAACTGCATCTAATGGTGGGGCTCTAGTTCTGAGGAGTGTTGAGTACCCCTTCATTGCCATCACTCCCAGTACCCCCCTCCAAAAAACAACAACAACAAAAAACTTAAGAAACAATTACACAAAATGTAAATTTGAATGTACAATGAATATGATTCTCTAACCTCTAGGCATAAAATAACTCTAGATGAGTTAGCATGTCATTTAGAATCAATCAAGATATTGACCTACATTGCCCTAACTTTTCTGTGATTTTGTAACTGACAAAATTTATAACTCTTTAGCATTATTACAGTATCATGTTGATCATTTTGTTGATAAACCTGAATACTAGGCAAGTTGACTGTAAATCTTTAACTTATCTAAAGCCTCTTTCAATTTATGTACTTTTTACTATGGCAATACAAAAGTGACTTTGTTTTTTATCAGTGACAAAGATGTCAGTGTCAAAGAATTCCTGTCTCTAACAGTCTATCCACTTTTTTTCTAACACCTAATAATTGACTGCTTCTCTATTTTTATTTATCTTTTTTTTAATATTTTGGAAAAAAAGCCACTTGGATTCTTTGTATCCTTTTTTATTTAGCAAATAGAAAAAAATATTTCAGGGTTTCTAAGATAATACTTCATCACTTTTCTCTGTACTTTGCTATTCTCTCTACTCCACTTTAAAACCAAAATAATTACAACATTAGTTTCTTATCTGTGTTATATGAGTTTTCATTTTTACTTTTATAGTTTTCTAAATCTAAAGCAAGCTTAACATCTTGCATTGGTATTGATTACTTCATTGTCATTTGTTTAACTAATTTTCTTGGTTTTATTTTGACTTCTGTCTAATAAGGTAGTTACAATCTTTTTGATTTGACTCAATATGCTATTTTAAGAGGAGGCAATCATGTTGCTATTTTCTTGGTTCAAATGGTATAAATTCCAATGTTTCTTGAAAGAATGCTTGCTACCATCAAAATTCCTGCTGTGGCTCATATTTTAAAGATCTTAAACCTTTTAGGTGTCTTGATTGAAATGGGGATATACTTACACAACCCCTCTGCCATGGGCAGGATGTAAGGCAAGGTCAATTTTTAAGTGTAGTACATCTAGTTTGAATTCAATTTTCTTCTAAACTGGTTACCATACTAAGGCTAAAGAGCCCTGTCTACCTTACTATTTAGCCATAGCTGGAGGGAGAATGCGAACAGCCTCTTCTAGGATTTGAACTCTGGTCACAGTCCATTTACTACACCAATAACTGCATTTGAAATAAGTATTTAGATTTTGGACAAATTTAAGCTTTCTTAGCAAAAGGTTTGATTTTTATTTTTTAAATCAAGTGTGACAACTAAGACCTAACCTACTTTATATTAAACTGTCATATGGTGTGTTGTGGAGGAGGACTAAAGTTTCTTATGAAATTTATTTAAATTTTATATATGCACCAAAAAGATTCTTTTTTTTTACCTATTATTAAACATATATTTCAATGCCTTGCATCGTTATATGGAGGTATTTCTTCAGAAAATAATAAAAAACAAAAAGCAAACTTCTTACTTCTAGTCCTGCATCTTTGGCAGGAATAGACTGGTGGAGCTCATTCCTCATGAGGTCTACAACTGGTATAAATTCAGTTTTCTAATTTCAGTACTCCTTGACTGGTTACCATACTGAGGTTAAAGAGCCCAGTCTGTTGTATTTTACTTGTAGCTGGAAAGAAAATAGGTTGATTCATACCTTTCCCAATGGTATGAGTGCTATGTGAAATGTAAACAGCCTTGTTCAGCATTTTAACTTTGGTTCAAACCAGACTGGTGGAGTCCCTGTGGCACAGTGGATTATGTACTGGACTGCGACATCTTAGTAAGTTCAAACTCCAGTGATGCTATTACATTCACTTTCAGTCTCATACCCTTGGGAAAGGTATGAAACCTTTCATTCCACAATTATGGGTTAAATAATATCACTACTAGTCTTTTACAAAGATGACTTTGGCATATCACCCTTCATTAATTATTAATGCCAAAGAAACCAAACCAAACCAGGCTATTCCTGCCAAAGACATGCTACATGAGTAGCACCCCACCCCCCTATGACCAAACCAGGTTATGGGACAAGTGAGAGTGAGAAATATAGAATAAGTTTAAAATATTAGATATTATTTCAAACTCAAGAGATATACAGACATCTATCTCTTTTACACCATTTCTAGCTATGAGTTTAATAGCAGAGCAGACTGGTTTCCCAACCAGTCTAGGAGAAGGAAAAACTGAATTCAAAATGCAATGGATCTAGGGGGGCAAACACTGATAACAAATCCTGCTATTCTATGTGTAGCAGTAACTCTGAAATCATATTTAAGCAGAATGACAGAATGGCAAGAGTATTGTGGTCTCATAGAGGAACAGGGTGATGTCAATGGGAGAGCACAGCCGCTCAAGTTAATAGAGTACCATAGTGTGAAGGTAAAAATCATATCCTGCAATGTTTATGATTACTGGTTATCTTGTCACTAAAGTATAATCCTGATCAATTGGAGAGTGGTATTTTTGTTGTACAAGCACTTGCCACTTTAATCACCTGATGTATAAATGTTTCTTTTTTTTTTTTTTTCTCCTTTTATCATTTATCTGAGAAGACATCATCGAAGAGAAAGCATCAATCCAGACAATGCTGGAGAATCAAGAGATGGCAATCATCTGTGAAAATGGAACAATCATTATCTGAACACACACACACACACACACACACACACACACACACACACACACACACATTATTGCACACAAAAAAGAAGTGAACAATTCTTTTTATTGTCACAAATTTTAATGAAACTTCAATGACTTAGACACACATAGGAAGTGATTGTTGTCAAAATTCCATTATTTGTAGTGAAAAGTCATAAGCAATGGATTGATGACAAATTAGAATATCAAGGAAATTATATATACTAGCTAAAATATGTGCCAGCTGGGAATAAGTATTTAAGTTTTAATGTAATGAAATATATTATAAAGACTAACAAAGTTAAATAAGAACACATAAAAAGATTACACTTATTTTAATTATATTCACACTTCTATATGTTCACACACTTGAACACCTTTGAGAGTGTGCACATGTGTGAACATATATGCACTACTTTCACCGTTAAGCTGAAAAGTACAAAGTTTCGTCTCACACAAGTACACACATATATAAATGAATTGACATTCCCTGCATTTCTTAAGTCTTGATTAAAAGTAACTAACATGCTGTTTGGAAACCAATGGTAACAATCGCACCATAAATGTATTATACACTATAATGAATAAATAAGTGTGTGTGTGTGTGTGTTTAAAAAAAATCTTTGATGGTTTTAATGAAATATTTTTGATGTTGTTGTGGCATTGTAAATATTTATCTAACTGGCTGTTGCAAGATTTGCAGATATCAGGTCAAGTGTTTATCTTATTTTGAAACTGGTTTCATTTTGTTTGAATAATCTTCCTCTTTGATTTGCTTGAGTTACTATTGAATAAGCTTTACCCAAACCGAATGGACCTTTTGGATTTTTATTTTTTCCTTCTCCTACTTGAGCACTGTATGCAAGTCCGCAGCATTGTTTTCATTGCCTTCAATCACCCTTAACCCTTTCAGCTTGTGTTGTTGAGGCTGTAATGTTTACTTTCAAAATAAATTGGTAAGCACCTCAGAAAAATTTTACTCTTTATCTGTTACAACTCTGAACATGAAAACAAGTAGACAATTACAATGGCCAATGTAGTTGACAGTTATCTAATTGAAAATGGATCCATTGATCCATTTTCAATCAGACTTTGAGGGGGAGCTTTGAATATGCTGATTGCATCCTTTGTAGAGGAGTAAATCCCTCTAAAAAGGGGATGTTCTAGGTATGACACTAAACTGCATCCAGTTCTTGAGCATTGAGGAGTATGTAGTAACCTCTACAATTTCATTAAATCCAAATTCATTCTGACTTGGATTGGTTAGGGTCTCATCTATGACATAGTCCAATACATCTGTTTAAAAATTATTTATATTCATAGACCAAAACAATTACACAAATGTAAATCAGAATGTGATTCCCTAACCTCTAGAATAAACCCTAGATGGGTAGACATGCCGTTAAAATCAACCCAGTTCTGTAGCTTTGAGAAGTATGTAGTCATCCCTTCAATTTAATTACACTCAAGTTCACTCAGACCTGGAGTGGTAGTACCAGATAGGGTCCTATGTATAGGTCAAATAGATCTGTTTGTGATAAATGTTTTCCTGTTTAAAACATGAGTATATATTTTTGTATCTTGTATAATTGGATATCATAAGTGTGAAACTAACTTTTAGCATAAAATAACCCAACAAGGGTTGATATGTGATAAAACTAACAGGATCAATAGTCATTACTCTCAGGTACACTCTGCAGTGGTAGTTCCTGTTATGGTCCCATTTATGCCAAAGGAAACTACTGCTACTTATCTATAAGGGTGGCATATATTGATGAAAAATATAGCCATCAAAAGATCACCATGACTCCAAATCAAACCAGACATTCAAATCACATTGTCCTTCATGTAGATCAACAAGGAGTGCATTCTCCTGTGGTAGGAGCCCTGGCTCCAGTGTTTGAAAAATCAAAAGCCAAACTTACTTAGACATTCATCAGTTCTGTGTGGACACTGAATGTTGTCTAGAGGACTTGTAAAGAGCAATGACTGATAAGGACGGATGACAAGATAGTCAAAGAAATCCACACTGTCAGCATGTTTTGATGATAATGAATAGTGTATGCAAAAACAATATTTGAACACCTTCAATGTGGCACAATCCACCAGTAGTAGTTGTAATGCATTGGAAGTGTTGAAATATAAAAAATTATTGCATATGTATTTGACTTCATTTAAAGATTGCTTTCACTCTCACCAGGAAAGCAAATAGAACCAGTGAGAGTTAGACCATGAAATTAGAACTATGAATTATTTATGAATATAGATAATATAGAAGATAGAAAATGGATTGTAGCTACATGTGTAAAATTGTTTATATTCTTATAGTTTTTACTGATTAAAGACAAATGGCAATTTGATTAGACCAGTCGTTTTTGCTTGTTGCTAATTGTGGATACTCTGGCAGTTAAAATTTAGTACATACAGCTGACCTGTCCCGAGTTAACTTGTATTAGCTTTTGTTTCTTAATGAGACAGCTTTTAAATAAAACTGTCTGGAAGATTGTGGACACCACCTGGGATGAAATGTGTGCAGACTGCCATATTGCACTGGATACAATAAGGCAATATAGCAGTGCAAGTGTTGCACAGTTGAAAGTCAAATTGAAATTATTTAAAAAAAAAAATAAAGCAAGCACTAGCATGTGTGCTGCTGCTGCTGGTACATTTGTTAATTATTTTGAACCAGTTGACTGTCTACCTGTTCACCATAAGTCTTTCAAAATGGCTAAGTGGATACTAAAAAAAAAAAAAAAAAAAATTCAAATTTATTCATAGTTCCTTCTTCCCCTTTCATTGATTTCTTGACTCAACATATACACTCTGCTTGACTTTTTCATTATTTTATTTACATCCATCCACAAAACTGACCTGTTGGTGGGGCTTAGAATATACTGATTGTATCCTCTTGTACAATGAATGTGATTCCCTAACCACTAGGCATAAAATAACCCTGGTCAGATTGACATGCTATTAAAATCAATCTCACTCAACAGGAAACTGTTATATCAAGAATTGTACAGAATTTAAATTTCTAAATTGTAAAAAAAATTTTTTTTTAAAAATTGACTAAATTATTTACTTGTTAGGTTCAGAAAGCTGGAGACACTATTATTGCTTTGTTAAGACTAATAATCTGGACAAAAAAACAACAATTATTTAAGTATATAAATCACAAATTAAAAATTTATTTTACTGTCATTATAAGCATCTGTTATCAAAGTATTATCTTATACCCAATGTAGAGTACTACTTCAGCTAGTAATAGAATAATTTGTAATCAAAACTTACAGAATTACACTTGTTGATTTTGAAAGTGGTTTAGTTTTTGTCATAAGAATAAAATCTGATTAAATAGTTGTAGCCAAATGTGTATAAAATAAATGAACAGCAAAATGTCTGTGTACCCAAACCCTCTACTACAGGTAGGATGTAACAGTCAATTTTTAAGTATAGCTGGTTTTGAATTCAGTGTATTCCTTGTCCTAGACTGGTTGCCCAAAACAAGACTAAAGAATCCAGTCTGGTCTACATAGTTGGGGGGGGGGGAAAGAAGAGATGGATTTGTGACTTTTACAAAGGCATTAGCATAAAGTGAAAGACAAAAAGCCTCATCCAAGATTTGAACTCTGATCACTGATTCCATTTCCTATAACAATAGCCATTATGCTAAGTGTGCTTGTGTACGTGTGTACTGGATTGTCTTTTGACAAGTGCCTGTTTCCCCATTCTTTGTTATTCACTGTCATATTGACATTTAATGAGTGCCATTTATGAGTAAATGTTGCCGGTTGAAGTTGACAATATATTGAGATGAATTCATCAGAAGAGGATGATTGATTATTTAGACATGGAAATGACATAAACACCAACAGTCACAAATCATAACTGACTTATTTTCACAAAAGTGAGTTTTTCATTTTAGACTTGAAATGTACTTTTAGGATGGTGTGTAAAAAAAAAAAAACAAAAAAAAACAAAAAAAAAACACTAATAATTCATCTTGATCAGTTAAAATAAAAAAAAATTTCATTTTTCTGTTTAAATTTAAAAAAAAAATTTTTTTTTACAAAGTTTAGAATATTATTCTGAGTAACAATAACTTTTGTTTCATGCAACTTATCATTCAAAAGTAGAATATTTTTGGCACCTCACATGTGTGTGTGTGTGTGTAATAGTTAGCAAGCAAACCATTACTAGTTTGAGTATTGCAGAGGACCCCCTATATCTGTCCTTGTGTCACAACTAAGCAAAAGCTTAGAAAATCACTAAAAGTAGAATTTTTAAAAAGTTTATTTTAATGAATTATTTGTTGTTCTGCTTCTAATTGAACCATCTTTATAGACTTCATCAATCATCTTCACTTGTCTTTCTCAATAACATGCAATGGGACATATATATATATATATATATATATATCACTATTTCTTTTGAATTTTTTTTCTCTTTCAAGCTATGCTGGGTTTTGATTTCCTTTTTTATCTAACTACATTTTATTTGCTTGTGAATTTGATATTTATACACTATTCAGATTAGTGCCATTGCTCTATTAGTGGGTCTTAGAATATACTATTTTCTGCAGAGAGGGGGAAAAATGGGGGTTCTGGGTATGACACTAAACTGATTCTAATGGTGAGGCTCAAGTTCTGGAAATCGGGAGAGTGTGCCATTACTCCTAGGTCCACCTTGACCTAGAGTGGTAGTACCTGTTAGGGTGCCATCTATGCATCAAATAGATCTGTTTAAAAATATTTGTATTTGATAGGAGTGGGTGTAAAAAGAAAAAAATCTTTAACAACTATACAAAAAATATAAATATACAATGAATGTAATTCTTTAAACTCTAGGCATAAAATAATCCTAGATAGGTTGACATGCTGTTAAAATCAATGAATTAAATTAGTGGCCTCATCTTGGTTTTTAATGTTATAGCCACAATGATCAAAACCTTGTGACTATTAAAAAAAAAAAAAAAAAAGCCTAGTTCCAAGTACATGAGTATATATTAATATTCTCATCTCAGAAATTTAGACTGTAGTATTTAATACTGGGTTTCTGGTGATAAATAATTTATGCTCAACTATTTATAACTTTGCTAGTTGTGATACCTAAAGGATTCCTTTTTCCATTTCTTTTGTATATTTATTTTTTGTGAAGCAGCAGAGATGTACTTAGTCTGGAAGAAAATATCTGGAATAGCAACTTTTTATTTTCCTTGACAGAGAGGAATTACCTAAAATTAGCTAATCTTAAGTTATATCTATCCTTCCTTTAATTCTGTCATACTAAAATACTATATATTCTTTTTTCTTTTGCACCTACCCTTGGCAGGAGTTAATGAAATCTTTGAGATAGCAAGGTTGAAGGCATGGAAGTAGCCAAGTCTACTGATCTTATATCTGAATTATAAAGGAATACTACTTATACATGCATGGAAGTTTCTGTTTATCATCCCATGTTCTGTAGGAAATTAGGTGCTGTCTAAACTTGGAGGCAGTATATCAACCTGTTTGTGCTTTGAATGATTGTTGTAAAATTTCATTGGTGATAGATGGAGGATGTTTTTAGGGTTAGGACAATTTTCTCTGCCTTGCAGAGTGGGTTTCAAAAAGATTTTAACAATTCTATGGGAGTTCCTTTATGATTTTAAAGTCGCCACCCCTATCAACACATTGGAATCTTCCTCAAGTGGTTTCCATAATATCAGTTCTGCTTTTCTAATAAAGTTACTCTCATAGAAATATTGACATTTTTTAATCCCCTGTAGGAGTTTCCAAGAATGTGTTGACAGGAATGGTAAAATGGTGAAATTACATAAAGATACTCCCACAAGGGTGTTAATTGTTCTATTTTTTAAACCACCCTCTATATTTAGACTCAAATTTTAAAACTTAATAAGGACTAAATAAAATATCAATTTCATGTATTTTTGATGGTATGTGTACATTAGTTACTACTATAATCATAAATATAAGATTTGAAATAACATCTAATTGTAATCTATATATTAATACACTTGTGTGTCGTGCCCTGTCATCTAATGAACCATTCCATTTTGAATGTGAGGAAAGAACAGGAATAAAAAATAAGAGGGGAGGAAAGATGGAGAAAGGATGAGAGCATCACCCTAATCTATAATATCATCTGTTTTGATAGGAAAGAAAAATGTATTAGACCTGAATGTATGTATTCAGATGGTAAGTCCTGTCGTCATCTCAGATAAATAATGAACCATTCCATTTTGATTATGACAAAAGAAAGGGAAGAAAAAGAACATGTTACACATCATAAAGGAAATTAAAGAAAATATGATAAGAGAAGGGAGTGAGAAAGTGTTAACACTAATTAGGTGTATTGTCTGTTTCAATGGAAAGAGTTAAATCAAGATTATTAAACTTTTTAAATATTGAACTATTGTAATAGCTCTTAAATATACATATCAGATGTAATAGTTAAATTTTCCCACTGTGGTATATCCACAGGCTACACTTGTAAATAATTGTTATAAGATGAATTTAGTTTGGTAACAACAAATTTTTCACACTTAAAATAAAAGTACTTGTTACTATATCGGCCCCAGAGATATCAACACTCCAGAAAAATCCTTCCCAGACAGCAAATGAATATTGGTGCTACATATAGTTTTACATGATTTTTTTTTTCTTTCTTTATAGTGATATGACTTGATTGTAAATTCTGTAGTTTTGACTGTATGCTTTGCTTTTGGAACATTGCCCAGTTTATATTTTGTTGGATGCTAAAGAAAAAAAAATGCATCGTCTTGAAATACAGAACTGGATTTTTGATAGGATTAACTTACTTTGCAGTTTTAAAGATTAAGATTTAAATTTTTTTTTTTTCATTTATTTGAATCTGGTTAGTTTTTGTCTGTGTGTGTGTGTCTCTCTCTATTTCTTTCCTTTTTTATTTTTATTTTATTTTTTAAATATAAGTAATGAATATATTGCAATTCAGTTGCTAACTTCATTAAGGCATGCAGCATGGATTCCCTTGACTCTCTCTTGTCATCTGAACCTATCAGTCATTGCTCTTGGCAAGTACTCTAGATAGCATCCAATGTCACAGAGCATATGAATGTACGTTTTTGCTGGTCAGCCAACACTGGTGTGTCTATGTGTAGGAGTTCATAAGAGAATATAGCTTATGTGTTCATTCTTACTTCTCCAACATGTCTGGCTCATTAGATGATTTGTGAGATGGGTGGTAAGTGGCCATATAGCTGTTGTTTTGTAGGATGCTGCTTCCAGGATTTGTTCAAAATAGCATTTGGCATCCTTATGTAGTTCCCATCTAGCTTTTTCTCCAGGTGTTTTGTTAAAGTCTGAGTCCTACAATAGTACTAACATGGGTGCAGCTTAGAAGAAATCCTATTTTATTTTATCAGATCTGGTTTCCATATCTAATCCAATCCAGATTTTAAATTTCAATGTTTTACCTATGCAAGTGTTGACATTGCTTTCAGTAGATGAGATGTTACTGCTGAGGTCAAACTTAATTAACTTTAAATCCATTGTACAGCAGCCCATGATATTGGTGCTTCTAATTAGCATTTCAGAGTTATGTCTATATTGAGAAATTAGATGATTTCAAAAAATGTTTAACAGAAATAGAAATTGCTTTATTCTCTAAGAACACTTTAAATATATTGATCTAGTAAAAATCTTACTATGATGTGCCATTTTTGCTGGTTTTATATATATATATATATATATATATATATATAGCATAGTACTTGTAAAAAGAAAATGGTATTTACATGTTTATCTGTTATATAACCAATTTCTCTAAAACTTTTTTTCTAATTCAAAACCACTTACGTCAATGAATGTATTTTTAAAATTTTTTTAAAAGATTTTTTTTATTTCAGTTAAAAGTTTTTGATTGGAACAGAAAATTATTTGAAATTAGATGATTTAATGTGAGATTGAAAAAAATTTTTTTTTTTTTTTCTTTTTTAAATTTCTAATCCAAAAGTTTATTAATTAAAAAAAAGTGATTCATTAAAATGATTGCATATCAATATTTAACTAATTTTTAAAAGCAAAGCCTTGAGGAAATGAATTTCTTAAATCATATTATTGTAAGTGGTCTAATGGTCATACTACTAGACTCTCATGTCATCTGTGTGGGTTTTCTATCATTCAAGTTCTAAGTTGTTAATTCTTTATATAATTCAGTTTGTTTCAGTGTGACATATTTAGGGTGAACAGACAAACAAATTTAGTAATAATGTTATATAAGAACTCTAGTAATATCTAAATATACAAGCAGCACATGTCCAGTTTATGCAGTTTTCTCTAGTGGGAATTAAACTAATTACATTGGATTGTTTTTTGTGTTTTTTATTTTTCTTTGGTAGGTGATGACACTTGTGTGTGTTTTTATAATTGAAAACTGATGGTTGTTAGGTTTTTTGTTGATCATTTAATAGTTAATTACCTGTCATGTTACTTGAAGAGAAGATACTTATCAAGTAACACCTGTTTACCCAAGAGACCTAGACTGGCACCCAGATCATGGGACTAACCAACTTGAGCAGTATATTCAAGGCACTAATTGAGCAGAATAATTTGTTTATGTTTATAGTAATGATTATGTTAATTAAAAATCTGTATGATCCTATCTAATGCCTGGATGTTGATGCTAAATTATGAATCTCATTTAGGGGCGAATTCTTTTTTTTTTTTTTCTTAATAAACTGTAGGATTAAAATTGAATTTAATTATAGAATTAATCTTACCTAAATATTAATGCTACTAGCATAATTCTCTATTGATTATTTATTGGCCATGTTGGAGAGTTGAGAATGCAGGTACATAGGTCCACTGAAGGCCTTTCAAATCACTCCATCAAGAGAAAAAGTATAGGAGGAAGAAAATGAAGAGAATGAATTGCAAGGAAACAAATGGTAAAAATACAGGAAGTGATACAGATAAGGGAGAAGACTGAAGTATAGAAAGTTATAGTGAGCAAAATAAGAAAAAAGTGAAATATGATGTAGTCTACCTAATTATTACCCATGATATGCATACACACTCACACACATGCACACACATATAAAATGTGTTATCAAATTTATACCTACATTTCATTAGGGATTCATTTCTACTATTAAGATTTTTCTTTGGAATCTAATTATTGCCAACTTTTCTTGTAAGCCTAAAAAACATGGATCATGTAAGGTTCTACAAATATTTGATTTTTTTAAAAGATTTCCCATTTAATAATTGGTATTATATTTTGATTCTTTAAGTCTCAAATATAGCTAGCTAGTGATGTAACATTTATTTTATATATATAATATGTATATATAAAGGTTTTACATATTTATTTATTTTATGACAAAGGAACAGTCACGACCATTTGGTTTCATGCATGCGTAACCACAAACATTCATCAGGTGATGTTGGTTCAAATGCCTACCAACGTCACCTGACGAATGTTTGTGGTTACGCAAGCTGAAACCGCGCCAATCCCACGCTATATATATATATATATATATATATATATATATATATATGTAGTATAGTGAAAAATTTGAAAAAACACAGGTTCAAGTAAAATGAGTGGTATTTATTCAGCCAACGCTGCAGTGTTTCAATCTGTTTAGTAGATCTTCTTCAGGGCCTTTGTTGATATAAGGAAAAGTAAAAAAATTATCACAGAATAATAAGATGACTTTGATCAGTATGTTTACAATCTTTATATATATATATATATATATATATATATATATATATATATATATGCATGCACATGGTGAAACAAAAATTAAATTTGTAAAAGTTCCAGTATACTAATAACTACAAATTAAAGACTTTGAGAATGGCATACTCTTTGTCTAATTGCAACTAACAAGTTATAATCATATATCTTGGAATAACTGTGTGGGATATTTTATGTTTCTATGTTAGCCTACAGTGATAATACTGTAATTTTGAATTTATAAAACCCATTGTTGTAGTAAAATATATTTTATTCTTTAAATTTTTGTGTCTATTGCACCAGTTGGACTAATTCTTGAAGAAAAGGCTAGCCGGGAACTAAAGTGTGCTGTTTTGAACAAATCCCAGAAGCAGCATACTGCCAAACAGCAATTGTATGGCCACTTACCTGCCATCTCACAAACTATCCAAGCAAGACCTGCTGAGCACTGCTGAAGAAGCCAGGACAAACTCATAAGTGACATTGTCTTATGGACTCCTACACACGGACACACCCATGTTGGCTGATCTGTAAAAATTAATTAATCAGCTCTGTACTGACACTGGATGTCAAAAGTACAAAAGAGTACTTGTAAAAAGTGATGACTTTATAGGGATGGATGACAAGGAATCCATGCTGTCAGCATGCTATGATTATTTAAATAGGGTCAATAGTATAAAGAGTTGTGGTTGTGGAGTAGATATTTAGTTTTTCCATTTTCATTAGGGTCTTGTGTTTATAACATTGTTAGTGGGAGCTGACAATACATTCTTATTGAATATTGAAATTAGTCTGATTTTTTATAACATTTGAAATCAACCTTTTTATGTGATACATAAATATCACAGCCAAAGAAAATCATGAATTTCATTATTTCTTTTTATTTCTTTTTTTGTTTTTATAGCAAATCATTTAAAGAAAAGTCAGAAGAAATGAATGTTAGCAATTGATTTATTCATAAAAATATCCGGTGAGGAAACTATCAAGCAATTAACATTTAATTAAAGATTCCAAAATTTACTGTTTGCAAATAAGTAATTACTCAATTGTTTTTCTTTTTAGTCATAGCAATTTGAGTTGCATAAAATTATTGGTAATCATTGGATTTGGATATATTTAGATATTTCATGTAATTATTTTCATTGTTTGCAAAATAGGGAACTAAAACTGTTTATATTTTTTAATTTTGTATGCATGCATTTACCCAACCCTTCCATCACAAGCAGGATGTAATATAAGGTCAAATTATTTTTTTTCTTTCTTTTTTTAAGTAGAGTAAAGCTGGTTTAAAATCAATTTTCCTTCTAGACTGGTTGCCTTACCAAGGATAAAGAACCCAATCTGCCCTAATATTTAGCAATAACTGAAGGAGGGGAAGACCTAGATTCATACCTCTTCCAAGGGCATTAGTTCAAAATGAAATGCAAACAGCCTCCAAGATTTGAATGTGTCACAGATTTGATTACTTACAATGATAACTGTTAGGCTAACTGTGCCTCCTTAATTTTACATATAGACTCATTTAAAATTATAATCAATTGTGAATAGTAGTGTTGATATGTAAACTTTTTTTCTTATATACCAAGGCGATATCAAATAAAGGCCTAGCAGCCATGCAACTGGAGTCTTTGTAGGTGAACCTACAGGTGGCCTAAATTACTACTAACCTATAATTATTTAGGAGACTTTTAGCAAGGGACTTGTTAGTGATACCTAATAATTAGCTAATGAGCAACTGTATTTATTATTAGAAATCAATGAATTGTCATTATTAAAATTTAGACTAAAGAATATAACTTTGATCCAGGATATAATTGCTTAAAAAAAATGTAGATATTTGTTGGATGAAGTGACATGCCAAACATTTGATAAGTTATCAGACCTAGAAACTAGTATTCTCCAAGTTATTAAAATGTAACTTCTTTTTTATGGAGTAGGCTATGTTACATTAAAAGATTGTTCCAGAAAGTAGAGAATAGTTAATAATACAGGTTTTTCTTATCCAAATTACAAGATTCTATTGAAATAAATAGATTGTAGTGATTTAAAAATTTTACTGAATACTTCAAGATTTGAAGACATTCTTAAACAAATATCTTTATTAGTTTCCAAAATGCACCATTTCAGTATGAAAAGAGTGCATAGAATTATTTGGTGAAATAATTTTTTCAAGAATTGTTTGAGTTTTGCAAGGGAACTAAAGAAACAACACTAAAGGTTTTGAAGTTGTCCTGGGTATAACACTAAACTGCGTCTGGTGGTGAGTTCTGGAGTACTCTTCATTACCATTACTTTCAGATCCATTTTAACTTGGGTTGTAAGTATCTGTTAGAGTCCCATCTTTAGGTCCAATAGACCTGTTTAAAAAAATTAGTCTTATTCAATAGTATCATGTGTAGTGGTTGTGAGGAGAAAACCTTTTTAAGAAATTACACAATGTAATTATGAACATGATTCCTTAAACTCTAGGCATAAAATAACCCTAGACTGGTTGGCATACCATTAAAATCAATCTGTAAAATATTTTTTATGAACATTTATTTTAGTATCAGTGGTACATTGTGTTGCAAAGATTGATTTTATTTTTGATTATTCAAAAATGCTGTATATACTTAGATGCCACTTCCATTTAAGTATATACAACATATATCCATCTTGTGATAGGAAATGGACATGGCAACCGAAGTTCAAATACTGGATGAGGCTGTTTGTATTTCATTTTACTTTAATGCTTTTGGGAATGGCATGAAACCATCTGTTCTCATCCCAGCTATGGGTAAATAGTTGGTTAGACTGGTTTCTTTAACTTTATTTTGCCAACCAGTTTAAGAGAAGGAAAACTATGAATTCAAACCAGCTTAACTCTGCTTAAAGAAATTGACTTTGTCTTGCATCCTGCTGGAAGTGGAAGGGCTGGGTAAATACTTAGATTGAAAGTTACATTTAAACCTGGCAAGTTAATGTTTGTTTGTTCTTTGTCTCTCCCCCCCCCCCCATATTTAAAAAAAATTATTTCATTTAAGGGGTATGCATTTTTTTATTTTTTTAAGGCCAGTGTGGTTGATCAATTGATTTTAAAGGCATATCAACCAGTCTAGGATTATTTTATGCTTAGAGGTTAGGGAATTGCATTCTTTGTACATTCATATTTACATTTTTTTGTGTAGTTGTTTCTTAAGTTTTTTTTTTTTTTTTTTTTTTTTGTACTTGGTCCTATTATGTAATTATGAGTTAGTGTAGTGAGATGGATGACTGAACATTTCACCGAAAAGAGATTTTATCAAGACATTTGGCTAAAGAGAGCTGGCAAATTTATTGCTTCTTTTAATACATTACTTTTATAGTTATTAAAAAAAAAATCACTTCAAATTTTCAAGTCTGTTTATTTAAACTGAGTGATTTAAAAAATTTTTTTTTTTTTAAAGATTTTTTTTTTCTATAAGTGAAAGTGATATATGAAAAGAAGATATCAGTTTGGTCAAATGTCCATCGATGTAATGTCCTGTTGGTCATCTGTCTGGGAACCATGAGTTATGATTTGTCTGACTGTTTAGTAGTTGTAATAAAATGTCTTTCTACTTATTGATTTTATCTAGGATTTATTGTCTGCTTGTGCTATAAATATACTTGCTAAGTATTTTAATAATATTGCTAAATATAAAATGCTGATTTCTATGAAAAGCTTTGACTAAAGATGGTTTTCTCTGTGCAAATATTAGAATTGAGTTTCAGCTAATATTATTACTAAATCTATTAGCATTCTAACTAATTAATCCCTTGTGAGCCCATTACACCAGTATACCGGTGGTAATTTTATTTTCCCCTACACTGGTTTATTTGTATGGAGATCATGTTCAAATAGCAGAGGGTGAATAAGCTCAGGGCTGAAATGGTTAAAAGAAAGATATTTATTTGAACATTTTCTTTTTATAATTTACTAAGCTTATATTGTTGAATTATTAAGAAATGCATTTGAGATTGGGTTCTTGTATTTTGGTACAATCAGGGATAGCTGGCATTGCCCAGTTTAATTTTTGATAGAAATAAACTTTATAAAAATCTGGGGATGTTTTCTTATGTGTTGAGGCCATTTTAAGTTTGTGTTTATGCACAATTTTATAAATAAAATGAGTTAGAGATGGGGGAAGGCTGTAATCACAAAAATATTTTTCTCTTCAAAATTTAGAATGGAAATTTATAAAAAAGTTTTCTCTTCATTTAATAATTAGTGAATTTTAATGAAATTTGATTCCTAGTTGATTTTTTTTTTTCAAATTTAAAAAATTCTTTTGAATTTAAATTGTAAAAACCTTTTGAAACAATCTCTAGTTTTATATTGTTTCCTCAAACTTTATATAAAAATTTTCTCCAATTTTTCTTACTAATGGGACAAACAATTTGTTCATAAAATGAAAATCTATAAAAGTTTGTGGAGGTTTTCTGCTTCAAACTTGACAGAAAGTAGTTTGTGACTTTAAAAAAAAAAAAAGTAAAAAAAATTACATTGATTTAAAAGAAATTAAATAATTATACAAACTGAAAAAGAAAAATATTGTGTGTTATTTTAACAGAAAAAATTGATAAATCCCATTTTTACTTGGGAGAGTTAAAAGATTTTCAATATTTTGATATGTGCTAGTTGCAGCAGTGGTTAGTAGTATTATGCTAGTTGGTGTGCTGACACATTGTGCTTTGTGTGTTATTTGAAAGCTGCACAGATGAATGTGTAAAGTAGTCTAAATTGGGAACTTATGGTTTATCAGTTTGAATTTGGCTATAATGCTGTGGAAGCAACAAAAAACATTTGTTATGCAAAAAGTGAAGGTGCAGTTGATTACAATACAGTAACCAGGTGGTTTAAGAAATTATGCCTGGGTTGCAAAAGCATCCATGGTCAAGCAGGCCAAAACCGTGGATTCCTATGATGTGCCACTAGCAAATCTGGCAAGTAGCACTAAGAGAGTATCAGGTGAGCTCAGCATCTCCATCCAGTATTATTTGTCACCTTCACAAACACTGTAAAAGCACCCAGAGCTGCTGAATTGTGCCTCACATTACCAAAATATTGTAAAACCTTTGACTCACTCTAGTAAAAAAAAAAAAAAAAAAAAAAAAAAAAAAGATTACTTGCTCCATAGACTGGTAAAATCTTTTTAAATAAATAAAATATTTAAAATCTCACTATATTCAAGTGTGAGATGAGTGAATTATCAAGTGGAATAAATTATAAATCTTCCTCGTCCAAGGATATAAATATATTTTCTTTAGACCTGCCATTATATATAACCATTATATACATAACTTTTTTTTTCTTTTTGAGTCACACTAAGCATACAGTTATCTTCATAGGAAATGAAATCTGTAGCTCTAGTTCAAATCCTGACTGAGGCTGTTTGTAGTTCACTTCATGCTTGGGAAAGGCATGAATCCACTATTCTTCTCTCAGTTATGGGTAAATAGTGGGATAGACTGGACACTTTTACCTTGGTTAGGCAACCAGTCTAGGAGAAGGAGAACTTCAAACCAGCTTTATACTGCTTTAAAAAATTGACCTTGTGTCACATCCTGTTTGTGGTGAAGGGGTTGGGTATATACTTCCATCACTTTTTATATCTTTTATTCATATTTTTTAATAGTTTTAAATCTTTTATTGCTCCAAAGTAACTGAAGCTGCTTGTATAAAATGAAAAAAAAAAAATGAAAAAAAGTCTGGCTCCCCTGTTATCTTCAGTCTTGATCACCATTATATGCACTTTTTTAATAGCGATTTATTTAAACTTGTTTTATCATTTTCTTTTCTTTACCAACCATGAGTTGGTTTCACTCAATATCTTTTTTCTTTTTAAGGAAATATTTTAGATTATGTAATGAAATTTCAATTGTGGCTAGCATTTATAGAATCATTTAACCAAGATACTTGCATTATTCAAGATAGACCTGTAGATTTGGTTAAGTTTACGTAAACCCGTTTGTACTGACAATTTCACACACATAAACAAGATAATTGCATATGCAAATGACTTTTTTCTTTAGTAATCTCCTGCTAGATTTCAGTAGCTTGAACTTTTGTAAAAGGTCTATCATAACTGGGCCAGTAGGTGACACCTTGTGGCTTTTTTTATTTTTTATTTTTTTCTGAAGCAAGCAATGCATAAGTGTAGCAATCATGAATGGTGATAATGATAGTCTAATGTAAAAGGTTTTGAAAGTTACTGATGCAAAAGGTCACTTATTTGATCATGCCTTTAGCCATTATGTATTAAGGGTGGTGAGTGAGTGTGAAAGATTAGATAAAACTATATTGGAATGATTGCTTGACACTGTCTACTTCGTCATAATTTGACTAGCCTGAAAAGCATGTCTACTGCAATAAGGTCAAGTACATCTTGAATATTTTCAGGGAAATTATCAACGCTTCCATTATTACTATGTCAAAAATAAGATCTATTAATAGATGCATGTTTTACAGCCATGTCCTTTTCTCTACCACTCTCTTGTGTGCTATTGGTGAGGCTTAGAATACACTGACTGTATCCCCAGCAGAAGGATAAGACACCCCCCCACACACACACAAAGGGGGTGTCCTGGGTATGACACAAAACTGCATCTGATGGTGAGGCTCCAGTTCTAGAGATATGGAGGAGTGTGGCGTCACCTCTTCATTGCCATTACTCCCAGGTTCATTCTCAATTGGAATGGGAGTACCTGTTAGGGTCCCATCTATGGGTCAGATAAATCTATTTAAAAATTATTAATATAGGGCCTTGTGAAAAAAAAAAAGCTCTTAAACAACTACACAAAATGTAAATATGAACATAGAATGAATGTAATTCCCTAACCTCTAGATGGATTGATATGTAAAACTTTGGATTTTCCATTCCAAATTTTATTTAAGTCCATTTGCACTTTTGGTAAATTGCTTTTTTTCTTTTCTTTTTTTTCTATTTTCACTTTTGTGAAATTTTTTTTTTTTTTTTTTTTTTTTTTTTTTTTTGAAGCATTTTGTGAGAAATTACAATAAAATCTGCTCTGGCTAATGATAACTATTAAAACTGGGTGGGGGAGAAAAAAAGGTTCTATCAAAGAAATATATATCATTATTCTAAATCTCCTAGGTAATGGCATCCCTGAATATAGTCATGTTGGCTTAATAATGGCAAAGTATATTCCTGCTCTCTGATTTATTGGTAATGAATTAATAAATCCCTAAATTAATGGATTTTCTCGGGTGATGATAATTGGATTCATTAACCTTTTAAAATCATTATAGATCAGTGTCAGCTTGAACTTGAATATATCTTGTGTTGACTTTTCAGGATTTGATACCCTGATAAATCCTTTTCATAAAAAAATCATTACCTGACCCAAGTGCTGACCATCACCTCTTTTGATCCACCTGGATTAGTATTGAATCATCCAGATTACAAACTGTACTAAATAAAGTTGCTCATGTCTCTATCACTATCAATAACATAGATAATCTCATTGGGAACTGAGACTAGGATGATATTTATAATTAATCCCTACTAATCCCATAACTTCCTTTTTGTTGTTACACTCAGTTTTTCTAAACACAGTCATTGACATATGCTAGTGAAACAAGGATTGGGATTTGATTTTGTATACAAATTGTCTAGATTTTTTCTTTAATCTTTTTTATATATTTATTTATTTTTAGAATAAGATTAGTGAGTTTCTCTCTGAAAACTTTTGTTGATGAAATGTTACATTAAAATTAAAAATAAATCATATATTGCTGTAACGAATGACTGTATGCTTCAAAATGTTCAAAAACATATCTTCTGAATGATCCTTTGTTTTTGAGGTGAAAATTTGGTCTTAAAGTCATTCATTTCATGAGGTACAAGGTTGGTTTATTTTATTTATTTTATTTCTTTGTATTTATTTATTTTTAAACAATAAGTTTAGTTAGTTTCTCTCTGAATTAAGAAGAAAGAAAAAAAATTATTGGTGAAATATTAATTGAATATACTGTTTGGTTACTCGGTTTAATAATATATCAACCTTCATGGATTATCTAATGCCAAAACCATCCTTGTATAAGAACAGTAGTGGTACTAATTAACCCATAGCTGGGGGGGAGGATAAAAGGGGTTCATACCTTTCCCAAGAATATTAGTCTGAAAGTGAATGTAATAGCATTACTATGATGTCCAGTACATTAGCCATTACACCACTGGGACTCCCCCCACAATATACAGAGATTAATTCTTATGATGTGATGCTTGAATTATGTTAGTTAACTGTTAAATTGAATAAGAACTGATATTCCAAGATTGTAAATGCCTGATAATACAGAAATTGTTATATATTTATAAAGTATGTTTAGTGTAAAGGCTATTGTTATAGGAAATAGAATTGGCAACCTAAGTTCAAATCATCTACAAGGCTAGTTGCATTTCATTTTGCATTAATATCCTTGGGAAAGGCATGTATCCATCTGCCCCCTCAAGTATGGGTAAATACTAGGGCAGACTGGATTCTTTAGCCTTGGTTAGACAACCAGTCTAGAATGTAAACTCTGAATTCAAACCAGCTTTACTCTGCTTAAAAATTAACCTTGTGTCACATTGGTGAAAGGATTGTGTAATTACATATATATTTACAGAGTATTTGTTATTTATTTGCTACAAAACAGAATTTAAAATAAAAAAAAATTAAATTTTATAAAATATATGTATATAATTTTTTTTTTATTTTTTAAAAAATTTTTTTTAAAGAATGAATTATGAAATTCTATCTCTTGCAGTCCTTAAAAATTTTGAATATTGAAAACTATCTTAAAGCAAAATAAATTCTATTGGAGTTTACATACCCCCCCTCCTAACTTGCCTAATTTATTATGTTAGAAATTAAATTTCTGAGAATAATTTTATCAGTGTTTATCGTAATTATTTGTATATAACATGTATCCCTAATTTTGGACTTAGAAATTCTGGAAAAAAGAAAATTCTTGTGTATAATATGCACTGACCTTTTAGAATTTGTAGCAGCTAAATTTAACCATTTGTTCAATGTTTTATCAGTTTTACTGACTAAAAATAAGAATTTATATAAAGTTTACATAAAATTTTTAGGACAAATGCAATAACATGTTTACACAAAAGTGCAACAAGTTTGCAGCAAAAATAAGTTCACATTAGGAGAAAAAAATTATAAACACACTTCTGTGGATATTTCCCTTTAACTGTATAAAAAAGTTTTTGACTATAGACATAACTTACTTTTGGTCATGCTGTCCTGAATATGATGAGGCATGTGACTGGTAAAAAAAAAAAAAATGCTAATTATGTTGTTCTTGTATATGATATGCAACCTTGACTGCGTCTTATGCACAAAAAGTTATAGCAATTAAGTTTTTTTTTTCTTGTTTAATTTTAATTCTAGTTCAATAATGGTGATTCTCATTTTATAACACATTAAATCATAGCCTTATTGACCTTCTGTCTACTGCTCTAACTGCTGCTATGTAAATATAGATTTGTAGATTTTTATGCAGTAATAGATATTGATTTTTACAAATATAAAGATGAACTGTTCTTTCAAGTTTAAAATTAGCTTCGTTTCTGATAAGGTTGTAATAAAAATGACCTTGCATGAAAGTAGAAGCATTCTATGAGTTTGGACAGGAAATCTTGAGGAGGTGATTAACAAAAAAACCCCAAACAAAACAAACTTTTATATCATTTTAAAGAGATACAAATTAGGGGAAAGTTAAATCTTGCTAAATTATGTACAGCTGTTAATTTTCAATTTTAATCAAGATGGTACCATCCCCTCATTAACTGGAAAGCCTTGGAAATTAGATTAGTTTGTATATCTTGGTAGCAACATCTCATCTGCTATTGACAGGTTATCAACTATGGAAATCTGATATTTCTTATAAAATAAAACTGGTATTTTAATGTATATTTCTTGCACCATTTGGACTCCAATGAAATGATTAGAGAAAAAGCTAGAT
Source organism: Doryteuthis pealeii (assembly GCA_023376005.1). Taxonomy (NCBI): domain Eukaryota; kingdom Metazoa; phylum Mollusca; class Cephalopoda; order Myopsida; family Loliginidae; genus Doryteuthis; species Doryteuthis pealeii. The sequence goes on along the minus strand of CM042154.1, from coordinate 39,242,265 downwards.
GAGATCTTCCCAAGGATGCTGCATCTAGTTTTAAACAAATCCTGAAAGCAGCACTCTACAAAACAGAAGCTGTATGGCCACGCACCTTCTATATCACAAACCATTCAAGTAAGACTAGCAAGACCTGCTGAAGACTTCTGGATAAGTAAGGACAAACTCACAAATAACAGTCTCCAATGGACTCCAATATATTGACACATCAGTGTTGGCTGACCAGCAAAAACTTATATTCATCAGCTGTGAGGACACTGGGTGCCGTCAAGAAGACTTATCAAGAGCAATGACTGATAAGGAGAGAGCTAAAGGAATCCATGCTGTCAGCAAGCCTTGTTAATAATTTTCATTTGCCATACAATACAATGTATTATATGGCAAATTGTATGCATCCACAAGATGTATTATACATCTTGTGGATGCATACAGGGTGGTTGTCAGTGATGCACTATCTTCATCACCAATTACGGGTTCTTGTGCATCATATTGGCTCTGATAGCAATCCCAACTTGAATCCAGCATCTTCAAGCTGCCATCCTGTAAGCTACGTGCTGCTAGCATTGACATTTTGCTTCAAATAAACTACACAAGAATTCAAACTCTTAAATTTGTAAAACTACTATAATTTAGTATTAGTGTATTTTTATAATTCTTGGTGTATAAAAGGGTCAGAAAGTATAAAAAGTTTACCTTTGCGAATTAAAAATGAATAATTAAAGTGATATAGAAAGTATTTTCAAGTAGATATTTACATTTCATGTTAAATTACTTGATTTATTAGCATTTTTTTAAATGTCAAAAATAAGATGTATTAATCTGTGCATATATGGGGTTTAATTTTTGACATGTTTTCATGTTCAGCTGTAAATGATATATATATATATATATATATATATATATATATATATATATTTATGTGTGTGTAAAAGAAAAATTCTGTATGTCTGTACAACAATTGAATGCACGCCCTTTTATAAAAGTAAAATTGGAGACCAGCAAAAAACAAAGTTCAATAAAATCCACACCTTATTTTTGTCCAAGATGGGGTTAAAAACTGTTTACCTTTGATTTTCCATAAGAAAAGCTAAAATATAAGAGTATATATAAATCCATGATGTATTAAAAAAATCAATTGTAAGTTGAAATATATATATATTTCAACTTACAATGCGGGGTAACTCTGTTAGTTGTAAGATTATATTATTGATGCTGTATTTTTAATATCAAACTTTTAAAAACATCTTTTTTTTCATTTTTTTTTCAGGAACTCCATTTCTTGGCTTACTAAAATGGTCTTGGATTTACAATTTGATAAACCATCAAACACTGTAAGTTTTTAACTTAGTATCCACCACTTTTATTGACTCGAGTTCAATATCCTAATTTCTGATAAATGATTAAACTGTTATTACCCCACCCCAAACTTAATGAATGTGCTCCAAATAACAACAGGCTTGCCTTTCCTCTTGCCATGATGAATTTAACTATCAAGTATTATTTAAGTTTGCTGAAATTTCTCTAAAACATTTAACTTTCTATTGCTATGAAGAGCACTACAACTTTTCACCCAGACCTTTATGCCTAACATCATGATTTATTTTGACTGTCATTTTAGTTGTACTCTGGTTTTCAGGTGTCTGTCATCATTCATGCTTAGAGGATCTTCTGTATCAATTAATTTAGCAGAATGAGGAAATGAGGATGTTTTTCACCTTTGCACTAAAATAATTTTGGTTCTCAATTCCAAAAAGGTTACCAATGACCAACCTGAAAAATGTTACAATAATCTATACATGACCATAAAATGAAAGTGAAGACACTAGTTGGGCCATGTGCGTCCAGGTGTACTTAAGTTATCATTGTAAGAAATGGATGCGGTGACCTGAGATCAAATCCAGGATTTGTGTTTCACTTTTGGGCAAATGCCTTTGTTTGTGTTTCACTTTTGGGCAAATGCCTTTAGGAAAAGCATGAATCCTTCTTTTCTCTCCCTAACTATGAGTAAATAATAGACTGAGTTCTTTAGCATTAATATGGCAACTGGTCTGGACAGAAAACTGATTTTTATACCGTTTATACCCCACTGAAAAAATGACCATGTGTCACATCCTGTCTGTGGCAGAGTGGTTGGGTAAATACATAAATCAGTAAAATAATAAGAATAATAAATTCATTTATGAAATCTGACATTATTTTTGATGTTGATAATTTTGGGAGATTATCAGGTTTAACTTTTTTGTAGGGGTAGGAGAAAACGGACCAAAGAAAATCTTGTGGTGGTGCCTCCCCCCTCCCCTCCCCTTGATATTCAGATCTGATAGGAAACATTTTGCATGATTTTTCATTTTGAAACAAAATAGGAATATTTTTCTAGGTTAAAATAAAACACTGTCACCATTAATCTTTGTCTTGTCTGCATTTAAACATGATATACAAAATAGACAAATATTTTAATGGCAGATAAAAGTGTTTTTTTTTTTTTTTTTTTTTTTTTTTTTTTTTTTTTTTTACTTGTCTCTTTTTGGTATTATTTGTTTTTCTTGGCTGGACACTTCTGTAAAATTTTGTAAAATGCTGAAATATGGATATAAAATATCTTGACAGAATGTTGGTTACTTAGTCTGATTTCATACATTTTAGATAAACTGTCAGGAAATTGGTCTTTTGCCAAATTTATGACTAATGGTCATAAGGTCTAAAATCCAATTTCTAGAGTAGTCTAAGCATTTATTTAAAAAAAAATAAATAAAGAATTTAGTCACTTACATTTGCTACTGTCAGCCATTTTGGTGTAATATACAAGGAATTTTGATGTTATTTTCAATTCAGCACTCCTTGTCCTCAAATGTTATAGTTATTTATTATGCTTAGCTTAGGGGTAGTGTAAGGCCAGAATATAGAGGTACCCAGCAGTTGTGTAGTGTGGGCAGTGCCAAAGGGGTGATTGCCCTGGGCACAACATTTTGAGGGGTGCTAAAATTGTTGGATAAAAAAATATATAAAATGATAAAAAATTGTAAAGTAATATAAAAACCACACTATGGAGTTTTATTATAGTAATAAGGCTGCTCAGAAGATGCAAGGGATGACTAAAAAGACAATGTTCATTATTTTTTTTCTGGTAATTTTTGTTTATGTAATTTTTATCTTAATAAATCCTTTACAACATGTCCTTTTATATCTCTTTATCTAATGAGATTACATGGTCTCTTTGGCCCATAATATTTTATCTATAATTAGATCAAATTCTATCATAATTTTGATATAAATTGTGATGGCTGCAAAGAGGCAATTTTATTTTATAAACAAATAAATAAAATTAATGCATGTGTAATTATGTTGCGAAAATGAGTACAAAACTTTTAGAAACAATAATTCATAACAGCTTCTGGTTTAGGAGGAGGTGCAATAGTTTGAATTGCCCTGGGGGAACTTAAAACCCATTCTACACCACTGGTATCTAGTGAGAATCAAACTCACTAGTAATAGTTTGCTAATTTATCTTGCTACATTGTGATTCACCTATCTTTCTAGACAAGTTATCATACTTAATAAGTTTATTTGTAGAGCATAGGACAAGTGGAAATGAAATCGGAGTTTCTATACTTTGATAAAGATATTAAAGTAAAAATATCTAGGTATTTTGATACATAAAGGCTACTAAGACTTTATCTGTCACCTGGTTTGGTTGTAAAGGTGCTACTCATGTAGTGTGTCTTGGGTAGGAATAGCTGGCAGAGCCTATCCCTCTCCAAGTCTGGTTTGAATTTAGTTTTTAGACTGGTTGCCATACGATGGTTAAAGAGTCAACTCTGTCCTACTATTTATCCATAGCTGGAAGGAGTTAGATTTATACCTTTCCCAAGGGTATGAGTGCTATATGAAATGCAAACAGCCTCATACAGGATTTGAACTCTGGTAGCAAAATCCACTTCCTATGATGACAGCCATCATGCCACAAGTGCCTCCATTGAAGGCTATTATGCAACTTTAAAAAAAAATCAGTCCTAAAATTTAAAAGTGCTTTTAAAGCAGTTATTAATTAAAATATGTATAATCTTACTGTTTAAGGTGAAAACAGTTTGTTTGGTATTTTAAAATAAAAAATATAATTGTAATTTGTTTTTGAACAATATCATCTTGGTACTTTTTCTTTTCTTTAACCCTTACTTTTCAGTATCCAGTACCTGAGTTCACAAATTGACAAAAAAAAAGAAAAAAAAAAGCCCAAAGCATTCAAATTTCATTCTACAGTGCAGACACTTGTTTAAAGCTATTCCATCATTCTCTTAAAAGAAAGGCTATAAATGGTTGCTATATTGAGTCTTTAGTAGTATATCTGACATGCTCTCTCTGTACCCAAAACATTGTGGTTTTATTGTATATAGTAAAATAGTCACTGCACTGGATCATGTAGGCTCCTTGAGGAATACAGGACCCCAGCTACACTGAATCTGTGGTGGTGTTTCAGTAGCAAGTAGGTTTTTATGGGGTGAAATTGTTAGCCTCAATCCCTCTAGTTTTGTGGACTCAGTCCTTCATTGGCATTACCCCCAGATCCACTCTGACCCAGAGTGGTAGTATTTGTTAGTGTCCCATCCAGGCCCTGACACTAACTTTTTTCATAACCACTCTGAACAAAAATTATCAACCGTCCCGAATGGGGATTGGACCGTCGCAAATGGGGTTTGGAACGTCCCGAAATCAAAATATTTTTGTTTAATAGATTAGCATCATCTATACTTGTCAGTCATCAGTAGCATAATAACATGTAATAAAACATTAAGAAAAGTTGAAGCAGTGATAATTCTGGATATTTGGACAAAAAAATCCATTTCCTAGTGTGTTTTGAGCTAAAAAAAAAAACAAACTTTTTTACTTTAAGTTACCCTGAGTAGGGTTAGTAGTACATAATTCGGTCCTTTTAAACTATCTCCCTCAACCATTATTCATTACATGGCTTTGAGAATAGACCTGTGGTGCCGTAGCCTCATTTTGAGGTCAGCATTGGGGCAATCACTGAACAGCCAATATTGGAATGTAGTTCTAACTTTTAGGAAAAATTTTTACCATCCACAGTAAACGTCCTGGATGACGTATTGATTGTCCCAGATGTAATTTCTATCGTCCCCAGGATGACGGGACAACATTGATATTGAGCCCTGGTCCCATCTATGGGTTAAATAGATCTGTCTATTTTAGTTTTGTTATTTAATGGATTTTAATGAATGACAAAAATGAAAGGTTTAGCTTTTTCCAGTCAAAAGAAATTTGTATTAATAGAGAAGTTTCTGCCAGATGGCCAAAGGATTTGATAGTTACTAAATTTAGTATGCATCCTTATTGGACTCAGGGGGTGGGTGATGTTAACATTAAAAATATTATTGGAAATCTCATTGATAGGATGTTTAACAATGACCATGTTGTTGTTATATGTAATCATAAAAAAATATGAAAATTCAAATGAAAAAGATAATTATTTCTTGCTAAAATAATTATTCACACTTAATTAAACATTACTAATTAGGTTCAAAGTTAGTTTTTCTTTTTTTTCCCTTCAAGCTAAAAATGTAAAAATATAGATGTAAAAAAATTATACAGGGTGTTTTAAAAACAAACAAGCAAATAAAAATAACAACAAATATTTCTATAGAAGTTCCTATATATTATGATTTTAGTCTCCACCTGTTCACTATCTTCTATAGGTGGTCTCCATAATATCAGTTCTGCTTTTTTAATAAAGATGCTCCCATAGAAATATTAAATAAAAAAAGAAAATCACTTGTGGGATATTCTGAGAAAGTGTTGACAGGAATAATGGACATGTGGTGACTCTTGGAAATTATATCCTAAAGTTACTCTCATAAGGGTGTTAAAAAGTTACTTTTTATCTTTAATTTAAAAAAAATCACTCTAGAGTTTTCATCCAAGGAATCCAAAAATGCTATCAAAAAATCTTAAAGTGAACCAATTTTAAGTTATTGATGATTCCTGATTTTTTCATAGCAAGATCAATATCCTGATGTGGCATTACATCTATAACAAACATTTTTTTCTATTATTATTTCACGTATATTAAACATTATTTGTACCTATTTTGCTCAGAACCAAATCAGTTAAAATTTTGCAAATCAGAAATCAATAATTTTAACAAATTTTTGCAAAATCTTGTAGCTTCAATATTTATCTTGCTACGAAAAAAAAAATCATCAATAACTTAAAATTGGTTAACTTTAAGACTTTTATGATAGCATATTTGGATTCCTTGCTTTTATAAACCAATTTTTAGGGGTAGGGAAGCTCTAGAACTCATTTTACAAATAAAAATAGATTACAAAAAGTCACCTTCCCCTAATTTGGAGAGCTAAAAATCAACCTAACTCCACCAATTTTTTGAATTGGAAGCTTAAATTTTGGGGATTGTCTAACTTTAAGATATAGTCCACACCTGGACAAAATTTCAGAAAAATTGAAATGGGTGGGTGACATGGAATTACCCAGCAGTAAACTGGATTTGACTGACCTTTATTGACTGTATCACTTGTCCCCTACTATGGGTAACCATAAAACGTGTCATTGACTTTAATTTTAAAAATATTTATCTACAAAACTCAAATTTTTCACAGAACAATATTTATAAGATAATATTAGGAATATTTAAAAATTGTTTTCCTGATACATGGATTAATCTTTGATAGTAACAATTATCATTTACACCAAGTGATTACAAAAATTGTAAAATAACCAGTTGTGATCCAAGTCTTCCTTGCTCCAATGTAGATGACCACTTCAGTTAGTGTGTAATATTTGTCTCATAAGAGATAATTGAGATTGAATCTTTTAGATATCTTTAATTTAAAAATTTTATTGAAGATGTGTGCACAGTTGTGCAATTTATATAATAAAGTTTAGATAGTGCTAATTCTCTATACTTTTTGATCAGTAGTTTTGAGATAAAACACAAATGGTAATATTTGAGGACGTGGAGGAAATTAAAAGAAATATAAATGACACAGCTTTTCATGATACCAAAAGAAGAGTTTCAGAGGTACTTCTACCAATGAAAAACTCTTTGGAATAAGTGTTACATGCCAAAGGGATTATTTAAAAAAAATTCATTGTTCATTTGTCTTGGCAAATACAGCCTCAGTCTTTATCCTTTTTGTAAACACCCCCTTGTATACAAAAATAAGACATAAGCTAATTTAAATGTAAAAGGATTTATGACAAAGAAAAAGTAATTTAAAACCTTAACTTAATAGCTGAATATAAATACCAACCACTTAAAAGTGAAGGTTAAATGGGTCTCAGAAGTTTTTGTACAAAAAAAAAAAAAAAAAATCAGCTTAATTGTTTGAGAAACCAGCCTTTACATAATATGTAGACTTATAAAATTCTACCTCATAATAATGAGTACTTTTTTTTTCTCTTTTTGTTTCTCAGACTTCTTGACAGAAATATCTTTTTATTTCCTGTCTGCTTATCAATTATCTCTTGATTGTTCAAAAGGATTTTTGCCTGGCTATAAAGCTTGTCAGAAGGGAGATAACTCTATTGATGCAGTATACAAATATCAAATTAGTGAGATAAGAAATACACTGCCTTGTGTTACAGAATGGCATTGACATTTTCTTGGATCTTCCGGGAAAGATTTAAAAAAAAAAAAAAAAAAAAAAAAAAAAAACTTAAAAAAAAATTCTTTATATACGAGTCCTAGGAGTTGCACTTGGCATAATTGTCATAGGAGATGGAATTGGTGATCAGAGTTCAAATCCTGGACAAGGCTGTTTGCATTTCCCTTTCTGCTAATGCCCTTGGAAAAGACCTAAATCTATCTGTTCTCTCCCCAGCTATGAGGAGTAGGACAGGCTAGTAGTAGGAGTAGGAAAACTCTGAATTCAAAACAGCTGTACTCTTCTTAAGAATTGAATGTGTGTTGCATCCTGTTTGTGATAAAGGGGTTGGATGAATATATACTCAGTGAGTCCTAATTCTATCTTACCCTTGAATATATGAGGGCCATATAATAAATAAGGTGAATTTTTCCTAAGGAGTTGGAAATAGGAAGCACTGTTTACAGTTGCACCTTTTTCAGGGAAATCAATAGTGATATGTCTTTTCATGTCCCAGAAGATTTGAACTCTGGTTGCTGCATCCATTTCCTACAACATAGCCATTACACCATGAGCATATGTGTTCAAAGATTACATTGCTTTAAGAATGAACATTTTTTTCTTCTTTTAATGATGGGGGATGCTGGATGCCAAGAGAGAATGAAATTGTATCCTTGATTATCCATATAAATGCTACCAAAAATATACCATCAGTTGGGATTTAGACATCTGTCTTAGAGAACCTGTTAAATACATTACATTTACTTGTGTAAATGCTGCTTATATGCCTTTTGGTAATGTATTTATAATATTTAGTCTGTAAAGAAGTGAACTGTGTGAGTTTGCAGGCCATTATTTGGCAAGATGTAGCATCTGTGATTCTCTTCTGTCTGGCCAGAGGCTTAACAATCATGGATGACATATTGGTCTCATCTCATTTGGAATAGAGCCAATCAATGCAACTTTCAACCTTGAATGTTAGTTTTGGTTAAAAATCAATAACTCATAAAATGTTTTTTTTTTTTTTTTTTTTTTTTTTTTTTTGTTTTTTAAAGATTTAAAAAAAAAATTTTTTAGATATCTTCTGTTTATTCAGATTGGTATCAAGGAAAATAATTGTGAACATTTAAAAAAAAAAAAAAAAAAAAAATTAAAATCAGCTAAGATGACATTGTTGAAAAATGACTGTTTATAGCAAATGTCTACTTGGATCTGGGCTTGCTGGTTTGGGTTCAGGGATAGAAAGTTGTATAAAGCAAAGGGTTTTTTTTTTTTTTTTTTTTGCATTTCACTTTAGGTAACTTGATTTATGAAACCTTGTCTAATTTTAGAAAACTTTTTTAAGATTTGGTAAACCTATGGCAGAAATTAGGTAACAGATATTTAGGTGGTCCAGAACAAAATATTTTTCCCTTTACTTGTCTATAAATTAGAAAAAAATAGAGAAAAGATAATAGGCTAGGAATCTATATTAATATCAAGGAAGTTTAATTTTGTATTAGACAGCCTATTTCTTTTGTTCACAACATTTCAACCATGTAGCCTCCAGTCTTAATTGACAACCATTCATTGCCCCCCCCCCCCAAAAAAAAAATATTAATAAATAAAAATAAAGACATGACTAATAATTACTGTTTGTTTGTTATGCCTCCTTGGGCATTTCCCTTTTTTTTATTATCTCCTCACATCAACCTTTAAAAAAAATAGAAGTTTTTGATACAATATCTATATATAGATCAAGTTCTGTTAAGTAATTTATCTGATAGTTCCCAAAAATTCCCTCTTAAATTCTTTTTCTTACCATTGTTAAGAAAAAAAAAATTCTTTATATTTGTATAGAACTTCATAATGGATAGTTGCTACTGCTGATTCTACAGTAAGTACACTTGAATAAGACCAGAGTGTAAATGGCTGAAATGTTGGGAACAATTAAAAAAAGAAAGTCTGTCAAATACAAAATGAATACTGTAATTATTTCTGTTTAAGTTGCACTATTTTTCCAGATTTTGTGTCTGCTTATAATTTTGTTTCTTTTAATCTGAACTTATTTTTGTTGAAAGCATTTTGCAAGCTTGTGCTAGACCAAGGAGATTGTTTTTTATAGTCTGAGGTGGAGCGCCAAACCTGCCATCAGCTCTTCACTTTACCGCACAGATCCCTGTGCTAGTCATACGCCGAGTTGATGAGGGCCTGTATTGAACCAGGAACCTTAAGGTTCCCAGCCGGACACTCTACCGACTGAGCTAATTAACATGCATCCTGTCTCTTCTTTTTGTTTGGTTCTTTCAACTTGAGTTAATGAGAATGAGTCATGCATGAAAACTGATTCTGTTAGCATAAATCACTCCTCATAATAATTTTTATTGATCTTTTTCTAAATGAGTTTCCAATGATTGATTAACAAGTTAATCATTTACAAAAAGGTTGTGTGCACATTTATGCTTAGTTGTATGCTTGTTGATTTTTGGCACAGACTGACTTACATGGCTTTTTTTTGGTTATGTCCTAGGATCATGCATATTTAAACAACTTAAATTTAGCCTCACCTTTGGATTATTTGATCAATCATATTCTTGTTGATCAGATTTACATAAATGACTCTCTAAATTGTTTATTCATAAACTAATGGTAAGAATGTTCCTTCATAATATATGATTCTCTTTTATTTCTAATAATCAAACTTTGACTAAGTAATTTGTATTTCTGTAATAAAATATATCATATAACTTTAATAAAGTAGCAGGGCCAATATTTGTAAATATATTTAATGATTGATTTTTTTATTTATTACTTATTTTTTACTTATTGTTGCAAACACACTAGCTGTATCCACTGCAGAAATGTAATACCCCCCCCACACACACACACACAAAAAAAAAAGAAGGGATATCCTGAGTATGACACAAAACTGGATCTGGTGGTTGAGGCTTCAGTTCTTTATTGCCATTACTCCTATATTCACTCTGACCCAGAGTGGTATTACCTATTTAGGGTCCCATCTATGGGTCAATCTGTTGACAAATTATTTGTATTAGATAGGAATACCTCATATTATATAATTGCGTGCAAAAAATTTAAGGAACTACACAAAAAATATAAATGTACAATGTATGCAATTCCCTCTCCTCTATGAATAGAATACCATTAAAATCAATCGATCAAAAAGAGCAGTAAATATTTGTATAATCTAGATATTATTAGAATTTTCATTACATCTGTCTGTAATATGTGACATTTAACCCAATAAAAACAGCACATTATAGCAATTTCATTAGAGCAATATAGAAATGGTCTTAGAGAATAAAGTGATTTCCAGTTCAATTTGAAGCTGAATGATAATTTTGTTTGTATATGGGTGGGGATGTCTGCATTAGTACTGAACATAATTTTGTTTTAATCCTCAAATTTTTTTTAATATAATGGACATAACTGTGAAATGTTAATTAGAATCGTCCACTTTCTAAATAGAAGCATTAATATCATCATGGACCATTGTTACAACAGGAACACCAATGAGTTCAGGAGTTGTCTAGTACTAAAAGAATGAAAACTTCTTTATTTTATAAGAAAATATACAAAATTTAAGCCCTTTAAGTTGGTCAGAAGAGTACCTTAAAAAGTACTCTTTTGACTAACTCCTAATATAAAGCCATAAAAGATTTATTTTAACAGCATGCTGACCTGTCTAGGGTTATTTTATGCCTTGAGTTTAGGGAATCACATTCATTATACATTCATATTTACATTATTTTTCTTAAGATTTAGATTTTTTTTTTTGCACATTGTTCTATTGAATACAAATAATTTTTAAACATATCTATTTCACCCATAGATGAAGCCCTAACAGGTGCTGCCACTCAATGTCAGTGGACCTGATAGTAATAGCAATGAAGGAACTCTACACTTACCAGATCTCCAGAACTGGAACCTCACCATCAGCTGCAGTTTAGTGTCATACCCAGAACATCCCCCCCTCTTTTTTGTGGGAGTGGTTCTTATCTCTCTGTAGGGGCAACAGTCAGCATATTCTAAGCTCCAATGACAGGGTGCAAAACCATGAAACATACAATTAGCAAGAACTTTGATATTAAATCGTTTTGAATTAGAAGATTAGGTTTGTTCTGTTATGAAATTTTATAATGGTAATCTAAAATGATTATCACTGAACAGGTATGGTGTTTTGGCTAGGCATATCCTCTATCATGTCTCATCAGTTGGTAGGGCTTAGAATATGCTGCTGTGTCCTTTACATGAGGCTGGTTGAGACTCCCTTCAAAAAGCGGGTTGTCCTGGGTATGCTACTAAACTGCATCTGATGGTGAGGCTACAGTTCAGGAAATCTAGTGAGGGTGAAGTATTTATTTGTTGGTATTATTCCAAGGTCCATTCTGACCAACAGAATCTAACAATGGGTCAAATAGATCTGTTTAAAAATTATTTGTATTCGATAAGACCATATGTCCCCCCCCCCCCAAAAAAAAACCCTTAAGAAACAACTATAGAAAAAATGTAAATAAGAATATAGATAGAACGTAATTCTCTAACCTCTAGTTATGAAATAACCCTAGACAGGTTGATATGCCATTAAAATCAATCAATTGCTGAAAGATACACTTCAAACAAAACAACAAAAACAACAACCCAGGTTTTCAATCTCAAATGACCATATACAACATATCTTAATGATTGATCAAGAATTAAAGTGGTTAGTTATTTGCACACCTGTCAATTATTACACTTTAATTAAAGTGTCTGTTAAAGAAAGCTAGAAACTCTTAACTGGTACCAATTACATAATTGGTTGGAATAATGTTGAATCCATTTGTTACCTGCAAGAAGACACAATTTGACTGCTTATCTGAATAATACAAATAATAGCAGGAAGTACTCTGGGGGTTTTAGTGGTTATTGCCATAGAAAATGGATACAACAACCAGTTTTAACCCTGGATTGGGCTTTTACATTTCAATTTGCACTAATGCCCTTGGGAAAAGCATGACTCCATGTCTTCTACCTAGCTATGGGTAAATAATAGGGCAGACTGGGCTCTTTAGCCTTAGCATGGCAACCAGTTTAGGAGAAGGAGAACTCTGAATTCAAGCTGTGTGTAACACAGCTTAAAAAGTGACTTGTTTGTAGTGGAGAAGTTGGATAAGTACATACAAATAATGATTTAAAAAAAAAAAATAGAATTAAAGACTCGATGGTTAATTCAAATTACTAAATTTTCTTTTAAGATTTTAATTCTATATATTGTTTTTGTAGATGAATATTATTCAATTCAAACAGCATTACTAATACATTATTATATAAGGTGTGTTAATTATGCTTAGTAGAAAATCTTTGGAATATGTATCTATCTTTATTATAATTCTGCTTGTCTGTTGATTCGCATATTACTCACAGTCAAGTGGAATATTCTACCACCACTACCCACACCCACAAAGACGGTTGCAAATATTTCATAACAGTAAACACACTCACAAAAAATTAAAACCTGTTAAGCAGATTGTTTTTAGATTAAAATTTAAATTCAAAAAAGAAAAAAGGTATTGTTTTATCTATTTATTCATTTATTTTTAAAATGAAAAATAAGACTTATTTGGTTTATTATCTTAGTGTATTGAAAACAACCATCATTTTTTAAAATTATTTTTCTTTTTCATTCATTCATCACTCTCTCTTTATTACTACTATTACTTTGTATTAAATATATCGATTGTTATTATAGATTTTTGTATGATTTATTGCAAAGACAACAATAGGATTTATAGGATAAAATTGCAAATCATCCTTTCTTGCTTACATAGTTCCTCTTGATTGTTTTAATTCCTTTAAATTTCCACTGGTCCTGCTAGTTTTTCTATTAGTAAAATTCACCTTGTATAGATTGTTTGAGATTTGTTTATGTATAGTTTTTCTATTCAATAAAGCTGCCCTGTCGGCTGGGCTTAGAATATGCTGACTCTATCCCATGCTGAGGCAAGACCCCCCCCCCCCGTCTGAAAGGATGTCCTGGGTATGACACTAGACTACATCTGATGGTGAGGCTTAAGTTCTAGAGATTTGAGGGGGTGGTCATCTCTTCATTGCCATTATTCTCAGGTTCACTTTTATCAGAAGTGGTAGTACCTGTTAAGGTTTCATCTATATGGGTCAAATAAATCTGTTTAAGAAATATTTGTATTCAATAAGACTGTGTGCAAAAAAGAAAATGAAAGAATGATTCAAAAAATGTAAATATGAACGTACAATGAATGTGATTACCTAACTTCTAGGCAGAAAATAACCATACATGATTTGATATGCCGTTAAAATCAATTGATCAATCTGTGAGAATATCCAATTCATTTATATGAGGGTGGGCTTAAAAGTTCATATGAAGTCATGTCTGTTATTTATGACTTAAAAAAAAAAACTAATGGCATCCAAGCACTGCATCACCAATGGAAGGGGTACTGTTGAAAAATAAACCTCATTTGGTCACATTCCATGAGAGTAGGTCAGTCTATGAACTTTCAACCAGCCCTCATAGTGTGTTGAGTTGGCAAAAAGCTTCTCCAGACACATTATTCCATTTCCTGAAAGTAATAAAAAACAAACCAAAAAAAAAACCCAAGTCCACTTTGGCATAATCGAGATAGGCAGCTGACCATTGAAACTCTTTCATCCTTGACTACTTGTTTGTGGCGCGCACAACGAGGAGGAGAATGCGTAAGTGAGCAACACACTCATTCACAAATGATCAACTATTTAAGATTTTACTTGAGAATATCTTCTCCCCCCTCTATTCCCTTCTTTGCACAACATTCCAGACTAGATGCCTTTCTCTTGTAAATGCACTGAAGGAATGCAGAAGCAATGGACTGAAAGTGGTGTTATGGTGAGGGGGAGACAAGAGTTGGAAGAAATAGAGAGAACAAATGAAATATGGTGATTGGGGGGGGGGATCTTTGATCAAATATTCCACTCAGATCCCAATCTGTATTGGATCTTACCAAGAGAGGTGGGTGGATGGTTGGTAGCAGCAGTGTCTCCCAGAAGCAACAGCAAAAATGGAGAACAAAAATTGTGGATACTGGGGAAAGGTGGAACATGCAGAGATATGGAAATGGCTTTTTTTTAAAAAAGAAAGTTAAATGAAAAAAATGGATAGATGGCTTTTATCTTCTTGATTCTGCCTAGATGTAGGGGGGAAAAATAAATGTTTTCATTCATGCCATTTATTGAAGAGTTGATTTTAGGATTTGAGATAAACTTTGAAGGAAATAGTCTTGAAAGATAGAAAAAAAAAAGATTGTTACTCATTCATACATTTTTTTCTTTCAGTTCTGAATAAGTTGATCCAGTGTTTGTAAGGTCATTCAGTGAACCTTATATTAATTTTGTTTTATAGTAATCACATCAATGGTAATTAGTGTAAATATTTATGTAAAACTAAAAAAAAAGGACACTTTTTGATTTCTACTTTGATAAGGTAGTGAGTTTAAGCCTTACTAGATGTGACCCTCTGTTATGCAAAAATGTGTTGGAATACTTAAATTATTTTGAATAATGAATTTTATTAAATTATCTTTCCTATGATTATATAGCCCCCCCTTAAATAATTGCTTTTATTATCCATTCTATATATGTATATATGTATATATGTATATATATATATATATATATATATATATATATATATATATATATATATATATATTGTAGTTTTTATTTTATTTTTTGTTATAGTTTCATTGTGATAGTTTGGTAATGAATAATGCCAAATAATATTAGTATCAATTGTCTGATGTTACATCAGAAATAAAATCCTGGTATCTTTGGTTTAAAATAAAATTAATTTTTTGTTTTAAAAAATTGTTAGGAATGCACATTTGTGTGTGTGTGTCTCCCTCTCTCTATATCTACATATGACAGCTTCCAAATAAAATTTGTCTATCAAATTGGCTATCCTTTGTATATTTATCCTGATTCATCTTCTTCTGATAATGTGGATCTTATCCAAGTGTTGCTTTGGACTGGGAATTTTGAACGTAACATAGTGAAATGTGATTATTGATTTCTTTTTCTCTATTTACTGTTGTGAATGCCTCTTTCATAATTGTCTCTTGATCCATGAGGCAACATATTGATTTCTCAGAAAATGCTGTCAGTGAACTCCCAAATATCTTAACTTGTGCCAGATACTTTTCTCTCTACTTCTTCTCTTGTTCTCCCGCTGCCTTTTCTCTCTCTCGCTCTCTCTCTTTCTTTCTTTCTTCTTCTTCTTCTTCTTCTTTGCTCTTGCTTTCTTCACACTCTCTCTCCCTCCTTTTCACTTTTTTGTTCACTCATTCCAACCATTTATTCTATATTTGCTCAAATTCTTAGCTTCATAACTAGGTTGGATGTGTTTTACCTTGCAGGATTATAGGAAGGAATAAAACAGGAAGGTTTTGTTGAATGGAAATATCTTTTTTTATTTTTTATTTTTTTTATTATTACTATAAAAAGGGAATTCTTCCAAACTAGTGGTGTCAGTACTAATGTATGGTTGTGTCACTTCTCTCCCATCTTACAAATCATCCAAGTAAGACAAGGAAGATGTTCTCCTATGGACTACTAGAAATGGGCACACCAGTGTTGGTCGACCAGCAAAAACTTACATTTATTGGCTCTGTGCAGACACTGGATGCTGCCTAGAGAGCTTGCCAAGAGTGATAACTGATAAGGACAGATATGGATAGAGTCAAAGGAATCTGTGCTGTCAGCATGCCTTGATGATGATTGACACTTCAAATCTCCAGATATTTTAATATTAGATGATGTACTCGTCTACATTGGGTAGACAAGAAGGATTGCTAATTGTTTTTAAAAATATTTGAACTTTCATCATCATTGGGTTGTGCTGACAACTCAGATATCCATGACTCTCTCTCTCTCTCCATTGGTCATCCTCCCTGGAGTATTCAGAATCCACACAGAGCTGATTGATATAGGTTTTTGCTGATTGGCCTACACTAGGTGCCCACAGGAGAACATCACTTATGAATTTGTCCTTACTACACCAGCAGACTCCCATCATGTTTTATTTGGATGTTTTGTGCAATAGGGGCAATTGCTTTCTTGTGGGGTGCTGCTTCCAAGATTTGTTCAAGACAGCACTTAGCATCTTTGTGTAGCTCCCATCTATCTTTTTCTCTAAGCATTTCAGCTGTACAGTAGCACTGGCATAGCTAGAGTTTGGAAGAATTTTACCACACTGTTGAAGTGAGTTAGTATACTGTTGGTTTGAACAACAGCAACTAGCTAAGCACAACTGAACTGCTGGCCAAAACATTACAACTAGTAGATTCGGGGGGGGGGGACTTTTCAATTATGTTTTTTATAGTAATTTATGAAGTTAGCATTGTAGGGACATATTTAATTCAAGATTGATTTAAGCATTTTTGTTTATTGTGCTGATTGTTAATCCTAACTAAGCAATAATGCTCTATGCTTTTTTATATCTCCAGCTTGAAAAAATACCCATAGATTTAATTAGTAATGTTTAATTTGAATAATTGTTATAGTAAAAAGGGTTTTTTATTTTTTTTTATTTTCAAGATAGTAAATTTAGGTTCAGTTACATTTTATAACAACATGGCTTCCTGTTGATTGTTAGATGCTCTCTCAATGAGAACTCCTTTCCAATGAGGAACAAACAAAAATTTAAACCTTCCTTTGGATCCACTAAGTATGCATACCATACTTGGTAGTTCTATATCATGCTGTTTGTGTTGTCTATAGAAAACAGACAAGCAAATTCTTCCCACTTATCTGTTGTCATCATTTTGGGGGATTAGTTATAATATGATATTATTCATAGTTATTCATAATCTCTTTGTCTGTCTCAATCTTTCTTTCTTCCCTTCTCATTCTGTTTGTTTTTTGTTCTTTTCAGTAACATTATTAGTTATATAGTTAACAATTTTTTTTATTGAACAAACCAATTGGAGTTTATTGGAATGTGTCATACAACAAACACTATTGACAATTTTTACCATGACTGAAGGGAAATGGGGTGGTAAACATATTTCTCTTGACTGCTAGTTTGGTGGTGATGGCAAGGGTCAAATAACAGCCAGCAGTTAGCTCTGGCTTTGAGAGAGTGACTCTCCAAATTGCTCCCACAGGCATACTAAAATATGATAGAGGGGTGAAATTGATAGACAGATGATTAGTGAGAGATGGGTTACTTTATGACTTAATTGCAAATTACTGCTAATTAAAGTGATGAAAATTATTTTTTTTCAAACATAATTCAATTCCAGAAGTAAGGAATATCTTAGTATTTAATTTTAGTCATTACACTAAACAAGAAACAATCATTGATTAGCTTGGCTTTAGTATAATATATGTCAATATCAGTGATAGAGCATATATATCTAAGTTAGGATAGCAGATAGTCAACATTGATCACCTAGGTGAGAAATCAACCATTACCAAGCACCATTGACTATGTATATATACTATCCTAACATATATATATATGTGTGTGTGTGTGTGTGTGTGTGTGTGCGTGCGTGCGTGTGTGTATGTGTGCATACATACACACATGTATACTTCCTTTCAAGTGTCATAAATTTCAGAAATCTAAACATCCTTTAGGCTACAACTTCTACAAATGTCTCCTTAATAATGAAATTTATCTTTTGAATACATGGCTTATTTTAGTTAAGTAGCATATTTTATGATGTATGGATGTGCCATTTCTTTGTGTAAATCAACCACATGATTTTATTTTCTGACTTGTAACCATCTTGGCTATTGATTTAATATATTGAGTCAAGTACATTCTATTCTGATTCAGCATTTTATCATTTACTCAATCGTTTTCTCTCATCTTTTACAGTTTTTCTTCTGGTAATTTGTCAGAATTGCTGTCTTGATAGAATTTCACTATTTTCTTTTTAATCATTAACAAGTGAATTTGTGCATCTTATACAGCTTGTGCATAAATTTCAATATTTCTTTTCTCTTGAATCCATATGGACTATGGGAATTTTTTTTATGTGCCATTTTTGAACAAATCCTGGAAGCAACACCCTACAAAACAGCAGTTGTAAAACCATTTATCACCCATCTCTCAAACCATCTAAGAAAGGTGAGCAAAACATATTGGGCATTGCTAGAGAAGTAAGCATGAACTCATAAACAAAGATCTGTTATGGACTCCTATACATGGACACACCAGTGTTAACTGACCAATAAAGACTTACATTCATCAAGTTTGTGCAAACACTAGGTGCCATCTAGAAAACTTACTAAATGTGATGGCCAATAGGGATGGATGGTGAGAATCAAGGGAATCTTGTGCTGTTGGCACACCTTGATGTTGATGGATATGACTAAGCTTATTTTGATGCAAAACCAGAATGATAAGGCACCTAGTGAGGATCACACTTACTGGTATTTACATGTGTCCCACTTTCACATGATGTGGACATAAGGCCGTTTTATGTGGGCATCACCCACAAGCCGAGACTCATGGGGTGGTAGGTAGAAAAATTGCGTTGATCCCAGCCCTGCCCCTTTAAGTGCAATGAGACAGGTATCTTGGATCGACGCTATTAATTTAGCATCCCACCTGTCCCAAAGGACGAGTAGCTGGGATCACACTTACTACTCGGTAATTAATCTGGAAGATTAACTTGTTCACCATTACACCATGGGAAGGTGCTCATGGATGAATATAGAATTAATATTGATAGATTGATCTCCTTCTGGGGCCATTGCAAAATGATTTCGAATTTCACAAAAATTGAAAGCTCACTTGTGACATAATTGCTTGCTTTTGAATTAATCTGGAAATTGTAATTTCAAATGTTTTTTTATTTGATCAGTATTTATTTCTCTCTTTCTCCTTGGTGGGTGGGAATTACAGTATGCAACACAAGGTCAGTTTAACAAGGGGTGGTGCATAGATGTATGAATGGACAAAGCCAAAAGTAGGTCCAACCCCTTCAATTATCCCTTTGTGGTGACACTGCTGAAATCCCAGAGATCAATTGAACCTGTTTTGTGTGTCTTGTTTTGTCCTTTCATGTGTGATGTGTTGAACATCAAACATTCTTTGCACTTTTCAACCACCAAAAATTTGATGACAGACCTCTGTTTGATTTGCAACCATTTTGAATAACCTCAAAACAAATTTCATATGTTCCTTTTTATTTGGTCAGTATTTAATTTTCTCTATCTCTCTTTGCTGGGTGGGAGGTTCAGTATACAATACCATGTCAGTTTAACAAGTGGTGGTACACAGACATATCCATGGACAAAGCCAAAAATAGCTACAAACCCTTTAATTGTCCCTTTGTAGTAGTACTACTAAAGGGTTGGAAATATCAAAAAGACTAAGTGAACCTGTTTTGTGTCTTTTGTTTTATGTCCTGTCTGAAGAAAAGAATATAGCTGAGGGAGATGAACAGATACTACACTCTAATCTCATCTTGAAAGCCAGTGTGTCTGCTTATCTGGTCTTTCATTTATTTTTCATAATTTTTTTTTTCTATACTAAAGAGGTCTTATTGTATCAGTGACATGAAAATATTATCTGTAATTTAGTATAGTAACTTTCTATTTTTATTTTTTTTATCGAGTAATATATAAAAGTCAATTTTGAAGGATCATTTTGGAAATTTTATATTCAGAAATTGTGTATCAACATGTTATTGTTATAATCTATTTTCTATTAAGATAGCACCATGGGGTTTGATTGACTTTTCTCTACCATAAACCTGTTTGACAACAACAACAATAACCAGAATGGTTGCCATGACACATTTGCTATGACAATATTGACCAGTTGTGGGATTATAATACCAAATGGTACACTGAATTGAGAGACAGGGAGGGAGACTGTAATTTGAACATATTGATACAGCTCTTTGAAATTCCTTCCTCGATGTGGATTGCTTCAATTTGTTTTCTTTATTCTATGCACAATTCTTCTAACGTCTCTGTGTAAAGATGAATGGCACAAATATTCTATTTATTTTAGAAAGTGTCTGGCCTCGCTTGAAAATAGACATTCCAACTGCTGATAAACACAAAGACATGAATTATGATACCATGACGGCAATAATATTGCATGAGAACTTCTATTGTTTTGCCTCAAACTCTTTTTTTATTTTAATTTTTAATACCCTGTGAATTATTCCTGTTCATCAACCAGCCTCATTTTGTTTTTTTTTATTCTATTTGCGAAATTTAAGCTCACAACTTAGAATGCAGAATTTTTTTGTTACTTGACCAGTGTCAGTATGTTTGTACCTGAGAATCATTTTAAGGGATAAATTTAGTTGGTATATTCACTAAAATTTAAATAAACCTCAACCCCCCACCCCTGTTGGATATACTGACTGTATCCCCTTCAAAGGTTCTAGACCCCCCCACCAAAAAAAATGTGTGGGAGAGTATCTCTGGTATAACAAAATGTATCTGATGAGGCTCCAGTTCTGGAGATCTAGGGTGTGTGAAACTCCCTAAAACTCCTTCATTGTCATTATTCTCAGGTCCACTCTGACCCAGATTGGTAGTACCTGTTAGGGTCCCATCTATGGGTCAAATAGATCTGTTAAAGATTATTCATATTCAATAAGACTGCAAAAAAAAAAAAATAATTAAGAAACAGCTACATAATGATGTAAATATTCACATATAAAGAACACAATTCAACCTCAAAATGACATTAAATTATTTTTGAAGTGGGGAGTGCAATTGCTATTGATTTTATTTGTAATTTACTAAGACATTTTGTTTTGAATGTATGTAGGACTATAAGAGAGGTGCTCGTTGTGTAATGGTTATTGTCCTAGGAAGTACACTTGACTACTCAAGTTCAAATCTTGAACAAGGCTGTTTGCATTTCACATAGCCCCAATACTCTTAGCATGGACTTTTTAACTTTGATATGGCAACCCCCCTCAGAACAAGTAGAAATTTATGAAATTATAACATTTTTTGGCATGGCTGAGAACTTTTAAGCACTCCTTATACAGTTTATTTGTATATTCAACCTCATGTAAGTGATTGGTTGTTTTTTTTTTTATATTGTTTCCATTAATTCTGATTTTTATTTTTGCAATGAGCACCTAAAATTAAAAATCCAAATGACTAGAATTTTTCACAGAAAATATTGAAAAATATTTTCAACAATTTGAACACCTTATTGTTGATAGCACATTTTGGCCTATTTATTCTATAGCCTTCATATCTATAATCTATAAAGAAACAAACGCTAGTAATGTACATCTTAACAAAACTTGGAATATGAATGGCTTTTCTTGATTATAGACAATATATTTAGTGAGTAGAAACCTAATGAGATTATAGAACAAAGAAATAATCATCTACTTGTTTGTTTGTTTTTTTTCCAATCACTTAACATTCTAGTGTTAAATGTTCTGATAGTATCAAACATGAACATCAGAAATACCTATATATTAATACGCTTGTTCCTAAATCTTCTGTCTGTTATCATCCTGCACCACCCTCTGGTGACACTGTTCAAATTGTCCAAGATGCAATGCAAAAATGTGAATACAGATTATCTGGTGTTGCTTAATTGCAGATTTCCTATTTGTCCTGTTTTTATTTCACCCAATTTTAAAAATGAAGCATTCCAAATGGTCTTGTCTTGCTTAAATGCCCAATGTAAAATTAAAATGAATTTTTTTAAAGTTACGTGTTTGTTTTATTTGTAATATTAAAATTGTGAATTACGGAAGATGTTTTGGTAATTTTAGTAGGATTTATATGTAATTGCAGATCATCGTTTCTGGCTTAAATAGCTCCTCTTGATTTTTGTTTCATTTTGTGGAAATTCCACAGGTCCAACTAATCAGAAATAATGTCAGTAGCAAGAAGGTAAAATAAGCAGGATGCATTTTTGTAGTGAAGCATTGTTCAGGTGAGGTAAGTTAGAGTGGTTTATGTCTGGTATTGAATTTAAATAAGTGTCCTTACCTCAAAAACACATATACAGCAATGGCGGCATTCTTTTGTCAAAGAAAGCTAAGGTAATCCAGCTTTCATCTTTTAAGAAAACCATGTGCATTGATTGGACAAGTGAGAAGAGACTTGTGTTTTACTACAATTTTTAGTAATGGAGAGGATGTACTGTATTTAAGAATTGAAACCTTCAAAGATCTTATGAAGAAAAGAAACAAACTCTACTTATGATTATGACAGTTATATAATAATTTTTGAAAAAAAATTCCCCAGCTAAACAAAATTCCCTCTCCAAAGCAAGATATTAACAATTAAGCCAGAATTGATTAAAGGAGTTGTTGATATCAGCAATCTACAGCTCAGAAGAGTCAATATTTTACAAATGTCTTGAGTTATCAACCACAATATGTGCTTTGTTAGCAAGGCGTAGAATATGCTGACTGTATCCCTTGCACAGAGGTAAGAACACCACCAAAAAGGGGTGTCCTGACTCAACTGTGAGGCTGCAGTTCTGGAGCTTTGGGGAGTGTGGAGATACCTTTCATTGCCCTTACTCCCAGATCCACACTGACTCGAAGTGATGGTACCTGTTAGGATCCAAAACCTTGGTAAACTATGTCTATTTGAAAATTATTATTAGATACACATACTTTAAACCATATAACTGAAAACAAATTATTATTAGATAGGAATAGTTGCTTGAAACTATATAATTGTGTATAAATTATTGGTATTAGATAGGGATACTTAAAACTATATCTGTGCAAATTATTTGTATTAAGAATATTTACTTGAAGCTAATTGTATACAAAGGATTATTAGTTACTTGGAACCATATAATTGCTTGCTAACAAAAGACACTGATTTCAGCATTACATAACCCAATAAGGGTTTACATGCTGTAAAACCAACTAACACAGTAAGCAAATGGTCCCAGTGTGTGAATAGATAAATTATCAAAAAAGCTAGATGCCGAAAGAAACATCTCCTCTGGTGGGGTAAGTGTAACAAAGTATGCTAGATCTAGTACTCCAGACTGGGTTTTGCCAAGGTCACTAGTATTTAAGTGGTGACTGGGGGTGGTGAGACGAACTTGTGGTGTTCTGGATATTTACCATGTAACCCACGTGTATGGGTTAGGCACAAGGCCCTATTAATGTGGGACCACTCACGAACCGAAGCTCATGGGTGGCGGGTGCAAAAAATATGTTGATTCTGTTGGCATTCCCCTCAAGGGGGTGCCTCAGGCACTGGGCAATAAACCCAGCCCTGTCCCTTTAAATCAAGGGGGCAGGTGTTGCCTGGGGGATGGCCCCCTGGAATCAACAATGTCAACTTGTAAGGTCCAGGGCTGAAACCACTGGACCCCGCCCCGATGGACGTGTTCTGTGGACCCCCAATATGATGAAGGATTTCTTGATTCTCCCTCTTTTTCTTTTCTCTTTTCTCTTTGGTGGCTGAGTTTGAGGAGACATGTTTGCAAGAACAATGAATGAATCAGATATGTGTAGAGACCTGTTCCTGGAAGAACAAAGAAGCTAGCCTATAAATTTCTACACTATCCATTTCTTCCAGCGTCTATGTCATCAGAGAATAGAGAAAATAAAGCAATGTATCCTAATACTCAAAAATTGTTTTTGTTTTTTCCCTTTCCCATCCAACAGTTACTCATCACCAACCATGCTATGCAACCATTCAGTGCTGCTAAAAGAATTAAGGGTCATATGTAGCACCCTCTAAAGTAATAATTATTCATCCTTTGTTTTTCTAAAATAGGAAATGGAGGAAGAACCACAGAAACACCAACCACATTAACAAAGATACCATCTGTAAGAGGTGTGGCTGACTGGATTTTTGAATTTTTCAGACTTCAGAAATATTAGTGTTTTCCAGTAACACTCTTCTTATTAGAGTTGGTCCCTTACAGGAGAGTATTGCAACTAAGTATGTATTTATCCAACCTATCACCACTGGTAGGATGTGACACCAGATCATGGGGCATCCAGCAAGGATCAAACTCACTATTCAGTAGTAATGGATCTGCAAGACTAGTTAGCTAATCATTACATCTTGATGCACTAGAGTATTGCAACTAAGTATGAAATGTTCTTTTCTATATTTTTATCTAAACATTTATATTTCCTGCTTTGTTTGTTGACAAGGCTTAGAATACATCAACTGTACACTCTGCAGATGGGTAAGTCCTTCTCAAAAGGGGTATGCTGGATGTGACATTAAACTGAATCTGGTGGTAAGGTCCCAGTTATAGAGTGTGGAGTCACCCCTTCATTGCCATTACTCCCAGGTCCACTCTGACCCAGATTGATAGTAACTCTTAGTCCCATCTATAGGTAAAATAGATCCGTTTAAAAATTTTAGTATTAAATAGGAATACTTGATACTATATAACTGTAAATAATTTGTATTAAGAATAGTTTCTTGAAGCTATAAATATTTATTAAGGAATGGGAATCTTCCAAGCTGTAGCTGTGTCAGTACTACTATATGACTGCTACACTTGGACTCTAACAAAATGCCAGGAGAAAAGGCTAGATGGAAACTACACAAGAATGCTACATACTGTTTTGAACAAATCCTGAAAGCAGCACTCTACCAAACAGCATCTGTACAGCTACATACCTACTATTACACAAACTATCTAAGTAAGATTAACATGACATGCTGGGCACTGTTGGAGTAGTAAGGATCAACTCATAAACGGCATTCTCCTATGGACTCTTACACATGGATGCACTAGTGTTGGCTGACCAGCAAAAGCTTACATTCATCAGCTCTGCATGGACACTGGATGCCATCTAGAGGACTTATCAAGAGTGATGGCTGATAGGGATGTATGACGAGAGAGTAAAAGGAATCCATGTTGTCAGTATGCCTTGATAAAAAAAAAAAAAAAAAAGTTATAGGCAATATAATTTATTCAAGTTATTTTTTTACTGTGATCTTCTATTTTTGAAACTTCTGACTTTTAAAAAGTTTTTTATTTTATTTTTTTTGTACGTAAACTTGTTCATGCTACAGATATTAAAATCCTATTCAATCTATTTCTCTTGTTAAAGAGAATGTCAAGTATTTAGAGAAAAAAAAAATCCAACTAAAACAAAATTTCCTCTTTATACAATACCTGCTTTTGTAGTCAGTAAAGATAAGAGGAATAATTATCTTTTAGTCAACTCTTTTTAAATGACATTTTTTTCCCTTTCTAGTTTCTGTTTCTATCAACCAGCCATGGAAATGTCTTGGCTAAGAAAAAATTAGAAAAAAAAATCAAAATGAATTTATAAATCTGCAAGTAATTAACATTTAATAATTTTGAAAATGTGGATTTGCCCCCACCCCCGCTATATAGAATTTTGAAATCATTTATGGGTTTTCTTTGAGAAAAGATAAAATTTCTGTTGATGTATTTTCATGCTCTAAAATGGCATGAACTCAATATTTTTTAGTATAATATTAAATTGCATCTGATAGTAAAACTCCTGTTCTGGTTCCCCTTTATTACTATTAGTCACAGGTCTACTCTGACCCAGTGTGGTACTGTTAGGGTTCCATCTATAGCTTTAATAGATATGTTTGAAAATTATTTGTATTTGATAGGACTGCAAGATCCCCAAAAAACTGCTACATGAAAGAGTAAATAATTATGTACAATTAATGCAGTTCTTTAATGTCTAGGCATAAAATAACCCTAGATGAGTTGTCCTGTTCTTAAAATCAGTCATGTAATGAAAATATAGAAATTTGACCTGGAAAGTCAGAAGATTGGTGAATGTTGATTTTGATCACTTGTGTTCCTCATTTTGTAAAATCGTATTGTAATATGTCTAAGAATCTACATTATAATTCTACTTGTGTTTCATATTCATCTATATAGATGTTCAGATCAAACACTGTGTTCAACTCTAATGGAATTGTCCTGTGTTAACTTCATCTATCTTCACTAGGTAGTATAGTGAACATAAATTATTGTATATTGGTTTACTGAAAATTTGATGAGCCTCAAGGATCTGATGAGCTCTGAAGTTCTGATAACAACATTAAATAACATTCTGTCAAAGACTGAAAAAGAAAGAGTTCCAAATATTCCTTGGTACTAGCAATTCCGTTATCCACTATATATTGATCTTTTGGTAGAATTAAATATTAACAAATTGTATGTGTATTAAGTATTATATAGATTGTTATTGTATATTTGTGTATTATTTATTGCAAGACAACAACAGGATTTCTATGTAATAAGATTACAAATCATCCTTTCATGCTTAAATAACTTTTATTTTCTTTCCATGGAATTTCCACAAGTCCTGCTAGTAATACAAAGTTTAGGAACAAACAAAACTTAGCAAATTCTTCAAGTGTCCTACTCATATCCCAGAAATCCTGTACAGCTCTGATTTCCCTTTTTAAATTGTTTATTCAAAAGTGACACTCCAGTTTAGCTATTGAATTAAGTAGTTGATAGTTGGTATTTAACTAACCCCTTTGTATGAACAGGATGTGACACAAGGTCAATTTTAAGTGAAGTTTAACAAGTTTTCTTTCTCCTAGACCAGTTGCCATACTAGGGTTAAAGAACCTATTCTACCCTACTATTTACCCACAGCTTGGTAGGGGGTGGAGAGAACAGATGGACTCATACTTTCCCAAGAATATTTGCAGGAAGTGAAAAACAAAAATCCTAATCCAGGATTTGAACTGTTATAAATCCTGAACAAGGCTGTTTGCATTACACATAGTGCTTCAATTGACCTTGTGTCACATCTGGCTCAAACAGAGGGGTTGGATAAATGCATACATACATACAAGAAATCTGATTGTTATATTCCTTAGACAATCTTTATAAATGCTTTTGGTCCAAGTTTCATGAATCAATAATTTTGCTGGGTATTTGCACTTTTCTGTAAGTTAACTGTCGACTGCCTGCTTGCTTTATCTCTAAGTCAATATATTTTAATTGATTCAGCTAGGAAGCCTTTTTGCCAGTTTAGAATATCTAAATGGTTACATAACCTATTTTCAAACGAACTTGTGTTAATGACTTGATATATTTAGATCATTGTTAACTTTTTTTCAAAGTTTGGCAGTATTTTGAGATTTCAAAATATTTCTTCCACTCCTTCATCTTATAGAAAATTGAATTGATAAATTTAATATAAAATCTGTAAATAACAAAATGTTAAAATTTATCAAATGTCAGAATTAATTTTTTATTATATATATGTATATGTATATATGTATATACCAATAAAACCACTTAATCAGCTGACTGCTCTAGCATCATATTTGTTATTCAAATATTCAGTAAGCTTAAATGGTTTCAAATTTGCATATGAAAATATCACTGAACATCCCCCCCCCCCTGTTCAGTCTTTTTTATTTATACATGTGAATCTAAAATGACTAATCCTACTTCTATATTTTCCTTATGGATTTTTGAACAAAAAATCTTTTTTTTTTTTTTTTTTTTTTTTTTTTTTTGCTATTGAAAAAAATATGCATCTCCTCAAATGCTTCTAAATGTCAGCAGGGCTTAGAATATGCTGACTGTATCCACTGCAGAGGGTTAAGACCTCCCCCCAACTTCCACAAAAAAGGGGTGTCTTGGGTATAACTAAACTGCATTTGATTGTGAGGCTCTAGTTCTAGAGATCTAGGTAGTGTGGAGTACCCTTCATTGTCATTACTCCAGGTCTACTTTAGAGTGGTTAGTACTTGTTAAGGTTACATCTATGGTTCAAATATAGATATTTGAATATTCATATTCAATATGACTGTGCAAAAAAAAAAAACCTTAAGAAATAACTACATATAAAATGTAAATATGGATGTACAATGAACTTGATTCCCTAACCTCCAGGTATAAAATAACCCTAGACCAGTTGATATGCTGTTAAAATTAATCAATAAATTTTTGTCCCCTTCAAGTGTGCATATATCCCAGGTTAAAAACATTCATTTAAAGTTGATTTAAAAAACATTTTTTTTATTAATGTTTAATTTCTATTGTTGCTCTCCACCTATTTAAAAAAAAATTATTTTCTACATATTTATCATGTAGATAAATGACAGAACTTTGGTTCTTCTGTTTTATACTTTAGTGACTTTCACAGGACACCATTCTGTAAAATCTTCCTTAGAGTCTTTTGTTGAACTGTGGCAACCATGTCAGCTTCTTTTCAAGAAGGAATTAACATACTTTACAGAAGGATAATTAAAATTATCATCTATTGAACTTTAAATACCAATTTCTTTATAAACATTAATCGTTATTATCATTGAGTTGAATGTTAATGAAATTTGTAAATTTTTTTTTTCTTCAAATCTTAAAAATTAATTAAAATGTCTGAAGTGCCAGGTTAAAGTTTTGGAGAAAGGGCCAGCCTTTTAACATAAAATTGATATACTTACTAATATGTAGTTATTATGCCCGATAGGAACGGGTGGCGAGAATCATAGGAATCCATACTGTCAGTGGACATGATGATGATGATATAAAGTTAAACCATTCTTATTCCCTAATAATACCCATCACCTACATGGTTGTCTTGACTGTATTCTTCAAATTACTCTTGTGGCAAATAGCCAACTCTTTTCATCATATGGGTGCTAGAAGACTCTAGTTGAGGGCCAACCACATGTTTATTAATTCTATCTATTAGCATGAAGTTATAAAACCAAACTAATATTTACCTACAAACTATTTGCTTAAAATCATATATACAAAAAAAAAACTGCATTAAATAGCTCACAAGGATTGATATGCCATTAAAGTTTAATGGCATATCAACCCTGGTTGGTTGGTTGGATACTTTGTTTAATGACTAAACAAAATAACCAACCAACCAACCAACCATCCCTGCATTGGAAAATAAGGTCTAAAATGTTTGACTTTGGGTTACCATTATGACACTTTTAACCTGGACTATTTTATATTACTAGAAATTCTTTAGAAATGTAGGACAAACACGTTCTTTATTAAGCAAATGTTTCACAACTCTAAATTTACTTCTTATGTCTGCTAAGGAATCTTATCTTGGCTGAACACCAGTCTGAGTCATATCGACTTTTCTATCAATAAATACAGGGGGCATGATGACTCTTGTATTGTAATCAAGTTTCGGTCAAGCCCCTATTCTTAGTCATGTCTAGCTTAGTTGAACCAACCAGGAGAACTTGTTCCTACCATTATAATTCTTTGAGTCCATGGAGTACACAAGTTTCCTCATTCTGACAATGTAAATGATCAAGAGGTTTTAAGAGATTTAGGAAAGTGATATCTATTTAGTCCACTTTTTAGACTTCAAATCAGGTTGATTTTTCACCCTATCAGTGGGGCTTAGAATAAGCTGACTGTATTCTTTGCAGAAAGAGGTATCCTGTGTAGGATACTAAACTGCATCTGGTGGTAAGGCTCCAGTTCTGGGGAATATGGAGTACCCCTTCATTGCCATTACTCTTAGGTTCACCCTGATTTGGATTGGTAGTATCTGTTAGGGTCTCATCTACAGGTAAAATAGATGTTTAAGAATTATTTGTAATTAGATAGGACTATGGGCAGAAAATGTAAATATGAATGTACAATTAATACTATTCCCTAATCTCTAAGCATAAAATAACCCTAGATAGGTTGAAATGCTGTTAAAATCAATCATCTGCATTTAAAATATTAATGAATAATAGTACTTGAAATATTTGCTTCTGTTAAAAAAAAAAAAAAACCCCAACTTTTTTCTTATTTTCCTATTAATTTTCTGAGCTATTCAAAATGTAATGCTATTGATAGTTTAGAACAGCCATTCTAATGGGTGTGTGGTGGGATATCACCTATAGATTAGAGTGGATGAAAGTTGACCTGAGGCGGTGATAGATTATCATCCAGAAAGGGTGAGATATACCCCACCCTACTCATATCCAGCTGACAAAGAAGTTGGGAAATTATAAGGACATTGGAAAAATAGAGGGTCTTTTTTTATACTTGTTAACCATTTAGTTTCATTTTAAGATTCTTGGTAAAAGATAATAACCCAATTTCCTACTACTAGTCGTTTTGACCAAGCCAATGGCACTGACATAGAATGATTGGATACAGAAGAATTAGGTGGTTAATTCTGTGCAAATCCCCCCCCAAAATATTTTTATTTTTTTGATAGTTTTTTTTATCATCCAATAACTGAATGTTTCTTTTTTCTAACTTAAAAGAAAACATTGGAAACTATTCAGTAATGTTGCCTTAAAGGTCAGGCTGGTATAAAAGAAAAACCAATAGGAAATACTTTTCTCCCCAGACAGTCTGGTCACTTAGAACTGGTCATTAAAGCCTATCCTTTTGGTCAGTGAGACCAGCCACTGAATACTCAATGGTTCAGTAATCAATATTGCCACTGTTAATCTTTTTCCATTAGGAAAGCAGTATGAGTGTTACATGCAATTTACTTGTGACTTGAGTACTTTAAATTAGCCATTATTTTCCAGCTCACTTCCAGTCCCATTTTATATGTAATAAATAAAAACAACTTTTGAGCAATAACCAATTCATATTTACCATTTTATGTTGACTTCAATGAAATACAGGGCATTAAAAAAAAGATTTGGCATTATTTAAGATGTACAGGATGTTTCAGAAAAATTGATAATTTCATAATCTATAGAAGATAGGCTTTAATAACTTGACCTATTTTTGTTCAAATTATTTAAAATTGAAACAGCATGTGTAGAAACAACTCAGAATTCTGTTTTAATGTTGTTGTTTTCTTCTTTTCAGTTATAGAAATGCCATTCAATAGTAAAGAAAAGGCATTTAAACATTAAACACATAATTCTGAATTATTTCTACATATGCTGTTAAAATTTGAGATCATTTGAACATGAATTGGTCAAGTTATTAGATTACAAAACAATATTTTTTTTCTGAAACACTCTGGATTCACCATGGGCTCTGTCAGAAAAGAGGAATATATAGGACATAACTATCAATGACATTTTGAACCCTGTTGTATTGATTTCTGGAATCTGTTTTTATAGTGAAATGTGTATGAATTAAATGCAAGTGAAAGTTCATGATGAGTCATAAACTGTTCTTCAATGTTCTCATAATCATTTCAAGATCTTTATTTATTTTGTTATATTTTTCTTTCTGATAAAGCAAATAAGGTGGACTATCTTATCCAATTTTCTAAAATGCAGTAACATTTCTTAATGTTATAAAGGAGGATGATGTTTTAATTCATAAAGTCTTCACTTATCTCCAGTTATCTGGACTTATTTATGAGGTGTGCATAGCATAGTGATTATCATAGTAGAAAATAAAATTCAAATCATGGGTAGGATATGACACAAGGTCACAAGTATCAAACAATAATACTGCATCTTATAAGTATGGTGTATCCCTCCATTGACATTACTCTCAGGTCTACTCTGATTATATTTATTCATCAAAATTTATTTTACATCAACCAATCCCGGAATCTGTTAAACAATCACACTGACTAGTACATAAATTGTAGATTAAGATTGACTTTATTGGTAAATAAAGAATTCAAGTATTGACAGTTGTGAATTGGTTAAAACAATATAACTGGTACGATAAATTACAATGCCCTGTTGGTGGTGCTTAGAATATACAAACTATATTTTTTGCAGAGGTGTTAAAACCCCACTCCAGAAGTTTCCTGAGTATGAAACTGCATCTCCAGTTCCGAAGAAAGTGTATCTCTTCATTGCCATTACTCCCAGGTCCACTCTAACTTGGAGTGGTAGTCTCTGTTGGTGGTAAAATTCAAATAGATCTTTCAAAATTATTTGTATTTGATACCCCACCCCCAAAAAAAATCTCTTAAACAACTACACAAAATGTAAATATAAATGTACAATGAATGAGATTCCTTAACCGCTTGGTATAAAATAATCTTAGAGGGGTTGACATGCCATTAAAAAGACTCATAAACCACAGGTTATCTAGATTGAGATATTATTAATCATGACAATAGATATATGTAGTGGTTCATCTGGTGGTCACAGAAGCAATAATATTTGTTCTTGCTTCACTAAAGTTGTTTATTTGGTCCCATGCTTGGTAGTTTATATTTAACTCCACATCTATCCTTTATTTATTATCTCCAATACAAACTGTTCCTGGTTGTTGTAGAAATAACAACCTGAGTGGGTTGCAATAAAAAGTAAATGCAATTAAAAGATCAAAGAAAATGGTCAAAATTAATAAGAATGAATGACAAATCTTTGTCTAAAAAAATGAAATACATAAATATATAGGTTTATGTGATCAGGTTGTATGTTTTCACATCTAGGACATGACAATCCTATAGTTGTCTGCTCTCTGGACACTCCTTATGGGTAGGTTACAAGCTTCACTGATTATTTTTGAGGACATGGTCTTTAAAGAAAAGACTATAATAACAAATGTCCAGCAATATGGCTGCCATCTTTTAAACATTTCTTTTTTTTCTCTCCCCCACCCTTGCTTCATGTCTATTCTTTAAACATGGCTGCCATTTAAAAAGAAAAAAAAATCCTCTCCCTCATTTTACTAGATGGGTAAAATTCAAAACCATGCCATTGTAGAGCAATATCATTTTGAGTGGGATCTTGCACATGTCCTTCATATCAGGATTTGGATGCTTCTATTTTTATATAGGGAGGAGTGAATATTTGTTTGGAGGTGATTGTGGCATAAATGTAATTGCAGGAAGTGAACTCGGCTACTCAAGTTGAAATCTTGAACAAGACTGTTTGCATTTTGCATAACATTAATACCTTTGAGAAAGGTATGAATCCAGCTATTCTCCTTTCAGCTATGAGTAAATACTAGAGCAGACTGGGGTCTTTAACCTTGGTATTGCAGCCGGTCTAAGAGAAGGAAAAGTTTGAATTTAAACCAGTTGGAGACCAAGAGAGAAAAGGGCTCCACCAGGCTATTCCTACCCAAGACACACTTCATGAATAGTGCTCCAATGACCAGGTTATGGGACCAGTGAGAGACTGTTTGTTTAGAAAATTAAAGAATTTCATTTTTTATTTATTTTAATATTTGGAACTCCATGTTAAATTCATATTAATGATTGGGAAGAACTTTTCTCCTCTATTGATAACCAGTTTGATGTACAACCAAATTTGGTTTGCATGCTTATTGTATTTGGGAAGGGTGTCCTGGTTATGACACTAAATGGCATCTGATGGTGAAACTCCAGATCTGAGGAGTGTGTACCTGTTAGCATCCAATCTATGGGTCAAATTGATGTGTTTAAAAATTATTCATGTTGATAAGGTAGTGTTTGAAAAAACAAAACAAAAACAACTCTTAAACAAATACATAAAAAATGTACATATGAACACTATTTCCTAGCCTCTAGGTATAACATAACCCTAAACAGATTGACATACCATTAAAGTTAATCAAGAGAAGGATTATCTAAAAGCAGGGATCTCTAACAATAAATAGCAGAAAGTTTTTATTGCAAGACATCGTTATTTATTAAGCTCAGTTTAGTTGTGGTACAAGTATGGGGCACCCAGTGAGAGTCGAACTCTTTAACTCTCCTAATAACTATTATATAACTAATTATACAGATTAAAATTTTCCAACTGGGGGGTGGGTGGAAAGGCTTGAAATGAATATTCAGATTTAATCAAGCATAAGTATTTCTTTAAACTGAAGATGTCAAATAATTAGATTATTGCTAATCCAGGATTAATAGTCAGGATTAGAATGCTTAAATCATTAAATCTCATAAGTGTCACTCATTTAGATTTAATATATTTCTCCACAAATCAATGTCTATATATATGTAAGAAAGATTCTGTATGTTTGTAGAGGGTGGTCCAAGGATCTTGTCGCCCCCTACATATTTTTAAGAGGTAAAATAATTACAGAACTAATATTATTAAAACAAAAAGTAATGAAAGTTAAAACAATATGTAGATGTGACAAGACTTTTGGACAATGGCTGAGCACATGTCCTTTTTATAAAGAAAAATTGGAAACCAATAAAGACCAAAGTTCAATAAAATCCACATTCTAAAAAACTTTTTGGCCTTTATTTTCCATAAGAAAAGCTAAATAAAAAATAATAAGGCTATAAATCAATAATATGTTAGAAAATTGATTGAAAAATAAAACCAATTAATAAACAATAAAACATGATATAAGACAAAAATAGAAACAAGAATAATGATAAAAATTAACTTAAAACCATGAATATATAAAGAATAAAAGATAATAAAAAAATATATGGAAAAATAATTTTCATTAATCTATATAGATAAGAGATTTATTTTTAATTTTTTAAATCCTGGGCAATGGTGGGTAGCTCTGCTAGTTCATGATACAGTGTGCTGCAGAAATACCTCCCATATTTTAAACTGTCATCTGTATGGTGCAAGTGGAAAAGTAGTAATGTATGCTCCATCTTGCCCCATATCAGTTAAAATCATAGGTGCATACCATGCGTTTGTTGTTGAAACACTTTTAAAATGGTGAATCTGTAATTAGTACACAGAACTTCCTGTGTTCATTTCATTTTACGTCGGAATGATAATGTCCAGATAGAATTTTCCACCCATAACTGTATTGATTTTCTAATCAGAATAGTATAATTCCAACATAATGTGAAATGAGTGTGAAAAACTCTGTGGAGCAGTCTTAGAAACGTTTCAACAGCAAATGCATTGTGTGCACTGGTCCAAACCTTTATCATAACTCAATGTAAAAAAAAAAAAAAAAAAGACATTATTTAGATGGAGCAACAATTACCACTTACCTAAGTTCACTTGTACCACACAGGTCACAGTTTGAAATGTAGGTGGTATTTCTGCCACATCCTGGAATTTTTAATTTGTAAAGATTGTAAAGACATTGTTAAAAAAAAGAAAAGTGAAATAAGTATTAGGGATTTTGACATTTATTTGTGTCCACTTCTTCTGGGTACTTCAGATAATACTACAAAATAATTAGGGGTCTTAAAGCTTTAAAAAAAAATAGGTTAAGATATCTACTTAAAGTAAATAAATGACTACTTAATTGTAATTTTTTTATGGGCGGGAAGTATAAAATTTTTATATTATTCTTTAGATGATTATATTTAAAATGAAAGTCATTTTTTATGGTCAGAGATATCAAATAGTTATAGTTAAATATTATCTTTATTCTGATTGAGCTCAAATTATTTCATTTAAGGGGTTAAATATCATGTTAAATATTCTACAGATTGTTAAAAAAAAATGTTATTCTATCAGTTTCCTTATGATATAATTTTAAAATGTTTCTTCACCATTCCTACGAACACATTATTAGAATCTTCCACAGGTGGTCTCTGTAATATCAGATCTGCTTTTCTATTACTACTGAATAACGAGTTCAACCCTTGCTGGATGCCCCATGCTTGAGACCTTGTGTCACATCCTACCTGTGGCGAATGGGTTGAGTAAATACGTACTTAAACTAATGTATTGCAAGTTAGAAAAATGTTTCTTAGCTTCCAATTTATTTTATTAACTCATGTAGTATTTAAAAAAAATGAGAAAAAGTTTGGGGGGAAGGCAATAAATTTCCACTATAATAGAATTATGATGTAATGATTACTCATAAGATATGAAGCTTTCTAAAAACTGGGGGAATTACTCTGTTGTCATCAAAGATCAATGGATTCTTGGTAAAAATAGGAAAGAGAAAATAATCTGTATTACTGTCTCCACCTTAATAAGCATGAAGAGGTAGGGGAATGAAATGTAGAACACTTATATTGTGTATCAGACATTTTCTTATTTGTGTTTGTGATATGTAAGGTGATTGCTCTCCTCCTCCTCACTTTGTTTTATAAACCACATTATTACTCACCTCCTATAGGAAATTAAAGAGTTCTACAGTGAGTTACACACACCTTCACCCATTTTCTCTGTCTGTCTATAGAATAGAAAGCAGTTAAAAGGAAAGACTTTATTGATTCATGATTCCGGAAACCTTGTGTGCATTGCGGAATAATGACAAACTGTTTTCTTATTTGTTTTTCACTTTTCCTGCTTTTATTTGTGTGTGCCTGTGTGTTTACATACACATCCCCTCCCCTCAGCTATGGGTACAATAGAGTAGTCTAGGCTCTCTAGCCTTGGTAAGGAAACTGGCTGAGAAGAAAAACTTTGAATTCATGTGTTCATGGAATTTGTGGCATGCCGATACACTATTCTTCTGTTATCAGATCAACCTTAATGGTTGGTTGGTTGGTTGTATTTACAGCATGTCAACCCTTGTTGGGTTATTTTATGCTGAAGACATTGTTTGATTCATTCTTGATGGGTATTCAAAAAAATTTTCTAAACTCGATTTTTTTTTTTTTTTAAAACACTTTTTCTTTTTTTAAAAACATTTTTTTCTATTTAACCCATAAAAGGTTCAACCAAATTGTGTGACTGGCTCTACACAAGCCTTCACCACAATAAAAAAAATCACTTGTGGTGTTAATTTATCCTTTGGCTTGTTATTGGTTGATTTTAATGGCATGTCAACCTGTCTAGGTTTATTTTATGCCTAGTAGTTAGAAAATCAGATTCATTGTATGTTCATATTTATGTCTTTTTGTGTAGTTGTTTCTTGATCTTTAAAAAAAATCTTTTGCATACTATCCAATCAAAATCAAATAATTTGCTGTAAATAGACTTGAGAGTTAGTTCTTCATGAGGTGAAAAAAAAAAAAGATTGTTGCAAAATTTTCAGTATTATTTCAATGGAAGGATAAATAAAAAATGTGTTCTTCACCGCCCCACCCCCCTCGAAAAAAAATTAATATCCTGATTAATGCATTGATTGGTAATTGGTTTGTGATGGATCTATTTCTAGTTTTGAATAGAGGATAATGTCTTGGCAAAAAATGGGATATTACTATTTCAGTTTTTGTCTGTAGTTCATATGCCAGTTCCATAATGGTGTAATGAAGCAGCTTGCTACACCAAATTCTATTCAGGATTACTCACCCCCCACCCCCCATTGCATATTATTGGAAGTTGGCCCATTCTTTAATCTAGGTTGTTGGTCAAGCTGACATCATAGGCTACACAAGCTGTGGGTAAAGACCTATAAAAAGAACAAAAGAAGATAAAGCCGGTATTTTAGTACAATTTTTCTAGTATTTAAAGGATATCACTACAAAGGATTGAAGGAAAGTGTGTGACTCTCTGTTTAAGGGGCATAAATAATAGTAATTCATCTACTTGCCAATAAAACAAAATGATGCACACGTGTGTGTATATGTGTATATATATATATATATATATATATATATATATATATATATATATGACCCAACAAAATGTGATAAAAATTGAGGAAAAACGGATAAAGCACAAACAACTTCATTCAATTGATATTTTGCCTCTGTATGTTCACAAAGCTTCATCAGACGATGTGTGTGTTTAAGAGATGCTAAATTCACAATCATTGAAAGAATTGAAAAAGACATCAACATAAAATGAGTAATTTGAAAAGCTGGAAAACAAATGGATAAACAAAATAAAAAGCTATAATCCATTTGGAATTAGTATTACCCAACCTGGTAATAAAATGTGAGTGTCACTAAAACCTATATAAATACATTAGCCAATAGTCACTCCATCTAACTTTAAATGAACTGCTTCCAAATCTAATAATAAAAAACAACAACTAAAAAAACATTAGTTGGGTGCCTTCACCAGACATATGTATATATAAAAAATACAATATTTAACCAGAAAATGGTTTTTACTCAACAAATGGATATGCCACTTCACCAGTCCATTTTCTGTCCCTTCTTTTGTGATTTATCAAAATACTTTGAAATTAAAAAAAAAAAAAAAAATTTTCTTTACTTTTTACAAAATTTTTTTTCTCCTAACTATGACCAGTTGTCAAAACTAGTTGAGAAAAATTAACAAAGAAATATTCCTGTTTGTCTTATCACTTTTGATCATCTTTATATATATATATATATATATATATATATATATGACAAACAACACATGCACACAAAGAATTTTGAACTGTTTATTATGTTATAATAAATATTGGAATTTGTTTCAAAGATATATTAAATCTTTAGTACTTTTGGGACCATCTCTTTTTAAAAGAACATTTCTTTTCTATGTTAAGCACTGGTTTATAGCTGAACTGTTTATTTTGTGTCTGTTTGTGAGTTATAAATTTGTGTTGTGAACTGTTCCAGTTCACAACACAAATTTAAAATGAAAGTAAAAATGAAGCCCAGAACAAATAAAAATCTCCTCCTCCTCCTCTTCTTTTGTGGCTGTTTACTTGGCCTTAATTTATTGAGCTTATTAGTTTTTACAAAGTGTCCTTTAACAACACTGACTTTGAAATGAGTTTGTGGGTGGGTGGGTAGGATGTTGACAGGGTGCAACTCAAACTGCAAACCTCCTTTTCCTAAAGTTATGAGTCTCTGAGGCATCAGTGTCAAGTTGGGGCACTGTGTTACTAGTGTTGCTGACAAAAAAAAAAAAACAACAAAAAAAACAAAAAAACAGGTCACAAATTAGGCTGCTTTAGTGAATGAAAAAGGATAGGTAAAAAAAGGGGATTGAAGGAAGATCTTTTTGTCTCCCTCCCCATGGATTTTATAAACAGTATCTGAGTAGAAAAGAATTGTTTTTTTGGTGGGGTGGGGTTAGAGTTATCTTCTTCTGTATGTAGTAATAAGGCTCACCAACTCTAGAGAGAACCTGTTGACATTCAGTCATACTGCTGAGTCATGTCACAAGTGATTGATAGTAGGAAATGTTTAAGTAGATAAAGTGTAGGAGGAAAGGTGAGGAACAAAAATTGAAGTGCTAAGAAAAAAAATTGAAGTGGTAATATAAATCAGTTCTTGTTAACATTTTAAGGAAAATTATTAAATATTCCTTCTCCCATGATGTCATAAATGATAAGCCTTTCATGATAAACTTGGTATCCTCAAATTGTGGCCTTGTGTCTTACTACTAGGCTAAATAAATAATGGCTGGTTTGATCAGGGGCAGAATTTCACCTGCTGAAGCCCTAAGCTATACGAAATTTGAGACCCTTCTATAAAAACAATTTTGTTAATGATAAAGAAAATATACGGAGATGCTGATAGGTATGCGTCCTGCGTCCCGGACGCACAGAAATCTTAAAGGACACAGTAAAATCGTATCCATTCGTCACAGTGTTTTTCTTTTTTCTTCCCTCACCATTTCACGCTAATTGTAAATACATTTCAATGGATTCTTAGGCCGAATTACACGGAATAAGTTAAGGCTCTAGTTGGTACACATAAGTTTTCCTGGGACTCATTCAAACAAATATGTGCGTACCATGATGCACTAAATAAAAAAGCTATCAGCATCACTGTATAAATATATATAATTAATTAGTGTTAAAGAAAGAAAAAACTTATGATAGAAATATATTTTTAAAAAATGAGGCACCAAGGGTATGGAGCTCTTAGCTATAACTTGTTTAGCTTATAGGTAAATCCAGCATTGTGTTTGATGGGGGCGGAAGCATTGTATTTTGTAACATAAGATGCACTTGTAAATAAGATCCACCTTGAAATGTTGAAAAGAATGTTATGTATTCATTCTAGAGTTGCTTGGATAATTAAACTAGGGTGGTTCAGATCCTCATTGTGTGGGGAGGGTGACATGCCCCACATAGGGCAGTTTTAGATTTTCCAAACAAACACTAACTCCATTATTACTTCATACTTGAGAGAAAATCCAAGTCAGAATGTATTTATGTTCAATTACTGAAATGGGGATGATACACATTGATATACTCAGACTAGTATCTTCATCTTGATTGTTATAGTAACATTTCAGCTGTTATATTCTCCAGCCTTCTTAGCCTAGTAGTAAGACACAAGGCCACAATTTGAGGATACCAAGTTTATCATGAAATAGGCTCATCATTTATGACATCATGGAAGAAGGAATATTTAATAATTTTCCTTAAATGTTAAAAAGAATTGATTTATATCACCACTTCAATTTTTACTTCGTTTTTCTTAGCACTTCAATTTGTAATCATAACACACCAGAAATCCTACAATGGGGCCACCTGTTGGCCATGGGTGGTGACCCATGATGCTTAAGGACGAAATCCTGGTGGCTGAGCAGTCCATGATATGCAACACTCCACTTTGGCCCTTACTTAGGCTCTACGAGTGATTAGAGACCAATCGGCTGGTCACATCAAGCCCTAGCACCTATATTATTGTCTTGACCCGATTGCTCTTATGGCAAACCCCCACCCTTTTTATCATATATGTGCTAGAAGGCAGTGATTGAGGGTCTTAGTGTCCTGGGTATGACATTAAACTCTAATGGTCAAGTTCCAATTCTGGAGCTCTGGGGAATGTAGAGTATCCCTTCATCGCCATTGCTCCCAGGTCCACTCTGACTTGGAGCAGTAGTAACTAATAGGGTCCCATCTATGGGTTAAATAGAAAAAAAGGAGTTTTTTAAAAAATTGAGTTAAAAAAAAAATTTGAATTATTAAAACAAAACATCTTCAGCATAAAATAACCCAACATTGGTTTACATGCCATAAAATCCAACCAGAAATAGGTGCTAATGTACAACAATTGAAACATTGTGATTATGACGACTAAGATGAGGTCCAAATATCAGTATATAATTCTTTAATCGGGGGCAATGTAGTTCTCAAGGATCAAAACACAATAAAACCAAAACCCTAAGTGGATCTGAGAGTGTAGAAAGTATGGATACTGAAACTGGTAGCATGGTTTCAAACCTCAAATTAGTTTTTATTTATTTATATTATATATATATATATATATATATATATATATATATATATATATATATATATATATAAACAAACAAACAAGACTATCTACAAAGTATATGCCTGTGAAGCAAATTGTTTAACTTAGTCTTGTGATCTAACAATTCTTTTAATTACAAAAATAGTTACCTGCAAGCTATTTGCTTACAAATCATATACCCCCCCCCCCAAAAAAAAAGAAAAAGATTTGGCATTAAATAATCCACAAGGATTGATATGCCATTAAACAATTAAATCTCAGAAATTTAGACATAAATTACTTAATTTGGATTCTATATAGTGTTCATGTGTAATACAAGGTACGTCAGAAATACCTCCCACATTTTAAACTGTTATTTGTGTGTGATGCAAATGGTCTTTGGCTAGATGGAGCTACTATTACTACTTGCCTATGCCTTAATCCCCCCACACACACCCATATGATCAGTTGCAATCATCACTTTGGCCAGTGCACACTCTGCATTTGCTGCTGAAATGTTTTTAGTTTTTGTTTTTTTTAAAGACTGGTGAATCTGTAATTACTACACAGAGCTTTTCATATTATGTTGGAATTATGTTGTTAGAAAATCTATACTGCTATGGGTTGAAAATTATATCCAGAACAGCATAATTCCAATGTAACATGAAATGAGCACACAAAGCTTGCCGTGTAGCAATTATAGATTCACTGGGGTTAAAAAAACAAACAAAACAAAAACATTTCAACAGAAAATGCATGACGTACCCTGGCCCAATCCATGATTGTATCAGTAAAAAAAAAAAATAGTAAGACATGGAGCCACAATTACCACTTACCTAAGTTCACTTGCACCACTCAGGTGACGGTTTAAAATGTGGGAGGTATTTCTGCTGCACCCTGTATAAAAAGAACAACTTAGCATAGATAATAGATACTTACAAAGAGACATACACACCAGGTTAGGAACATGATTCAGCCAGGTGGGGAGAAATCAGTGTGTGAGGTGGGGGGAGACTTGGGAACCATTAAGGATTGCTTTATACTTTATCAATATCTGAAAACTAAATTCAAGAGCCCTGTTGCCAATTGTATCCCCTGCAGAAGGATAGGACCCACCTAACAAGGAGTGTCCTGGGTATGGCACTAAACTACATCTGATTGTGAGACTCCAGAATCAACAGAACAAAAAATTCATTTGAAATATATATTCAAATTATATTAACATGTTATTTTCTAAATAAAATAATCAGCTAGAAAGAAATTAAATATAAAGAAATTGTGTATGTGTGTGCATGTCTCTCTCTCTTTTTATATATATTAGATAGACTAGCAAATATATGCACCCTCCAGATGCAAGTATTTAAGTTTTAATATAATAAAATATCATCTTAAATTAGAAAAGCCAAAGAAACTGAATAAGAATTCCGATAAAAATATTTGAACAGAGGGGGTATGATTGAAAAATAGAACAACTTTGAAACTAACTCTTCCATCATTTTCCATTACTCCCGTCTGTCTTTGTTAAATTTTCCTAATTTAACTATTTAGTTAAGATAGAAAGTAAAGAATAATATTACAGTTATTTCTTCTTGTTAATGGATTTCTTTTAAGATTTATTCCTGAGATTTTTGCTCATATTCAATAAGATAAAACCAAACAATTAGAAATCAATAATACTAAGCATATATTTATTAAAATCAATTTTTTAAGATCAATATGCAAATTAGCCTTACCATTCACACTGTAATCCGCTATTTTGTTGTATATATAAATACAATTGCATGTTATTAGTATGTAGATATGGTCAACAGTCTTAATGATGTAAAACAATTTTATCAATAATTGTGTTTTAAATAAAAAATAAAATCATGGAGAATATGATGTAAATAACAAAGGGAATTGTGATTTGTATAGTAATATAGTTTCGGTTACAGACAGAAAAACTCACAATCTCCATTATAATAAGATATATAGATATAGATATAGATAAAAGGATATGAAAACAACACAATATGCTGTTAAAGTGAAAAGATTTTATATCATATTCATAGCTAATATTGAACAATATTTCGATTTATAAAAATCATCTTCAGAGCTTGTTTATACTCCGGACTTATCAATAGCGGAGACGAAAATAATATGAATTCAAAACGAAAACAGCGGTAGTTTCAAATATAAGCACATCTGCCAACGCTTTTCTTGGTCAGCGACAGTCATGTATCTCTTATTGTAACAGTTTTTGAAAAAAGAAGACATATTCCAAACACGACGATAGACAAATTCTCTTTTTCAAACCGGATGAGTATTATGATACTCATTATTCTAGTACTATGAATATGATATAAAATCTTTTCACTTTAACAGCATATTATGTTTTTTCATATCCTTTTATCTATACTCATACTGTTGGATTCATTACCTTTCTCTTAACTTATATATATATATATATACACACACACCATGCAAAAGAATACCT
Source organism: Doryteuthis pealeii (assembly GCA_023376005.1). Taxonomy (NCBI): domain Eukaryota; kingdom Metazoa; phylum Mollusca; class Cephalopoda; order Myopsida; family Loliginidae; genus Doryteuthis; species Doryteuthis pealeii. The sequence goes on along the minus strand of CM042154.1, from coordinate 39,198,406 downwards.
CTGTCAATATCTTCCACTTTGAGTGTTCCTTATTCTCCCCCACTCACAATTATTTTTCTTTCTTCCTACTTTAACAATCCTCTTGTGGAACTTCCAATTTTAGTTATCAGTGTTCTCCACCTTTCACAAAAACCCTTCTTTTTTTAAAAAAATCTTTCAAATGTAATTCTGCCAACAACAGAAAAACAGATTAAAAGAAAAAATAATGAAACCAAATCTTTATTTGTTTGCAAGTGTAAGGAAAACTTTCCTGGCTGACTTTAGTGTTCTTCCCAATCCAGTGTTAATTCGGACAGATGAAGAAGGCATGAAGCAGTTGGAATGGAGGGGGGGGGGGGGTGGAAGCAGTTGTATTTTCGGAGAAGCAGTAGACATCAGAGACAGCATAAATATTTTATCTTGGTGTTGTCTCTAAAAATAATTTTTTTCTCTCCTTTTTATTTTTACTTTTCCTGACAGTCTAGATAAGTGTGGATAAGATTTTATCACACACACACACACATTATGTAAGAGATATTTGAGAGGATTTGTTATATATTAGTGTGTACTTGTCAGTAGGTGTAATTACCTTTTTAATAAAAATTTGATATTCATTTAAAGCATAGGTAGTATAACCTGGTGTAGACAGAGCTATGAAATTTTGTTTCAAGTCTCTGGTATCCATTGTTGAGTATCTTGCTCAAAATTTGAGTAAAGTATTTAATACAGGAACAAAATTATTTTTTGTATTCAACACTACCTGAATAGAAGGGATTTATCTGTTCCCCTGTGGGAATATGTATTTACCCAACCCCTCCACCAAGAGCCAGATGCAGCACAAGGTCATTTTTTTAAAAAGTGGGGTACAAGTGGTTTGATTTCAGTTTTCCTTCTAGATTGGTTGCCTTACCAAGTCTAAAGAAAACAGTGCACCCTACTATTTTCCAATATCTGTGAGAGTCGTATGTAACAAAAGAATGAGTTTTGTGTGAAGATCTGTTTATGTACATGTGGATAGACTCAACAATTGTCCAGTTCTGGCAGCATTTTACTTTTGAAATAACCCTAACCCTATCAATTGGAGGGTTTACAATGGGTAGGTACTTCTTGGAGGAACATTGACCAAAAAGATGAGAAGTGATTGTACCTGTATAGGGTTTAAATATAAACTCAATGTAGTGTATAATAATAATTTGGATTGGTTTATTACTTTCTGTATTTTAGAAATCGGAAGAATTTGATGCACAGTCAATGTGGTTGAGTTTCTTAAAGAATCTTTTTGTCTCTGTTGTAAGTTTTAGTTCTTACTATTAGTTGATTTAAAAATAATATTGATGCTTATTTGAATATTCCATAAAGATGAAAATATGTAAATGAGTGATTTCATTCATTGTCATCAACTAGGCTGAACCTAGATTGGTACAAGGCTAGAGGTATGAGGCATACTTTCCGTGTCTAGACACTAGAGACCCGGCCTGAGTACAATATTCTATATAAAGTCTTAGTTTCATTTGTTTATAGGATTAATTTTTGAAGACAACAGGGTCTTCTGTCTTTTCTCATTATTACTCATTACTCATTTGTTGGTTGATATCAATATTTTACCTAAAAGTTTGATCTATACAGTGAAATATTATTGGAGGCAGATGGTGGAATTGGTGACCAGAGTTCAAATTTTGGACAAAGCTGTTTACATTTCACTATGCATCTAATGCCCTTGGGTAAAGGCATTAATCTGAAGCTATATGTAAATGGTAGGGAAGGCTGGGTTCTTTATTCTTGGTATATCAACTGGTCTAGGAGAAGGAAATTCTCTGAATTCAAACTAGCTGTACTATATTGAAAAATTGACCTTGGATCGGTTGGGTAAATGCATACTCTGAAATATTACAATGTTTTATACAATTCCTTGTTAGTCAAATTTGATTGCTAACAGCTGTTTGTAAACATGTTGTTTGAAGATGCATCAAGAGATAAAAATGACTTGACACTTGAACTGAATCATCAGATGCTCTCTCTCTCTCTCTTCATATTTGTATATGAAGACAATAACTATCTATATTTTTTGTTTTTTAGTGTGTATTTACCCAATCCTTTCACCATGTCAATATTTAAGTATTATACAGTTGGTTTGAATTCAGTTTTCTTTCTATTAGACTGGTAGCTTTTACCAAGGTTAAATAAGCCTATCTGCCCTACTATTTACCCATAGTGGTGGTGAGAAGATAATTTCACAAAGGCATTAGCACAATGAAATGCTGTCTAGGACTTGAGGGTTGTTGATTCCATTTCCTTAAACATTAATTGTTATACTAAGCGCTCTACTTTTTTTTTCTCATTGCTGAGAAATTTTTTTGCTCTGTGCACATGTGAAAATATTCAATGGTGACTGAGAAATTGTTTTATTTTTAATATTCAATCATATATTCAATTTTAGAATATTTGTATATTAAAAAAAAAAGAAACATTAACTTAATCTATACTGCTTGGTATAGTAATATTCTAGGAAACAAGCCCTGTTGGTGTGGCTTAGAATCTGCTGTGTTCTGTACAGTGTGGTGTCCTGACTATAACGCTAAACTGCATCTGATGGTGAGGCTTCTGTTCTGGAGATCTGGGTAGTACTCTATCCTTGCCAGAGTAACTTGGAGTGGTAGTGCCTGTTAGGGTCCCATCTATGAGTCAAATAGATCTGTTTAAAAATGATTTGTATTCAATAGAGCCGTGTGAAAAAGGGGAATAAAGCACTCTTAAGAAATAACTACACAAAAAAATGTAAAAATGAACACAATTTTCTAACCTCTAGTCATAAAATAACCCTAGACAGATTGCTGTTAAAATCGATTAATCTAGAAAACAATTTACATCCCTAAACTGAGTTAAAACTATAAAAAGCTGCAGAAGTCTTCAATGAGTACCGATTGAGAACTAAAGTGACTGATTGAATGCAACACTAGTACACTCACCATTACATTATGAGTTGTTCCTCCCCCACTTTTTTTGTTTTTTAAAGGTAGCTATTTACTAAGCTTGGCATAGTAGGTATAAAATAAGGAAGAAATATTCTACATTCATTTGTCATGATACTTATTGTCCATCCCAATGTTGTATTAATGCTCTTTATTTTTGCTCTGTTGACCTGTAATTTTTTTTCTAACCTACTGAATAGTAAAGGAGTTAAACACAGCCTACACAGTTATTTTCATTTATTTGTACAACCCATACCAGTATACTTTTATAGTTACCTAAATGTGCTAGTTCTTTTGTTGTACCTTTTAATGGGCTAGATTTTTTTTTTTTTTTTTTTTTTTTTTTTTTTTTTTTTTTGTAGATTACTGCATAAATATTTAAAGCTGGTGACACAGTTTGTGCTTAATTGAGTGTTTGAAAATAAATGTTCTGCATTTTGTTAGAGTATACTTAGATTGTATACATTAGTATAAAGTAACAAATATATGTGAACTTCACATACAAGTTTTTAAGCTTTGATGTAATAGAATATTATATTTAATTAGAAAGACTAACAAAACTAAATAAGATTGCATTTAAAGATTACACTTATTTTTATTTCATTTAAATTGATTTTTATATAAAATTATACATAGAATTGCTTTTAACACATTTGAGAATAAATTGATAATATCAGAAATCAATAACACCATGTAATTATTTATTAGACCAGATTTTGTTAAAACCAGTGTACAAATTATCCATACCATATACGATATAAACCATTACTTCTAAGTGATAAATAACATACATTGCAGGATTTTAAAAGCACTGATAACATGAGCTGTTTTGAGGCAAATTTAACGTGTCTAGACTGGAGAAGCAAGGATGAATTTATAAGCGATGTTCTCTTGCAGAAGCCAGCACATAGAAACGCCAGTGCAGGCCAACCAGCAAAGACTTGCATTAGCCACCTCTGCATTGATGCTGGATGCTGCGCAGAGGACCTGAATAATAGACAGTTGGTGAGAGATTGTCATGGATATCCATGTTACTAGGGCAAACCTAGTAATAATGATTTTAGCTTAAAAAATTTGTAGAGGGTGACAAGACTTTTGGACCACCTCGTACAATGAATGCAATTCCTAACTTTAGGCATAAAATAACCCTAAATGGGTTGACATGTTGTTAGAATCAATCAATCTTATTCAAATTCTGAAACTGGTACCTTGGGTAGTGTAATGTTTAGTTAGGTTAACAGAACATTGCTAATGAGTTTAATTAATTAATTACTAAGTGCCCCATACCTCTGGCTTTTTATTAAACTAAGCTACAACTTTAAGATAACCAGTTTTTATCGCCTTCATTCAAGTGTCTCTCCTTTCACTTTGTCATTTTTTGCAGTTTTTTTTTTTACTCCCCACCTATCGCATATCATTATCTGTAGCTCTTACTTTACAACATGAAATAGGTAGGTCAACCATGATTCATCATACCCTCGGCTTTCTTTTGTAAAATTTATTTTTCTTCACAAAGAAATGCTAATGAACCTATTCTTTTCTTCTTCAATTGGTTTAATCTTTCTCTCTATTTTGTTTAAATTGATCTTACTTCGTATAATACATCCCATTTATTTTTGTTAACTCCCATATTTATAGGTAAAAATGCTCTTATCACCCAGCCCCACCTCCTTTTCAACTCTGATTTAATCCACCGTTTTTACCAACCAGGTGACCCTATCCTTTCTTTCACCTGAAACGATCTATTTTGTTCTTTTCTTGATGGCTATAATCTTATATATAAGTTACTATACAACCCACAAGTGCAAACTTACCTCATGAAGCTGCTTGAAGGAAAAAAGAAATAATTTGTCTAATTTGCTGTTATTTTCAAATAACAAATGTAATTTTAGAGCAAAACTTATTCTGATCACTGTTATTTACTCTACTGACTATCAAAACATTGCAAAATGGCTATTATACAAAAAAAGTCTGTAATTCCTGAATAAGTGGCAAAATAGACACAAATTACAACTTATGTTGTATTTGGTCATTTGGCAATGGCCACAATTTATTTTCCAAATCATTTATTTTAAGAATAGTTTTTGAAGATTCACTCGTTACAATATGAAATACACATTATGATAATATTTATTATTGGTTTTAGGTTAGAATTCAATTTAGCAATCTCTCTCTCTCTCTCTCTCTCTGTCTCTGTCTCTCTCTCTCTGTCTCTGTATGTTTGTCAGTATCTCTCTCTACCAACATTGTGAAAAATAAGTCATTTTTGTCTGTATTTCTGTATTTCTTTTGAAATACAATTTTGTATATATTCCACTCATTAGCAAATTTATTCTTGCTACCCTTTTTTTTTTTATATCCTTAAAGGATGAGGCTGTAAAAAGTGAGTCTACTCTATCTATCTATCTATCTATAAAAAGAAAGTTTGGAATGTATGTGTCGACTTGTAACTCAGAAATGAGATGTTATTCAGATTCAAAATCTTGCATACACCTTGACATCCTTATAACTAAGAAACACACCAAATTTGGTTATTGATTTTTACTGATTAAGGGATATAATTAATTGATTAAACAAAAATCAAATGATTTGTGATAATCATGGCATAGCTACTAATATGAAAAAAAAAATTCGCTGGCTGCTGCCTATATCAGCAATGATTTAAAATGGCGCCGCTGCTGGTAATTTGAAGTTGACAAATTTGTGCCCTAATCGTTTCAGCTCGGAATTTCTTGCATATCACCGGTCTAATCTTAGAAATATTTATTTGGTAAGAAAGAAAAGACCATAATCTTTCTAATTATGTAATTTGTATGTGGGTTTTATCAATTGAATTATTTTTTTACAATGAAGTAAATAACAATAATAAACAAAAACATTTAATTTAATGATTAATAATAACTCAACTTTGTTTTTGTTATTAATACTTTTATTTTAGAATAAGATATATCCATTTTTAATCAGTATTTAATTTTTTCGTATGTACAAAAGAGTTTTAGAAAAAAAAAGAAGAAAAAAAAGAAATTGTAAGTATTTAATTCTTAGCATCTTAATGTTACATTTTAATATGGTAAAAAAAAGGATTAAACGAATACATTTCTACCATTTGAAATCAACAGGCAAAGGAGCTCGCTTAAAAAAATAAAATTTTTAAAAATGTAAACAACAAAAAGAGACTATTCTAAAAATAAACGAATATCATAATACACTAATTCTTAGCTTTATTTAACATTAAATCTTTAATAAAGTTTAGGAATGCATCTTTAAAAATAATATCTTAAATGTAAACAAAAAGAAAAAAAAAAAATCCTAAAATAAACAAACATTCTAAAATACATATTCTCGGCGATTTAAAAAATTTTTTTATAAATCATTTTCCTCTTGTTTTCTCCTTCTCACTCACTCTCTGGTATTCCTAATTTTTTTTAGCCCGGTCATGGATCGGGTACTTTTGCTAGTATATATATATATATATATATATATATATATATATAAAACTTTGTAAAACTATCTCTATGGTAAAAAGCAAACTTTGCACTGAGTTTTGTTATGCACATTATGAAAATGTAATTCTGTACTACTGTGATGGATTTTAAGATGTAATTTTGGACATTTTAAACCCCCCCCCCTCCCATCAGTCCTTTTTTTATCTAAATTCCTGAATTATTCTTGGCTTTTTGGAAGTAGAGATTCAGTTTCACTTTCTGTCAGTTATCTACATTCTCATCATCTGGAACTGTTTTTGGATGTCTACTTATGATTCTTTGTTAGTATTTAAATGTCTGTTTACCATATTAGATCACCAGGGTAAAATGCCAACTCTCCTTCATAATATCACTCCAGGCAATAGGTAGGTTCCCATCTATGGGTCAAATAGATATGTTTAAAAAGTATTCATATTTGATAGGACTCTCTCTGTGTGTGTGTGTGTGTGTGTGTGAACTCTTAAGAAACAACTACGCAAAAAAAGGTAAGCATGAATGTACAAGGAACATGATTCCCTAAGCTTTGGGCATAGAATAACCCTAGACGGGTTGACATGCCCTTAGAATAAATCAAAGCAATAGGGATTATTTAGAAATGTCCATCTCCTATTCAAATAACATGCGACAGCTTATACTAAATTATATGGTACCAGCAGCAAGGAATTATCTGAGTTGACGTGTGTGTGATAGTCATTTGTTGGTAAGACTGAACAGAATGCTAGTTGATTTAACAATTGATATAATCAACTAATTTCTTTGTTTTTGTTTTTTTTTTGTTTTTTTTTTTTTTTTATTCATTCCTTTCAATATGAATTTTAATATCCTCTAAATCTCTAATATAAGAAATATATATTTGTGACTATTTCTTGAAATTTTGCTGATTTCAAATAAATTTTTTATTAGTGTATCCCCTGCAGAAGAGTGAGACCCCCCCCCAAAAAAAAAAACCCTGTTAGGGTTCCATCTCTACATCAAATAGATCTATTTAAAAATTATTTTTTTATTCATTAGAACATTGTGCATAAACCTCCAAAAAACAAGCTTTTAAACAATTACACAAAAAATGTAAATATGAATGTACAATGGATATGATTTCTTAACTTCTAGACATAAAATAACTCTAGACGGGTTGACATGCCTTTTAAAATTAATTGATCAGCTGAACTATTTCAATCATAATGCAAACACATTCTTAACTTCTTCTGGAAAATGTTTCTAGCTTTGAATACTTATATTTGTGTAGATATATTTTGATGGATTTGCAGAATACTCAAAACCAAACCTTTTTTTTTTTTTTGTAAATATTCTTTTCGTATGTAAATTTTGTCTGTCCCAAGGAAAGCAAACAATTACATAGTTTATCAAGTGGTCCAACTGTTATTGTACAAAATAGACCTGGTGACCTGTGTTCAAAGGTATAAAACAAACTATTCTTTTTCCCCACCAGCTATGAGTAAATAGTAGGGCAGACTGTGCTCTTGGTATAGCAACCAATCTAGAAGAAAAACTCTGAATTCACAACCAGCTGTACTCTGTTTAAAAATTGTCATTGTGGTGGAGGGGATCAAAGCATGTATGGTTTATCAGGTTTGGTGAGCAATATTTACAAAAACTGGACTCATTTCTTTGTAATATTTCAAGTAAATAGGTTGAATGAAAGTATTATTTGTGTATGTTTTGAATGTTATAGGTGTTTTCCTTTTTAATTTTACAATGGCTTTTTGTATATTTCTCTCATTTCACTTTCCCCCACCTATTTTGAATATTTCGGTTAATAGATTTGAGAGAGGATTTTCTGAAGAGCATAATCAAACTATGACAACTTTTTCCACCCATGAAACTTAGAGGAATGTTATAAACAATCTTTTTGATAGGATTTTCTTTTTATTTCTTTTAATTTTTTTCTTTCTCTCTCTCCGTTATGTAGTTATCTTTTGTTTTTATGTTTGTCTTTTATTTCTTTGGTGTATTTTTTCTTTTTGTTGTTTTATAAAAAGCTTCTTAATCCCCACCTTTTATTATATGAATGACAGAGTAGGAGCAATTCAAGTATGAATGGTGTGTTTGAATGAATTGAAGGTGTGTTTGTTCTCCTTGGCTGAATTTCTTTTCATTTACTCTCTAATTTCTTATATTGGCTGCTCAGTTTTCTCCATGGCTTACTCTCTTCAAGTGTCTGGTTGGTATCTTTTGACTACAAGCTATTATTATTATTATTGATGATGATATATACACGTGTATGTGTGTCCCATCTTGTATGATTTATCTGGACTTTAAACTGTTGATAATCTTTGTAGTTTGCCATTTTTATACACTCTCTCTATCATATAAAGTGTTTTTTCTTGGTGAATAGGGGAGTGCTGATAATCTGAAGTCTCTTTATACAAATACTTTTTTTATTTTCACTTTTGCACATGGAGTGAACTTGTTAGTAATGGCAATGAAGGAGGTACTCCACTTTGAAAATATACAAGTATAAATGAGATCATGATAGACTGTGTATATTGATAGTGCTGAAAAGTTATCAGTATTAACGAGAAGAGAATGATCTAAAACCATGAAATATACATATTCTTAATTTGTTTGTAATTCAGCACACTTGGCACAATGTTTTTAAAGTTTCTCTATAATGAAAAAAAAAGAAAAAAAAGAATTCTCTTATATATATATATATCTTATTATAATGGAGATTGTGTGTTTTTCTGTCTGTAACCGAAACTATATCACTACTCAAGTCACAATTCCCTTTGTTATTGACATCACATTCTCAATGATTTTATTTTTATTTAAACTTCAATTATTAATAAAATTGTTTTACGTTATTAATACTGTTAAGCATATCTACATACTAATAACATGCAATTGTATTTATATATACAACAAAATAGCGGTTTACAGTGAGAATGGGAAGGCTAATTTGCATATTGATATTAAAAATGTAATTTTAATAAATATGTGCTTAGTATTATTGATTTCTAACTGTTTGGTTTTATTTTAATGAATATGAGCAAAGATCTCTTCAATGAATCTTAAATGAAATCCATTAACAAGAAAAAATAACTGTCATTTTATTCTTTACTTCCTCTTTTAACTAAATACTTAAATTAGAAAAAATAAAAATGAAAGACGAGAGTGATGGAAGAGTAAGTTTCAGTTGTTCTATGCATTTTCATATGCATTTTTATTTAGTTTCATTAGCCTTTCTAATTTAATATGATATTTTATTACCTTAAAACTTAAATACTTGCACCCGGAGGGTGCATATATTTGCTAGTATATATATATATATATATATATATATATATATATATAGAAAAAAAAACCTCTCCTAGGCAGTGTAAAAATTAATTTTTGAAAGATATTGCCTGAGGGAGTTGGGCAAAAAATCAAATAAAACAATACATTTAATATTTATAAAAAAATTAATTCCTTAGTTAAAAAGCATCATATTCACTCCACTGAGTTGTTTGTTTTTTCAGGCAGCAATTTTTATTTTTTTAAAATACACCCATTTGTACATAATTCTACAAAATTTTAATAAAATTGAATCCATATTTTAATTTTAGTGTAAGAAAGGTATATACTTTTTAAATTGTTTTATCTCGAATTTATCAACGTCTAAAATTACGTAAAAGGATTTTTTCTTTAGTACCTTTTGTAGAAACATGGTAGCTGATGACAAATTGATTAACTTTAAAAAAGCTTAGAATTTTTAGTATGATTAGTCTCTTAATAATAATAATAATAATAATAATAATAACTAATGAATGTGCTTCCCTAACCTCTAGGCATAAAATAACCCTAGATGGTTTGAGATGCTGTTAAAATTAATTATATAAATAACCCCAGAATATGTCTGAATAAAATGGTATAAAGATTATTCTTTTTATACTTAATGCAGATTTTGAGAAATCTTATCCAAAATTCAATTATGCCATGACAGTTGACAAAAAATTAAACTAATTAAGAATTCTCCCCAAATAGTGATTTATAGAATCTGGGATCCAATGAAAATATTATTTTTCTATTTAAAATTTAGTGAAAAATTCAATTTCAGTTAATGTCTTTTATATTCAATTTAGTTTAAAGGCAAGGTGAGTGTTCAGTCACCTTTTTCTTATCCAATCAAAGCCTGCTGTAATTCTTGAGCTTGTTATGGTTCAGTTGAATGATTAAATATAACAACACTTTCCCTACCTTTTTGAAAATTTAGGTTTGTTTCTTTTCATTTAAAAAAAAATCTCTCTATCTCACTTGGAGCTGTGGAATAAGCTGACTGTACCTCTGCATAGGGGTACTCCCTGTCCCCATGGGGCCATCTGTTGGTTGTGGGTGACGATTCATAATGCCTGAGGACAGGATTGTGATAGCTGAGTGGTCAGTGATCTGGGTACTAAGTGGTCCTGTGACATCTCTGTCTTTACTTGAGCTTGATGGACGGTTAGAGAGGCTCAATCCAATCAATCAGCTGGTCATGTCAAACCCTAGCACCTATATATTTGTCTCAGTTGTATTCTTGAAATTGCTCTTATTGTAAACACTCACCCCTTTTTATCATATAGCTGCTAGAAGGTGGTGGCTGAGGTCAACCACCAGTTAAAGTTAATGAAAATTATTTCTACCAATTTGTCGATGCACATGAACTAATGAAAGATCTAACTTAAAAATTATTTCTACTAATTTAGTGTCCTGGGTATGTTAAGTTCCCTTCATTAATATTACTCCCAGGTCCACTCTGATCCTGAGTGGTAGTACCTGTTATGGTCCCATCTATGGGTCAGATAAATCTGTTTGGAAGTTAATGAAAACTATTTCTTCCAGTTTATTGATGCACAAGAAATTAATGATAAATCTAACATGAAAATTATTTTTACTAACTTATTAAGGCACAAGTTAATGAAAAATCTAACATAAAAATTATTTCTACCAGTTTATAAAACCAAACAAAAGTATTTACCTACAAACTACAAATCATTTACAAAAAGACAGGATTTGGCATTGGGTGTCCCACAAGGGTTTGATATGCCATTAAACAAAATAACCAACTAACAAACTTCCACTCTGATTAAGGATGAGTAAGTTTGTTTTTAAATCTAACTCCTCTGTTTATGTTTATTGCTTGAGGTATATGTGTAGAAAAAATTTCCATGTTTAATGTGGATAATTTTGATTTGTTAGAAATCAAATTTAGTTTTAAGAGTTTTATAATTTGCTTGAAGCATTGTATTTATATTGGTTTGGTGGTTGGTTTTGAAGGTTGTCACAATGCAAGTGTAAAGAAAAATTAGGTAACTATGATGTTGTTTGTTTATCTTTGATTTATTCTTAATATTTTGGGATAAAAGTCCCTTCATCAGAAGATTTTTGAAAGCTAAGTTCTGAAGCTGTCACCTTGTTGCTAGGATTTGTCCATTCTGTTGTATGCCTGGTGATATCTTCCAAATTCTTTACGTGTGTGTGTATGTGTGTGTTTATGTATCTGTCCAACAATGTCTTAGTATCATTCCAGATTTGGTCCTTTTTTTATTTTATTTTATTTTATTTTATTTTTTGTTGTGTGTGTGTGTGTGTGTGTGTGTGTGTGTGTGTGTGTGTGTCAATGGACAAATCCTAGCAATAAGGTAACAGCTCCAGAACTTAGCTTTCAGAAATCTTCTGACGAAGGGATGTTTATCCCAAAATATTAAGATTAAATCAAAGTTAAACAAACATCATAGTTACTTCATTTTTCTTTACACTTGATTGTGACAGCCTTCAAAACTGACCAAACCTAAATTTAGTTTATTTTTAAAAAATTATAAGTAATTTATAAACTTTGATTAAAGTATCTTTTAAAAAAATTGAAAAAATAAAATTTCTTAATATTTCGATCTTTGAACCAAAATTTCACAGGTAACATTTTTTTCAGCCTTACATGTAAAGGCTGGCTTATCGGTGAGGCTTACAATATGCTGCAGAGGGGACACCCCCCACCCCAGGTCAAATAGATCTATTTAAAAATTATATTTAATAGGATATTGTGCACCCCTCACCCCCCCCAAAAAAAACAACCTCTTTAGAAATATGAATGTACAATACAATTCCCTAACCTCTAGGCATAAAATAATCCTAGACAGGTTGATGTGCCATTAAATTAAAGTTTTGACTACACTGACTGTATCCCTTACAGAGGTGTAAGACCCCCCCCCCGAACCAAAAGTGGTGTACAGGGCATGACATTAAACTGCATCAGTCCTGGAGCTCTGGGGAGTGTGGAGTACCCCTTCATTGCAATTATTCCTAGGTCCACACTGATCTGGAGTGGTGATGGCTGTTGGGCTCCTATCTATGGGTCAAATAGATCTGTTAAAGAACTATTCATTTTTCATGTGCAAAAAATTGGTTGACTTGTCATTAAAATCACTGCATCTCTGTAATGGAAATGGCTATTTATAGAGGTAGTCCCTGAGTTGCAAGATTCTGCCCCCACCCCCTATGTTGGTTCTGATTAAGCTGGATACCTCCTAACTTACAGTAGTGGTAATAGTACTCCTTTAATATTAGTATCTAATGATTTTTTTGTTTTGTTTTTTGAGGGTTTGAAAACAATCAGCAATAAAAATGGTTTTATCACCAAGTTACCTTGTCAAGTTTATAGCTGTGACAACTGATCCTGTCCGTATTTTAACAGCTGCCAGACATAGGAATATAAAAGCTAGCTACAGGCTTATTTACAGGATATTGTTGTTAAAGTTATTGAAGGAAGTGTGTTGAGATAAGACCAAAAATCCCCAGTGCGAATGAATCAACCATAAATTCATTATTAAGCTTGTCTCTTCACAAATAAAAACATCCTTAGTGCTTGGTCATTTCACTATAACTGTCTTAAGTGTGGGTTGTACCTTGCATACACCAGGACTCGATTAATTACCACTTGGATTTGGAAAATGTTTCCACATAATTTTGTCCATATAGGACATGGGTGACCACACTTTTTTGGCTTGCAAGCTACTTATAAAAATACTCTAGTATTAAAAAATTCTAAATACATTTATTCATATATGTATTTAGTATACTTCTAGGAACCACAAGGTTCCTGGTTCTGTACTGGCCCTTGCCAACTTGGCACATGAGTAGCACATGGATCTGTGTGGTAAAGTAAAGAGCTGGTGCTAGGTGTGGTGCTCCACCTCACACAACAATCTCCTTGGTCGCTAGTGAAAGGGGGATAGACTCCCTCACTGTCTGGCTGATACTACCAATAGGCCATCTTGACAACTTTACTTACTTTACTTATACTTCGTATATATAATATATGTTTATATTCACCTCATGAAGCCTTTACGGCAAAATATAATTTAATATATTTATGATCACTCTGATGACTTGCACTGATAGGCTAATATCTAAGAAAAAAAGAAATTTGTTTTTGAATGATGTGTGATCTGTCTGCACTATCTTTGATCTACTGGTTGATCGTGATAAACATATGTGCACCCCTGATATGAGATATCATCTAAAATCAATTTTAATATTGGTGGTTGATAACTTTCTTTTCTTTTTCTTTCTTTCTTTCTTTTAAATGCTCATAACTTAACCATGTAGATCTAGCATGAACCCTTAATAACTTATTTATATTTCAGGATAATACCAGCATAACTTCTTTTTAAATTTTATTTTTTTCATTTAAATTTTGTTCATTTACTCAAACTTTCTCTCTTCTTGTCTGTGAGGCTGCTGCAAAGAGGTAAGACCCTCTAAAACTGCATCTGATGGTGAGGCTCTAGTTCTGGAGATCTGAGTAATGTGGTGTACTCATTCATTGGCATTACTCTCAGGTCCACTCTGACCCAGAGTATCAGTTAGGGTCACATTTATAGCTCAATTAAATCTATTTAAAAATTATTCATATTTGATAGAAGTGTGCAACCCCCACCCCCCAAAAAAAAACTACCCCCTAAAATGTAAATATAAATGTACAATGAATGTGATTCCCTAAACTTAAGGCATGAAATAATTGTAGACAGGTTGACGTACTGTTAAAATCAATCAAAATTTATTTTATTAGAGATTTGATATGACAGACAATTGTGACAAATATTTTTGAATATTTGAAAAAAAGTCAAACACCAATTTTCTCACTACAGTACTTAATTTCTTGTTTATTTGGTTTAAATTTTTCATGAATTTTCTTGAAATTTTTTTTATTTTTTTGTACTTTTTTTGTGATGTGGCTCAGTTTATGATTAGTAATATTTAATGAACTTCAGTGCTTGAAAATTTAACCTATGACTGATCTCTGGCTAATATGCTGAAAATCTCTAGCCATCCTTGAGTTATAGACAAATAAGAAAGACATTTGGTCAATTATAGTAAGATTATAGCTTTTTGATCATATTTAAGTTAGATTTTAGCAAAAATAAACTTTTGTATTGAGATTTTTCAGTCTGTTGTCCTTATCTTTGTTATATACACAACATTTTGTTGGATGTGCCCTTCAACCGTCTCCAAAAGCATCATCTCAAAAATTCAGACAAAGGAGCTTTCATTTTAAACATTTCTTTCTCTATTCTGTATGTGGTCTAAAATGGAAAATACCTAAAAAGATAAAACTTGGATTTTATTTATCTATTTTTTATATTACAACTTCATTATATCCAGATTGTTTCAAAAAGTTGATATCATTTGAGATGTATAGGATGTTTCAGAAAAATTGATATCATTTAATAACTTTATCTATTCAGATGATCTCACATTTTAACAGCATAGAAATAACTCAAAAATCTATGTTTAATTTTTAAACACCTTTTCTTTTCCAATGAATGGCATTTCTATATCTGAAAATAAAATAAAAAATAAATTAGGTTGTTTCTACACATGCTGTTAAAATTTGAGATCATTTGAATGAGAATTCATCAATAGATTACAAAATGATAGCAATTTTTCTGAAACACCTTGTGTGTGTGTGTATATATATATATATATATATATATATATATATATATATGGCACTTGTGGAGCAGTTAGAGGAAGTATCTGTAATTTTCAATTTTATTTTATAAATTGTACGTTGCATTTAGACAAGGTTACTTAATTTGTACTAATCTCGGTGAATTACAAAAGATACTTTGCAACAACTTGACATTAACCTCTAAGCAAAATAGCTGTTATGTTGGCTTGTTCATGATTTTAAGTCTGACAAAGACTAATTAACTATAGAAGGCAATAGAGGAGTGAGATGCTTATCTACTTAACAGCAAGTCATTGCATTATTAAAAAAAAAAGTGTTAACCATGATGGGATCAAAAGAAAGAATACTAGTCTTAGTGATTATAGTTGAGAGCAGTTATATGGTTGTCAATTTAAGAGTTCACAAATGTAGGGGGGTTACAAAAGAAATAGTTTTAAAAATTTTTTAGGGAAAATTTTTTTTAAAGATATCAAGATCTATAATACAGTTTTATTGAAAAAAACAAAAAACAAAAAAACAAACTTGAATTTAATTCTTGCCTTGTTGCAGGGCTTAAAATTGACTGTATTCCCTGCAGATGGGTCTCCTGGGTATGACACTAAACTTCATCTGCTGGTGAGGCTCAAGTTCTGTGGTGTGTGAAATACCCTTTTATTGCCATTACTCCCAGGTCCACTATGACCCTGAGTGGTAGTACCTGTTAAATTGATGATTTTCAAAATTATTTTATATACAATAAGACTGTGCAAAAAAACTACACAAAAAATCTAAATATGAACATACCATGAATATTCATGGTGTAATGGTTATTGTCATAGGAAATCCACAGCAACTCAAGTTCAATTCCGAATGGGGTTTGGACCATCCCGAAATCAAAATATTTTTGTTTAATTCATTAGCATCATCTATACTTATCAGTAGCATAATAACACGTAATAAACATTAAGAAAAGCAGTGATAATTCTGGATATTTGGACAAAAAATCCATTTCCTAGTGTGTTTTGAGCTAAAAAAAAACAAAACTTTTTTTACTTTAAGTTACCCTGAGTAGGGTTAGTAGTACGTAATTTGGTCCTTTTAAACTATCTCCCTCCACCATTATTCATTACATGGCTTTGAGAATAGACCTGCAGCGCCATAGCCTCATTTTGAGGTCAGCATTCGGGCAATCACTGGACGGCCAATATTGGAATGTAGTACTAACTTTTAGGAAATTTTTTTACCGTCCCTGGCAAACTGTCTCTGAAGTATTGATCGTCCCGGATGTAATTTTTATCGTCCCCGGGACGACTGGACAGTATTAATGTCAAGCCCTAACCCCATTTATGAGTTAAATAGGTTGGTTTAAAATTTTTTCATATTAAAAAAAAAAAAAAAAAAAAAAAAAAAAAACAACTTAAAACAATTGTTAGGGTTCTATCTATGTTAAATAGAACTGTGAAAATGGTATCAGATGGGAATACTTGAAGCCATACAACTGTGTGTAAGATATTTGTATTAGAAAGGAATACTTGATATATAACTGTGCAAAAAAAACTCGAAACAATTACACAAAAAATGTAAATATGAACATACAATGAACACTATTCCTTAACCTTGAGACATAAAATAACATTAGACAGGTTGACATGCCATTAAAATCCATCTCCTTGTGGTTATCTATAGGCCATATCTAATCTTTATCTATTTTTACCAATCCAGTTCTTTAGAAGATTTGCATTAAATTTATTGGGATGATTCCATGGCGAATTTATTCTTGCTTCCAATTTCTGTTAATCTGTCCTGTTGGGAAGGCTTAGATATTGCCTTTATTCCCTGCAGAGGGGTGTGCCCCCCCCCGTAAAAAAAGGTAGTATCCTGGGTATGACATTAAACTGCATCATCCAGTTAAGGAGTGTGGTGTACCCCTTCATTACCATTACTCCCAGGTACACTACAACTTAGTGGTAGTACCTGTTAGGGTCCCATTTCTGGGTCTCGTAGATTTGTTTACAAATTAATTGTATTCGATAGGAATATCTGATATCATGTACCATGAAACCCTTTAACTGCACAAAAAATTAAATATAAACAGATATAATTACCTAACTCATCTAGGCATAAAAAATAAGCCCAGCAGCCAGGTGGACGAAAATGGCTATTTATAGAGGTAGTCCCTGAGTTGCAAGTTCTGCCCCCACCCCCTATGTTGGTTCTGATTAAGCTGGATACCTCCTAACTTACAGTAGTGGTAATAGTACTCCTTTAATATTAGTATCTAATGATTTTTTGTTTGTTTTTTGAGGGTTTGAAAACAATCAGCAATAAAAATGGTTTTATCACCAAGTTACCTTGTCAAGTTTATAGCTGTGACAACTGATCCTGTCCGTATTTTAACAGCTGCCAGACATAGGAATATAAAAGCTAGCTACAGGCTTATTTACAGGATATTGTTTTAAAGTTATTGAAGGAGTGTGTTGAGATAAGACAAAAATCCCCAGTGCAAATGAATCAACCATAAATTCATTATTAAGCTTGCTCTTCACAAATAAAACATCCTTAGTGCTTGGTCATTTCACTATAACTGTCTTAAGTGGGTTGTACCTTGCATACACCAGGACTCGATTAATTACCACTTGGATTTGGAAAATGTTTCCACAATAATTTTGTCCATATAGGACATGGGTGACCACACTTTTTTGGCTTGCAAGCTACTTATAAAAATACTCTAGTATTAAAAAATTCTAAATACATTATTCATATTATTTAGTATATACTTCTAGGAACCACAAGGTTCTGGTTCTGTACTGGCCCTTGCCAACTTGGCACATGAGTAGCACATGGATCTGTGTGGTAAAGTAAAGAGCTGGTGCTAGGTGTTGGTGCTCCACCTCACACAACAATCTCCTTGGTCGCTAGTGAAAGGGGGATAGACTCCCTCCTGTCTGCTGATACTACCAATAGGCCATCTTGACAACTTTACTTACTTTACTTATACTTCGTATATATAATATATGTTTATATTCACCTCATGAAGCCTTACGGCAAAATATAATTTAATATATTTATGATCACTCTGATGACTTGCACTGATAGGCTAATATCTAAGAAAAAAAGAAATTTGTTTTTGAAGATGTGTGATCTGTCTGCACTATCTTTGATCTACTGGTTGATCGTGATAAACATATGTGCACCCCTGATATGAGATATCATCTAAAATCAATTTTAATATTGGTGGTTGATAACTTTCTTTTTCTTTTTCTTCTTCTTCTTTTAAATTACTCATAACTTAACCATGTAGATCTAGCATGAACCCTTATAACTTATTTATATTTCATGATAATACCAGCATAATTCTTTTTAAATTTTATTTTTTCATTTAAATTTTGTTCATTTACTCAAACTTTCTCTCTTCTTGTCTGTGAGTGCTTGCAAAGAGGTAAGACCCTCTAAAACTGCATCTGATGGTGAGGCTCTAGTTCTGGAGATCTGAGTAATGTGGTGTACTCATTCATTGGCATTACTCTCAGGTCCACTCTGACCCAGAGTATCAGTTAGGGTCACATTATTAGCTCAATTAAATCTATTAAAAATTATTCATATTTGATAGAAGTGTGCAACCCCACCCCCCAAAAAAAACTACCCCCAAAAATGTAAATATAAATTGTACAATGAATGGATTCCTAAACTTAAGGCATGAAATAATTGTAGACAGGTTGACGTACTGTTAAAATCAATCAAATTTATTTTATTAGAGATTTGATATGACAGACAATTGTGACAAATATTTTTGAATATTTGAAAAAAAAGTCAAACACCAATTTTCTCACTACAACTAATTTCTTGTTTATTTGGTTTAAATTTTTCATGAATTTTCTTGAAATTTTTTTTATTTTTCTGTACTTTTTTTGTGATGTGGCTCAGTTTATGATGAGTAATATTTAATGAACTTCAGTGCTTGAAAATTTAACCTATGACTGGTCTCTGGCTAATATGCTGAAAATCTCTAGCCATCCTTGAGTTATAGACAAATAAGAAAGACATTTGGTAATTATAGTAAGATTATAGCTTTTTGATCATATTTTAAGTTAGATTTTAGCAAAAATAAACTTTGTATTGAGATTTTTCAGTCTGTTGTCCTTATCTTTGTTATATACACAACATTTTGTTGGATGTGCCCTTCAACCGTCTCCAAAAGCATCATCTCAAAAATTCAGACAAAGGAGCTTATTTTAAACATTTCTTTCTCTATTCTGTATGTGGTCTAAAATGGAAAATACCTAAAAAGAATATAAAGATTATTCTTTTTATACTTAATGCAGATTTTTGAGAAATCTTATCCAAAATTCAATTATGCCATGACAGTTGACAAAAATTAAACTAATTAAGAATTCTCCCCAAATAGTGATTTATAGAATCTGGGATCCAATGAAATATTATTTTCTATTTAAAATTTTAGTGAAAAATTCAATTTCAGTTAATGTCTTTTATATCAATTTAGTTTAAAGGCAAGGTGATGTTCAGTCACCTTTTTTCTTATCCAATCAAAGCCTGCTGTAATTCTTGAGCTTGTTATGGTTCAGTTGAATGATTAATATATAAAACACTTTCCCTACCTTTTTGAAAATTTAGGTTGTTTTCTTTTCATTTAAAAAAAAAATCTCTCTATCTCACTTGGAGCTGTGGAATAAGCTGACTGTACCTCTGCATAGGGGTACTCCCTGTCCCCATGGGGCCATCTGTTGGTTGTGGGTGACGATTCATAATGCCTGAGGATAGGATTGTGATAGCTGAGTGGTCAGTGATCTGGGTACTAAGTGGTCCTGTGACATCTCTGTCTTTACTTGAGCTTGATGGACGGTTAGAGAGGCTCAATCCAATCAATCAGCTGGTCATGTAAAACCTAGCACCTATATATTTTGTCTCAGTTGTATTCTTGAAATTGCTCTTATTGTAAACACTCACCCCTTTTTATCATATAGCTGCTAGAAGGTGGTGCTGAGGTTCAACCACCAGTTAAAGTTAATGAAAATTATTTCTACCAATTTGTCGATGCACATGAACTAATGAAAGATCTAACTTAAAATTATTTCTACTAATTTAGTGTCCTGGGTATGTTAAGTTCCCTTCATTAATATTACTCCCAGGTCCACTCTGATCCTGAGTGGTAGTACCTGTTATGGTCCCATCTATGGGTCAGATAAAATCTGTTTGGAAGTTAATGAAAACTATTCTTCCAGTTTATTGATGCACAAGAAATTAATGATAAATCTAACATGAAAATTATTTTTACTAACTTATTAAGGCACAAGTTAATGAAAAATCTAACATAAAAATTATTTCTACCAGTTTTATAAACCAAACAAAAGTATTTACCTACAAACTACAAATCATTTACAAAAAGACAGGATTTTGGCATTGGGTGTCCCACAAGGGTATATGCCATTAAACAAAATAACCAACTAACAAACTTCCACTCTGATTAAGGATGAGTTTTAAATCTAACTCCTGTTTATGTTGGCTTGAGGTATATGTGTAGAAAAATTTCCATGTTTAATGTGGATAATTTTGATTTGTTAGAAATCAAATTAGTTTTAAGAGTTTTATAATTTGCTTGAAGCATTGTATTTATATTGGTTTGGTGGTTGGTTTTGAAGGTTGTCACAATGCAAGTGTAAAGAAAATTAGGTAACTATGATGTTGTTTATCTTTGATTTATTCTTAATATTTTGGGATAAAAGTCCCTTCATCAGAATTTTTTGAAAGCTAAGTTCTGAAGCTGTCACCTTGTTGCTAGGATTTGTCCATTCTGTTGTATGCCTGGTGATATCTTCTTTCTTTACGTGTGTGTATGTGTGTGTTTATGTATCTGTCCAACAATGTCTTAGTATCATTCCAGATTTGGTCCTTTTTTTATTTTATTTTTTTTTTTTTTGTGTGTGTGTGTGTGGTGTGTGTGTGTGTGTGTGTGTGTGTCAATGGACAAATCCTAGCAATAAGGTAACAGCTCCAGAACTTAGCTTTCAGAAATCTTCTGACGAAGGGATGTTTATCCCAAAATATTAAGATTAAATCAAAGTTAAACAAACATCATAGTTACTTCATTTTCTTTTACACTTGATTGTGACAGCCTTCAAAACTGACCAAACCTAAATTTAGTTTATTTTAAAAAATTATAAGTAATTTATAAACTTTGATTAAAATATCTTTTAAAAAAATTGAAAAAATAAAATTTCTTAATATTTCGATCTTTGAACCAAAATTTCACAGGTAACATTTTTTCAGCCTTACATGTAAAGGCTGGCTTATCGGTGAGGCTTACAATATGCTGCAGAGGGGACACCCCCCACCCCAGGTCAAATAGATCTATTTAAAAATTATATTTAATAGGATATTGTGCACCCCCTCACCCCCCCAAAAAACAACCTCTTTAGAATATGAATGTAAATACAATTCCCTAACCTCTAGGCATAAAATAATCCTAGACAGGTTGATGTGCCATTAAATTAAAGTTTGACTACACTGACTGTATCCCTTACAGAGGTGTAAGACCCCCCCCCCCCCCCGAACCAAAAGTGGTGTACAGGGCATGACATTAAACTGCATCAGTCCTGGAGCTCTGGGGAGTGTGGAGTACCCCTTCATTGCAATTATTCCTAGGTCCACACTGATCTGGAGTGGTGATGGCTGTTGGGCTCCTATCTATGGGTCAAATAGATCTGTTAAAGAACTATTCATTTTTCATGTGCAAAAAATTGGTTGACTTGTCATTAAAATCACTGCATCTCTGTAATGGAAATGGCTATTTATAGAGGTAGTCCCTGAGTTGCAAGATTCTGCCCCCACCCCTATGTTGGTTCTGATTAAGCTGGATACCTCCTAACTTACAGTAGTGGTAATAGTACTCCTTTAATATTAGTATCTAATGATTTTTTGTTTTGTTTTTTGAGGGTTTGAAAACAATCAGCAATAAAAATGGTTTTATCACCAAGTTACCTTGTCAAGTTTATAGCTGTGACAACTGATCCTGTCCGTAACAGCTGCCAGACATAGGAATATAAAAGCTAGCTACAGGCTTATTTACAGGATATTGTTGTTAAAGTTATTGAAGGAAGTGTGTTGAGATAAGACCAAAAATCCCCAGTGCAAATGAATCAACCATTATTAGCTTGCTCTTCACAAATAAAACATTAGTGCTTGGTCATTTCACTACTAAGTGTGGGTTGTACCTTGCATACACCAGGACTCGATTAATTACCACTTGGATTTGGAAAATGTTTCCACATAATTTTGTCCATATAGGACATGGGTGACCACACTTTTTTGGCTTGCAAGCTACTTATAAAAATACTCTAGTATTAAAAATTCTAAATACATTTATTCATATATGTATTTAGTATACTTCTAGGAACCACAAGGTTCCTGGTTCTGTACTGGCCCTTGCCAACTTGGCACATGAGTAGCACATGGATCTGTGTGGTAAAGTAAAGAGCTGGTGCTAGGTGTGGTGCTCCACCTCACACAACAATCTCCTTGGTCGCTAGTGAAAGGGGGATAGACTCCCTCGCTGTCTGGCTGATACTACCAATAGGCCATCTTGAACAACTTTACTTACTTTACTTATACTTCGTATATATAATATATGTTTATATTCACCTCATGAAGCCTTACGGCAAAATATAATTTAATATATTTATGATCACTCTGATGACTTGCACTGATAGGCTAATATCTAAGAAAAAAGAAATTTGTTTTTGAATGATGTGTGATCTGTCTGCACTATCTTTGATCTACTGGTTGATCGTGATAAACATATGTGCACCCCTGATATGAGATATCATCTAAAATCAATTTTAATATTGGTGGTTGATAACTTTCTTTTTTTTTCTTTCTTTCTTTCTTTTAAATTCTCATAACTTAACCATGTAGATCTAGCATGAACCCTTAATAACTTATTTATATTTCAGATAATACCAGCATAACTTCTTTTTAAATTTTATTTTTTTCATTTAAATTTTGTTCATTTACTCAAACTTTCTCTCTTCTTGTCTGTGAGGCTGCAAAGAGGTAAGACCCTCTAAAACTGCATCTGATGGTGAGGCTCTAGTTCTGGAGATCTGAGTAATGTGGTGTACTCATTCATTGGCATTACTCTCAGGTCCACTCTGACCCAGAGTATCAGTTAGGGTCACATTTATAGCTCAATTAAATCTATTTAAAAATTATTCATATTTGATAGAAGTGTGCAACCCCCCACCCCCCAAAAAAAACTACCCCCAAAAATGTAAATATAAATGTACAATGAATGGGATTCCCTAAACTTAAGGCATGAAATAATTGTAGACAGGTTGACGTACTGTTAAAATCAATCAAAATTTATTTTATTAGAGATTTGATATGACAGACAATTGTGACAAATATTTTTGAATATTTGAAAAAAAAGTCAAACACCAATTTTCTCACTACATACTTAATTTCTTGTTTATTTGGTTTAAATTTTTCATGAATTTTCTTGAAATTTTTTTTATTTTTTTGTACTTTTTTTGTGATGTGGCTCAGTTTATGATTAGTAATATTTAATGAACTTCAGTGCTTGAAAATTTAACCTATGACTGATCTCTGGCTAATATGCTGAAAATCTCTAGCCATCTTGAGTTATAGACAAATAAGAAAGACATTTGGTCAATTATAGTAAGATTATAGCTTTTTGATCATATTTAAGTTAGATTTTAGCAAAAATAAACTGTTGTATTGAGATTTTCAGTCTGTTGTCCTTATCTTTGTTATATACACAACATTTTGTTGGATGTGCCCTTCAACCGTCTCCAAAAGCATCATCTCAAAAATTCAGACAAAGGAGCTTTAATTTTAAACATTTCTTTCTCTATTCTGTATGTGGTCTAAATGGAAAATACCTAAAAAGATAAAACTTGGATTTTATTTATCTATTTTTTTATTTACAACTTCATTATATCCAGATTGTTTCAAAAAGTTGATATCATTTTGAGATGTATAGGATGTTTCAGAAAAATTGATATCATTTAATAACTTTATCTATTCAGATGATCTCACATTTTAACAGCATAGAAATAACTCAAAAATCTATGTTTAATTTTTAAACACCTTTCTTTTCCAATGAATGGCATTTCTATATCTGAAAATAAAATAAAAAATAAATTAGGTTGTTTCTACACATGCTGTTAAAATTTGAGATCATTTGAATGAGAATTCATCAATAGATTACAAAATGATAGCAATTTTTCTGAAACACCTTGTGTGTGTGTGTGTGTGTGTGTATATATATATATATATATATATATATATATATATATATATATATATGGCACTTGTGGAGCAGTTAGAGGAAGTATCTGTAATTTTCAATTTTTTTTATTTTATAAATTGTACATTGCATTTAGACAAGGTTACTTAATTTGTACTAATCTCGGTGAATTACAAAAGATACTTTGCAACAACTTGACATTAACCTCTAAGCAAAATAGCTGTTATGTTGGCTTGTTCATGATTTTAAGTCTGACAAAGACTAATTAACTATAGAAGGCAATAGAGGAGTGAGATGCTTATCTACTTAACAGCAAGTCATTGCATTATTAAAAAAAAAGTGTTAACCATGATGGGATCAAAAGAAAGAATACTAGTCTTAGTGATTATAGTTGAGAGCAGTTATATGGTTGTCAATTTAAGAGTTGTAGGGGGGGTTACAAATATTTTTTTTTAGGGAAAATTTTTTTTAAAGATATCAAGATCTATAATATTGAAAAAAAAAAACAAAAAAAAAACTTGAATTTAATTCTTGCCTTGTTGCAGGGCTTAAAATTGACTGTATTCCCTGCAGATGGGTCTCCTGGGTATGACACTCTGCTGGTGAGGCTCAAGTTCTGTGGTGTGTGAAATACCCTTTTATTGCCATTACTCCCAGGTCCACTATGACCCTGAGTGGTAGTACCTGTTAAATTGATGATTTTCAAAATTATTTTATATACAATAAGACTGTGCAAAAAAACTACACAAAAAATCTAAATATGAACATACCATGAATATTCATGGTGTAATGGTTATTGTCATAGGAAATCCACAGCAACTCAAGTTCAATTCCGAATGGGGTTTGGACCATCCCGAAATCAAAATATTTTTGTTTAATTCATTAGCATCATCTATACTTATCAGTAGCATAATAACACGTAATAAAACATTAAGAAAAGCAGTGATAATTCTGGATATTTGGACAAAAAATCCATTTCCTAGTGTGTTTTGAGCTAAAAAAAACAAAACTTTTTTTACTTTAAGTTACCCTGAGTAGGGTTAGTAGTACATAATTTGGTCCTTTTAAACTATCTCCCTCCACCATTATTCATTACATGGCTTTGAGAATAGACCTGCAGCGCCATAGCCTCATTTTGAGGTCAGCATTCGGGCAATCACTGGACGGCCAATATTGGAATGTAGTACTAACTTTTAGGAAATTTTTTTACCGTCCCTGGCAAACTGTCTCTGAAGTATTGATCGTCCCGGATGTAATTTTTATCGTCCCCGGGACGACTGGACAGTATTAATGTCAAGCCCTAACCCCATTTATGAGTTAAATAGGTTGGTTTAAAAATTTTTTCATATTAAAAAAAAAAAAAAAAAAAAAAAAAAACAAACTTAAAACAATTGTTAGGGTTCTATCTATGTTAAATAGAACTGTGAAAATGGTATCAGATGGGAATACTTGAAGCCATACAACTGTGTGTAAGATATTTGTATTAGAAAGGAATACTTGATATATAACTGTGCAAAAAAACTCGAAACAATTACACAAAAAATGTAAATATGAACATACAATGAACACTATTCCTTAACCTTGAGACATAAAATAACATTAGACAGGTTGACATGCCATTAAAATCCATCTCCTTGTGGTTATCTATAGGCCATATCTAATCTTTATCTATTTTTACCAATCCAGTTCTTTAGAAGATTTGCATTAAATTTATTGGGATGATTCCATGGCGAATTTATTCTTGCTTCCAATTTCTGTTAATCTGTCCTGTTGGGAAGGCTTAGATATTGCCTTTATTCCCTGCAGAGGGGTGTGCCCCCCCCCCCGTAAAAAAAGGTAGTATCCTGGGTATGACATTAAACTGCATCATCCAGTTAAGGAGTGTGGTGTACCCCTTCATTACCATTACTCCCAGGTACACTACAACTTAGTGGTAGTACCTGTTAGGGTCCCATTTCTGGGTCTCGTAGATTTGTTTACAAATTAATTGTATTCGATAGGAATATCTGATATCATGTAACCATGAAAACCCTTTAACTGCACAAAAAATTAAATATAAACAGATATAATTACCTAACTCATCTAGGCATAAAAAATAAGCCCAGCAGCCAGGTGGATATGACATTAAAATTCCTGTTAATTTATATGATATGAAACACATTGTAATAGTGTAATGTTGTGAGTGTTGTTGAAATGTTAATGTGTGTTTGACAAGAAATTGACTACCATCGAGAATATAAGATTTCTGTATGCATTTATGTGAATGAAAGAGAACTCTTATCTCTATAAGATTTGCTCTTTATCATTATACTCTCTTTATTTTTCTCTCTCTCTTTCTCCTCTTTCATGTGTTTATAAAAATCTTCCTCTTTAATTCTAGTTTTCCTTTTTACTCTAAAAAGAAAATAAATTAAAAAAAAAAAAGTGGAAATCTGAGCCCCTTTTTATTCTTCTTTCAAATAAAATCAATTGCAAGAAACTGTATGATTTGTAATTGCTTTTCCACAATATCTTTTCTTTTCATTGTCTATTTTCTACTATTAATGTTGCTGTCATAATTCAAATTGCCATTGTTGCAATTGCTGGCTGTATGCCATTTAGTTATAAATAACTTTCTATGATTTGGTTTAAATTGAATTTTTAAAAAAAATGTACAGCAAGTCAATTTTATAAGGACATTTGCTTCACTTGTTATTAATTTTTAACTGTCTTCATATCATTCATAGCTTCACAGGTAATTTCCTCTACAAAATTAGATATTTCTTTTTCTTTTTTGTCTCATCTGTGTGTGAAGGTGGCTTTAGTACATAAATTCACATGTCTCAAAGACAATGGTGTACATTTTCAGTTGTTTTTAAACACTTCAAAATATGATACAATAGGAAAAATATGGGTGCTTGTCCAGAATAGAACATTGAGGATTTTTTTTTCTGTTCCTCTATTTTTCTCCTTCCTCCTCTCTTTCTCTCTCCCTCCCTCTCTCTCTCTCTCTCTCTCTCTCTCTCTCTCCATCTAACAAGATCTTGGGTTTAGGTGCAACTTCCTCTTAATTGGAGGTGGAGATGGTATTTTAGGTTGAAAGTAACTGTAGTGGCATCTAACTTAGGGGGTTAATAAAAACAAGATGTTGATGGGTGGGGGGAGAGAAAAAAGCCTGGAAAAAGAAAATGATCAACTTTTAATTGTAGAAGACCTAATTTTGTAATGCATTGATAAATAAAAAGAAGGCAATGAGGGAAACTTATGTCCACCAACCAGATAAGAGTAAATTACATTCCTATATAATTTTTTGTTTATTACCGAGGACATTTTATTGGCTTCCTATTCTGGACAAGCACCAAAATCTAGTCTTATATTTTGATATTATAATTTAAAAAAGATAAAAATAAAAATAAAAAAGTAATTGCTTAATGTGCAGATTAATAAAATCTAGTAAAAATTGTTAATTTCAACTAGAACACACACACACACACACACACAGTGTGATTATCTTTTTTTTTCCTTTTTAATAATTTAAAAATACAGGTCATAGCATACAACAAGAAAGGCTGTGTCTGGTCCACTCCTAATAAGATAAGTTGGGTCTTCAAAAATGACTGACAGATTAAACTCTACTAATGAGTACTTGACTGATAATTGGTAACATATTCTTTGCTTGGAAAACAATCCAATTGTCCACAAATAATTATTTCTTACTTTTGAATTCCTTATAATTGAAGGTAGAAATCTTAGACAGGTATGAACTCCACTAGGCTATATCTGCCCAAGACAGGCTGCATGAGTAGTGCTCTCATGACCAAACCAGGTTATGGTAACAGTGATTCTTTCTTTCTTTCTTTTTTTTTGGGGGGGGAGGTGGGGGAAGTCCGTTGCAGATGATGATGATCTTCATTTGTGAACCCTATGGTGGCTCATTAGTCCAATTCTGGATTTGCAGATGTGGTCAAACACCTTGCAGGGGAAATCCCCATCTACATTTGGTTGTTCATGACGATGAAGATATCGTCGCTCTGCAGTCCCGTTTATCTCATTAGGTGAAGGTGTGATGTTACATTTCTTCAGCGTTGTTTTAATATGGTCTTTGAACCGCTTTTGGGGGGCTCCTGTCCTCCGTGTGCCATCTCTGAATTCACTGTAAAGTAGTTTACAGTGGAGTCTGTCGGAAGGCATGCGGATGGTGTGACCCAACCATCGCAGTTGGTGTTGCGGTAGGATGGTCTCAATTGGGTCAATGCGTTCTCTGCTTCTAATTTCTAAGTGGGGGATTTTGTAACAGTGATAATTGAAGGCAAATATATAGCCAATTTTTATTTCTTTAGATTAAGATACAAGGGCAATAATTCTATTTTTTTCTGTCTCTTGCCTTGCATATTTAGCTTTGCTTTTAAATTCTATAAATTTCATCACCCTGTCAGTGGGCTTAGAATATGCTGACTGTATCACCTGCAGGAGGGTAAAACCCCCTCTGAAAAGGTGTTATTAGTATGACACTAAACTGCATTTGATGTTGAGGCTCAAGTTCTGGAGATCTGGAGAGACACCCAAGTCCACTTTGATTTTGAGTGGCAGTATCTGTTAGGGTCCCATCTATGGGTTGAATAAAAAAAAAAAACTTTCTTTTTTGGAAGGTTATTGCTGACTCCAATATCACAATTATCTAAATCTTTTGGCATCATTCTGATTTTGGGTTTTCAGAAAGTTAGAGCTTCATATTCAAGTTATTAAAAAAATGTTACTTGAAATGTATGTATTTACCCAACCCCTCAGCCATAGGTAGGAAGTGAAACAAGGTTAATTTCTAAGACTCTTAGTAAGAGTACAGTTGGTTTTGAATACAGTTTTTCTTCTAGACTGGTTGCCTTTTTGAAACTAAAGGACCCAGTCTGCTCTACTATTTACCCATAGATGGTGGTGGGGGAAGGAGAAGAGATGTATTCATGCCTTTCCCAAGGGCATTAGTGTGAAGTGAAAGGCAAACAGTCTCGTCCAGGATTTGAACTCTGGTCACCAATTCCATTTCCTGTGAGGAAAACCATTACGCTAGGTTACTTGAAATGTATTCCTATTTGGATTCAGATTTGTGTAAACACCCCCATCTTCAATAATTGGGCTGTATTGAATAAATCTTTTAATCCTCAATTTCAGAACTTTCTTCTTTTTCACTGGAACTGTGAAAGATTTAATCTAATCAATGTCAAATCGATCATGTTTTTGACACTTATTCCCATCCCCCTTGGTCAATTGCTTTACTTCTCAGTGGCAATAGCAAAAGTGGCGGTGAACATCTTCTGCTTTGATGGATTTAGTCTTGTTTATATTCAGTTCCAATTGTTTTATGTCTGATAAGTTCAGGGATCAAATCCTAACTGATTAAGTTTGATGTAAATGTCCAGTTTTACCTTCAACAAAATAATCTGGATTTGTTGTTCACCGCAAACATCAGTGATAACTATCAGTTTTATATTATCCATTTACATATATAGGGAAGAAATGGAAATGAATCTGACAGTATGTGGAAAAGTAATAAATAAATGGGTAATTTATGAGGAAGATTGTCCTGGTCTCGTGCCTCAAAAATTGCTACCCGGTCACTGCTGAAAAAAAACAACCCCAGCTACGTAGCTGAAGCGGTGTCACTTGAAAAAAAAAAAACAACCCAAAAAACAACCAGCTTAGGGCGTTTTTCCTGAAAAGTTAATGCGATATTTTACTACACCTCCAGTATATTTTCGACAAGTAAATGTAATATGCATATATATTAAATATTTTAGGGGGGGGGGTAAATATGACTTACGCAAAAAAATCTTTTTTTTCTTGGTATTTTCATTTTATTTTGATATTTATTTCCAACAATCAATTACAAGTAAAAAAAATCAAAGTAACATAGATAAGAACAAATTGATATAAATAGATAGATAGATAGTTTTGAATAGACTGATATATAGATAGATAGAAACAAAGTAATATGAACAAATTGAGATAGATAGATATGAAGATGACTAGATAGATAGTTTTGAATATACTGAGATAGATAGATAGATATAAAGTTTATATCTATCTATCCACCCATCTATCTATTTATCAAATTGAAATAGATAGATATAGGTAGATAAATAGATTGATGTAAACAATCTGGTCAGTGTTCTGAACAAAATTAGGAATCGGACTACACTTTTATTTTATTTTCAAAATTCTTTTTAGAAGAATGTTGAAATTGCTAACAAGGCAACAACATAATGTTGACATTCTTAATACATTTATTGAAGCATATTGGAAAATAATGTGTATCTTTTGTATTTCCATATACACACAGTTAATGTGTGAATAGTTTGGCAAGAGAGATAAACAGAGATTAATAGATGAATATATATATATATATATATATATATATATATATATATATAAACAAAAATGGACTGTTTTACCATAAAATAAGTTTTTTTTTTTTTTTTTTTTTTTTTTTTTAAAATTAAAAAAATTACCAGACATTTTTTTTTTTTTTTAATTAGAATATAAAAGAATATTTAAATACTCAGATTTTCTTTTATTCATGTTTGTTTAATGTCTTGTTTTTTAGTTTAAATAAACAAGAATATCTAAATATTTAGATTTTTTTTTTACTTGTAATTGATTGTTGGAAATAAATATATTAAAATAAAATGAAAATACCGAAAAAAAATAAATGTTTTGGATTTTTTATATGTAATTGAATATCGAAAAAAATTAAAATAAAATGAAAATACTGAAAAAAAAAATAAATGAAAATACAAAAAAAAAAAAGATATTTTTTGTGTAAGTCATATTTACCCCCCACCCTCCAATATTTAATATATATGTATATTAGATTTACTTGTCCAAAATATACTGGAGGTAGGGTAAAATATCGCATTAACTTTTCAGGAAAAACGCCCTAAGCTGGTTGTTTTTTTTTTTTTTTTTCAAGTGACACTGCTTTGGCTATGTAGCTGGGGTTGGTTTTTCAGCAGTGACTGGGTAGCAATTTTTGAGGCAGGAGACCAGGACGGTCTTCTTCATAAATTACCAATAAATGTGAAAAATATGAAGATGATTTATTGATATCTGAAAAATATCAAATATTTATCTATAGTTAAATATATGCTGATAGGTATACGTCCTGCATCCCTGATACACAAAGATCTAAAAGGACACAAATAAAATCATATCCATGCATCCCAGTGTTTTTCGTTTTCCTTCCCTCTCCATTTCAAGCTAATTGTAAATACATTTCAATAGTTTCTTAGAAATGAATTACACAGGATATGTTACAAGGTATGAGTTAGATGGCTTTAGTTGGGACCCTACATTTTCCCAGGGACTCATTGAAAGCAAATATGTGCGTCCCAGGACGCACTGAATCAAAAACCTATCAGCATCACTGATATATCAAATATGTAATGATACATATTGGATATATATTTAACTATGGATAGATATTTGATATGTATATGACAATCAAAATGTTAAATGTCAAAATCCTATTTTTCAAATATCAATAAATAATATCCTCACATTTCCTATTTTTCACTTTTTCCATTTACATATTGAAATATAAAGAAATGTTTAATACTTCATGACCCATATAGATTTCAGTATATAATGTTGTATATAATACCTGTTATCAGGGCATCCTTTTGTGCTGTAATGGTTTGCCAGGTAGTTTTGCAAGTTTATTACTACTAAGTAGTGAGTTCAATCTTCCCTGCATACAACATACTTTCGACATTGTGTCATATTCTACTTATATCTAACAGGTTTGATGAATATCTATAACCCCTATTATCATATAATTGTTTTTCCCCCCAGACTATAATTCTACACTAGACAACTAAATATTTCAAGTGATAAGTGATGTAACTCTAGTTGATAGAACTGCTCTGTGAGTAGAGCTTAGAATATACTGACTGTATCCCTTAGACAGGGATAAGACTTTCCCATTCTAAAAAAGGGGTGTATGACACTAAACTGCATCTGATGGTAAAACTCCAGTTCTGATGAGTGTGAAGTAACTCTTCATTTCTATCACTCCCATGTCCACACTAACCCAGAGATGTAGTATCTGTTAGTTTTACAAATATTTGTATTTGATAGGACCGTGAGCAAAAAAAACCCCAAACAAAACAAACCCTTAAACAATTACACAAAAATGTAAATATGAATATATAATGAATGTGATTCAAGTCTTCAAGGGAGGTAACTCCTGCCAATTACACTATTTTCCTTATAGCAAAGTCAGTGGAATGGCCTATTGTTATTGTCAGTATCAGGCGGATATCGAGAGAGTCTATCCCCTTTAATTTAACACTAGACTTACCTTATAAATAGTTATAATATAAAGAAGCATAGTTCCCATTAAAAAAATGCAGGATTATTTACTAATGAACTATCATTTCTATGTAGTATTTGAGTAGTATTTGTACCTGTGGAAATTCTACAATTATTTTTAAAAACTATAAAGGATGTATTTGAACTGATTGTATAATTTTTTTTAATCACCCCCCCCCAAAAAAAAAGACAAGCATATAAACGTAATTATTTTAATCTTAAATTTATTTTTTTGTATTATATTTATATTTCCATGGGAACAAATACCCAATTCTGATCTTTCTACCCAGGGTGCATAGATAATACTCTTTTCCTAATAGATGGATGACGGCTTTAGTTGGGACCTATAAATTTTCCCAGGGACTCATTCAAAGAAAATATGTGCGTCCCAGGATGCACTAAATCAAAAAGCTATCAGCATTACTGCTCTAGGCAGGGTTGACATACCATTAAAACCAAATAAGTATATTTGAATTAGTGACTCCTATGTTTTGGAAAATAGATCTCCCTTGATTTCTGTTTTCTTGTTTGCCCCCCTCCCCTTTTTACTGTAACAAATCTTGTAAGGTCCCCCCCCCCTCCACAGATAAGGATGCCTGTATAAACAGCGTCTTCTTATCTCTCTTAATTAGTTTCATTATTCCTTATGCTTTGTTTAATCTTGTATCCCTGTTTCATTTGCCACTCTTTATTTTTTTAGTGGACACATATTAAGCATTGGTGCCTATGGAAAAAAAAAAGTCTTAAGCTTTTCTCACTACTTGATGACGATATAAACACTTGTTGCCTGATTGTTCGTTGTTTCTCCTTTCTTGTTTAGATCTGAGTATAAAGACAAAAATCAATATGAATTCAGTTAGCTCTTAAGGCAAAAATTAGAGATTCTCAATAATTAGGTTTTTTTCTTTGGGTTTTTTCTTTTTTTGTTTTTGTTTTTAATTTTATTTCTGTCTGGGGGTGTTTCATCATTAGTTAAATATTAGTCAGGTTAACATAAGAATAACAAAAACAAAACAATTTTTATTTAAAAAAAACAAATCATTTTGCATACTTTTAATCCATTCACTTGCCTGGTATTTTCATAACTTCATAGAGGTGTTATATACAAAGTGTTTCAGAAAAATTGCAATCATTTTGTAATCTGATAACTTAACCAATTCTCATTTATATGGTCTCAAATTTTAACAGTATGTGTAGAAAATTGTTTTAATGTTTTTTTTTATATAGATATAAAAATGCCATTCATTGGAAAAGAAAAGGCATTTAAACATTAGACATTGAATTCTGAGTTGTTTCTAAACATGCTGTTAAAATTTGAGATCATTTGAACGAAAATTAGTCAAATTATTAGATTACAAAATATCTATTTTTTCTGAAAACCTCTGTATATGTAATCACACATTTTTGCAAAATGTATTTTTATGAGAAGCACTTGCTATCAGATGTTTATACTGCTTAAGCTATCCTGTTAGTGGTACTTAGAATATGCTGACTGTATCTCTGGCAGAGGAGTAAGACCCCAGAGTTGACTTCCTATGACGATAACCGTTACACCACAAGTGCCTTTCTTAAGAGTCCCAAAAATCAACATCTTTCCACTTGTTGAATTCAAATATTTCTGATATGATTTTAATTATTAAAATCCTTAATTCTTTATCAGGAATTATAACCTTGATCATCAAGACATGGATGCAAATTACTATAGATATTAATTAACATCTGAATGCATTCTCTTTTTATCAGTTCTTGTACAAAGTGAAAACAAATTCCTCATGTAACAATCTCTTCTTTAATTGGAATCTATGGAATAAAAGGGGTTATAGTGGGTGAGTGTTTGGTGGGGAAGGTGATTTCTTTCAGTTGATTAAAATCAGATTTTTTTTTTCTTTTGTAATGGTTGTATAAACATTTCAGTAACCCTGCTACACACCTCAGTCATTCTGTTTGGTTTTTATCTAAATGTACTTAACTCTCCTGTTAACTTATGAAATTATTTTCTTGCTCTAGTTATCATCAATAAGAAATGAACACTGCAACCAGAGTTCAAATCCTGAACAAGGTTGTTTGCATTTCACATAGAGCTAATACCCTTGGGCAAGATATTTATCCAACTATTCTCCCTTCAGCTATGAATAAGTAGTAGGACAGACTGGGCTCTTTAATCTTGCGATGATAACCAGTTTAGAAGGAAAACTCCGAATTTAAACTCTTAAAACTGTTAAAAATAGACCTGTGTGTTGCATTTTACATGCCGTTAAAATCAGATATTTCGTCCAACCAATAAAAATCTTCAGGTGTCTTCTCGTTTTCTTACTGGGATGAACAACATGACCACATTTTTATGTGCACTTAACTTTGACGATGTTACCCATTTTGTGAATACTGGTGAGCCAGTAGTAGAGATGGAAATTGATGTAAAACCTTCAACTATTTCTGACTAACTGATTCTTAGCTAAAATCAGTCATCTAACCTTCTAGAATTTTAGTCACCTGACTTTAACTTGTCAAACTTTCAAATGATCTCGCAGTCATCACTTGTCAGTCACACTTATTTGACCCAACAGTTTTTGTAACCATTTTAAATCTTTTTTAAATTATCTCTACTAACTTGTCAATAATAGATACCACTAGTCTATTATCTAACACAAACACATATGGAGTGTTATTGACAGGTCATATGGAAATCTGATCTCTTTGAAATAAAACTGGAATTTTTCCAAGCTGTAGCTTTGTCAATATTATTGTATGGTTGCACCACTTGGACTCTAACAAAATGCTTGGAGAAAAAACCAAGTGAGAACTACACCAGAATGTTTTAAACAAATCCTTGAAGTAGTACCCTACAAAACAACAGCTGTATGGCCACTTACCTCACATCTCGCAAACCACCCAAGCAAGACCTGCTAGGCACTGTTGGAGCAGTAAGGATTAACTCATGTCATGTTCTCATATGGACATACTAGTGTTGGGTGACCAGCAAAATATTTATCAACTGTATGGATGCTGGATGTCATCTAGAAGACTTGCCAAGGGTAATGACTGATAGGGATGGATGGTGAGATTCATGGGAATCTGTGCTATTGGCATGCTTTGCTGAAAAACACTTGATTTAAAAAACAAACTTTTCTTTATTCATTTTTAAGTACCTGATTGATTATATTTGGTTAATGGGTAATCTTTAAATTGCTCAGATTAATTAAAGGAGTGGCTATGTAAATAGGTTTCCATATTGTGGGCACCTACAATTGATATGAGAGTGGGTTATTATAGGTTTTTCTTTAGTATGTTTTATACAAAAATTATAGTGTGGGTAGTATGTGTCATTGTCCGCACACCTTTGCTGTATAGGTGGTGTGTACCTTGAAGGTTTTTTTTTTTTCATTGAGTTTATACAATCAATGTTTCTACTAAAATCAAGGCTGTCAGTTATTGTATTAAGGTCATTGCCAGATTATTTTTTAGTCTGTTCCTCTAATGAGAAACCTGATGTATATCCACCTACAATAATCTTACTACTCTTGTTTAAGTCAACTTTTGATTTCTGATTATAAAATCATTAATTAATGGATTTAATTTTTGAAGCCAAACATTCTTCCTCATCCTTCTCATGATGTTTGAATTTTAATCTTACAAAATTATTACTTGTGTATAGGTCAAAGCTATTTTTTCACCTTGAAATTAAATCGTCCGAATTTGACAAGAGTAGTTATTTACCTAACCTGTTCACTAGGATGTGATCGCAAGTATGGGGCATCCAGTGAGAATGCAACTTGCTATTCAGTAGTGATGGATCTGTGAGACTAGCTTGCTAACCATTACATCATGATGGGATGCCCTAGGTATTTACCCAGCCCATTCACCACAGGCAGGATGTGACACAAGGCATTTAGTATCCTACTAATCAGTCGTAATGGATCTGTGGCTTATACAAGAATGTATGCATTCTTTTTAAGAATTTATATTTCCAATGACAAAGGCTCTTGAAATCAGTTTTTGATTGACTGATTTTTATGGCATGTCAACCTGTTTAGGATTATTTTTTTCTTCTTTTGTGTCTCTGGAAATCCCTGTATAATAATTATTATATACCATTATTAACTATTTTGCTTAACTATCTTTTTAACCCCTAGTGACATCTTGTTCCCTCAAACCCTAGGGTCCCACAAAAATTGAGAAACATTGGGTTAGGGAATCTCATTCATATTATAATTCACTCATTCTTTCTCTCCCTCTCTTCCTGAATCTCACTCATTCCTTTTCTCTCTTTTGCTGACTCAGTTATTCCTTCTCTCTTTCTCTCTCTGACTTTGAGAAAGAGAGAGAATGACTCTTGTTCATTCCTTCTTGCTCTGGCTTACTCTCACTCCTTCCTCTATCCCCTTCTATCATACACATTTCTTATTTTCTTTATTCTGTGTTAACACTTAATCATGAACTGCAAACATCATTTTCACTACTAAAGGCCCCCCCAAAAAAACAAAAAAAAACAAAAAAAAACAAAACACAAAAACAAAACAAAAAACTCACATTTCTGTGAATTTAATTTTCTCTTCTTTTTATGAGACAATACTAGATCATCTCCCAATGTCTGTATTATATTGGCCATGGACATGTTTTTCAACTGATCCAACATCAGCAACTTTTGTTGGACATTTAGCACTTCTCTGGCCTACATAATTCTTTTCATCAATGCCCTTAGTATTTTTACTACCTAGCACCCCCCCCCGCACCTCTGGACATTTTTTCACACACAAGGAATACAAAAACTGCACAAGTAGCAAATGATATAGTGAGGAAGTTAGGAACTTTTTAATGTAAAGGAGAAAACTGAGGAAAGAATGAGAGCAGAAGAGGATAGTTTTCTCCCTCACATGAGATGTAGTTTTATGCAGAATAGCCTTAAACTCTTGACGTCCTATTCTAATTTTTTTAAAAACAAACTTGTATGTTCAAAAACTCCACAAAATACAAGTTTATTGAAAATCACTCATTATATCAACTAAGGTGTTTAAAAAAATTTAATTTTTAAGTTACACACACACACAAGCTTGTATTTTCCCCCTCCATTTGTAACTATCCCTGTTAGCTTAGAATATGCTGATTGTATCTCCTTCAGAGGGATAAGACC
The DNA here is from genome assembly GCA_023376005.1 of Doryteuthis pealeii. Classification (NCBI taxonomy): domain Eukaryota; kingdom Metazoa; phylum Mollusca; class Cephalopoda; order Myopsida; family Loliginidae; genus Doryteuthis; species Doryteuthis pealeii. The sequence goes on along the minus strand of CM042154.1, from coordinate 39,160,290 downwards.
CCACCTCAGAAAAAGGGGCATCCTGAGTATGACACTAAACTGCATCTGATAATGAAGCTTCAGTTATGGAGATCTTGGGAGTGTGGAATACTCCTTCATTGCCATTACTTCCAGGTCCACTCTGACCTGGAGTGATAGTACCTATTATGGTCTCATTTATGGGTCAATTAAATATTTAGAAATTATTTGTATTCAACAGGACTGTGTACCTTAAACAACAAAAATGTAAATATGAATGTAATTCCTTAAACTCTCTGCATAATGTAACCCTAGGCGGATTAACATGCCATTAAATCAATCAATCCATTTGTAACTGGAAATACAAACTTAAATATATCCTTTATTTTAAACACTCTACTTTTTTTAATCAGGTGATTTGACATTTAATTCTTTTTACTTAAGATTTTAGTAAAATAATAATGTTCAGATATTAACTTTTTTTTTTCATCATATCTTAAATTTATTTACTTTTTTTTTTATGTTGAGTTTTGTAGTCTGTTTGCAAATGTCAGTATTATGAATATATAAAATGATGATATTTGAATCTGCAGGGGAAAATAGTAACATAATTTGTGTTGTTAATCTCAAAAGGTTATTATATCCGTTTGTCATGATCATCAAGTCTTGCTAATAGTATGGATTCCTTTGACTTTCTTGGTTGGCCCTTTAGATAGGATCCACTGCACAGAACTGATGAATGTAGGTCTTTGCTGGTTAGCACATACTTGTGTGTCCAGGTGTGGGCGTCCATGGGAGAACATCACTTATGAGTTTGTCCTTACTTCTCGAGTATGTCTTGTTTGTCTTACTTTGATGGTTGGTAAGATGGGAAGCAAGTGGCCATACAACTGCCGTTTTGTAGGGTGCTGCTGTAATCATTGGAAATTCAATGCAATGCAATTTTCCACTTTTATTCTTACAGTTAATATTTACAATTAATTAAAAAATTTTTTTTTTTACATGCCTAATTTGAACCCTTTTTTGGTGCAGAGAGCAACTTTAGTTGCCCAAATAAACGTCATGTGTCATTGTGAGATGCAACTTTAGTCCACATTGCTTAAAAAATTTGGATCTTGTGTGATATACACCCTGTTCAAATATACCTCAGCCCTAAAATTAAAAAAAAACCAACAACAACAACAACAACAGAAACAAAACAAAAAAAAGCAACAATTTATTACTTCTAAAACTTTAGTAAAACAGTTGTTTTTAAAAATATCAATGAATGAATGAAAAAAATTCTTAAACTCATATGTGTGATATACTCCTTGTGCTAATATTGTATTATAATATCGTAATTGTGAAACTAAATTACATTTTTTTTTTTTATTTGAAAGCTTTTTATCTTATGGTTAAAAGGGCATTTCAACTATTAAATTCATTTCCAAATATGGCACACCAAAAATGTTATGATTAGTTGTCAATATTTTTAATTATATTTATTTGGAATTAATTTAAAAATATATATTTTTTTCTTTTTCAGAATGACTGAATGGAGCAGCAACAGCTTTTAAATCAGCCATGGGGTCATTTTTAAAGACTTCCTGGCACACACACAGTATGTGCAGGTTCCATCATGGTACCAAATTAGCCAATTCCAATTACCCCGTGTTCACCAAGGATGATGAGCCATGCAGTGATAAAGCCTATGTGCTGACCCCCAACCTCTCACCTGATATCCTGTACCCAGCCCCTGCTCCTATTCCTTGGAGTATCCTTGATTAACCCTGCCCCCATCCCCTACCCATCCCCCCAAAAAGAAAAAAAAGAAAAAAAAAAAAAGAAAAGAAAGAAAAAAATGTCTACACACATCCCCAGAGATGAATTGGTTGCTGCCAGCCGAACACGTAGTGGCAGTTGTAAGAAAGAAATTGAATCACCTTTATCGGATGATTCGTCTTACTTCTATAACTTAAAGTCGTCATTTGAAGATTTGTCAGAACGGTCTACCAAGTACCGAACGCAGTGTGGCAGCAAAGTCAGTAAACTAAAAGATATATTCAACTCTGTGAAAAAAGAAGACAAAGGTGCAAGTTCTCGAGGGGGGACAACACCTGAAAAGTCCCCAGAAATGAAGCGTCAAAAGACCATTGAAACTGTCGTGACACGACAGAAAGATACTTCACCTACAAAGACGTCCCCATTACTGAAAGCCGCAAACCATGTACAGCGTTTTAACACCACCCGTGCCATGTTTGCCAAATTGGAAGAGGAAAGCCGCTTGGCAAAAGAAAACAAGATGACACGAGAAAGGTCACGCCAGATGAGCAAGGGTAGAAATCTTAGCGTCACGTCACCAATCTGGTCTCCAACGTCAAGTTCTTCTGTAAGTCCAGAGAACCGAAAGAGGTCACCATCACAAGATTCTCTCGGATCAGCATCAGGCGATCATATTTCCAAATCCAAAATCTCTGACACATGTTCTAGTTCCGATTCTAAACTGAATTATACAAGCAAGGCGGATGTTCAGATCCATCGTTCTCACAAAGGGGGTCAATTTTTGTATTCAAAAGAACGAAGTGAAAGCGATCCATCTGTGAAGCATGATCTGATGGATTCCAGTAACAGTGAATCTGAATTGAATCTAATGCAGAGATCTTATGAATATGAACGCCGAAATTCTCTCACAACGGGCTGTCCAACAGTACATTCAGTATTGAAGACTCAGGACAGTACATCGAGTGAAAAGAGCGATTTGAGCAATGTGTCTGGTAGCCTCCTTTGGAAACGGAAACAGATGAAACGTGACATCCTACTTGACTTGGAGATGCAACCCAATTCGGATCAATGCAAAGTGAAAAGCCTTAATGTAGATCAGAAATTGGATGGTTCCCGGCAGCTTCTAAGTGATAACCTTGATAGTCCTGATGCGGACAGTTCAATTGAAGATTCAAGGACATTTTCCACCCCAGATTCTTCTGCTAGTTATTTACACAGTGACAATAGTGCTGCTTGCTCTACAGAAGATATTCACGATACTGATGGGATAATCACAAAAGGCTTTCAGGATGAAGTTTCACAGTTTGCAAGTAGTGGGATGTTGGAAGACGTTACCTTACCATCAAAAAATCAATGGAATAATTATGCCAATGGAAATGTTGAAGAAGAATGTCCAGCAAGTGAAATTTTCGCACAGTGCACAAAATCTCGGCCTTCATCACGGAGTCTTGACACCTCTGGTGACAGTGTTGACAAACTTAACGAAATTCCAGTCCGGCCACAGCGGTCATCACGGTCTTCAGATGTTTTTGAAGATGTTGACAAGCTGAGTGAGGTGTCAAGTTCCGATGTTCCTTCGTCGTATAGGAACAGTGTTATTGAAGTAACAACACCTCCGGAAGGGGCGTCTGGTACTGCTGCTGCCGTCAATGTTGGCTCTTATATTGGGACAATGTCTAATGGCACCATGCAGACATCAGCAGAAGCATCCACTTCTAGTACCAAATCAGGTATGGTCTCCCCACCAATTCCTCCACCACGAAGAAGCATTCCAAGATCACCAGAAAGTTCTGATGGCACTTTCATTCCAAAGACTGGTACCGTTAACAAATCTTCTAAATTTTCTGACCATTCACAGGAACATATTACTTCTCCGGATTTATTAGCATCTTCTGTTGAAAATGGTAGGCAACTTAGTGAGGATAAAGAGCCTCTACTCATACGACATGAAAAGGCTAATTTGTACAAATTAAATGATAGCCACGTTTACGTAGAAGCAATGACAGTTGATGAACAGGATAAACTTCTTAGCCGCAGGTAAGTTTTTTTAAATTTTTAATTTAAAAAAAAAAAAAAAAAAAAAAAAAATGAATGAATGATATATAATTTACATATGGTCACTCTTGACATGTAGCTTGTCTTGAGCAGGAATAACCTGGCAGGGCACATCTCTCTCTAGGTATGGGTTGAATTCAGCATTTCTTCTGGCCTGGCTACCATATAAGGTTAAAGAGCCCTGTCTCTCCTACTATTTACTCATAGCTGAAGGGGGGATAGTTGGTTCCATACTTTTCCCAAGGATGTTAGTGCTATATGAAATGTCATACATACATATTGGAACAATCTGTATAAAATTCAGGTTGTTTCATATATTAGTGTGGATATGGCACAACTCTTATCTATTTAAGTGCAAATCCAGCATATCACATTAATAGCAAGGTAGAAGCAGTTTTTTTCTCTACATTGAGCAGTTATATTCACTATAAGGGTAATATCATATAATATATATATATATATATATATATATATATATATATATATATATATATATATATATATATATATATATATATATATATAACACAACACAACACACAGTATTGGACAAAAAAAAAATTAAATAAAATTGAATGCTTTTTATTATTGTCAAAATTTTTAATGAAACTTCAATGAAAGTGATTATTTTCCTTGATTATTGTTGTCAAAGTTTCTTTAGTTTCAGTAAAAAGTCATTATCAAAGGGTTAATCTCAAATTATGATATCAAATCAAAGAAGAAAAAAATCACAGAAATTTCTTAGTCTTTAATATTTCTGAGAATTTTCTTTTTAGAAAAATTGACTTTTTGCTACAACTAAGGGAACTTTGACAAGAATAATCTGGGAAAATAATCACTTCTTATGTTTCTAAGCCATTGAAGTTTCATTAAATATTGGTGATAATAAACAGGGTTAAGTTTTCTTTTCTTTTTGTCTAATACTGTGATTATTTATTTATATATATGTATATATTCACAAGAGTCTGTGGGACTAACTTTTATACTTAGATTCATAGACATTCAGTTTGCATTAAGATCACTCTCAGTGATCTATTAGATAAATACATTTTGAAGCACCATTATTATTTGTTTAGGAGTTAAAATGAGAAAAGAAATGGAAACATTGTCATTTGATTTTGGACTATTTTCAGCAAACTTGACATATAGCTGTATACTAAAACTTGAACAGCTGTTCATTGGGCAATTGAAGTTTAAAATAAATCATTTTGGACATTTTAGTTTGTTTAATGGCTTCGAAAAGCCAAAGTTGTTACTTTTCGGTTTTTCTGAGTTGTCCCCCTTGCATTGTGAAGAGTGTTGCATTAGTCTACCAAGAGTTATTTGTCCGTAGACCAATTTATTTAATTAAATTATCATTGAAAGATATCTATATTTAAAATTTATTCTATATTAATTAATTATATCAATGTTTTTTTATTTATTTTTTTAATTTAAATTTATAACATAAACTGGAAGATCGTTAGAGAAAACACACACACACACACACACACACACACACACAACTTAAAGGAAATAATTTGAGTTCATTCTGAAGAGGTTCCATATCAAAAGAGACATAATTTAAAATAAAGGTTGTAGCCAATTTAATATTTACAATTTTTCACTTAGTAAAAATGAATAATAATAAGATGAATTAAGATTTACTTGTTTATTTGCCATTTAATGATGTTGAAAGTGTTTCTGCATCTAATTTTTTGGTGTAGCATATTGAATGGCTACTGGGTTGAAAGCTGACAGTTCAGTTTCTCTCATAACATGATGCACTTGTATTATTTAGATTATTCAGACTATTGTTCTCATATTTATTGTTATATACACAGTGTCAGACAATGTGCCCTCTGGCTTTCTTCAGGTGTTTCTTGTCGTACTCTGAAACCTTCATGGAACTTTGAACTGAACCCTTTATTTAATCCATTGGGTTAGATAGTTCTCATTTTGTTAACCTCAATGAATTAATTAAAGAGTTTGGTTCAAAGTTAACTGAACGTTCCTGATTACAACATAAGGGCACCACAGCTGAAATGCTCTATATATAACAATAAAGATGAGAACAACAGCCCAAATGATCTAAATAATACAAATTATCAAGCCTTATCTAAAAAAATTAAGACAAATATTGATGCACTTAACTAGGCACTTTGTAACTGATCTTGCGAGGTCAGAATATCGAATGCCATTCACCAAAGGTGGATGTAGGGGTGTTCTGTTAACACTGGTGTGTGTGTGTGTGTATATGTATGTATATATATATATATATATATATATATATATATATATATATATATATATAATCACATGATTTGTGATTTGCTATCATTTTCTCAGCTGGGGTGTGAATGCAGAACAAGAATAATGAAGAAAGCTCCCATGTGTGTCCATTTCTCCCTGCTTCCACAACCTAGGTGACTCAAACAATAAGACAACAGATGGTCCTAGCACTAGTCTCCAGGCAACAAATTTGGGCTCTGTAGCTGATTTTTCGCAATGGGGCCAGCAACATGGTGCTGTCTTCTCATTAAATGGCAAGCCTTTAAAATTAGTAGACCAATTAGTCTACCTTGGTATCAATAGTTTAGCGACCATATAGAAATGAAATGTTTGGAGAAAAAGATAGATGGGAACTATACAAGAATGCTGTGTGCTGTTTTGAACAAATCCTACAAAATAGCAGTTGTATGGCCATTTACCTCCCATCTCACAAACCATTCAAGATAATCAAGCAAGCTATATTGGGTACTGCTGGGAAGCAAGCATAAATTCCTATAGACTCTTACAAATAGACACATCAGTATTGGCTGACCAGTAAAAACTTGCATCATCTTTGTGTGCACACTAGATGCTGTCTAGAGGACTTGCCAAGAGTGATGACTGATAGGGACAGATGGCGAGAGAGAATCAAGGAAATCTGTGCTGTCAAAATGTCTTGATGATTAATCCCCATTTGTTTTTATAAATATATTTAGCACAAAAGCCCCATCTAGTTTAATGTATCATGATATAGATAATATTACTATTTTTATATATCTTTAAACTCTTTACATTTTTAAGTTGTCCATCTTTGCTTATCATTAAGTTTGGCTAAAATCTATAAAGAAATATATCATGTAAAGTTTTTATTAAATAAAATCTTACACTGGATATTGCTGGACAAGTCAAGCCTTGATTTTAATGTTAGTTGGGGATTAGTGATTCCTTGATATCTTTAGTGATTAGAAAAGTTTAATTTTTTTTCTTCGTCAGATTCAAAGGTTTAACTGGAAATCTAACTGAAGCAAAATATTCATAGTAAAAATAGTTTTAAATTTTAAATCTTTATTTTTGGCTAAATCTGTATGGTATGTTAATCCTGAAATGCCTTTATATGAAATAATTGTGTGTAAATCGATTGGAAGGTGAGAGGAAAAGTTGTAATCTTTCATTTCCTTCACCTGAAGATCAGAGAATTGGAATAGTGTCAAAAAGCAGTACAGGTGAGGGATATAGTTTTTGTAAAATAATCTCTCTAACCTAATTATATTGTGTGTGTGTGTGTATATATATATATATATATATATATATATATATATATATATATATATATAAAGGGTTGGTTTAGCTCACTCGGTAGAGCATCTGCCTAGGGATCACAAAGTTCAAGGTTCGATACTGGATCCTGCCAACTCAGTGCATGAGTAGCACAGCTTTGGGAATCTGATCTGTGTGGAACTAATGGTAGGTGTGATGCTACATCCCAGCAAAAAACAATTTCACTGGTCTAGTACTAGCGGAAAGGGGATAGTCTCCCTCACTGTCTGGATGATACTGACAATAAGCAACTCTGCCAACTTTACTTATATATATATATATATATATATATATATATATATAAGACACACACATACACAGGGTGTTTCAGAAGAATTGATATAATTTTTTCATCTAATAATAACTTGACCAATTCTTGTTCAAATGATCTCAAATTTTAACAGCATGTGTAAAAACAACTCTTGGTGATTAAAATCTCATTTTGATCAACATTAAGCCAGTTTAGTTTCATTTGCCTAAACTATGTAGTTATTCAGATATTTGTATTTCAAATGATATCAAATCTTTTGAAACTGTGTGTGTGTGTGTGTGTGTGTGTGTGTGTGTGTGTGTGTGTTATATATATATGATTGAATATTTTTTTAAAGTAGGTTATTGTCACTGGGGGTGAAGGTTCCTGAAAGAAGCAAAAGTATCATCTTGCAAAGTGTGCAGTTCTTCTGTTAGCTTTCCTACTGTTAGTCATAAAGATCAATATTCTATCACTGCTGTTGATAGAAGTGTTCAAGCTGGTGAATGTTCATAAAAAAACAAAAACAAAAAAAAACAAAGATTTAAGAAACTCTGCAATCAGAGAAAGAATTGATTGCTCACATTTTTGTGGATGACAGGTGGGTAACACAAAAACCTGCTATTCCAACTTCCTCCTACCTAACACACAAATGCCTACCTCCTCCTCTTCAACATTTGAATGCATGTACACAGGTGTCATTGGCAGTGAGACATGGAAAAATGCCAGTACTACTTGCAAGAGTTTTGTATTGTTTCAGTTATAAATTTGAATTCAGATTGATGGGTACAGTTATCAGATGATTTTTTTTTTTGACTAACCTGTGGTAAAAATGCTCCCCTGAATAATGAAAGGAATTTAAAAAAAACTTGTCTACAGGATCAAGAATTCAGACTTTCTTTCAAAGGTACTGGCATGGTGTCATATGTATATGTTATCTGTTAAATGTTATGTTAGTATACCTCACAGATCATTGGAACCACTTTTTTCTCACTTTTTGTATCTTGTAAAAAAAAAAAAACAAGAACAAAAAACACTTCTGCCTGTAGTCTCTTAATAAAATACTTAATTATAAATCACCACCTGTTATATATATATATTTTTTTTTTTTAAATTATTATTATACTCTTCATGAATTTAGTTTATTGTACAATATTTGTCTTTTTTGTTCACTTTGGTTTTGTTTATTGAATGATAACCAAAATCAGCTCTGTGTCTTTTTAATATAGTACTATGGTCAACTTGGATCATTCCTTACTTCTGATACCATGTAACCTGTTGCAGATTATTAGGAGAGGAGATGAGCGCTACCCAATTGATCCTCATTGCTCTAAGTGATTCCTTAAAAGAAAATACTTGGTATGACACATCTATATGGAAAAACACACACCTCACACACCTCTATCCCATAATTTATTACATTTACTGTATATACTTGTATGTCATGCAACTTTCTGAGGCCTGAATTTTTGCTTAATATTTGGGGGTTGCACTATACCTGAGATACAAACTTTGTTAATAGTTAGGATAGGCCTATTTTGTATCTTATGTATGGTGTGACCCCCTAATATTTGGCAAAAAGTTAGGTCTCAGAAAGTCGCACGATATGTGAGTACATAGCGTATATTTAAATTTCAAATTCCTACTCTAAATGGATCACATATGTAGTGTAAAAAAATCTACAATTTGGATATATATAAGTGGATGTTATATTAGTTCAAGCAGACCTTTCTGAAATATACAAGTCTGGGTTAGAAATTATATATATACACACACACACACACACGCATATATATATATATATATATATATATATATATATATATATATATATATATATATATACACACACACACACACTAATAGATGTGCATGCACAAAAATGTAAAAGGACGCAGTGAAATCAGATCCATGCATCCCAATGTTTTTCTTTTTTCTCCCCTCACCATTTCAATCTAATTGTAAATACATTTTAATAGTTTCTTGGATAGGATAGGTTACAAGATAGGAGTTAGCTGGCTTTAGTTGGGACCCATAAATTTTCCCGGAGACTCGTTCAAAGCAAATATGTGTGTCCCAGGATGCACTAAACAAAAAAGCTATCAGCATCACTGTGTGTGTGTGTGTATATATATATATATATATATATATATATATATATATATATATATATATATATATTGAACTTGTATGTGATTGACTCATCAATATTACATGAGGGTAGTTTGTTAGTACTTTCCTTTGGTATCCTCTTCAGCAGGCATTCTCCAAGGCCTGTAAGACATGACATGTAATGAGCCAATCTACCAGATCTTGGTAAGGGATTTCACTGTAGTTATCTTTCTGGTTGTCCACTAAAACTAGAGAGCCTAGTTGACCCTACTATTTTATTCATAGGATAGGGACCTAATTTTTTACCTTCTAATTTTTTACCCACTCCTGTATATTTTAGGGACATCTGGATGAACTTATATTACCTACACTTACGTATACCCCAGTTTGTACATTTTATTTACAGCACATGAAAATTATAAAATCCTACCTCTGTCCCATAATAGATTATACATTTAGTGTATGAAATTATATATAAATGTAATAACTATTATAGAGTGTGTGTGTGTGTGTGTGTGTTTCTCATGCATTCAGCTGTCTCATGCTGAATATTTCTCTTCATGTCATTAGTGTGAAGTGAATGCAAGCAACCATGGCCTGCTGATTCTATTTTCTATGCTGATAACCACCCACACGTCTTTATGTGCATGTATAGGCCATTTGTATCTTATTTATTTTAATGTAGTTTGAATAATACAAATAGTAGGGTAAATAGGCTTTAACCTTTTTGGTGTGGTGCATTTTGCAACAAATTTAATGGCTGGAATGCACTTTTGGCCATAATAAAAAAAGGTTGCAGATAAAAAAAAAATATTGGAGTTTCACAATTACAATGTACTATTGGCATGGAGGGGGGGGGCGAGGATATTGCTCAAGTGTGTGCAGGAGATAATTTTTTTTATTCACTGATACTTCTAAAAAAAAAAACTGTTTTAGAAGTAATATATTTTTTTTAATTACTTTTTAATTTTTTTAAAGGCCCGGGTATATTGAACAAGAGGAACTTTCAGGGTTTATATTACACAACATTTTAAAGTAATAGGGACTAAAGTTGCATTTTGCCCTCGTCCATTAAGTATATTTGGGTGACTTTAGTTGCTCCAAAAGGGTTTTTAAAAAAAAGTGCCAGCTTAAAAGGGAATGGAAATTTAAAGATACTTAAAAATAGAAATAGGGCTGATTTAAAATCATTAAATTTACTGGGCTAACTTTTCTTATTTGTCCTGTTTATGACACTAAACTGTATTTGATGGTGGGTCTCCACCTCTGGGCAGTGCAGAGTACCTCTTCATTGCCATTACTCTCAGGTTCAGTCTGACCTAGACTTGTAGTACCTGTTAAGGTCCTGTCTATGGGTAAAATAAAAATTAAGAAATATTTACAGAAAAATGTAAATATGAATGTGCAATGAATGCAATTCTCTAACCTCTAGATATAAAATAACCCTTGAGGGATTATCATGCCATTAAAACCAATCGGTCAAAATCTGTCACTTGATCTGTGGCAATGGAAGAAATGGAGAAACAGTTTGGTTCTCATCATAAAAATACTTTAAGAATCAACTACACAAAAATGTAGATATGAATATACAATGAATGTAATTCCCTAACCTCTTGATATGATAAACCTAGACAGGTTGTCATGCATGAAATTTATGAGTAGGTCAGGAAAGTGAAGCCAGTAAGTCTAATGATATTACAGTCTTTGATCCACTCACAGATTAATTTAATGATAATGTTTGTGAAAAACAGATAATTTATTTTATCCATCAGTATATGAAAGTTTTTTTGTTTTTTTTTACTTATGTGTAGAGTGACTTTTTTTCCTTCTAACTTTCCTGTATGTAATTTGTATTGTACATTTTTAAATCTTTTCTCACTCTTTATGAAATGTAATGGATTATTATCCAATAATACTTGTGGAAATCTCTTCATTTTGTTTATTATTCTTGCTGAATATTAATTTCATTTTTGTGATGGATAAAATTTTCTCTTTGAGGTGATTAATCAATAATAAATCAAATTAATTAATCAACTGAATCAAGAAAAAAAGAAAGTAAAATAAGCTAGAGGCAAAATATTAACTTTGTAAGAAATACTGTTTTATAATAAGATTGTTACATCTGCATATAAATTTTATACACAAAATGTAACAACTATGATGGGACAGTATTTTTTCTGTCTTCATATTTGCAATTATCTTAAGCTGTTCTGTAGTATTTGTGTTTCTTTCATTAAAGAAAAAAATGATATGGATATTCCTCAGAAGAAATAACTTTGTATAATGTCCTTTTTGCTTCGCTGCTATTTTAAGTGTTCTATACAATAGAATGTTAAGGTAGTAAAAAACAAAAAAAGATGCCCAAGGAGTCATAACAAACAAATAAATGGATGTATGTGTTCTATATGAGTGTGTGTGTTTTCAGAGGAAAGTACGAAAATAAAATATTTAATGACAAAGTAAATATATATACACATTCACTATCACCAGAGCTTGCTTTTTGTGCAAAAATAATGAAGATTCTATTTATATTTGTGAAGATATTTAAAAATTAGGATTTTAATTGTAAGGGAAAGGAAAGTCATTAATTATGATTAAAACATAAACAAATCAATTATGGAAGACCAAAACAATCAATGAATCTACGAAACTAACTTTTTATTATCCCCCTCTACCCAGGCAACACCGGGTAGCTGCTTCTAGTATAATATAGTTCTAACAGTATACATAGGAATACACACCAAACTCCTAATGTAGTAATTGTTGGCTTGTACACCAAGTGAATAAACATGGTTCTAGTTCCTTTCTCATCCAAGCTTCATTATTATTTACCAAATAATATTTCATGGTGGCAGTGGTAAACAAAAATGCCATAAGAGAATGTAATACACCTTAAATCAAAAAATTTAAATAAATCGTCACACAAGAAAAAAAGAGAGATCTATAACACACATGCACAACAACTAAAAAGGAGAACCAGCAGCTGAAAAAGCTCTCAATATCCTATGACTTATTTCATATGTAATGCTCATGTTGTACATTGGTGACACTATTATTTGCATGGGGACCATCAATATCCCATACCAGTACAAAGAGTTGAAGTGGATAGATGCCACATTTTATGTTGTAGATGCCCCACGCCCCACCATTGTAGGTCTGTCTATGTGAACAGCTCAATCTCCTAACTATAAACGTTGACACAAAGCTGAAACAGCCACTGACACCTATCCTGAATGTTGAACATTTGATGGAAGCCTACCCAAAACAATTCAACAGAATTAGATACTTTAGCAGAACAGCAAAACTCTTACTATGCAGAGCCATTCATAGATCTCCCCTTGCAAATGCAGCATTCACCTCCAAAGAAAAAATAAAATGAGACTGAAAAACTAATCGAAGAGGATGTACTAAAGAATGTAGAAGAACGCACAAACTGGTGACCCAACCTGGCCTTTAGCACAAAAAAAAAAGATGATCTCTCAGGATATGTATCGATCCACAAAAGTTAAACTCCAGCCTGAAAAGATGCCCCTACAAAATACCCACAGTAGAAGAGCTGAATCCAAAATTCACAAAGGTAAAAGTATTCAACAAGCTCAATGCCAAAGCAGGATATTGCTCGGCCCATCTGTATGAAAAATCCCAGTTGCTATCGACATACAGGAATCCTTTTCCAAGGGCAACAAGTCTTTATTTCCAAAATCTCTGAAGGTTGACATCTTGTGCTAGCCTCCATCAAGCCCATCAGGGCATCAAGAAAACCCGTCGATTTGCCAGAGAAAGTGTATATTGGCAAAACATCAATAAAGACATAGACACTTCACTGCCAGGAACACCAAGTGGGGGGGCTCCTTGCAATGTTTCTATACATTAACATTGAATTGGAAAAATGTTGCTCTGTCTGCAAAAGGGTTAAAAAATATTGAACAATTATTGCAAAATACAGTCTCTTTCAGAACACTACATCATAGTATAATGGTTAATAAGCTTATAATACAGATCATATTACTAAGTAGTGAGATTGATCCTAATCAGGTATTCTATTCTTGCCATTGTGTCAGATCTATGCTTAATTATGTGGACTTGCTTAATGAAAAGAGAGTACTGTAATGGTTATTAAGCTAGGCTTGTAGACGATTGCTAGTGAGTTAGATTCTCATTGGGTGCCCTGTACTTTTGGGCTTGTGCCACAACTGAGTTAAATTTAGTAAATAACTTCATTCTTTTCATTTAAGATTTGACTTACAAATTGTATACATTCATGACTTGCTTTTTGATTATGTAAATTATTAGTTAATGTATCAGAATCCCCCACCTACCCCAGAGTTTATTAATCTTGGAAATTTTTTTTGAAAACCATTTTCAATTGTTGAATTTTCTGGAAGTCATTAACCTTAAATTGTCTATGTATTTGTTAATCAAAGTCTAATACTCTTGTATGGATTTTAAAAAAAATCCAGAGTTATGTCCCTTATGAAATGTTCTCCAATTAAAATTAAAAGCATTGCATGACATAGATCTATATTGAAAAATGTTTTGATTATTTCAGATTAATTTCATATTTTTGGTTGCTGAAGAAAAAAATAAGATCACTTAGCAATTTATTTATTTTTCTTTTAGATTTTTAATTTTTTTTTTTTGTAATAACCAATATGTTCCTTAGGGAAAAAAAAAAATCTAAAACAAAAATCTAGATTTATTTAAAAGAAAACTGAAAGGGTTACTTCATGAATATGCATGAGTAGTTTTCCCATTCTGTTCATTTTAATAGAAGCATACCAGAATTTGGTAATTAATCATGAGAATATCGGCTAAAATGAACACTGTTCATTCTTATGTGGAGAGCTAAATGTTGTGTATTTAATTTGCTTAGCAATCGGGATATACAAATTGGACAACAAAGCCAAGAATTTGTATTTAGTTCAGAAGGGGCTGGATGATCGAAAAATTCTTCGGCTTTTTGTCAAAAATATCATCAGAATTATTTTGGTGAATCCAGATAAAGGGTTGCTACCATCAAAAGTGTGGTGTAATGAAACAGTTTGTTAGGTTTTACCTTTTGACAGGGTTTTGTTTTTATGTATTTGTGCCAAAAATATCTTTGTTTTTGTATATCTAAATTGAAAGGGCATATTTACTGGATTTAATGAGAAAATTTAGAATTTGATGGAACCCAAATTACAAAGAAACTGTGAGAAATTTGTTGGTCAAGTTTAAGGAATTGGGTTGTGACAGGAGTCTCCATCTCCACTTTTTGGATTTGGAATTTTCCCCTGAAAATCTTGGAGAAAGTGAGTAAAAGGGAAACATTTTAAGGACAGGGAAAGAAAGTATTAGGGATATTGGTATGTTGGCAGAATACTCCTGGATAATTCATAGGAATACACCAGAAAATGTGTATGGATCACTGGCCACCATATGAAGTTTGGATGCAAAAACTAAGAAGTTACAAAGACTAGTCTGCCATCAGCTGGGTTGTTAGAATACACCAACTGCACCTCTGCAGAGTGGTAAGACTCCCCCAATGGGGCCGCCTGTTGGCTGTGGGTGGCGACCCGTGATGCTTAAGGATAGAACCCAGGTGGCTGAGCAGTCCATGACATGCAACACTCCACTTTGGCCCTTATTTGGGCTAAACGAGCGGTCGGAGAGACCCCCCTCTGATCAATCAGCTGGTCACGTCAAGCCCTAGCACCTATATGATTGTCCCAACCCTATTGCCCTTATGGCAAGCCCCAACCCTTTTTATCATATGCGTGCTAGAAGGCGGCGACTGAGGGTCTTCGTGTCCTGGGAATGATGTTAAACTCTATCTGATGGTGAGGTTCCAGATCTGGAGAATGTGGTGCACCCCTTCATCACCATTTCTCCATGGTCCACTCTGACCTGTTAGAGTTTCATCTATAGGTTAAATAGAAAAACATGAGTTTATAAAAATTGAGTATCCATTAAGAATGAATTTATTTCAAAACTTTGCCAGCATTAAATGACCCACTAAGGTTAATATGCTGTAAACCAAACCAAATACAAAAACTAGTGTAATTATATAGAATTAATTTATATAGTTATAATTAATTTATATAGTTATATCTGTGTTTTTAAAATTACATTTTAAATTTATTTTCATATAAAGTAATTTAGAACAATATGATATAACAAATTGATTTCTATGTATCTATATTTTCATTAAATTTCTTTTTGATTTTATATTAACACTTTTGGTGTAGAGGGCAACTTAGTTTACCCAAATATACTTAATTCATGAGGATGAGATGAAACTTTAGTCCACATTAAAAAAATTTTGAATCTTGTAGTGATATCCCCCCACCCCCGAAAGTGCCTCTTTTTAAAAAAAGACTTGTTTTATGTATCCCAGCCCTAAAATTAAGAAAGAACTTTATTACTTCTAAAACTTTAGTAAAAGAGTCATTTCACTGTGTATGTGATTTGAAAAGCTGCACAGATGAACATGCAATGTAATCTAATTCAGAAACTTATACTTTAAGAATTTGAACTGGACGATAATGTGGAAACAACCAAAAACATTTGTTCTGTTGGTCACGGTACAGTAACCAGATGGTTCAAGAAATTTTGCTCGGATTGCAAGCCCTGATGGTGGGGCTTTAGAATACACCGGCTGCATATCTACAGAGGGGTACCCCCCCCCCAATGAGGCCACCTATTGGCTGTGGGTGGCAACCCATGATGCTTAAGGATGGAACCCTGGTGGCTGAGCAGACCATGACATGCAACACTCCACTTTGGCCCTTACTTAGGCTAGATGGGCGATCAGAGAGGCCCCTCCAATCAATGGTCACATCATGCTCTAGCACCTATCGCCCCAACCCTTTTTATCATATATGCTCTAGAAGGCAGTGACTGAGGATCTTATTGTCCTGGTATGACGTTAAACTCTATCTGATAGTGAAGTTCAAGTTCTGGAGCTCTGGGGAATGTGGAGTACCCTTCCATCACCATTACGCCCAGGTCCACTCTGACCTGGAATGGTAGTACCTGTTAGGGTCCCATCTATGGGTTAAATAGCAAAAAAATGAGTAAAAAAAAAAATTGTTTAAAAAAAAATTGAAAAATGTCTTTGGCATAAAATGACCCAATGGGTTGACATGCCAAAAAAATCCAACCAACCAACACTGATGAACCTTGATGATCAGGCAAGGTCAGGTAGACCTAAAACCGAGAATTTCAAAGGTGTGTTCCAAGCCATGCAGGCAAATCTGACGAGTGTCAGGCAAACTTGACATCACACAGTCCAGTGTGGTTTGTCACCTTCATGACCACAGTACCAGCATCTAGAGCTGTTGAATTATCTCATATTACCAAAATATTACATAACATTTGATTCATTCTTGTATTTGTTATTGAATAGTGTTATTTTCTTGCTTGAAGCTTTAAAAAAATCCCCCCACACCCTTTTAAAAAATATATAAAGAAATTGGACTTGATAAACTTTAAAATCTTGTCTTGATTTGTTCAATTTGAAATTGGTAATATTTTTATTTAACAATTTCACTGGTCGATTAGAAAATTCAGAGAAACACATCAGGTTTCTTTATTTTTATGTAAGATCAGATTTTTAATTGTTTGGTTTGCAGATTTTATGTTTCTTCAAAATAATCATTCCTAGAGGGAATTTGGTTTGAATTAGGATGTCTTCTTCACTGTTATTGTATTGTATTTTATTCATGTCAAAGTCCATTTTTTCCTTGAGGGAGTGGGAGGAAGCACTTGATCTATATTGCAGTTAATATGGGAGATGGAAGAAATGAAGTCAATTAGTGTTGTTTTTTAAAAAAATATTTTTTAAATTTTTTTTTTTTAAAGGTTCATTTGCTGAAAGTGATTAGATGTCTTAGGTAAAAAAAAAAAATCTGCCAAAAGGCTTGGATGGAATTGAAATGACTCAGACGATGTTGTGGAGGGAATCAGTGATACCCAATCATAACTTGTAGAAAATGGTTCAGTGGGCTGGAAGGAAGAATAGAAGGAGGAAGAGGAAATGTAGTTAGGTTTAGTGAGCTAATCAACACATTTCAGTGATTTGACATTTTTCTTTCTGGTCAAATAAATTTTATTTATTTATTCATCTATCTTATTTTGATTGTTTTGTCTTTTGTCCAGGCACCAGTATATTTTTTCCTTTTTTCTTTTCTGCTCTTCCTCCTTTCCTTTCTCTCTGTAGCTTCTCCTATTCTTTCTCTCTTTATGTACTTCCTCCTTTTCTTGCTCTCCCTCTATAATTCCCTGTGTGCACTTCTTCCTTTTTCTTTCTCTCTCTCTCTCTCTCTCTCTCTCTCTCTCTCTCTCTGTGTGCACATATCCTTTTCTTGTTCACTCTCTCTGTGCACACCCTCCTTTTCTTGCTCTCTCTCTCTCTCTCTCTCTCTGTGCACTTCCTCCTTTCTTGCTCTCTCTCTTTGTGTGCACATCTCCCTTTTCTTGTTCACTCTCTCTGTGCACACCCTCCTTTTCTTGCTCTCTTTCTCTCTCTCTCTCTCTCTCTCTGCACACTTCCTCCTTTTCTTGCTCTCTCTCTCTCTCTCTCTCTCTCTCTCTCTCTCTCTCTCTCTCTCTCTCTCTGTGCACATCCTCCTTTTCTTGCTCTCTCTCTCTCCACTTCCTCCTTTCTTGCTCTCTCTCTCTCCCCCTGTACACTTGGTCCCTTTCTCCCTCATGTTCTCTCTGCTTCCTTCTTCTCCATTTCACAAATCTTGATAATATCAATTCTTGTGAATCTTCAGAAACTTGATTTTATATATATATATATATATATATATATATATATATTACACTGTCTGAATTTGGTTGACTTGTTAAATAGGAAGCAATGTAGTGGATTAAAAAGAATCATGATTTTATGATGATATACAAATTACACAAGATATTCTATCCTTCTTTAATTTATTTTTAATTCAATTCCTATCAATCTTCATCCAAAATTGGTGTCAATGTCAATTTCTTATGTGTCCAATTAATTCTTCTTAACATAGATTTTATTTTATCAAATATTTTTATATTCTTTTTCATAACTTGCTGTTTCTATTATAGTTGGAATGTGTAATATACATATTTAGTATAAGAAATTTTACAATTGTGTGTAATGACACAGATAACAGTGAACATGGATTTAGAAAGGCAGGCTTAATTATATATATATATATATATATATATATATATATATACACACACACATACTTTTTTTTTTTTTTTTTAGCTGATCATATGATTAAAGAAAAACTCTTATAACTAAGTGGTAACATCTAATTTAATTTGTTACTAGTATATACAATAAAAATTACTGAATGATTTAAATAATTTTTTCCTTTTCTGGTCTGAAAAGAAATACTAAGCTTATTTATCTATGCTAATAAAACAATATTATAACCAGATTTGTTTTATTGTTGAAATTAATAAACAAATACTGCAATTAGATTAAGAGATTGAAAAAAGTCACCCTTAAAATTTTTTTTTTTTAAAATAAATCTGAAAATGGAGGGCATTATATTCCACAATTAGTTTAAAGTAATTTTCAAGAGTCAAAATGAATATAATCAAAGAAAAATTTATTTTATTCAAACGTGTTCAATTTTTAAAATGATAAATTATTTTTGCACTAACCTGTATACATAAGTTTAAAGATATATTCTTTTTATTCTTTATTTATCATTTGGGTTGGTCCCTTTCACTTTATCAACAAAAATATTGATTAATTTCCTTTTTTTTTTTTCTAAATTAATTTAAGTACTAAACATGAACACGGTCTGGCACAAAGTGTGTGCTCATTGATGTGAATAAAGTGATTTTCTTTCTTTTTTCTTTCTTTAATGACCACTTGTGGAAAATACTTTTCTGGATTGAAATTGAATAAGATAAACTTTTGACAATGAACATCACCTGCCAAATAATAATCAGTTTCATTAACTTTTTAGTGTTATATTTTGTTAAAAACACAGATTGTTGAAAATATATTTTTACCTATAAAAATTTACACCTGAAGAAACAAAATTTGTGTATACAATGACATAAGAGTTGCGTCCCCTTACGGATTTTATTTTATTTTATTTTTATTTTAAATTTCTTTTTAAAATGATTTTATACACAGATAATTTGAAAAATATTTTAGTACTGTTACCAGTATATAAGTGCGGTGAGCATCCTGGTTCTGTGCTATAATGAAATGAAGACATGTCCAAAAGACTAAATAATAAAGGTTTTTTTTTTAATATAGAGCAAACCACACCAAGAACAAGACATACAAATTGTGTAATGATTAATTTTTATTTTGTCTCCTAACTGATGCTCTTTTAAAATAAATGGCTGATTGTTTATTTTTGTGGCATCTTTGATGATTATCATTTGTGGTGGATTAGAAATCACTGTTATAAAATCGAGGGCTTTTATTTGAAAAAAAAAAAAAAATTAAATCCATTACAGTGGTATGCTTATTGTTTTTGTACTAAGTTTCTCCTTTTGCAAGGCTGAATTGTCCACTACTCCTCCCTTCTTTTACAGACAAGATGTGACACAAGGTCAATTTTCTGATTTAAATTCAGAATTTTCCTTCTGTTATACTGGTTGCCTTATGAGAGAACAAATGAATTTTCAAAGGCATTAGCACGAAGTGAAACACAGACAACCCGTCCAGGATTTGAATTCAGTTTGCTGATTCCATTTCCTAAGACAAATGATTGTAGAGTGGGAATTAAGGGAAGTTGGGAATATGGATGGATTTAATTTTAATTTATAAGAATTAAATTTACAAAAAAGAATTATAATTGTAAAATTATTACTACATCTGTTCCATAATAATTTTTTACAATAAATATATTAATAGCCCTATCAGGAAAGGCTTAGGGCACACTGACTGTATCTGCTGCAGAGGGGTAAGACCTCCAATAAAAGAGTGTCCTATGTATGACATTAAACTGCATCTAATGATGGAAGTCTTGTTCAGGAGAGTGTGGTGTATCCCTTGGAGTAGTAGTATCTGTTAGGGTCTTATCTATTGGTCAAATAGATCTGTTTAAATATTATTTGTATTTGATAGTCCTATTTGCAAAGAAAAAAAAAAAAAAAAACAACTACACAAAAACATGATTCCCTAACCCTTAAGCATAAAATAACCCTAGACATGTTGACATGCAGTTAAAATCAATTAAACATATTGAAATATATATGTAAATATAACAATTATTACAAGACAGAATCTCAAATTCTGATACTTGTAATAAAACTTGTTAACTTTTGGTTCAGTCTTATGTAAATTTTCTTACTAGTACTTAAATTTGTAGTAGTTTGTAATTTCATCTGACCAGGAACTATTATCTTAATATATTTAATTTTTTGTGATTTTCTGATTTAATAATGAATCAAATTAAACATGGTTTCCTTTTAAGAAAGCATATATTTTATCTACCAGATTAAAAAAAAAATAATGCAGTTTTAAATGACAAGAGAACAAGGAGTGAAATTACTTAATACTGGATTTTCAAGTTTTATTGGTCAGCATTTTTGTTTTTGTTTTTAAAGAAACTAGTTTAAAATGGGACTGATATCTTTTGGTATTTATTTCCATTTTGCTTATCTTAGAATTGCAGTAATTAATTTAAAAATGTCAAGTGTGTTTCTTTTGTTTTCAGTTCTGTTAGATCAAATATTAGAACTATTGAAATCTTAATTTTAAATTACATAATATTTCTTTTTAAAGACCATTGATTTTGAAAAAATAGTTGCCATATCTTCATTTTTAATTCATTTAAAAAAAATATCAAACTATTAAATCCTCATTCTTTCAAAGTCAATGCCTGGAAATTTATCTGATGACAGTCCAGAAATCTGGTATGGAACTGCTAAGTTTCTTGTACAAAAGTGGTGTGGCTATATTAACTTATTTTGGAATGATAGATTTAAATAATTAGAAACTTTTTGTTTTGTCTGTAGATTTATAAAAGTGACAGTTCATTCATTTTTCTTTCTACCTTTTTCTAAAAAAAAATTGTGCTATCTGGCAGTTCAGAAGAAATGATTTACCTTTGAACAGTACCAACAAAGGCAGTAAATATAAAACAATGATAATGTAATGCTGTACCATGTCAAACAATAACTTGTATCATTTGAGAAAAAAAAATGATGTATAAGATTTGAAGACTTCATGATGACCTGAATATTTCAAATATCTTGTCAAATATATTGAATGTGAACAAGGTCAAAGGAAACAGTTTTCTTAAAATGAGAATCTTTTTTGTCTTTAAGTTGCCATCAGAATTCTATAAAATGTGCTAATTTTAAAGTGCACCTATTTTTTTTTTTTTTTTTTTTTTTTTTAAAATCATAAAAATCTACTGTAACTTCCAGCATGTGCTTAATGCATGATCAGTTATATGCCACAATCATTTGATCTGTCCCAAGAGGAATGTTTTGATTTTATGTATTGATATCAATGGAATGTGCTGTCTTTACACTGAACTAATTTTTTTTTTAAGAAAAGAAGCAAAACTCCAAAACTCGAAACTAATTTATTACAAAACGGAAAACACGCACACACACACACACACACACACACACACACACACACACACCAAAAAAAAAAAACTTAAATTTTTCTTGAAAACAAAAGACGTTTGAAACTAATTTAATTTAAAAATTATTATACTGGCCAACACAATTTTTGGTGACTAAAGTTTGTGAGTTGCTTTTAGCTAATTTGGTGTCACTGATTTAAAAAAAAAGTCATCTGTTTTTTTCCAATCATGTGAGGTTTTCATTCCATTGCTGATCCCTAAAAGTAAACCAATTATGCGCTGTTCACAAAATCACCAATGTTCATCCTTTAGTTTAGCTGCTCTGTCAGCTGGGGCATTAAAATATACTGACTGCACCTCTGCAGAGGGGTAAGACTCCCTCAATGGGGCCACCTGTTGGCTGTGGGTGGGGACACATGATGCTTAAGGATGGGACCTAGGTGACTGAGCAGTCCATGACATGCAACACTCTACTTTGGACCTTACTTGGGCTAGACAGATGGCTGGAGAGGCCCCCTCCGATCAATAGGCTGGTCACATCAAGCCCTAGCGCCTATATGATTGCCCCAACCCTATTGCCCTTATGGCAAGCCCCAACCCTTTTTATCATATGCGTGTTAGAAGGCGGCGGCTGAGGGTCTTCATGTCCTGGGAATGACGTTAAACTCTATCTGATGGTGAGGTTTCAGTTTTTGAGAATGTGGAGCATCACCATTGCTCCCTGGTCCACTCTGACCCAGATGGTCGTACTTGTTAGGGTCCCATGTATGGGTTATATAGAAAAACATGAGTTTATAAAAAAATTTGAGTATCCATCAAGAATTAATTTATTTCAAAACTTTGTTGGCATTAAATGACCCATTGAGGTTGATATGCCATAAGCCAAACCAATCCAAGCCTTTGGTTTAGTACTGTAAAGTTTCCACAAATATAACAAAAGGAATTTGGACAATTAAAATATTTTCTTAGAGTTGAAGTCATTCTGCTTGTTTGTGTTATTTTAGGACATCAATCTGAAAAATGAATATCCTCTTCCTTAATTTATATTAACCCATCTCTAAATATTTTTATCAAATTTCTTGTATTTTATTGCCAATCCAACACAACTGAATATATGTAATGATTATTCTTAAATATTTAGATTTTAGGGTTAAAAGTGATGCTATTTAAAATTCTATCATTCAGACATCTCACATTAGAAAATTAATGATCAAAATTTTCTCAGTGTGATTATCACAAAAACTTGATGTGATAGATAAAAATGGATGCCTTTTTATTCTATTTCATTTATTTATTTTATAAACTGCTGACATCAAATTAGCTAAAACAACTCTCAAATTCAAGTCACCTGAAAAATGAATGTTATATTTTGTTGGTCAGTATTATTCATTTAGCTTTTCTTTTCTCCAAATAAGATTTAGGATCATTTCAGCCAATTTTCCCTAGGCTCTGTCCTGAAGGTCCTCAAATTGTTTTAAAAATGTCATCATTTGTTTGTATTCATTTGAGAAGTAAATCCTAAAAATTGCAGTGCTATAGCATTAATCATTCTTATTTTATGACCATCTAAAATTTTAGGGAATATCCAAAAATGTCTGCTTTTTGAGTTTTTCCCAATTTTGAAGGCCTGCATTTTGAAATTGAGTTTGTTAAAATCCTTGGTAATGTTGTTTTTCTTATAACCATCCTAATGTGTTTTAAAATCAGTTAGAATCAATTGTTTTATATAACTTTGAAAAATTGAGTAAAAAATTCTTTAAAGAAAGAAAAGAAATGCTCTGAGGGCCAATTTCCAAAAGGTTCAAAGTTTAAGTAGCAGTTGCTCTGAAATCATATGTTTAAAGCACACAATCTACTCCACTAATAATAGGTTTGAAGTAGTCAATGAAACATCCAAAAACTATTTAAGTATATTTCCTTCTTAATAGGGGTTTTAATATGCAATAAAATTGTAAAAAATCTGAAAGATATTGAATATCTTTCAATTTTGGATCTTAACTCATCACAGAAACATTAAACCATAGATTTTTTTATATATATATATATATATATATATATATATATAAATTCTTAAAGTACATCTGGAGGTGAGTCTAGCTTTAAAAAAAATTAAAATATTCATATCTATCTTAATCTTTGATTTGGGCCCCATGTTTAATTTAAAAATAAAACTAATTTATAATAGTTTCAATTAGAAAATATTGTGGAGTCATCATCGTGGATTCCCTTGACTCTCTTTTGACATCCATCCCTCTTGATAAGATCTCTAGATGGCATCCAGAGCTGATGATTGTAAATGTATTTTTGAAAGCCTCTCCCATATAATCCCCACATTGGTGTCACCACATTTTTTAAAAATAAAGATGACATGAAAGAATACACTAATAAACTTTTATATTCTTTACATGTCTATTGTCCTCATCTTGGTTGTTATATTCATGTTTTGACCAATGTCCCTCTTCTTCAGATGTCTTTTATTATGGGTGTTTCAGGTAATTTCAAACTGGGCCTGTTATTTAATTCATAAGAGTAGTAGATACTTCTATCCATATCTTGGGACATCTCATAAGTTAATTTGGCTTAATTATTTCACCTTACTCTTGTAGTCACTTTTTTTTCCATTGAAGCCGGGCCCAAGGAATTGAATATATGACATCGAGGTAGACTCCAACTAGAAACTCTTAACCAATGCTTCTTATCCTCCTATGGTTTTTAACTTGTTTTTACTCCATACTCCACTTTGATAGCTAAAATAGGTATGACACTAAACTGCATCTGATGGTGAGGCTCCAGTTTCAGAAATCTGGGGAGTGTGGAGTACCCCTTCATTGCCATTACTCTCAGGTCCACTCTGACTGGTAATACCTGTTAGGGTCCCATATATGGGTCAAATGAATCTGTTTAAAAATTATTCATAATTTGATAGGATTGTGTGCAAAAATAACCTTAAACAACTATATAAAAAAATGTAAATATGAACATAATTTCCTAACCTCTAGGCATAGAATAACCCTAAATGAGTTGACATGCTGTTAAAATCATTGACATTAGCAGATGTTACTATATTTCCTCTTGGGGGGGGGGGGTCATCTCTTTAAATTTTTTTTCCAGCACTAATAGTTTTTAATCCTATATGATATAATTTTTCAATTTCTTGAAAGAGGGCTGTTTAATATGTTAAAAATCTAAAATACTGTTGAAAAGAAAAAAAAAGCTTAAGCATTTAATATTTATTGTAATTTAATCATGACATCAAAGCAATGTTTAAGCTGTGAAAATTGTAAATATGACATAAAACATAATTGCTGCTAGAAAAACAAATAAATTGAAAAATTGCAGTATATTTATTCAAAAGCAAAATTTTCATTTCAAATAAAATCTGGTCTTTGAAAAATAACTTTGCATGAATTACTGATATAATTCAAAGAAATTAACATTTTATTTAACTGATTTTTTTATAAGTAAGATAAAAAGTTAACTTTAAATTATATCAGCTATTTATGCAAAGTTGAAAAAAAAATTTTTTTTTTTCAAAGACCAAATTTGAAAAAAAAAAATAGAAATAAAAATACAGCTTTTAAATAAATATGCTTCAATTTCTCAATTCTATCTTTTATTTTTATTTTTTTCTAGCAGCAATTGGGAAATGGTATGACTGTTGTAGAGAGTTGATCAAATTTTGGAAAGGAATGGGCCATTTAATACAAAAGGATTAAAAAGAAATGTAAAGTTATTGATTGGGAATTAATTTTTTTTTTATTTGAATTTTTGGATATGTAAAAATTTCTTTTTCGATTTTGTATCATCGATAGGGCACAATGGGCTAAATTAGTCATTTTGTGGATATTTGGATGGAACATTGCAAATTTGTCAAAAAGTATGATAAACCATAAAATTGGCACATGTTTATTGACGAGAATCTCAACTGGAATCCACTTATGGCCTCTTAATAGCCATATGTTTAAAAAAAGTTTAATATCTATTAGACTTTTGACATGTGTAAAAATGCAAAAATAACAGCACAAGGTCTATTGGCAATATATACCAAACATCACTCACTTTTAACATGTAATATAGATCAACACATTTAATGATTATTTTTAATAATTTATGATCATTATATTTATAGTGAAAATACACTTTGGCAACAAAATATTAGCAATTTAAAGAACATTTTGATTATAGAAGTTTTATGTAAGTTTTTGCTGCTTGGCCAACACTAGTGTGTCCATGTGTAGGGATCCATAGGAGAATGTTGTTTATGAGTTTGTCCTTACTTCTCCAGCAGTGCTCAGCATATAGCCTCTGGGTTTTTCAGGTTTCTGTTGTAGCCAGTTTTATTCTAAGAATTTTCAACCAAACCTTTTATTCAATCCACATGTGGGTTCTCATTTTGCTGTCCATGTTTAGATGTCTTATATCAGTTAATTACTCATGATGTCACTCGAAAGAACCAGAATATAGACTGACCTGAATAACTAGACACTTTTATCCACTATGATACTATTTCATTGGAGGATAATCTTAGGGGTAAGGACACTAGTTGGAATACACCAGTGTATAATGATGATAATACTTACTCAGCCCAAATATTCAGACAAAAGAGTATTTGTGAAAATTAAATATCTTGAAAATTATTTGTCTCCTCATCATTGGTCCTGTAACCTGGGTTTGGTTGTAGGAGTGCTACTCATGTAGTGCGTCTTTGGCAGGAATAGCCTGGCAGAGCCCATCCCTCTCCAGATCTATAACTGGTTTGAATTCGGTTTCATTCTAGACAGGTTGCCATACCAAGATTAAAGAGCCAAGTCTGTCCTACTATTTACCCATAGCTGGTGGGAGTATAGTTAAATTCATGCCTTTCCCAGAGGTATTAGAGCTATGTGAAGTATAAGCTGCCTTGTTCAGGATTTGAACTTTGCTAACTGAATCCACTTTCCATGATAAGTATTTCAAGTATTGCCACAAGTATTTCAGGAAAACTTGATTTTCTTCTAGACATAAAAAAGGTCATTTTCCATTAATGGATGTTTACCAGGGATCAAGGACTTTGCAATAAGAATGGAATTTAGATTATTTCAACAACCTACAGACATTTAAAAACAGTTATATACACAAAAGTGCAAGTCATGTAACTAACCTCTGATATTAGAAACAAAACCTCAAGATTATCTGTGATCTTTTATTCTAACACTCGATATATGGAGTTTAGAATATGCTGACTGTATCCCCTGCAGTTGGGTACCGACCTCCCAAGTGTCCTGGGTATGATGATAAACTGTATCTGATGGTGAGGCTCCAGTTCTGGGGAGTCTGAAATACCTGTTCATTGCCATTACCCCCTGGTTCACTGACTTGGAGGGGTAGTACCTGTTAAAGTCCCATTGGCTGGGGCTTTAGAATACACTGGCTGCACTTCTGCAGAAGGGTAAGACTCCCCAAAGGGGCCACCCGTTGGCCGTGGGTGACGATCCGTGATACTTAAGGATGGAATTCTGGTGGATGACAAGTCCATGGCATGCAACACTCCTTTTAAACCCTTACTTAGGGTAGATGGGCGGTTGGAGAGGCCCCCTCCGATCAATTGGCTGGTCACGTCAAGCCCTAGCGCCTATATGATTGCCCCAACCTTATTGCCCTTATGGCAATCATATATGATTCAACAAACTCTGAAACTTGAACCCTTTATTCAATCCACAGAGGTATACTGTTCTTATTCAATTGAACACATGGTGAAATGGATATAGGCGTTGAGTGACAGTTATCTCTAGGCTGCAGGTTCAATCCTGGTCAAGGGTGACAGTAACAGAATAATAATTAACATAGCTTAACACTTGTACCCAGTCATGGTTAGTGGAATAAGAACAGTATACCCCTCTGGATTGAATAAAGGGTTGGGTTCAGAGTTCCAAGAAGGCTCCTGATTACGACAAGAAATACCTGAAGAAGGCTAGAGTGCACATTGGCCAAAACGTTATATAGATAACAATAAAGATTGAACAATAGCCCAAATAATTCAAATTATCAACCCTCATCTCAAAAATTCAGAGAAATAGTATTATTCAACAATTATCATCATTTTTTAATAATTCCTTTAAATATTGCCTGTCTATAACAACAACATTATATCATTTTTTTTAACAATAAACTGTTGGATTATCTTCTGTTATATTTTAAGAAAATTTTTTGAAAACACTTAGATTAAGTGATGTAGTTGATATTCTCTTGCTATTACTTGATTTCAATGTACTATTACTTTCCTTCCCTCTCTCTTACTGAAATGTCTTCTCTTTCCTCCCCCATTATAAAGATGTCTCCAAAGGTTCCATTATTGATTTTTATTGAAATCCAATTAGTCAGTCCTGTTCCTGAATATTAGCATAATGTGTGTAAAGTTTCATCGGATCACTGGTGTAGGCACCAACTGGTTATACACACAGAAATTATCATTTATGTAGTAGATTTATTTATTTAATTGAAGTGTCTATCTTTGTAAGGAAATACTGTTTTGTTAAATTGCTTTTGATCTTTTTTTTTTCTTTATTAAAGTCACATAGCAGCATTAACTTCCTATTCATTTGATGACATTCAGTAAAATTAGACAAATATTTCTTTGAATAGATCTGAATTTTTAGAATTATAACTTTTTTAATGAGGAAAGTATGAAGAGTGCATTTATGAATGATTTCTCATTGTATCTTTATTATTAACTGATTAGCTCAAAGTTTTTTTAATTTTTTTAAAAGATTTTTTTCTAAAGCAATTTCTTATCTACAAAATAACTAATAGTCCTTTTTTAATAACATTTTAAGGGGCCCGTGCAACATGTCGAGTTTATACCAGTTGTTTGAAATGAAAATTAATCTTAAACTAGATTTTAAAACTGCATAACTCCTCCAAATATTTTAATCTTTAATTGGTTCTTCAATTTCTCCTCTTAGCCAGTCTATTAAATGTGTAGGGTGTCTTGCTAAGGATGGGTATTTAGATTTTTATTTTTATAAATATTCATGTCAACTCTAAATTTTCTTTTGCTTCCTGTATTACATATTAATAAACTGTGCAAAGCTCAAGTTAATAACTTTTTTAAGACGGGGGTGGGAGTGAAGGCAGGGGGGGGGTGTTAGTTTTACACAAGCAATGTTTTCTATTCTCCCCTCCTCACCTTACTCCAAATAATTATAGACTAGAAACTGATTTAAATTTCTTATGAGAAGAAATTAAATTTATTCACTTATTTAGTTATCTTAACATTTGAACCAATTTTTTCTGGATACTTATTGAGATAATCTGAAGGTCTTGGTGTATAAGAAACACAAACACATGTGCACCCCCCCCCCCAAAAAAAAACCCTCCAAAAAGCGAATCTACCCAACTCTTGTAACCTTTGATTAGAATGTTACTATTACTTTAAAGAACTGAATAAAATTGTATTTATGAAACCAAACCTTTATCAGCTGACAGAGACATGCACTAGCAATGACTTTGGTGACACAGAAAATGGGTTATTTCCTATAAGTCTAACATGATCAAAGGGGAACCACTCTTGACTGATAAATTATTTATTTATTTTTCCATTAAACTAACCCTAAACCCGTCTTCTTTTTTCCTAGTAGATCAATAAATAAATAAATAATTTATAAGTCAAGAGTGGTTCCCCTTTGATCATGTTATACTTATAGGAAATAACCGAAAAATGTTAGTCTGATACAATGGAAAAATATCGAGGGTTCCGAAAATTCTGACCCAGAAGAATACTGACTATGTCACAAAGAAGATGAAATCAACAACTTGAAAGAGACTCACTCACTTTGATGGAGGAATTACTATTGGTTGGTTTTTTAAAAAAATAGAGAAGTAATCAAATATCAACAAAAGAGAGACCCAGTCTCTACTGTATTTAAAATTAATACCCTTTGTTCTTCTTTTAAAAAAAATGTTAAAATATTTTATACCTGAAAACTATGAAATAGCAGAGGTGGTCACTCCTAAAATAGACTCTGTCCTAATTAGTGATCATCCTCCACATATTAATCATTTGTTGTGTTTTTTTGTAAAAAAAAAAAAAAAAAAAAAGGGGTGTGAAAATAAACATCTTTCTTCTTCTTCTTCTTCTTCTGTATTGGAAAAGTAATGACTGATAAGTTGATGTTTTGAAAGATTTTGTATTATTACGTGGCATAATGTCTAATGTGCTGGACTGTGACATTGTTGTAAGCAAGTTCGAACCCCAGTCGCCCTGATACATTCACTTTTGGACTTATACCTTTGGGAAAAGTAGGAACCCCTCATGCCCCCAACAATGGGTTAAATATAGCTCCACTACTGTTCTTCTACAAGGATAGCTTTGGCATTAAATAACCAATGAAGATTGATATGCGATTAAACAAAGAAATTAAACCATTTGCTGGAGTCATCATAATTTACTTGAGACTCTATTTTGTTTAGAAATTCCTTGTAATAATCATTACCAAAAATACATCACATCATATAATACATTTGTTGATACCTATTTTAGAGACGTTACCAGTTATTGGTAATGGTTGATGCTAGGGAGGATATTTAGTTGTATCCCCAATAACCAAGTTCTAATATTAGTATTAGTATATCCATTAATACACTAACACTGAATAAATGGAAGTAAAGACACAAATAGATCCTATAAAGGACATTTAATATATATGTATGTAAAAAGTATTGCAAGAAAACACTAATGTTTCCCAAACAGATGAAATAGGAATGAGCAGTATATAAAAAGGAGTACAAAAATGGTTAAAAGTTTTAACCAAGTTCTTTGGGTGATCTTAACCATGTGATATTGGATTACAATGCCAAGACGTAACAAAAGTCCATCGCTTTGTTTGAGACAAAGTATCTCTTTAATTCAATGAACAGAACTGAAAAGGCAGATCTTATCTGTTCAAAGAACAGTAAAGGATTTTGAATTCTCACTTGACCAATGGACACATGATGTCCAAAAACACACCCACAAATCCAATTATTTATCATCCTACACCAGTCAATGCAACCAAAATTACATATGCCACACCCATCTGATACATTTGTTAATATCGACAGGATGCAATGGATTAATTGTCTAAATTATGCAAAAATGAAGATAACACTTATGTATCAATTTATCAGATATATTTACCAAAATCACATGAAAATATTTGAAATACTATAGATTAAATTTATTCAAAGAAATTTCCTTTGGTTTCAATCACGGTCTCCAAATGACTTTGGAATTTCCTGCAAGCCTTTCTGGCAGTCCCTTTGTTTAAATTGGAAAATGCTGTTATCCTTGCGTTCAGTTCATTTTTAGTGTTGCACAGAGTTTTTTTGGTCTCTCGATCACTTGTGTCCCACACATAATAATCAAGAGAATTGCAATCTGTACATAGTTATATGGTTTCAAGTAACTAACAATGAATAACTATAGCTTCAAGTAACTAAACGAATTAGTTATATGGAATCAAGTATCCCTATCTAATACTAATCATTTTCAAACAGACCTATAGATGGGACCCAAATAGGTACTGCCACTCAGTCAGTGATCCTGGGAGAAATGGTAATGAAGTGGTAATCTCTCCCACATTTCTAGAACTGGAACCTCACCATCAGATGCTGTTTAGTGTTGTAACCCAGAACACTCCCTGTGTGTGTGTGTAGATCTTACTCCCCTCTGCAGGAGATAGTCAGCATATTCTACGATCATTGTCTGCAACTTTTGAGTCTTTTAACATACTGAATTTGTTTGCAAAAAAAAAACAAAACCTTTTTCATGGATTATCCAATTTGAATGGATGAATCAAAACATTAACAATATTAATATGAGGGGGTAAAGTAAAATCGTCGAGGTGGCCTAAAGTCAGTATAAACCAGACAATGAGGGAGTCTATTCCCTTTTCACTAGCGCTAGACCAAGGAGATTGTTTTTGCATCTGAGGTGGAGCGCCACACCTACCATCAGCTCTTCACTTTACCACACAGATCCTTGTGCTACTCATACGCTGAGTTGGCGAGAGCCAGTATCGAACCAGGAACTTTGAGGTTCCCAGCTGAACACTCTATTGACTGAGCTAAACTGGCCCTCAGTGGGGATTAGAATATGCTGAGTGTCTACTATAAGACTCCTTACTCAATAGAAAAGGGTATGACACTAAACTGAGTATGATGGTGACTGAGGCTTCAGTTCTGGATATCTGGGGACTGTGGAGTACTCCTTTATTACCATTACTTCCAGGTCCACTTTGACTCGGAATGGTAGTACCTGTGAGGGGTCCCATTTATGGGTCAAATAGATCTGTTTAAAAGCTATTAGATTGGACCGTAAGAACAAAAAACTTCTACAAAAAATATGAATGATACCCTAACTCTAGACAAGGTTGACATGCCGTAAAAATCAATGAATAATATTGGGTTTGTTACGATCAGTTTTTAAACTGATTCTTTAATTGCATTTTGAGAACTTTACTTAAAATTAATTAAAAAAAAAAAAAAAAAAAAAGAATTAAAAAATGAATTTTCATGATTTTTCTAACATAATGGAAAGTGATTTTGTTATTGGTCTAACAAACATAAACTGGTTTTTCTACAGCCAGAAAATGATTTTGATCTTCAAAAGTTTTTTTTTGAATAAGACAATCCAATCAGAATATTAAACATAATACTCACAATGAATAGTTAGCCGATTTCTGTCCTTCTTACCCATGGTATTTTTAAGCGTTATTTTTTTTTGCTTCAATAATTAGGGAAGCCTTTTTGTTTCCTGAACCAGTTGCTTGTCTATTTTTAATACGCCCTCGTTCGAATGGTTAAACTATTTTTGAAAGAGGAATATTTAAACAAGATTCAATGAACGAACGGCTGGTTTTTCTTAAATCGTTCCACCCTTTTCATAATACTTAGTTTACACAAGAAATTCCTGCCTCGAAACGAGACCAGCATTAAGTTGACTACTGGATAAAATTTTTCAAAACACATCGACTTGCTTAATCCAGTTACGAATATGAGAAGGAATATAAATGGAATTATTTAATATAAATTTTTATTTTATTCTCACCCTACCCCTAATTATATATATATATATATAATTGATGTGTGTGAACACTTCAAACCAATAGTACTGGATTTAGTTATTTCTTTTTCCAACCCTTAAGTTTCTCTCTTAAATGTTGTGTATCCAAATCTTAGAACTTTTCTAATTCTCCTTAACTGGCAGTGTTCGTTCCTTTTAGAATTTATTTTACTTTAGCCACCACCTTTTTTATTTTATTTATTTATTTCTTCCATTGGGATATCTATTTATAGAACTCCTGGCTGTGTTAGCCTTCCTCTTCCTGCTTCTTCTCCGTTTTCTTCTTCTTCTTCTCGACTTCAGTATTTATTACTGACACTGCTCACTCAGCAAAGTGGCCTTAAAACCTGGAGCCGGGCTGCGCAAAAAAAAGCAGCCTTTCTTTTGGGTTTATTTTGTGGTTAATGTACAATGCTTCTAATTGACAAGGCCACTGCGAGTAGACAACTGAGGACTATCATACCACACCCTAATCCCCAAATACCCTTGTAAGTACAGCTTTGTATATGGTGAAAATGCATCCGTATAACTAAGTACGGTGGTCCTATGTGGGTTGCTTATGGAAGAAAGGGACAAATACACGTGGACAAAAATGCACGGGAAAAAATATCCAAGCATTATTTTTAATTTCTTATTTTTATATATTTTAGTCTGTTTTTGTTTGGGGGTACCTACTGGTTTAAAGTTTTGATTTTGTTCTATGTGCAAATCTGTTGAATAACATTGCTAAAAACAGTATAGTCTTGGAAAGCTGACAAAGTTATTTGATTGTGTACATTTTTTTCTTCTTAGGCTCGTTGCCAAAGGTTAGCTTGTCATTAGTGTCATCTTTCTCTCGTGTCTTAGAGCGGTGGCATTTTTTTGTTTGTTTACCAAAATCATCTGAAAGTATTGGAACCAAGTAAAAAGCTCTACTCGCCCTTCATCAGCACAAAACAACATTCATACCAACATTTTCTTTATGAACGTATGTTTTTTTAAAACTTTGTGTCCTTTATTTTTTGTTTGAATAGATCTCGTGTTTTTTATTTTATTTTTCAGTTTGTTTTATATCTTATTTTGATTGTTTGTTCGTCCCAGCCGCCCCCACCCCATCTTATCTTGCTGTAGTTTAGTTCGTTTTTACTGTGAGGAGTTAAAGAAAATACGCACAAAAAGAACAAAAAAAAAAAAAAAGAAAACGAAAAAAAGTGACCCTAATTGATGCTTTTAAGTGAAGATAGTATTTTCCAACATTCATTACAAAAACAAAACAAATTTTTTTAAAGTATTTAAGTTGTTAAATCCTTAAATGTTGTTAATAAAATTATATTAAAAAATATCCGAGCATTATTTAAGAATATTTTGGTAGGTACTTACTTACTGTTGGTATCAGTATCCCCTTTTTGCTTAAAATTTTCTTTAAAAGACATTAAATTAAAATGTTAGTATTCTAATGACATAAAATATTAGAAATACTTTTTTATTTTGAAGATTGCATAGTTTCGATATCTAAGTTTTAAGATAATTGCATTTTTGTTTAATAGCTGTAAAAAAGTGAATTAAAAACAAACAAAATAAACAAGTATGCTATTTGGGGGAAAAAGTTAATATAAAACAATATTAAACAATTCTTTTCTTTTTTTTAATGAAAAAGTAAACGAAAGATAAACATGCTGCATATAAAAAATATCTTCATATTTCCATTAAAAACAAAACATTAAAACATTTTTTCACGATTAAAGGAAGAAAAGTTTTTTTTTCTATCCATGATAACATTTTAGGATGTTTTTTTTAATTATTTTTGAATGGAGATTTTTTTCGGGCAATGAATTTAGGACTTCATTTAATTTAACCGGGTGAAGTTGAATCGGAACTCTTACGGAATCATTGAATTTATTTCTAGTTAGATTTTAGGCCCTAGAGTTAAGTTGGTGTTATTATTAATTTGCCATAAAATTTTTACCCAGGATGATTTTTTTAGTTTTTACTCTGATAGAGCACACAGTGAGGATCGAACTCTCAATGATCAGCGATACTGGTTTTGCTAACTACTACACAACTACACCATGTGGAAATGCCCTATCCAAGTCTCTTGTCAGGGTCCCATTTTGGTAGACTGTGAATTCAGGGGCGTAAATTTTTACCATAATCTACCGTACAGATGTTAATTGGAATAGGAAATGAAGTCCAATATATATTTAATTTCTGAAATGTGATTAATACTTTTAATAAAAATGAAATTCTAAGGAAAACATAACTTAATAACGTTAATTCATTTATAAGTTTTTTTTTTTCTAAATTAAAGGACAACATTAATTGATGTTGTATAGATTTAAAGTTGTTGCGTAGTGATTCAATTATACACTTTTTTGACCCTGAACTGTAAAAGTGGACTGTTTTAATTTATTATTATTATTATTATTATTATTATTATTATTATTATTATTATTCTGAAATAGAAATATCGTTAAATACTCGACAAAATTAACAGCGAATAGTAATTTTTAGTTTTTCAATATAGGACAATAGGTACCACCAATTTTTCACGTGAAATTTACCCCCCTATTCTATGAAAAATCAATTAATGGTCCGATTTTCACGAAAATTTCCATAACGATTTACCTTTGGATGTAAATATGTCTGAAATAGTTTTTTCCTAAAATATATTAGGTAGGTATACCCAAAATTGGCCTAAAATCCGCTTTTGACCAAATTAATTTATCCCCCCCCCCGAAAATAATTTACCAAAAATCAGGGAATTATCGGATTTTAATGAAATTTTCAGTGTTTATTTATCACTGAATGATCTTTATAATGCATTAGGTAATAAAGGACTATTTGCTCGTAAATTCCTACCATAAAATAAACTGAACCCCCATTTTATGTCTGTGTTTTTGCAATAAATGTTTTATTTTTTTTGCACCGTTATTTTACAATACTAAATATATTTCCTTTATTTATTTTAATATTCACTTCAATGTGTATATTCTAAAAGCTTTTATTTTATGAGAATGGTTTCGTTTTTACACTTCAACTTTTTATTCGTAAATTCCTACCACAAAATGCCCAAACCTAATGTTATGGCAGGAATTTACGAGTAAAAAGTTGAATATTACTTTTTGTTGTTATTTCTTTTCTTTTTGGCTTTGGTACTCTAAAATAAAAACGTCAGATTTTAATCATCATCGACGAAAAAACAAAATTACGGTCATAAAAGGAGGATCCAATTTATGCCTAAATTGTAAAACGAGCCCCACTTTAAAACTAAACATTCTCACAAAATAAAAACTTTTAAAATATGCATATTGAAATGAATATTAAAATAAATAAATAAAATATATTTTGTATTGTAAAATAACGGGTGCAAGAAAAATAAAACATTTAATACAAAAACACGGATATAAAATGGGGGTTTAGTTTATTTTATGGTAGGAATTTACGAGCAAATAGTCCTTTATTACCATGCATTATTTATTTTATTTCAAAACTTTCTCATTTTTTTCAGGTCACTTAATTTTGACCCCCTCCTATTTTGGGGTGTAAAATCTCGGCGAGTTGTTCCTTGTTTGATACTAATTACAGTATAAATAAAAGGATAAAAGACCGAAGTTGTAAATAGAAAAAAAAAAAATTTTTTTTTTTTTTTTTAAGGGGAATATTTTATAAGAAAATAAGTATCGAAAATCGGAAAATAAAATGTAAAAAAAAAAAAAAAAAATTTTTTTTTTTTTTTAGATTTCTTTTTTTACTTATTTCGATAATTATTTAAATGGCTATTATCTTATAAAAGAAAAAATATACATCGATATTTTTTCTGCTTAAAAAAGGGGAGGGGGGCTAAATTTTCAATAGAGTTTTTCTTCAAAACGTATACTTTGTTTGACTAAAATAAGGTTTGCATTAAATAGATATTTATTTCTAGAATCTAAAAATATAACATTTTAAACTTAACATCAGAATATTTTTATTTTAAATGAATTTTATATATTAATTTTTCATAGCAAAATATTTAATTAAAGTTTTGAAATAAAATAACTGATGCATTATAAAATTCATTAATTGATAAATCAATACTGAAAATTTCATTAAAATCGATACTGAAAATTTCATACTGAAAATTTCATTAAAATCAGATAATTCCCTGATTTTTGGTAAATATTTTAGCAATCACGAATGTTACATTAAATTTGTAAATAAGCCATTACAAGCCATTTAAAAAGAGCCAAAATGGCCAAACGGTTCGAAATTGACAAAAAAAAAAATCCTTTTAAATTTATTAAAAATAAATGTAATGATATTTTTCTTTTTTTTAATGATGTTCATTATGTGACTACTTATCGTTTTAGACAAAAGTTTGACCTTAAATAATAGATTTGATTAATTTTAATTCGTTTTTAAAATGAATAGCAGACCAATTTTTGGGACTACCTAATATTAGGGGAATTTTTTTTTTTACGAGGTCTACCTATTTTATGAGATCAAAAAAATGAACCGGAAAAAAAACGATTTGTACTTTTTTTCCATAAAGATAAGAGTCTGAATAACTATATCAAAACATTTGTATAATATTCAAGGCAGTAGTTTTTGTAGAAAAAAATCATGAATTCTGAAATAAAAAGTGCTAAAGAATGTCATAATATTATTTGAAAACCTTTTTTTTTCTTTTTTTTAATTGATATGTATTATATTCTATTAAATTGTCAAGAAAAACATTTTTTTTAAAGAAATTAATTTCTAAGAGATTTTAAATCTTTTGTGTGCTTAAATAATTGTTTTTTTAATGTTTAAAAATCTTTTTTTGTGTGTACAAATCGAATTTTTCACTAATATTTAAATATAATATAACACTGAATTTTAGAATTCAGGTGAACTAAAAATTTGTCTGATCCATGATATATTAATATTTTTAAGAGAATTTAAGTTTTTTTTTATTGTTGAATAGTAATGTTTGATTTTTATAATATACGGAAGAGTAAAACTGACAATATTTGTGATACTTATTGTCTTTTCTTTGCTTCAGTTACACTCTAAGTTCAACTAAAAAAATATTCTGGAATTATTTTGAAACTACCACAAAAAAAAAAAAAAAAAATTCTTTCAAAAATCGTTGAAAACCAATAATCGGTTATTGAATATACACAAGAAAACAATTATGTCGAATACAGCCACCCATACATTTAAATATATAATTGTCAAAGAGAGATATGTAAATTTGCAGTCCCAGTTTCTACATACTTTTGCAAGTAAAACTGTTTTATTTATTTTTCAAAATAACGTAATTTTTCCCGATCGGATAATTTGATATTTGAATTAACTGTTTTTCTTTGTAACAACTCTGTATGATCATTACTTTTTTTTTGCGGGATTTTTAAAAAACAAAGTTCAAAAATATTTACTTTTGTTTATTCAGTATGTCCTAAACTGATCATGTGACCCGATTTTGGAGATACCTATAGACCAAAGATGACTTGATAAGTTTATAATCTCAATTCCCTTAAAATAACGATGCTGAGGTATTATGTTTCCTTAGTTTAATTTTTATTAAAAGTATTAATTCCAGTTCAGAAATTAGAAATATATTCATTGGACTTCATTTTACATCTGTCTGGTAAACTATTGTAAAAATTAGGTACCACTAATTTTCCCTGTGAAATACCCCCCCCCCAATATTTAACACAATGAAACTTGCATAAAGGTTAATATTATCTTAAATTTTTTGTCCATTCGAAAGAAGAAACATTAAATAAACTCCTGATTTTGAAAAAAAAAAATTTCAGCTTATGGAAATAATGAAAATTATGAACGAAAAACAATGTTTACATTTTTGCACCGTTATGACTACCGGCTTTTTAAAAAATTCTATGAAAAATCAATTAATGGTCTGATTTTCACGAAAATTTCCATAATTACTTATGTTTGGATAAAAATTTGTTTGAAATAGTTGTTTTTCCTAAAATATATTAGGGGAAATAGTTTTTTACGAGGTCTACCCCCTCCCCCCATTTTTATTTTATGAAATATGAAAAAATGAACCGACAAAAAACGAGTTTTACTTTTTTTCCTATAAAAATAAGTCTGAATAATTATATCAATGTTTTTTTTGTGTTGATGTGTGAGCTTTTTAGTAAAAGAACCATGAATACAGAATTCTGCTAAAAAAATATCAATCAAGAAATTAACCCTGTTGTAAAAAAAACAGACTGTTTTACTTATTTTTCAAGATAACAGTGAGTAATTTTTCCCCAATCGGATAATTTGATCTTTGAATTAACTGTTTTTCTTTGTAAAAACTTACGTTCATTATTTCTTTTTTGCAAGATTTAAAAAAAAAAGTTCAAAGATATTTACGTTTCTTCCTTCAATATGGCCTAAACTGATCACATGATGTATTTTGGTGGTACCTAGTAAAAATTTATGCCTTTGAATTCATAGTCTACCACCATTTATGGTCTAATTGATCTGTTTAAAAACTGTTCTTATTTGATTAGTACCAGGACCGTGTGCACCTCTTCAAAAAAACCTCTTAAACAACTACACAAAAAATATAAATATGAACGTACAATAAACCGGATTCCCTATACTTAGGCATAAAATGATCCTAGACGGGTTGACGTACCATTAAAATCAATCCATCCTGGTACCTACCCAGATTTGACCATTGTACCCCCACTCGAGAGTACCGGCCTTAAATGCTCTTAAAGGGGAAGATCAAGGTACTCATCAGAGGTGACATTTTGGTAAGGTCAAAAGTAAATGCAAATGATTTAACTGATCATCTGTAGGTTTTTTCATGTGAGATATTGAATAATCTATCATTTCTTGAGTTCTTTTCTACCAAGTAGGAGGTTATATAATAAAATAATGCTGACAATACTTAGAAAAAAAAGTCTGGAAAGATTAATGGGTTGGACATTAGATAGAATTTATCCTTAAAAATAATCTAGTTCTAGTTCTTTCAATTCATTTCAATTTCATATATTAGTTTTTTGCAAGATTTAAAAAAAAAAGTTTATGGAATTTGTTAAACTTGTGTGCAAATGAAAATATTGGTGTTTGGCTTGTAAAAATTGAACAGAAATGAAAATAAAAATTTCACAAACATTTAAAAACCTTCATTTACCATGTGTACTTGAATTCAGGATTTTTTTGGGGGGGTGGGTGGGGGCTTTAAAATTTGATATGAATTATTACAGCCAATATGAGAAAGTGGGAGGCTATCATATAACTTGTTAAATATATTTTTTAAGTTGATTTGATATTGGCTTCTACTTTTTCTTTAGGGGTGGATATTTTTATAAGTGTGAGGTGAATAAAAGGTGGAATAATATTTGTATCAATGGAGTTTTCTTTGATCTTTTGATAAAGAAAATTCATTTAATTCACTCAATAAAAATTCTTCACGTGTGCAATATATATATATATATATATATATATATATATATATATATATATATATTAGCTAAAGAAACAACTACATAAAAATATAAATGTGATTAAGCATAAAATAACCCTAGACTGGTTGGCATGCCATTAAAATCAATCAGAAAAATTGTCCACTTTTTCTTTGAATGGTTTGTTTTTGTGCTGTTTCAACAGGCAAAAGGTATCTATTTAAAATTATTTTCCATAAACATTTAGAAAAAAAAATTAACATTTTTATTATAGACAAATAGTAGTTAAAAATTTTTTTTTTTTTTTTTTTTTTAAATTTATTAAAGCAATATTTAAACAAAGCACAAAACACTTCTATTCTAGTGTGGTTTATTATTTAAAAAAAAAAGTTTATTTGTCTCTTTCTTAGAAAACATCTGCTTTTATAATTGCTGATATTTTTGTATTTTTCTGTTTCTTTGAAAGTTGAAGACATTTGTATTCTGTAACTTCTAAAAGAAAAATTGGAAATTTCCACAAATAAAATGAAAAATGGGATATTTAAATAAAATAAAATAAAAGTTCTTTCTCTAAAATATAGAAAGTAAGATAAGAGTAATTTGTAACAAATGTATTTAAACTCATTCATGAGGAGTGGGAGGTAAAGTTCATTTCTTTTTGCTATTGTATTTGAATGAAGGCCAGAGAGAAATGAAGAAATTTGATTGGTTGATTGCTGAAGAGTTCCAACCTTGGTTCTTCTTCTATAAGTAGTTTTTTTTTTTCTGGTGCACTTTAGTTAACAACAACTCTTAAATATGAATGAATGGGTAATTAATATATTGTAAAATGTCTTGTTTGTCCATTATAAAGAAAGATTCTTTGGTCTGTTATCAAATTTATCTTAGCACTGGGAATTGAACTCTAAATCTTTCTGTTTGCAATTGTAGACACCAACATAATGTAATAGTTATTGTAGGAAATGGAATTGGTGACCTAAGTTTAAATCCTGTATGAAACTGTTTGTGAATCACTTCATGCTAATACCCTTGGGGAAAGGCACAGACCTTTCTTCTCGCCCTAGCTATGGGTACATAGTAGGGCAGATTTTTTTTTCCTTGGCTAAGCAACCAGACTAAAAGGAAAATTCTGAATTCAAACCAGATTTACTCTTAGAAATTGACCTTGTGTCATATCCATCTCTTTGCAGAGGAATTGGATAAATACATACTTAGTGGTTATATTATATACAGTCTACTAATCAACTATTTGAATTTGGATACTTTAACATAATTCAATTTTGAATTGGACTAAGCATCGTCTAACAAATGTTAGATTTATAGATTAATCAATTCAGATCAAAATCATGTTCAATGGCTTGCAAGATCAATAAGCTCCCCCCATTTTTTTTCCCACTGTTGTAAATGTTAACTGTTAGTGTTTCTAAAAGGAATGCAAAGTTGTGATGATAATATCCAAGGGAAATTTGCATTGATCCCTTGTAATAAGAATTAGGGTTTCTTTTTTTTCATTTTGTAAAATGCCTTACTTGCTTAACTTTTGATCCTTTCCCCCTTATTTTCAATCTGAATGATAGAGCAGGAGGCGTGTAACCTATATAAACTGAAATAAACTGGGCATCTATATCAATGATTAGGAAGAGTTCATTTTTTTCTTTCTAGATGGTTTGATATAGAACTACCAAATTTGATATATATACACCATGAGTACCTCCTAGTAAGTAATAGTTATTGCCTTAGGAAATAGACATGATGACCAGAGTTCAAATCCTGAATGAGGTTGTTGAGATTTCACTTAGTGCTAATACCTTTGGAATCCAGCTATGGGTAAATAGTAGGGCAGACTGGGCTCTTTAACCTTGTTATGATGACTGGTCTATGAGATCAAAAGCTCTGAATTCAAACCTGTTAAATTTTGCTTAAAAATTGACTTTGTCACATCCTGCTCATGGCGGAGGGGTTGAGTAAATATATACTACTTATTGGATTCTGGCAAAGCTTTTGATATTAAGAATTAAAAAATTATTCCTTTCCTCATTAGGAAACTTGCATTGAAGAGGTGAGGGGGAGAGTCTCAAATAAAAAGCCATTATTATTCATATTTAAGTAAATATTATTAATTAGTTTTAAAGGTACTTCTAACTGGATATGTCTCCTGTTGGTGGGGCTTAGAGTATGCTAACTGTATCCTCTGCAGATGTGTAGAATAAAAATACAAACTTTCGAATCAAATCCTGAAGTGTATAGCAATCTTTACATTTTACACATCATATACCAAAATAATCCTGAAACTTTCTAATTTAACGGACATAGTGCTTCTATACGGACATAAATATTTTTAAGATTGAACCATAAATATACGAGAAATTGTGTGTTTTTTTTTTTTTTTTTTTTTTTTTTTTTTTTAAATCAATAAGGTTCGATTTGTGACGTCAGTTGACAGGGTTTTTTTCATCCGAAAGTTACGTAAATTAGAGTTTTTTCTTCAAAATCCAAACTTTCGGAGCAAATCCCGAATGGCAAAGCAATCTTTAAATTTTATAGGAAAATAATTTTGAAACTCTAATTTTATGGACAAAGTGCTTTTTTTTTTTTTTTTTTTTTTTTTGCTCCTCTTATATTTTTTTAAACAAATAGCTTTGAACTTTGCCCTTTCATATTTTCATTTCCATGGGTGCTAGAAACAAAAAAAAAAAAAGACCCATCTGTACTTCCAGGTGTCTTCTATTTGAGTGCAAAATTTCAAGAATATTGATAAAGATTAGCAACTTTGATTTTGAAAAACAAAACAGCGTGTAAAATTTATCCTAAAAAAACCCAAAAAAACGGCCATATTTTTGTTTTCAACTGTTCGACCAAAAATACGGTTTTAACTCGCTGTAAAAAATAATTCAATTGATGAAAACCGATAAAAATTACATATTTAGAAAGATTACTCTATTCTCTTTCCAACCATATAATTTTTTTAAAGATTGGTTAAGAAATACTCGAGAAATTGCAAATTTAACTGATTAAGGTCACAAATTTGAAAATGTCAGCGTTTTTCAGCTAAATGCTTGTAATGCTAGTTAAAGAGCCCAGTCTGACCTTACTATTTATCAATAGCTGGATTGAGAGTAGTTGGATGCATACTTTTCCCTATGGTATTAGCCCTATGTGAAATACAAACAGCCTCATCCAGGATTTGAACTTTAGATTCTGTGTTCATTTCCTATGATAACTTGTAGATTAATAACTGAACTGATTCTATCTGTAGAAGAAATGCATTTGGGATTTCTATAATGATTTTTATAGATATTTCATTTTTTTGTTTTGCAGAAAAAATAAGACAATAAATAATTATGCACACTTGCTTGTCATGTTGGTTGGTTGGTTTTACTGCATGTCAACCCTTGTTGGGTTATTTAATGCTGAAATCATTTCTTTCTTTTTTTTTCTTCACTTTTTTGCAACCAGTTATATTGTTTCAGGTTCAAGTAACTATTCTTAATACAAATAATTTTCACATAAATATATGGCATCAAGTATTCCTATCTAATACTGATAATTTTCAAATAGATCTATTTGACCAGTAGGTTGTGCCCTAACTTCAGATTAGAGTGGACCTGGGAGTAATGGCAATGAAAAGTTGATTACACACTCCTCAGAGCTACAGTCTGCCCTGTTGGTGGGGCTTATAATA
Source organism: Doryteuthis pealeii (assembly GCA_023376005.1). NCBI lineage: Eukaryota > Metazoa > Mollusca > Cephalopoda > Myopsida > Loliginidae > Doryteuthis > Doryteuthis pealeii. The sequence continues at coordinate 39,115,913 of CM042154.1, read as the reverse complement.
CACTGAGTTTATCCCCTATTTAGGTGTCCTGGGTATGATACTATCTAATGATGAGGCTCCAGTTCTGGTGAGTGTGGAGTACCCCTTCATAGCCATTACTCCCAGGTCTACTCTGATCCATCAAATAGATCTGTTTAAAATTTATTTGTATTTGATAGAACCATGTGCAAAAAAAAAAAGCCTTGTAAGAAACTGTAGTTTACCAAAGTCAAAGCATTCAAGTTTTGCTATGGCAGTAGATGGAAGTCATCCTCACACCTGTGGACAGGCCTGCACAATGGTGGGCATTTATTACAATTGCCAAACTACGCATTCATATGTGTGGACATGTGCTGCTTACTATATAAGCAACACAAACATTTGAGCAGCAAGTCTTGATAACACTTGTGGTGAATGAAACCTGAAGATCAGATGACTTGAAGAATAGACAGATTTAAAAAAAATGTTTTTAAAAAAATTCTCTTTCAAGCACATACAATGGATGGCGGCTTTGATCTAAAGTTGATTCCCCTATTTGATGGTACTGGTTCGGTGGTTGAGTGGATGGAGAAAGCAGAACTTATCTGCAAAATGTGCAACATAAAGCGGCCAGAGCATGTCATTCTTCTGAGGCTGACTGGAGGTGCTTTGCCATCTACCAGCAATGAAAAGGCAGATGCAAACCAAATAAAGACTGCCTTGTACACTGTCTTTGCAACAGATGAAGTCTCAGTATATGACCAGTTCACAATGCGGCGGATATATCAAGATGAATCCGTTGTCGTATATCTGGCAGGGCTACGTAGCCATATTAATTGAAATGCATTTTCTTTGTGCGGGAGGCTCACTGGGCATCTACCAGTATGTGGCTGGCTTAGACAAGTAGCTGCATTTTTGAAGTGACTGGCAAATGCAGCAATCAAAGGTTGGGATGACAAGACCTGCAACACCCTACTAAAATGCATGCTCACCAAGATTGTGACCAGAGTTCGTCAGGAGAACCCTGCAAGAGGGAACTGGTGTATGCACTGTTAGGAAATAACAGTGTGGGTTGATGCAAGCTCCCTGGCTACAGGAGTAGCATTAGAAGTTAACAGGGACATCATCGAAGATGTGTGCTGGCTGCATTAGGATTAGTTCGTGCAGCATATAAATCTTGCTGAACTGGATGTGGTGCTGAAAGGCATCAATCTGGCGCTCCAATGGAAGGCAACTATGCTGCACCTGTTGACCGATTCAGCAAGTGTGTACTGGTTGATCTCTGACACGCTGACAGGGAGGCCAAAGGTATGCACCAAAGCAGCTACAGAGATGCTAATAAGACATCAGCTCAGCCCCCTTGAAGAGTTTGCCAAATTATATGACCTAACTATTAGTATGGCCTTCGTTAAATTTAGTGCAAACTGGGCTGATTGTTTCACCAATGAAGACTCTATGTAATTCGGAAGGAGGCAGAGCCTGCGCAGACATCATGTACTACAGTTGTTGACAGACGGATTTTACCCAAATAATGAATATCCATCAGTAAAGCTGCCATCCTGGTATAAAATATACCCTATACTTTGAAGCGAGTATCCAAGGCTGCTGTCAAAGAAGTGGTGAAATGATCTGAGGCATGTTGGTCCATAGACCCAGCTCCGGTACAGTGGAAACCTGGACAGTTAAGCGTAAGAGACTCTTGTTGTTGAGTAGGAGGAATGGATGTGACCCATTTTAGTAGTTGACACTACTTTGCACTGATTGATTGTTGCCTTAATGGTTCTCCATTTGGTGCCTACTGTTTCGTCAAGACTCTACCAGCATCATCCGACAGACGGAGTCTGTATTTTAGGAATGGGGGCCACAAACTGAGATGCTCACTGACAATGGGGTGGCATTCTGCAGTAGCACATTTAGAAAATTCGCAAAAGACTGGGGTGTTTGCTTGCACTTCTTAGCAGAGAATGGCATAGTGGAAAGACGCAATTGCACTGTCGAGCACATTGTTGCCTGGAGGAGGTGGTGTACTTCTACTGAAGGATAATATGAGTCTCCACAGCCTTGCATACTCATGAATCCAACAGGTTCATATTATAATAGCAGTTCATGATGATATGATGATGCTTCTATTTAGGAATTAGTGAAGGATTCTCATTAGTATTTTCTAAGTTAGAAAATATATAAAAATCTCATTATACTGTTTTTACTGTGTTATGGTTACACACACATATGATTAAGTTTATCTTTTAGGCATCATGGTTCTAATTCCTGATAGAAAAAGGGGTTAAAATTATAAAATTTATTTCATCTCTCACCAAAAAAAAAAATTATACCTATAATTTTTTAAAAAATTTACAGAATTAATGTAATCTTTTTTAACATCTGATAAGATGTCCTCTCTTCTTACACGGCATCATTAAGGGCTTATTTTATGATGGTTAGGGAATTATACATCCATATTCACATTTTTGTACAGTTTTTTTATTCTTTTAATTAAATTTTTATTTTTATTTTGATACGACCCTAATGTACTGCCACTCTGTGTCAGAGTGAACCTGGTAGTAATAACAATGAAGGAGTACTCCATACTCTCTAAAACTGGAGCCTCACTATCAAATGCAGTCTAGTGTCATCTCGAGGACACTGTTTTTTCGGGTGGTCTTACCTCTCTGCAGAGCATGCAGTTGGTGTATTCTAAATGTTGGTGATTGAAGTATGGAACAATTGGTGAGAATCAGACTCATTAATAAGTCTGCTAGCCAAAGTTAACCATAACACTACATTGAGTCACTCCTATAAGTTGGATGCAAATTTTAGCACTCAAATCTTTCTTAGAACTGTGTGCAAAAAACTCTTAAACAACTACACAAAAAATGTGAATTCGAATGAAAACTATTCACTAACCTCAGACATGTTGACATGCTATAAAAATCAATCAATTAAATCAAATTCATCTTTTTGTATTGAAAAATTAAAAAAATGACATTTGAAAAATAATGTACTAATGGTTTACTGTGAGGGTTTTTCTAATACTTGTGCTAATGAAATATTCTATCAATTACCAGTATAAACTGTCACATGCCACTTGGAGTTTAGATGAGTGTTGAGATAACTTCCATTGCCTTGAAGGGGAATTACTCATGACACTAATAGGCAATGGGTTAAACTGGAACTGCCTAATTAAGAGTTAAATGGAACTGTATGTGTTGAGTTCTTATAAAGTAAGCCTTTTTGTTGGCTAGTGAAATAAAGAAAAACAATAGAGGGTAGCAGTGTGTATGTAGCAAATGATTTTTAGGAAAAGCTATTAAAGTTGATTTAATTTGCATCTTGTGATTCTAACCATTAGCAAGAATTCAATCAAGTTGGCAATAATAAAATTCTACTGAGCTGTGACAGTTCTATGCTTGATTTGATGGTTTATAATGGATTTTTTTTACCCCTTTGCAAGGGATACAGTCAGTGTATTAAACTCTGACAAGATGAGTTATTAATTGGATTTACAAAGTTTTTTTTTATTTTTTTTTTTTTAGTATCAAATATTAAAAAATAAGAATTTTTATTTTACATCTTCCTGATTCTATCTTAAATTTTTTTAAATTAATTAATTAATTAATTTTTTGCACCTAACTTTGGCCATAATTTCAAAGATAACGAAGAACAGAATGCATAATAAAGAAGTTTCCTGCTGAGATTCAAACATATTTTCTTCTATTATTGGGAAGTCTGGTTTTATGTTCCAAATATTTTACTCATTCTATTTGTGGAGACTTAAAATACACTATCTATTATTATTACTTACTTGAAACCATACAATTTTGCAAATTATTTGTATTAGATAGGAATACTTGATATTACATGACCGCACAAACCCCCCTTAAGAAACAACTACTCCCAAGTCCACTCTGACCTGGAATGGTAGTACCTGTTAGGGACCTATATATAGGTCTAAAAGATCCGTTTAAAAATTATTTGAGAGGGTCATGTGCAACAAAAAAAAGAAATGCTCTTAAGAAACAACTACACAAAAAATGTGAAATTACAATGAACGGGATTCCTTAGCCTCTAGGCATAAAATAACCTTAGACAGGTTGACATACTGTTAAAGTCAATCATTCAAATCCTTTACCAACTCGGCTACAAGAACATGAATAGTCTTACAGAAGTCCAAAGAATACCTATAAAGTTGTTTGATACTTAAAAGTTGTTTGATACTGAAAACACTAACAAATAAGATACTGATTAATCAGAAATGGGGTCCCCCACCCCATTTCTGATTAATCAGTATCTTATTTGTTAGTGTTTTTACATACTAGTACTTTGAAGAGTTTAGTTTAAAAGGTTGAACAATTTTAAAGTATTTTTCCAACCTAAAACCAAAAATCATAAATTATGACAGTTGATGTTTTGAAAAATTTATTGGTTAATTTTCACAATTTCTTTCATGTGATAAATTCTTATGTACCATGATTTCTCAGATTTTTAACCCGAAAAGCTAGGTGCATGCTATACATGAGAACTAAATATAATCCCCCCTCCACCCCGGCCACATGCATTGCCATATTTGGGACAGCATGACTGATAAGTTAGATCTATGAGGCAAATTAATTAGTGCGTAACAAACACATTGTTACACTTTTGTGTGAACATGTCCTTGCCTTTGTCTTAAATGCTGTGGAAATTTTGTGTTTTGAAATATTGTATAAACTGTATAAATTCTTATTTTTAGTTGATACAAACTGGTTAAAAAGTTGAACAAATGTTAAATTTAGTATAAATTTAGTGGCTACAAATTAACCCTCCCTCTAAAACAAACCATTTTTTCAGAATTTTGTAGCCAAAAGTTAGGGGTACATATTATAGACAAATGTCTTATACATGACTAATTATGGTATTAATAAAGTGTTCATAAATTCTTGACACCTTTTCTTTTGAATTTGCTGTTCCTATTTGAAGCCATTGTAATACTGATGGTTTTAATATATATTTTTTTCTTAACACATTGCATTCCATACCTATTCATTGTGAAATCTTTGACCACTGAGAAACTTTCTGTCCTACTTCTCATAAAAAGAAATACATAGTGTGTGTGTGGGGACCGATATTCAATGTGTATCTGTTATCCCTACAATTGGCTTTTTCTCCTTCCATAACAGCTAACTTCTCACCTTTCAAGATGGAGCATATATTTACTTTGTGTCATTTTACATAACTTTATAGTTAATAGAATTGAAATCAATACAGAAGGTTCATATCAAGAGCCTGGAACTCTACTTCCAGATGTTCTTAACTGAAAACTGCTTACATTACTTTTGTCTCTCTATATGTGCATTTGTTTCATTGTAGTTTAAGAAAAGAATTGGGAAATTTCAGTTAATCTCATTTATCTATTAACAGGAAATACCAAACTTGTTTTTCTTTTTGTTTTTCCTTTTATAGCTTGTGACACACTTTAAAACATCAATATTTTTTTTTTGCTCGCTTTGTATCTAAATTAAAAAATGTATTTGTACATTTTTGATTAAATTTTTTTAAAAACCAAACATTAGTAACTATCAAATAATGTTTAAACAGATCTAGTTGACCCATAGATGGGACTCAACAGGTACTACCACACTGGGTAAAGGCATCCCATCATGGTTAGCAAGATAGTGTCGCTGATCCATGATAGTGAATTTGATTCTCACTGGATGCTCAATATTTGCAACCTTGTGTCACATCCTACCCATGGTGAATGGGTTGGGTAAATACCTACTACCATTCTGGGTATAAATGCCCTAATAATGAAGCTGTAGTTATGGAGTGTGGTGTACCCCTTCATTGCCATTACTCCCAGGACCACTCTGATCCACATTGGTAGTACCTGTTTGGGTCTCATCTTTGGGTCAAATAGATCTATTGAAAAATTTGTATTTGATAGGACTGTGTGCAAAAAAAAAAAAGAAAAAAACTCTTAAGAAACAACTACACAAAAAATGTAAATATGAACGTACAATAAATGCAATTTCCTAACCTCAAGAGATGAAATAATCTGAGAGATTGATTGATTTTAACAGCATATTATTCATAATCATGATTTTATTACCAAATGCAACAGTTACATTGTTGGGAAGTGTAAAAATTACATATTTATCCTTTTGCACCTTTTATATCTATATTTATACTTTAGTTTGTATAGTTGTATTTTTTTTTTTTTTTTTTTTTTTTTTTTTTTTGTGGCTCCTCAGCATTTGAACCTTATGTATTGAATGTTGGCCTCCTTTGATCCCTGAAAAAGTTGTAGTCCATGTAGTGATACCCACCGGCTGGCAAGTGGTTTAAAATTTAAGTTATGGGGCATCCAGAAGGCATTAACTTTGGAAAAATCTCATGCATTTTAACACCTATAAGGGAGACAATGTTAAGTTATTCTAGTTAATCATATTTAATATGTAAATTATTTTTTTTTATTAATATAGACATAACCAATTTTTACCACTAAATTTGATGCCCCAGAGTAGAAAAACCTTAAGGATTTGTATTAATTTTGATTTTGCTATAAGAAATTTGGTTTTATTCAGAGGAAAAAAAAGATTTAAAAAAATTTTGACATAAAAATCATTTTTTTTATTTCAAATAGTAGTAAAAAAAAAAAAAAAAAAAAAAAGCCCCAAAAACTTTAAAAGTCATGTTTACATATTGTGTAAGGCTTGTGGCAAAAAATTATTCTGTAATTTGAACCCCCACAAAAACAATATTTATTCAATTTTTGAAAACTGGAGCTCCTTAAGTCTTTATAATGGTATCATATTGATCAAGAAAATTAATCAACATGTTATTGAACTTCAACATTGTAATGAAACTCAAGATCAAGGTATCCCAACTAGTTCTAAATAATCTCAATGAATACACATTAGTTATAAAACAGCAGACAACATAAAGGAATAGATACTTGAATGAGGTTAGTTTATTATATGCTAGTCAAACACTAATCTTTAAATACATTATTGTCACCTGATTGGAATTGTTGCAAAAAAAAAAAAAAAAGTTTAGGTTGGTATCTTTTATAAAATGCTATTTCTCAGAACACATAGACTAGTGGATAAGGAGTTAGTATAAGACAGTTCAAAATGTCATTTATCTCTAGACTGCAAGTTCAATCCTGGTCAGGGGGCAGCAGTAACATAGAATAATAATAATAAACACAGCTTAACACCTGTACCCCAGCTATAGTTAAGCGGAATGAGAACAGGATACCCCCGTGGACTGAATAAAGGGTTAGGTTCAAAGTTCCGTTATGGCTCCCAATTACGGCAAGAAGGTTCCTGAGTTCGAAAAGAAATACCTGAAGAAGGCCAGAGGGCACATCGGCTGAAACGTTGTACAGATAACAATGAAGATGAGGACAATAGTCCGAATAATTAAAATAATACTAATTTTATAAAATGGTCTGGATTTCTTAGATAAAGGTAAAAAGAAAAAAAATCTGAATGGAAAAAAGACTAAAATTTTAATTTTAACTTAAAGTGGATAAAATATTTCAATTCTAAAAATACTGACCAAAATGTTACTTTAAATTTAAAAAATATAAAATTCTCAAAAGTTTATGAGGAAACTATTTACACTACTTTGTAGGGCATCCCATCATCGTATAATGGTTAGCAATCTAGTCTCACATATTCGTTACAACTGAATAGCGAGTTTGATCTTTCTTTGCAACATTGTATCACATCCTACCCATGGTGAACAACAATAACTACTTTGTAGTGAGTGCATCGAAGCTTTTAGATTTTACAAGTATTACATTTGTTTATTGATTGACTGATTTTTAATGACATGTCAATCTATTTAGTCATTTTATGATTAGAGGTTAGGGAATCTCATTCATTGTACATTCATATTAACATCTTTTTTGTGTTAAAGCTGTTTCTTAAGAGTTTTTTTATTTTATTTGCACATGATTCTATCGAATAATTTTTAAACAGATTTAGTTGACCCATAGATGGGACTCTAACAGGTACTACCACACCGGGTAAAGGCATTCTATTGTGGTGTAATGGTTAGCAAGATAGTGTCGCTGATCCATGATTACTGAATAGTGAATTTGATCCTCACTGGATGCCCAATATTTGTTACCTTGTGTCACATCCTACCCATGGTGAATGGGTTGGGTAAATACTTACTACCCTTCTGGATATATTGGCTTAGTTTAAGTTTATCTAAGTGAATTTACTTTATAATTATCTTTGGACTAGGGTGCCCTTCTCTACAGTCCTGGCTTCTATCATTAATACTATTACTACAACTTGGTAATGAACACTTTATGAATAGCAATATTATTATATCATTGTTAATAGAATAATATTTATGGTATAGTGCTAGTATATAAGTTAGTATTCAATGATTATTTGCGATACTATTGTTTGCTGGTTAATGAGTATAGTCTACTTAGCAGTATTGTAACATTTTTAAATCAAGTTAGTTTATTTTCTTAAGTGCATTCTCACAGGGTTCCCCATACTTCTGGCCTTGCTGCAACTAAGGAAGTTTAATAAATAATGATATGCATGTTGTTTTTAATGTGTGATGTAAATTTTGATTTACAATTTTCAGTAATGATAGTACAGAGGCATAGTTGGGTAAGAGGGATATTTAACCCTCACTTCCGACTGCTAATGGACAGGAAAGGCACTAAAAAGATTGGTAAATGGTTCATTTAGTGTATTTCTCTATTGACATTTAAATCTCATAAAATATTGGCAGGTAACCTCTCTCAATGAGCCATGCCACCGAACCCTCTAAATTTTTAGCTACACCCCTGTTGTAGTTCTTAATGATATTAACAAATGATTATGAATGTTAGATATTGAGAGTTACTACTAAAATCAGTGTTGTAGAAAACAAACTGCTGTTTTTTTTTTTTTTATGGAATATTCAAAGATTTTGTTATTGAAATCTACATTTAGTGGTTAGTGTGTAAGTTTTGCTATGTTACAAACTTTATAAACATTTCCAAGTTATGGTAAATATCACAAAAGGGAAAAAAGTGACTTCATTGTTCTAAGGAAGGAAATTATTCTCTATTTTCTGTTATTCAAAGTTTCAAACCCTTTTTTTTATTTGAGTAAATAAAACATATAGTTGTTATGTATGTACATTTGAATATACATGAAATTATGTGTAGACAATAGTGTCACTCAAATTGGATGTGCACATGAGCTGTAGATTATAGTAGGTATTTACACAACCCGTTCTCCATGGGTAACACAAGGTTGCAACTATGAGGAATCTAGTGAGGATTGAACTCACTATTCATTAAATGGATATGTGAGACTAGCTTGCTTACCATTACACCATTATGAGATGCCCAAATGTGAATAACAGTATTTTGAACTGAAGTTGATTACACACCCTTCCCTAAAAAAAAATTATGATTGCACTTGCATATGTTAAAGAAACAGTCTCCTTGATTTTTACACTTCACAATATGAAGATGCAATAAAAAACAAAACAAACATATTCAATAGCCATTTTATTCTATATTTTAGTTGTCCAGTCTGCCTCTTCACAGTTTAACTGATTTCCTTCCTCGCTGCTTCTTACCAGGATTGAACCCATCAGGTGCCATTCAATATAACATCGGAGAGACCTTCACCTTGAGTGGAGTTAGCACATGTTGCGCTTAATAGGTCGGCTGGTTTTATGGGGGGAGGGGGAGAAAACAAAAAAAAAGCCCTATGTAACAACTCCTAACCCACATCAGGTGATGCATTAAATCCCTTACCCCCTCCCATTTCTCCCTAGTGACAAGGAGAAGCAGGCTTTCATAAACGAGACTTCAGACATTTCTTTTTAACACACACACACACATATATATATATATATATATATATATATATATATATATATATATATAAAATGAAAAAGTGAGGGAGGCAAAGAAGAAAATACTCCCCCTGCCCTCATCATCCCTAATACTTGTGCAAATCCCAAGATTTTACAGATGTTTTCACTTAAATTAAAGTGAATTAACTTTCTTCATTATTGTATCCATGTACAAAATGAGTTTTACTACATTTTCACTATTTAATATTCATCATCATAATTTCCTGTAGATTGTGATTCTTCCAACACAAAGAAACTATGGTTAGTGATGATTTTACAACAAAATAAAACTACATAGGCCATTATTTGGTAAATAATGGAAATACATTTTTATGTTCAATATTAGAAAGATATCCAGTGAGAAAATTAGTTGATAACTAAAAAGAATATTATTTGGAAATTAATAGTCAAGCCTGGTTTAGTCTTGTCATTGAGTAGAAATTGAACTCACTAATGAATTTGTTGGGGGAGACAAGCTTGCAGTGGTATACATTCAGTTTTGGATTGGGGGGGGGGGGAGCAAAATTTTATGCAGCTTGGGTTTTGTCTAGATTTTTAAAATTTTATTTAAAAAACAAATATTTCTGCTATTAATCTAATTTTCTCTTAATTTTTATTGTAGGATTTCTTATCAAATTAGTTTTATCATTGATGTTTTTTAATTGACAGATTAAAAGAACTTCCCAACTTCCAAAGATGATCTTAATCTTCAAATTTATCTTTTTAAATTAATTTTATTTTAAAAAGTTTGGAAACTTAAGAAATGCTGCATTTATCTAAAGATTCTATGTCTATGTTTGTTTGTACAAAGATCAGAAAAGTTCAATAAAATCCACACCCTATTTTTGTCCGAGGGGGTTAAAACACATTTACCTTTCATTTTCCATAAGAAAAGCTAAATAAAAATACAATAAGGGTATAAATCAATAATATATTAAAAAGTTGATTGAAAAAAAAAATGATTAAAAGATAAAACAAATTAATAAAACACAAAACATAATAAAAAGCTAATAAAAAGCAAATATACAAACATAGTAAACAATTTCAAAAGAAGAATATATAAAGAATAAATTGCAATAAAATAAATATATAGACAAAGATTTTTAATAATTAGTATATGAATATAGATATGGGATTTATTTTTAATTGCTAGGCAATGATTAAATTACTTTTTGTAAAAAACAAAGTTTAAAAAATCGTACTCGAACCATCATTGCGCTCTGTTAGAGGGACTGAGAATGCCCCGACTGTATCCCCTGCAGAAAAGGGTCTTGGGTATGACACTAAACTGCCATCTGAAGGGAAAACTTTAGGTCTGTGGAGTGCCATTACTCCCAGGTTCACTCTGGCCTGGAGTAGTAGTACCTGTTAGGGTACTAATGACCATCGGTTCTCCCATTAGATATGGGTAAATAGTAGGACAGACTGGGTTCTTTAGCATTGGTTAGGCAAACAGTTTAAAAGAAGGAACATTCAAACTAGCTTTACGCCACTTAAAAATTGAGATTGTTCCCATCCTGCCTGTGAGGTTGGATAAATACACCTATGTGAGAACATGGGGTTAAATGCCCATTCTAGATGAATAGGTATTTACAAACTTATCTCTTTACTGTTTTTAAAAATGAGTTTGAATTTAATAAACTTTCAAACATTAATTGATGTGATCTTTTAATTTTTTATTTCTAGCTTTACATCAGATGACTGACTTGAAAACTGCCAATATTTTTCTATCTGTTGGATAATTTAAAAGTTTCCATGAGGGTTGGGATTGACTCCTTGTATAATAGTAGATTATAAAGTATAGGACACTAGCTCCAAAGTTTGGAATTCTCTTCTGTAAACTATAAATTTGTGTGTGATCCCTAACTTACTATCCTTAATGTGTACTGGGTTTAGTTGTCCATTGTCTGTATCTCCTGCAGAAGGTTAAGAACCTCCACATATGTCCACCAAAATAAAAAATAAAATAAAAGGACTGCTTTGGTATGACACTAAATTGCATCTGATGGTGAGGCTCCAGTTCTGAACTCTGTCACTTTGTTCTTTCTTAAATGATAATCATTACACCATAAATGCTTTCCAATCAATAATTTAACTTGAGAGAAAGCTGGAGATTAGTAGGGGAATATTGATGTAGACCTTAAAATCAGTGAATCTTAGTTTTCATCTGAAAATAAATAATAAATAAATACTTTTAAAATAATGCCTTATTTGGTTTTCCTTAACATTTGATAGAATATTTTCCACTAGAATTTGTTACTTATTTGATTAATGAAAATCATTCCCAAATGTTTTTGATTCATTTCAATTTTTTTTTTTTTTAAATTAGATATTTTAATGAGCAGAAAAAATTATTTCTTTATTAAATGCAACATAGTTATTCATAACCACAAGAAACCAAGAAGATTTTGTTACCCTTCAGCATGGTCAGTTTTTTCCTTTGCATGGACCACCCGAAAAAATAATTCAGGATGAAATACCTGAGATAAAGGTGTTTCTATTTTAGGGGTCATTTGTTGGAAGTCTCTTTAATCCTTTACCTTCAATATATATAAATGTTGTGGGGGAGAAACAGATACTAAAACATTAACCCTGGGTCATTCCATGTCAGTTCACTAGGGCGTTACACCCACCGACACCGAATTCCCTGAAATTTGGCACAAATGTTCCCCTTCATGAGTTAGGAAAGTGTGCCAAATTATTTTGTCCTAAACCTTACCATTTCGATTTTAGAGGGGGGATATAATTTTCCTATTTTGCCTCAAAATTAAGGCCGTGCGGTGTTGCAAAATCTCAGTGTTTTTTAAAAATTAAAAAAAAATACTTTCATACATTCAATATTTCTGAAATTTGGTATGTAAGGCAATAACCCTATACCTGATAGAAAATTTTATTTTGCCCACCCAAATGCATGACTCCAAAATCAACAACTTTTCACCTATGTAGCTTACGGTCAGTCTCTCGAAAATATGTCCTCTTCAATTTTCATATATTTTTTCTTAATATCTGTATCTGCCTAAGTTCATCAAAGAATTTTGTGTGGGAGCAAAGTTTACTTTAGAAGATATGAACCTGCCAAGTTTAGAGTTTTTTTCCTATGTACGTGCAGGATTTCAGTGAAAGATTATAATTAAAGACAATCATCCTAATGCTCCATGAACTTCAAATGTTGATATTGTGCTCAGTGACTTCTTAAACTATTCAATAATATTGTTTTTATTAATATATTTTGCAGATATTGCTTTTTTTAAATTTTTTTTTTTTTTTTAAATTTTTTTTTTTTAGATAGTCTTTAACAATTGGTAAACATTGCCTCAGACATGATAATTAGCAGTGCATAGAATATTTGTAGATACCACTAATATGAAGCAACAAACATATCCTAAACAACAAATTTCACTGTTTTTCTTCAGTTCCAATAGAGAAGTCATATATTAGGTCATAGTTTTCATCTTCACTACATTGTTTCATGGCTATTTTATCTCTGATGAGTGGAATAAATTGATGAAAACTTCTTGTTCCTTGGACTGTGGATGCATTTTTTGAATCTCATGTTGAGGCTCCTCTTTGCTTCCTCAACTTCCTCCTTTTCAACCAGAATGAATTTGATACCTTCAATTGCAGATCTGCAATATTCAAACATAGATTTTTGGAAAGGATTTCTTTGGTAGTTGGTCTTCGGAGACTTTCTTTTGACACTATCCTTTTTACTGTCCCACCTATACCATCACATGGTTGTTTACCATGACTTGTTGCAAAGAAATTCCATTTTGTATTGAGACTCAAATATTTCTGATGGTTGCAAAATTGGCAAAGTTCTTGTATTGCGCTGTGCAACTATCAGTAAAATACTCACTATTTTTTATATTTGGCAAGGTAGGCCTGATTACCTCAATTTTTTTTTCTGTACCATATAAACAAATGCTACAACATGTGAGTTGTCACTCGACATAATGCAGAAACAATGATTTTTGCATTGCATTTTCAAGTTTAAAGTAGAGTACCACTGGATGTAAAGTACATTGTGAGGTACTCCAATGAAAACTCTGGATTTCATCTTGAACTACAAATTTGTAGTTCTTGACAAAATCTCCCAGGAACAAAACTTCACAATCACTAATCTCCTCCTTTCTTTGCTTTAAGTATCTAGATTGTGATTTAGCCAATTAAGAATGAGGTGCTAATTTATTCAATTGCAAAACAACTAAATAAATGTAAGCTTGACAGGTTTCCTTTTCTGTTGTCAATCAGTCAGTTGTTATCCATTGGGAGAACATTTTTTTTTTTCAAGCTGCCCTGATGATTTAGGACAATTTGGCCACCTATGAATCATACACTCTCTGCTACTGGTATTACAGACAATATATTTCAAGAGATCATGATATGATACATTCAGTGGTTCCAGTAATAATTTCATGTTTTGTTGGATGGTACATACACATACGGCATGTGTACCTACACTTCCAGCAAGGACAGCATTTCAGCCTTAGACTACAAAATTTTGAAAACTCCAAGGATATTATCAGGTTCTGTTCCTTGAATGGTCTGAAGAGCTCATTTAGGTTGCATAAGATGAGTCTTTTCTGCTGATGAATATTATGTTTAATACTAACATAGTCTTTCCTGCCTGGCATCAATCGAGTATATTCATCATCTTGGTAAAATGCTTCCACTAGCTGTGCAATATTAGCAGGCAAAGACTTGCCCCCTTTTGGTTCTGGCACAGCTAAAATACCTCTTATGAACACAATTTGTGAGCCTGGTGTACAATGTGTTCTGAAACTCCAAACACACAACTTTTTTGTGTGACCAGTTGGTAGGGGCAAGTGTCAAGATTTGTATTTTTATGTTAGTTGATTCCGCTCTCTTCATTTTTGCTACAAGAAGCTTTATCATTTTATCAAAGTACTTAGCTTTATCTAAAATCTCATTTTTGAATTTCAAAGCCTCATCATTCAACAGCTCAGAGTCAACATTTAATGACCTGCCTACTTTGGTCTTTATACATTGCAATGTAGAAGAATGTTTTCTCTTACCTAAATGAGCTTTTCCAGAGTAATGAAGTCTTTTTGTTTTCATTAGAGAAATTCCAATCACAGAGAAACATTCATTGATATTTCTCTTCTCTGTTTCTGCAGAAGTACTTGTATCAAGCTTTTTCATTGCTGATCTGATACATGTCTTGGTTCTTCATTATTACTACTCTTTTCTGATTCTGCAGAAGTGCCTGCTTCAAGCTCTTTTATTTCCTCATCAGGAAGAAGTTTGTGGATTTGTATTTGACAATTAGGGCAGAGTTTCTTGACTGGGATTAGTACCAACTTAGCCTTTGCCTTGTCTGCCATCTCCAATGAAATTGGTTTCAAACTGCCTTTAATTTGCTTTTTATGATTTTTAAATGGAATACAACATCTCTTTTCAAACCATTTATATTTAGTCAACAAGGTCTGTTTGTGATGGCAATAGATAGTCTGTATTTTATCCTCATCACAATCCTGTTCAGTGGCAATAAGCTTTATATCCATCGCATCCAACTGATCAATTGGAATCACTCCAACCTGTTTATCATGGAATAACATTTTCAACTGTTAGCTCAATACAAATAGAACAATAATTTTTGCCTCTAAAACCATCTTTCATTCTTTCTTTTCAATAAAAACGTTATTCCAGTGATGAGGAAGTGAAATCTGTAGTTAAGTGGCTCAAAGAACAGTCAACAGAATAGGGATACATACTCTCATTTGAAGGTGGAACTTTGCTATTGAGAGAAACAGTGACTGTGGGAAAGTAGGGAGGTGATCCACAGAGGACCAACTTCATTTTAATTCATGATACATGTTCCTGTGTCAGTAATTATACCTGTACTAAACAAAATGGCATTACTTTTTGAATCGCCCTCATATTTATTTTTTATTTATTTTTTTTTAATTGATGAAAACAATATTATTCAATTGTTTAAGAAGTCACTGAGCACAATATCAACATTTGAGAGTTCATGGAGCATTAGGATGATTGTCTTTAATTATAATCTTTCACTGAAATCCTGCATGTACATAGGAAAAAAACTCTGAACTTGGCAGGTTCATATCTTCTAAAGTATCTCACTTTTTCTTTATTATTCTCATAGGTTTTCTTTTTATGTGGCTGCAATTTTTAGCAGAATTTTTATATACAAAACTGAGTTATTAAAAAAGAAAAAAAAAATTCTGATATGGCACCTGTATATAAAAAAAAAAAAGAAAAACTGCTCTGACATGGGAACCATGGCTCAGTGTATTTAACCAATAATTGTGACAATACCTAGAAGTTCATATAACTGGATGACCTGAATTTCTACACTGTAATCCTTTTTAAAATGTTATTCTATATATGAATTATTTTTAAATTTAAAAATTTTTTTATTTTTAATTTTTTTTTTAATTTTTTTTTTTGATTAAAAAAAATGTTTTTTGTTGTTACTCATATCAAATTGCCTATAAAATGTAATCTGTTATGGAGGCACTTGTGGTCATAGGAAGTGAACTCAGCTACCAGAGTTCAAATCTGGAACGGGGCTGTTTACATTTTCATATACTATTTAAATGTATGAATCCAACTATTTTTCCTTCAGTTATGTGTAAATAGTAGGGCAGACTGGGCACTTTAAACTTGATATAACAACTGCTTTAGGAGAAGAAAACTCTGATTTCAAACCAGTTTTAGACCTGGAGAGAAATGGTCTCTACTAAATTATTCCTGCTCAGAATCATACTATGATTAGTAGCACCCTCATGACCAAACCAGGTTATGTGATTAGTGAATCTGAATAATAAAAGTCTTGAATACTTGTGCTAATTAGGTTGTAATTCTGAAATTTGATATGGTTTAATTGTTTGCTAAAGTTTTGGGTTTCATTTTGATGCTATATAAAATCTAAGTTAAATGTTTGCTGCATAGTGTAACTAAGAGAAAGATCATCCGACTCATACACAGTTGCATTTTTTATTTATTTGTTGAGTATATTTCATTTGGACAAAGACATTAGGGATATTAAATTACTAATGATTTCGAAGCATTTTTAATGTCTTATTCTGAATGATGTCCTGCATATGACACTGAACTGCATCTGATGGTGAGGTTCCAGATCTGGGGATATGGAGAACCCTTTCATTGCTATTAATTCCAGGTTTGCTCTGAACTGGGGTGGTAGTATGTTAGGATCCCATCTATGGGTAAAATAGATCTGTTTAAAAATAATTTGTAGTTGATAGGACTGTGTGCACCTCCTTCCCCCGGGAACGAGGACTTTAAAAAAATACAAAAAATGTTCATTTAAATGAAGATGACTCTTTGACCTCTAGGCATAAAATAACCCTAGATGGGTTGATATGACATTAAAATCAATCATTATTCTGAATAAATTAACTTATGATATTTCTTGAAATATTTCAAGTTTTGACTTGGTAATTTTATTTCTTGGCAGGATCTCTATTACACTTGTGGGATTTTTCTGAAATATTTCCTTTCTTTAAGTACAGTTTCAATTAAACACTTGAAAAACTAATTTAATTATTTTATCTTGGAATTATTCTTATTGAATTAAGTAGAAAGTTTAGTGTTATTTAGTCTGATTTTTGTATTTTTGTTTTTTCCTTTCTAAATTTAAAAAATGTTTTTTTCAAAACCTTTAATTGGTATCAGAGTGGATTTCCACATATAAATTTTTTCTCTTTTTGCAATACAACTTATACAACATACTTATCATACAACATCTATTTTCTCAATTTTGAGTAATTGTACTCAAACTGGAAACAGCCTAAATTTATTTGGGTAACTTTGATGTAAATGAAACTAATTTATTCAACCAAATTAAGAAATCTTGTTTTGTAAAGGAAACAAAGAAAACTGGTTTTATATATATATATATATATATATATATATATATAAAGAAAATTTGAAAAAACACGTAAATTGGGATGAATTTAATAATCGATGTTTAAAACATTTCGGTTACATTAAACCTTCATCAGGATGTCTCTTGGGGTGAAGAAAATGATGGATGTTTTTATATGTGACAGGAGATGAAAATCTTTTTAGTTATATATATATATATATATATATATGAGGTAAAAATAAGGAATGAAGGAACAAAACTCAGACAAAAATGTGTAGTATATTTCGCTGGAGTAATGACCTCCGCTTCTGCTTTTTTATATATATATATATATATATATATATATATATATATATAGTTTGTTTCTTTATAGTATCATTGAAGCATTGTGTGTGTGTGTGTGTGTAATATAAAGATTTTGAAGGCAATTTACAATGCAATATGTGTTGAATTTATTTAAAATTTATATATATTAATTATTATATATATAAACTTTAAAAACAAACCCATGGATATATAGCATAAAAAAACTTTAAAAACCTCACGATTGATATGAAGTTAATGCAATTACCCAACCCCTCTGTCACTAGCAGGATGTAACACAAGGTACAACTGGTTTGAATTCATAATTTTCCTTCTTGAAACTGGTTGCCATACGAAAACTAGAGAACCTAATCTATCCTACTATTTACCCATATTTTTGGTGCCCCTCTGTTGTGATGGTCAGTGGAGAGTTTGTTGTACAGTTTGATTTTTGAGCAGGTGATTATCTAGGAGATGTGTCCTCCTCAGCTTTAGTTAAAATCAATCATTTTAAATATTTATTACCAAAAAGAATCTTTTCATCTTTTTTCAAAGTCTTCATCTTAAAAAAATAAATAAAACAAAACACAAATACACCCCCCCCCTTCCCCCGAAATATGTTGACTTTTATGTTAAAATAAGTTTTATCAGTTTTATAAATTTTTAGTTAAATCATTTTGATAAAAATTGTATACACTCGTGTATCGTATGACTTTTTGATACCTAAATTTTAGCCAAATATTAGGGGTTGTACTATATGCAAGATACAAACTTTGTGTGTAAATAGTTGGGCTATTTACTAGGCCTAGGCCAATTGGTATGCCTACAATTTTAAGTGGCAAAAGTCAACAGCCCTGGATAGTATCGGATGATACTCAAGTATATATGGTACAATGATTTTTTTTCTTTTATCTTTGTGTTTTTTATGATAATGTCTGATTTCTTTTGGGTTATTATTCTTCATTGTATAAAATCTATTTGACTAGTTGAATGTGACATCCTATGATCAATTAGAATAAAACTATATCTGTCTAAGAAAGGGTTAAATTGAATATAATTGACTTCTTTTTAATTAAAACATTGAGTAATAAAGTCCCAACTTTGTTATGAATTGTTTCTTCTCTCTTTACAATCTCTTCTTCTATTCTTTCTTCGTATTGAATTACATTTGTAAATGTTGTTGTTCCAAATTTTGACACTACATTTCTGACTCAATCGGCCATTTTTGTTAAGCATTTAAAGTTTTTAAATTTTGTTTTAGAAGTGAACAAGACTAAGATAATTTAGGATTCTATCTTATCATTTTCTGATTTTTTGTTTTGTTACTCTTAGCTTATTAGAGGTGATTAATGTTAATTATTTTGTCCCCCCCCCCCATATATTTAATTTAGGAATGTCATGGTACATCTGTCATCTTATTACTCGGAAAAGAGATATCGTTCAGCATTGAAATCTCACATATACCTTAATATGTTTATAATTAAGAAAGTGTTTTTTTTTTTAAATTTTACAAATTAAGTGATATAATTCAATAATTGAACAAAAATCAATCAATTTCTATAACTCTTCACAGTAAAGAAACATAAAGTAAGTAAAAATAAGCTAATGTTAGTTATTAGCTTCTTTGTTATAAATTAGGCTGATACATTTCATCAGCAACAAGCAATTAAGAACTAAATTTAAACTTGTCATATGTAAAAAGAAGTTTTAGAAAAATAAAATTGTTTTAAAAAATTCACAAGTTTAGTTTCCATTTTTAAAATATTCCAATCAAAAACAATTGCTAAAATAAATAAACATTTTAATACGTAAATTCTTTGTGATTAAAAAAATAGGAGGATGTAAAAAAAATCATCCCTACCTAATAAAACCAATTCTAACACCAAAAAGTATTAGTTGTAAAAAGAAAACTTAATTTTTTTTTGGGGGGGGGGAATCATGAAAATGTTCCAAACGGTTTTTTGTTCGCTTTCCTTATACTGTTTTAAATGTAAAAGAAAAAAAGAGACATTGTAATACGAAACATCTTACATTCTTAATTCATAGCTACTTTTTATTTTACATATTTTTTACTCAGTAATAAAGAAAAAACGTTAAATAAATACATTTGTCACTAACTCAACTGGCAATTAAAAAGTAATCTTTTAGAAAAATAAAATTATTCCAAACCACTCAAGATTTTAGGGTTTAATTTTTAAATAATTGTGAGGTATTTACACAAGACCGCAAGTTGGGGCATCCAGTGAGGATTGAATAATGCTATTCATCCAATCCGTTTGCCACGAGTAGGATGTGACACAGGGTAGCAAGTATGGGGCATACAGTGAGTACCGAACTCGCTATTCAGTAGTAATAGACCAGCAAGAAGAGCTCGACCTGTTCGCCATGGGTAGGATTTAAATCAGATGCAAGTATGGGGCATGTAGCGATGAACAAACTCGTTATTCAGTAGTAATGGATCAAACCAAGGGCTACCTTTTTTTTTTTTTTTAAAAATTTAACCAAAAATGAAATTGTAACGAATAATCATAATTTTTAAAATTCTTAGCCTCTTTTATTGGTACATTTTTAATAGGGTAAAAATTCTTAGGAATTAAACATACATTTTCTACCATTGTAACTCAATAGCCAAGGAAGAACTTGCATTTATAAAATAAAATTGTTTCAAGCCACTAACGAGTTTAGGGTTACATTTTTTAATGATATTTTAAATGTAGGTATTTACTCTACCCGTTCATCATGGAAGTAAGGTCTCCAACAATGCAATGGGAATGCAGGGAAACTGTTTGTGCGGCTATTGGTAACACAGTTGTTTATTTTGCATGTGCCTGTCCCCAGTGTGTGCCTCGCTGCTATGCTCAGTCTTGGCTTGGCAGTTGTTTCTGATGGAGTTCCCGATTGATGCTAGTGCGGAATGTGAAGTTTCCTCAGTTATTTAGCTTTTGAACACAAAAGGCATTAAACAAATTTTATTGCCAATTAGCGGAAATGTTTGACGAGTCATGCATGGATGTCAAAAACGTCTGTAATTGGTGTAGGAAGTTAGCAATGATGACAAGTTTTAATACTTCCTCAAAGACATGGTGGCAAACTGGTATGGCATGGAGATACTAAAACTGCCACAGTGACTACAAAAATGCAATGACTGAAATGGCAATTATGTAGAAAAATAGATACATATTCAAACTTTAAAATGATGTAAACATCATTGACAATAAATGTTTTTGTGGGATTACTGTTGTATAAATAATGCCACTCCCTTACTTCTATGATAAGAACAGCAAAACAATAATAAAGGAAAGTGTTTTGGTGAGACTCACTCACATCCATTTTTGCAAGAGTGAGTTACTATTAAAAACAACTGAGATCAAAATGAAGAAAAATACTAATCAAAATTAATTATTGACAATGCTTCATTTAAAAATTGAAGATAAATAGAATTTGGGATGTAATTTAAATCATATTCTTAAGACAAATACAATTATTGTATATTGAATGAAAATATTACCACTCCCTCATCTTTTTGATTACTTTTCATAAAAGCAGTGTACCCTGTTGACAGGGCTTGTAACATGCTGACTGCAACTCCTGCAGAATAAGAGCTTTTTCACTTCTCCTGTGAGGAGTCACTTCTTCATTGTTATTACTCCCATCTCCTCTCTGAACCAGATTGTTAGTACTTGTTAGGTCTATTTTGCTACATAGATGGAACTATCTGAAAATTAATTTTATATAGGAATACTTAAAACCATGTGCAAACAAATGATTGGAATGTTTACTTGAAATCCTATATTTCAAATGATTATACAGCAGATTCTCTTGTTCACATATTTTGTTGAAAATAGACAAGGATTAGGGAATTAGCTTTTTATTCAGCTTTTCTTGTGATGTTGCAATTGTGGTTGAAGGCAATTTAAGAACATTTCAAAGTCTTTATTGATATAGTCCTGTGCTTAGGGAATTTTTTGAATTGATTATAAATTATTTGCATTAGATAGGAATACTTGAAACCATATAACTGTACAAATTATTTTTATTAATAGAAGCTATAATTGTTTACAAATGATTATGATTAGTTATTTGTTGCAATATAATTGTTCTGCACCCCCCCCCCCCAATGCTGTAACCAACATAGAATTTTATTCTTTCTACTTTTATCTTTTTTTAATATTTGTTTTTATTCAACAAAGCAAAAATATGAAAGACCTTTTCTTTTCCAACAATGACCTAATGACCTTTTTGAGCCAGCCTTTTTTAATCTGCAAATAAATAAAGGGAAACTTTATAATTAGCAGTTAATAGTTATCTTGTTTTGAATATCAGACAAAAATAAATATACAAGTACATGTGGAGACTTAGTACAGCTGTTAACACATCTTTGGCAAAAAAAATCTGTTTCAACTTGTAGCAATGTTTGTCTTAATTTGCATAACGGCAGCTGATTACTTGCTCATATGATGTATTCTGTTAGTAAAAAAAAAAATGAACTTTTATTTAAAAAAATTTTTTATAACTCCATTTCCAGCCTCTCTGGGGAACACTAGAATATTTGTTGGGGACACTGGGCCCCCTTGTGCGAGACAACTCCTAGATAGTCAGTCTTTTTTTTTTTTTTCAAATTAAAAATAAGTATAATCGACTAATAAAGGATGAAAAATTTGTTATGGGTTTTTACATTTTGTCGTAATTTTATCATCCAAATCTTTCATTTTTTTAAAAAGATTTTTAATTTAAAAATTTTTTTTTTTAATCCAAATCTGAAAGTTTTTTTTTTTTTCCTTTTACAATGGATTAAGGAATAAAGACCACATCATTCTTTTTTTTTTTGTATCTTCATTTTGGACTTAAAAAAGTATTTTATTTTGGTTTAGACGGTTCTTAAGCTTTGATATGAACGAGGTTAAAAAATCCAGTTTGCCCTACTATTTACCCATAGTTGGGGTGGGGGCAGAGAAAAGATGGACTTATGCCTTTTCTCAGGGCATTAGTGCAAAGTGAAATGCAAACACTTGTTTAAGATTTGAACTCTGGTTTATGATTCCATTTTCTATGATGCACCAAGTACATCTGTTGCACTAAGTACATCTCCCTAATAATAATAATACATGTTAATATAAGTATAAAACCTTTTGATTTATTTATATAATTTATTGTGTATCCTTTCAATTATAAAGGATGAAAGTAACTAAACAAAAAAAAAACAACTTTTAGTATTATTACATAATTGGCATCTTGATTAGCTCAGCTCGCTTCAGCAGATAGAGTAGCTTGACTACTTTTTTTTTACTTGAAATCCAATTTTACTGAGTAAAGTGTCCTAAGCAAAATGATTTTCTGAAGATTAAAAAATATTGTAAAATCTCAATGTCGATGTGCATTTTATAAAAAAATTAAAAAAATTACCAGATATATTATTAAAAAAGACTAATGGAAATTTAAGGAAAAATAAAGATGTTTTATTGCAATTTTTAAAATTACACTTTAATGAATAAATAATAAATAATTTGACCACTACTGTTATGGAATATTATTCCTGAAAATAAAGTTTAATATTTGTTTAATTATGATTTTATGCCATACCAAAGTTAGATAGTACAGTTTGCCCTACTATTTACTAATAGCTGGAGTGTCTTGCAGATCCATTACTGCTGAATAGCAAGTTCAATCTTCACTGGATGCCTCATGCTTGCAATCTTTGTCACATCCAACCTGTGGAGAGTGGGTTGGGTAAATATCTAACTTTCCCAAGGGGATTAGTGCTATGTGAAATGCAAACTGCCTCATCCAGGATTTGAACTTGAATAGCAGAGTCCACTATAAATTGTTTATTCCAAATGTATTTTGTTAATATCCTTTTGAGAGAATATTTGTTGTCTTGAGAATCCATAAATCAACATCTTCTGACTTTGAATTGTTTATTTGAAATCTTCAGCTTTGATAAAAGAAAGTTTTTCTTTATGAAATTTACATATTTTGAAAAAAGTGCATTTTATAAAAAAAATTAAAAAAATTACCAGATATATTATTAAAAAGACTAATGGAAATTTAAGGAAAAATAAAGATGTTTTATTGCAATTTTTAAAAATTACACTTTAATGAATAAATAATAAATAATTTGACCACTACTGTTATGGAATATTATTCCTGAAAATAAAGTTAATATTTGTTTAATTATGATTTATGCCATACCAAAGTTAGATAGTACAGTTTGCCCTACTATTTACTAAATAGCTGGAGTGTCTTGCAGATCCATTAACTGCTGAATAGCAAGTCAATCTTCACTGGATGCCTCATGCTTGCAATCTTGTCACATCCAACCTGTGGAGTGGGTTGGGTAAATATCTAACTTTCCCAAGGGGATTAGTGCTATGTGAAATGCAAACTGCCTCATCCAGGATTTGAACTTGAATAGCAGAGTCCACTATAAATTGTTTATTCCAAATGTATTTTGTTAATATCCTTTTGAGAGAATATTTGTTGTCTTGAGAATCCATAAAATCAACATCTTCTGACTTTGAATTGTTTATTTGAAATCTTCAGCTTTGATAAAAGAAAAGTTTTTCTTTATGAAATTTACATATTTTGAAAAAATGTGCATTTTATAAAAAAATTAAAAAAATTACCAGATATATTATTAAAAAAGACTAATGGAAATTTAAGGAAAAATAAAGATGTTTTATTGCAATTTTTAAAATTACACTTTAATGAATAAATAATAAATAATTTGACCACTACTGTTATGGAATATTATTCCTGAAAATAAGTTTAATATTTGTTTAATTATGATTTTATGCCATACCAAAGTTAGATAGTACAGTTTGCCCTACTATTTACTAATAGCTGGAGTGTCTTGCAGATCCATTACTGCTGAATAGCAAGTTCAATCTTCACTGGATGCCTCATGCTTGCAATCTTGTCACATCCAACCTGTGGAGAGTGGGTTGGGTAAATATCTAACTTTCCCAAGGGGATTAGTGCTATGTGAAATGCAAACTGCCTCATCCAGGATTTGAACTTGAATAGCAGAGTCCACTATAAATTGTTTATTCCAAATGTATTTTGTTAATATCCTTTTGAGAGAATATTTGTTGTCTTGAGAATCCATAAAATCAACATCTTCTGACTTTGAATTGTTTATTTGAAATCTTCAGCTTTGATAAAAGAAAAGTTTTTCTTTATGAAATTTACATATTTTGAAAAAAACCCAAAAAAACCATTGTTTAAGATATAAAGATTTGTCTATTTACCAGGTCTTATTTTTCTTTATCTTTCAGTTCTCCTGGCTGTATATTAAGCGACGAGGAGGCCCAAGAAGTAGCTCAACTTTTAGCAGAACGAGAACAAGGTGATGGCCATGAAGAACCAGACAGAGTTATAGATGATAATTCTATATCTGGTATGCATTTGTCTCACAATTTTTTTTTTCTTTTATTTCTTTAAGTTAGAAAAGAATTGAGGTTATTCAATGCTTATGCAGAAATTAATCGTACATTTCTCACTGATGCTACTAGGGAGGGGGTGTCCCCATGGCATAATGGTTAACCTGCTACAGTGCAATACTGTTGTAAGAGAGTTCCAATTCCAGTCACGCTATCACATTCCATTTCTGACTTATACTCTTGGGAAAGATATGAATCTCCTCATTCCCCGATTTATGGGTTGAATATTATCACTACTGTTCTTCTACAAGGATGGCTTCAGCATTAAATAACCCATGAAAGTTGATATGCCAGAAAACAAAGAAATAAAACCAACTGATGCTTTAAATTGCATCTAATGGTGAAGTTCCAGTTTTTGAGTTCTGGGGAATGTGAAGTAACCCTTCATTGCCATTACTCCCAGGTCCACCTTGACTCAGATTGGTAGTACCTGTTAGGGTCCTATCTATGGGTTAAATGGATAAAAAAATGAGTTTACAAAAAATGAGTTTAAAAAAAATTGAATACCCAACAAGAATGAATAAAACAAAACATCTTCAGCATAAAATAACCCAACAAGGGTTGACATGCTGTAAAATCCAACCAAGCAACTGTTACTAGTTGCAAAAGCCAGCATTTTAGATGTTGATTTTCAAGATTGGTAATATCTCTACTCTAATTTAGTATGCTCAGTCAGTGTACCTTATAATATAGGCTGACTGTATTCCCTGCAGACTAAGACCCTCCCTAAAATAGGGTGGTTTGGGTATGACACTGAATTGCATCTTATGATGAGGCTCCAGTTGTTGGAAATCTGGGGAGTGGTGTACTGCTTCACTGCCATTACTCCTAGAGCAACTCTGACCTGGAGTGTTAGTATCTGTCAAAGGTCACCCACTTTGGCCCTATCTTGGGCTAGGCAGGCAGTCTGAGAGGCCCCCTCCGATCAATCGACTGGTCATGTCAAGCCCTAGCACCTATATGATTGCCCCAACCCTATTGCCCTTATGGCAACCCTCAACCCTTTTTTATCATATGGGTGCTAGAAGGCGGTGGCTGAGGGTCTATATGTCCTGGGAATGATGTTAAACTCTCTCTGATGGTGAGGTTCCAGTTCTGGAGGTTTGGGAATGTGGAGCACCCCTTCATTACCATTGCTCCCTGGTCCACTCTGACCCGGAGTGGTAGTACCTGTTAGGCTCCCATCTATGGGTTGAATAGAAAACATGAGTTTATAAACAAATTGTATAATGCATTAAGAATGAATTTATTTCACAACTTTGTCGGCATTAAATGACCCACCGAGGTTGATATGCTGTAAACAAAGCCAACCAAACCTGTCAAAGGTCCCATCTCTGGGTGAAATAGAACAATCATTTACTAAGGATTATTATTTACTTGAAACCGTACAACTCTGTGCAAATATTTGTGTTAAGAATAACTGAGCAAAAAAAAAAAAAAAAAAAAAAAAAAATCTTATGAAACAACTACACAAAAAATGTAAATAGAAAAGTCCCAATGAATGTGATTCCTTAACTTTTAGGCATAAATAACCCTAGAGAGTTTAAAATGCTGATAAAATCAATCATTTGTTATTGTGCCAGATAAAATCAAGCTTAGTGAATATCTATCAGATTATTGACTGGCTAAAGAATTCTGTTGTTGCATATTTCACCTAAAGTTTCAGATATAGATTGTAATAAACCAATGAAGCTGTTTGTATCAATATAACAAAGAGAGTAAATTTCATCTCTTCCAAGTAAAACTTATTTAGGATTTTTATAAGCTAATTAGAAACTTTTTTTATTCAGTCTCTTTGTGAGAGCCCCCTCCCCCCTACTATATGTTAGGATGTTAACATCCATGAAATTGAAAACTTGTTTTACTTAAATGTGATTGGTCCAATTGGTAACATTTTCATGTTGACATCATTTTAAACTAAAACTGCTTTTTAAAAAGTTTAAAAGAAAAAAAAAAAAGATGTAATTTTTAATATGAATAGTATAAAGTATTAAAAAAAGATCAATTTTAAAGCAATGAAATTAATAAGATTTTGATTTAAAAAAAAAAAAAAAAAAAGTGTTGTCCTAGTTACAACACTAAAACTACATCTAATGGTGAGTCTCCAGTTCTGGAGATCTGGGGAGAGTGTAGTACTCTTTAATTGCCATTACTCCCAGGTTAACCCTTTAAAGTCCTGGAAGCAGGAAGTTACTGTAACTTTTAAAGGATCATCAAAATTAAACACCTGAAGTTTTTTTTTTTTTTAATATTCTATATTATTAGTTGATTTGATATTAATTCTTTGATATTTAATCCAGTGGATTAACAGCTGTTACATTTGGTGAAACTTTTTAAAAAAATTTTATTTGGCTCCATCTGGCACTCCCAGTTTTAGATTCCTTACTGTACTTAGCTGTTTGTAATTGGTCACCCATCTAAGCTCTGAGCAGCCTCATTGCTGCTTAACTTTTATCTGGTGGCAACCGATGTTTTGAAGTAAAGCTGTTGATCTGAAAAGCTATTTTTATCTGAGCTGTATCAGATTACTTCATTGGTACATTGGTAGTAGGAGTTGCACTTTATAATATAACTTTTCTTTTTGAAGGTTAAGCCTTTTGATTACTTCATGACTTACTCTCATTATTTGATAATTTGTCCCTTTTTGCCACCCCTCCCCACACACGTTTCCCCCCCATCTCTCCTAAGCTAAACCTCTTTGTTTTCAGCTGGTTTCACTTTGGAAACTGAAGGACCTCCTGTAGTAAATCATTTAATGTCAGCCTTGTAACCACAAAGAAGAAGGGTAACATTTGGGTGTCTCTTCATAACCAGTTTGTATCTCTGGAACTCTATATCTTCTCATGATAAAGTCTTGTGTGCATTGAATCTCTGAGAGATAACAAAGAATTCCAAGCTGGTAAGCTTTTTTTTTTTTTGGCCTCTTGGTAGTTGTAACAAACCTGGCCTTTACCCATCACCAATTCAAAAAGAGTTTATGCCATAACCGAGACATGAAGACCCCTCAGTCATGCCTTCTAGCATATATATGAAAAAAGGGAATGGGGCTTGCCATGGCAAATAGAATTGATCCCTTCGAGTCGCCTGTTTCTAATCAATGGCAAAGCAGAATTCGCCCAAGCGTGATTTGTTCACCCACTGACAGGGAACGTGAGCTGGGAATTAACCGTCGTGAGACAGGTTAGTTTATCCTATCGATAACGTTAGCCGTGGCCACGGCTATCCCGTCCAGTACGAGAAGGAAACCGCGTGGATCGGAGCAACGGTTCGCGTGCTCGCTCGAACGAGCGGCGGTGGCCAAGCTGCCCGCGCGATAAACGCTGAAAGCCCTCTAAGCCCGGAACGCGAACCGGGTCCAACGGTAAAATTACGAAAGGCGTCTCTTTCGTTTCCGCTGGAGCCTGCCATATCGGTGCTGGGGCTTGATGGGACCAGCCCGATTGATAGGGGGCTCTCCAACCCGCCCGTCTATTTATAAGGCAAAATGTGAGTGTTCTTGTTATGGAACGCTCATCTAACCAGATTCTATCATTGGAGGACTTACCCCACTGTAGAGGTGCACATGGTGTAATTTTTTAAAGCCACAGCCACAAGGACTGACTGGAGTCTGGAAAAAGTCTGTAACTTCTACAGAAGCTGGTCTATACTAGACTTTCCCGTGCAGTGACAGATTCAGCTATGCGAGATTTGATTATTTAACCCCTCTGATTTTGTAATCTCTTAATTTTCGTGGCTTCTCTATTTCCAGTCGACCATTAGACAAGGTAATGGAGAACGTCATCGTAGATATCGATTGACTACCTTGATATTCTATACATGTTTTATTTAAGTTATTTCCCTTCATTTTTTATGAATCTGTTTTTCATGCCCTTTCGTTCATTAATTATTTCTTCTTTTTCGTTGTATATTTATTTATTCTTTTCGTTTCCTTAGTTACCTATTTTTTTTCTGTTTTTTTTTTCCTCTTTTTATTTTCTTTTATATCTCCTTCCGGACATTTTATGTTGTTAATATGTATACGATCCTTTTTTATTGCCCTTTGTTTTTCTTTGCCTTTTTTATCTTAATTTTCAAAGTCTCACCCCACACAACACACTCTCTGTCTCCCTATCTCCTATCACTGTCTGTAAGTCTGTCTGTAATCTATCTACCACTGTATGTCTCTCTTTGTATTTGCTCATTGTCTCTCTCTCTCTTCTTCTTCTTCTATTATTATTATTATTATTGTTATTATTAATTATATTATTATTATTTTCTGTCATTCTTTATTTTTATTTTTAATCCCAAACTTTTTTCGCTCCTCTATACTACTTTCCTATTCGCTTAAACCATTTTCTTTTCATATTTTTGTTTCCCTCTCTGCGTTTTGGACTCCTCTTCTCTCTCCTTCTCCTCTCTCTCTCTCTCTCTTCTCTCTCTCTCTCTCTCTCTCCTCTCTGTTTTTAGTCCCATCAATAATTCTGTTGAATTCTCATTTTGCACCCAATGACTTTTCACTTATTTCCCCTCCACTTTCTCTCTCCCCCTCTCTCTCTTGACACTCCTTACTCCTCTCTCTTTTCCTCTCTCTCTCTCTCTCTCTCTCCTCTCTCTCTCCTCTCTCCTCTCGCTCCGTAAACTATTTTTGATCTTGTCGTCTTCTTTCATTTTCTCTTTTACTCTTCAATTTTTCCTCGCTCACTTCTTCCTGTTCGCTCTTTCATAACCGAATTATCCTTTCCTTCATCCTCTTTTCTTTCTCTCCTCTCCTCTCTCTCTCTCTCTCATCTCTTCTCTCTCTCTCTCTCTCTTCTCTCTCTCTCTTCTCTCTTAATGTCTATATCAAACTCTTCACTATCTCTTTCCTTTTCAATTTTCAATTTTTATGCCTATTTATTTTACCTCTTCCCTCTCCTTTTTCCCTTCCATATTTTTTATATCCTATATCCCACCCAGTCCTCCTCTCCCCCTCTCTCTCTAACTCTCTCTCTCTCTCGCTCCTCTCTCTCCTCTCTCCATCTCTCTCTCTCTCTCTCTTCTCTCTCGTTTTCCCAGACCCTCCCATTCACAATAATTCTGTTTGAAATCCTCATCTTGCTCCAAGACCGGTATTTCCCATACATTAACACATCACTTGCCCCAATAACTCGCCGCGCGTTTTATATCCCTTCTTCTAAGTAGCCAATCATAATTGTCGACAGTCGACCTTTCTGAACCGGAAGTCCGTGACGTATGAAGGCGCTAAGTATACGCGGGAAAAACAGAACATGCGGGAAAAGCCAACGAACGCTAGCCATTCTTCCGCTGAAATCAATGTTTTGTTCAGCTGAAAGCAGAATATTAAATTCAATGGCTATTGTCCTCCTCGTTCCACCCAGGCCCGAACGAAACGATCTTCCTCGTCCTGAGCCTTGCTACTAACATCCCAGAAAACTATATGATGACCTGATTTTCCCCGTTGAAAATATCTGGAACCACGTGATCTAAAGTACAGTCCAGTTCAGTCTGCTTACGTTTGGATCGGTCCTAAATGTGTCAGATCTTTTAAAAAAATTCACGAAAATAATTATTTATGCAATGTGACAATATCAGCATTGCAGTTTGAAGAACATAATATTTTTGTGCCACTGAAAGTTACTGCGTCTCCTGTGACAGTAAGAGTCCAATATTCGAAAAACAGCTTTTACCAAAAGATGTCGCATGTGTTGGCTGTCCTGCAGATGTTGATGTGCCGGTGCTTAGAGCCCTCACTTCTTTGGAAATTGCTATAATGTCAGTTCCTTTAAAAAAAATCACGAATAATTATTTTAATGATAATGTGAACAATATCAGCATTGCCAGTTTTGGGAATATCTATAATAATTCTTTTGTCCCGTGTGTTACAAGCCCTCCCATGACAGTAGAACCATGTTCGAAAAACAAGCCTGGACCACAGATGTTTCTGTGTTGGGTTTGTCCCTGCAGATGTTGAGTGCCGGTGCTTTGTTGCCCTCACTTTGTTTTGGAAATTGC
Source organism: Doryteuthis pealeii (assembly GCA_023376005.1). Taxonomy (NCBI): domain Eukaryota; kingdom Metazoa; phylum Mollusca; class Cephalopoda; order Myopsida; family Loliginidae; genus Doryteuthis; species Doryteuthis pealeii. The sequence goes on along the minus strand of CM042154.1, from coordinate 39,084,485 downwards.
TAATATGTCAGTTCTTTAAAAAAAAATCACGAAAAAATAAATTATTTATGAAATAATGTGAACAATATCAAGCATGCAGTTTTGGAATACTATATAATCTTGTGCCCCGTGATGTTACAGCACCTCCATGACAGTAGAAATCCAATGTTCCGAAAAACGCTGGACCACAGATGTTCATGTTTGGTTTCCCTCAGATGTTGATGTGCCCGGTGCTTTGTTGCCCTCAACTTTGTTTTGGAAATTGCTATATGTCAGTTCTTTAAAAAAAAAATCACGAAAAAAATAATTATTTATGATAATGTGACAATATCAGCATTGCAAGTTTTGAATACTATAAATTCTTGCCCGTGATGTTACAGACCTCCCATGACAGTAGAATCCAATGTTTTCGAAAAAACAGCCTGGACCCAGATGTTGCATGTTTGGTTGTCCCTGCAGATGTGATGGTGCCGTGCTTTGTTCCCTCACTTTGTTGGAAATTGCTATAGTCAGTTCTTTTAAAAAAATTACGAAAAATAATTATTGAATGGTAATTATGACAATATCAAGCATGCAGTTTTGGAAATACTAATATAATTCCCTTGTCCCGTGATGTTACAGCAACTCCCAATGACAGTAGAAATCCAATGTTCGAAAAAACAGCCTGGACCACAGATGTTGCATGTGTTTGGTTGCCCTGCAGATGTTTGATGTGCCGTGCTTTGTTGCCCTCACTTTGTTTTGGAAAATTGCTTATATTGTCAGTTCTTTTAAAAAAAAAATTACGAAAAAATAATTTTGATGGTAATATGACAATAATCGGCATTTGCAGTCTCGGAAGACTATTATAATTATTGTGCCTTGAAGTTACAGCGACTTCTGTGACTGTAAAGTTCAACAATGTTCGAAAAGCACCTCGAACACAGATGAGGCATGTGATGGCTGCCCAGCAATGTTGATGTGCAAGTGCTTTGTTTCCGTTCGCTTTTTTGGAAAGGACTATGTTTTTCAGATCTTTAAAAAATCAACGAACAATTATCATTTATTGTAATATGGCAATTTAGTGGGATGAATGTTAATACCAGACGCACAAAAGAACAACACACGGGTGCTCTCAATACATAAAAATTGAGCCCGTTTAGTTCATCGCTAGACGTCAGCCTAGAAACCACAAAGTTTTTCGGGTTCAATGAAGCTCTCGTCCACTCAGCGTAGCACAAGCGACTGTACGGTAAAGTAGGGAGCTGACGGTAGGTATAGCACTCCAACTCTGACTTATAAAAATAATCTCCCTGGTCTAGTGCTGCGAAAGCGGAGAGACTCTTTGCTGAAAGTGATACCGACAATAGGCCTACTTTACTTATATATATAATATATATATATATAATTATATATATATATATACGGACACATAACACACACACATATATATATATATATATATATATATAACGTAATATATATACATGTATTTTTTTAAAAAAAGAAACTCAATACGTGTTGGAGCAAATATTTGAAAATTAAGATTGTAAACAGACATAGTCAACTAGCACTGTTGATTGTGGTCTACGCAAATGATATATATATATATATATATATATATATATATATATATATATATAATATATATCAACAAAGAGAATAGGAGGACTCCACAACAAACATCATCATATCTTCTCTCATCTTTATATATATATATTATTATATATATATATACGTTTACACATACACAGGGATATATATAATATAATATATTATATATATATATATATATATATATAGAGAGAGAGAGAGAGAGAGAGAGAGAGAGAGAGAGAGAGATACAGTGAGAGTGCGAAGATCCAGGAAAAAATAGCGTAGACATAATTGTGTCAAAAGTACTTGGTGACACTCAGTTTCCTTCGCTAATGTGACTATTAAACCTAGAGAACTTATACCTCAAATGTACATTTAAGATGAGTGCAAAGTATCAGACTCGGGAGATTGCACATATATCTCTTCTTTTATTATACAGGCTGTCAAAAATTCACTTAGTCTAATGAATAGCCAATTATCGCTCAAATGATCTCAAATTCTAACAACGTGCCGAAAAAAAAAGTTTATGGTCTTAATTTTTTTTCAGGTGTAAGGATGACATTGACTAGCACAAATAAGGGTGATTGCAAGGTAAGGTGCTCTAACCACTGAGACAGTTTGTCAACTTAATAATGAGACTGGTTCAGTAAAATAACATTAATTATTTTAAAGTCTTTCTCTGAATGTTTGAGATGAGGCTGAAGATTAGTATTATTAGCGTATCGGACCATCTTCATTGGTTATTTGTAACAACGTTTCGGCCGATATACCCTCCGGCCTTCTCAGGTATTTCTTGTCGGACTCGGGAAACCTTCGGTGGCGGGACTCTGGAACCTTTCTTTTTCGAACTGTGGATAACTTTCGAGTTCGAAAAGATATGGTTCCCCGAGTCTCGAGTAAGGTTTTCCCG
>CM042154.1:38809478-39081921 GCA_023376005.1 Doryteuthis pealeii | reverse complement strand
GTCGTAGAAGAGATCAGTGTTAATTCAAGTAATGAACAAAATAGACAAATTTCTATAACTCTTCACAGTAAAGAAACATAAAGTAAGTAAAAATAAGCTAATGTTAGTTATTAGCTTCTTTGTTATAAATTAGGCTGATACATTTCATCAGCAACAAGCAATTAAGAACTAAATTTAAACTTGTCATATGTAAAAAGAAGTTTTAGAAAAATAAAATTGTTTTAAAAAATTCACAAGATTAGTTTCCATTTTTAAAATATTCTCAATCAAAACAATTGCTAAAATAACTAAACATTTTAATACGTAATTTTTGTGATTAAAAAAAAAAAAAATAGGATATAAAAAAAATCATCCCTACCTAATAAAACCAAATTCTAAACCAAAGTATTAGTTGTAAAAAGAAAACTTAATTTTTTTTTTGGGGAAAAAAAAAAAAAAAAAATCATGAAATGTTCCAAACTTTTTTGTTCACTTTCCTTATACTGTTTTTAAATGTAAAAGAAAAAAAGAGACATTGTAATACGAAACATCTTACATTCTTAATTCATAGCTACTTTTTATTTTACATATTTTTACGCAGTAAATAAAAGAAAAAACGTTAAATAAATACATTTGTCACTGTAACTCAACTGGCAATTAAAAAGTAATCTTTTAGAAAAATAAAATTATTCCAAACCACTCAGATTTTAGGGTTTAATTTTTAAATAATTGTGAGGTATTTACACAAGACCGCAAGTTGGGGCATTCCAGTGAGGATTGAATAATGCTATTCATCCAATCCGTTTGCCACGAGTAGGATGTGACACAGGGTAGCAAGTATGGGGCATACAGTGAGTACCGAACTCGCTATTCAGTAGTAATAGACCAGCAAGAAGAGCTCAACCTGTTCGCCATGGGTAGGATTTAAATCAGATGCAAGTATGGGGCATGTAGCGATGAACAAACTCGTTATTCAGTAGTAATGGATCAAACCAAGGGCAACCTTTTTTTAAAAAAAAAAAAATTTAACCAAAAATGAAATTGTAACGAATAATCATAATTTTTAAAATTCTTAGCCTCTTTTTATTGGTACATTTTAATAGGGTAAAAAGAGAATGAATTAAACATACATTTTCTATCATTGTAACTCAATAGCCAAGGAAGAACTTGCATTTATAAAAATAAAATTGTTTCAAACCACTAACGAGTTTAGGGTTACATTTTTTAATGATATTTTAAATGTAAGTATTTACTCTACCCGTTCATCATGGAAGTAAGGTCTCCAACAATGCAATGGGAATGCAGGGAAACTGTTTGTGCGGCTATTGGTAACACAGTTGTTTATTTTGCATGTGCCTGTCCCCAGTGTGTGCCTCGCTGCTATGCTCAGTCTTGGCTTGGCAGTTGTTTCTGATGGAGTTCCCGATTGATGCTAGTGCGGAATGTGAAGTTTCCTCAGTTATTTAGCTTTTGAACACAAAAAGCATTAAACAAATTTTATCGCCAATTAGCGGAAATGTTTGACGAGTCATGCATGGATGCCAAAAACGTCTGTAATTGGTGTAGGAAGTTAGCAATGATGACAAGTTTTAATGCTTCCTCAAAGACATGGTGGCAAGCTGGTATGACATGGAGATACTAAAACTGCCACAGTGACTACAAAAATGCAATGACTGAAATGGCAATTATGTAGAAAAATAGATACATATTCAAACTTTAAAATGATGTAAACATCATTGACAATAAATGTTTTTGTGGGATTACTGTTGTATAAATAATGCCACTCCCTTACTTCTATGATAAGAACAGCAAAACAATAATAAAGGAAAGTGTTTTGTGAGACTCACTCACATCCATTTTTGGCAAGAGTGAGTTACTATTAAAACAACTGAGATCAAAATGAAGAAAAATACTAATCAAAATTAATTATTGACAATGCTTCATTTAAAAATTGAAGATAAATAGAATTTGGGATGTAATTTAAAATCATATTCTTAAGACAAATACAATTATTGTATATTGAATGAAAATATTACCACTCCCTCATCTTTTGATTACTTTTCATAAAAGCAGTGTACCCTGTTGACAGGGCTTGTAACATGCTGACTACAACTCCTGCAGAATAAGAGCTTTTTCACTTCTCCTGTGAGGAGTCACTTCTTCATTGTTATTACTCCATCTCCTCTCTGACCAGATTGTTAGTACTTGTTAGGTCTATTTTGCTACATAGATGGAACTATCTGAAAATTAATTTTATATAGGAATACTTAAAACCATGTGCAAACAAATGATTGGAATGTTTACTTGAAATCCTATATTTCAAAAGGATTATACAGCAGATTCTCTTGTTCACATATTTTTGTTGAAAATAGACAAGGATTAGGGAATTAGCTTTTTTATTCAGCTTTTTCTTGTGATGTTGCAATTGTGGTTGAAGGCAATTTAAGAACATTTCAAAGTCTTTATTGATATAGTCCTGTGCTTAGGGAATTTTTTGAATTGATTTAAAATTATTTGCATTAGATAGGAATACTTGAAACCATATAACTGTACAAATTATTTTTATTAATAGAAGCTATAATTGTTTACAAATGATTATGATTAGTTATTTGTTTGCAATATAATTGTTCTGCACCCCCCCCCCCCAATGCTGTAACCAACATAGAATTTTATTCTTTCTACTTTATCTTTTTTTAATATTTGTTTTTATTCAACAAAGCAAAAATATGAAAGACCTTTTCTTTTCCAACAATGACCTAATGACCTTTTTGAGCCAGCCTTTTTTAATCTGCAAATAAATAAAGGGAAACTTTATAATTAGCAGTTAATAGTTATCTTGTTTTGAATATCAGACAAAAATAAATATACAAGTACATGTGGAGACTTAGTACAGCTGTTAACACATCTTTGGCAAAAAAAATCTGTTTCAACTTGTAGCAATGTTTGTCTTAATTTGCATAACGGCAGCTGATTACTTGCTCATATGATGTATTCTGTTAGTAAAAAAAAAATGAACTTTTATTTAAAAATTTTTTTTTATAACTCCATTTCCAGCCTCTCTGGGGAACACTAGAATATTTGTTGGGGACACTGGGCCCCCTTGTGCGAGACAACTCATAGATAGTCATTTTTTTTTTTTTTTTTTTTTTTTTTTTTTTCAAATTAAAATAAGTATAATCGACTAATAAAGGATGAAAAATTTGTTATGGGTTTTTACATTTTGTCGTAATTTTATCATCCAAATCTTTCATTTTTTTAAAAAGATTTTTAATTTAAAATTTTTTTTCTTAAGCTTTGATATGAACAAGGTTAAAAATCCAGTTTGCCCTACTATTTACCCATAGTTGGGGTGGGGGCAGAGAAAAGATGGACTTATGCCTTTTCTCAGGGCATTAGTGCAAAGTGAAATGCAAACACTTGTTTAAGATTTGAACTCTGGTTTATGATTCCATTTTCTATGATGCACCAAGTACATCTGTTGCACTAAGTACATCTCCCTAATAATAATAATACATGTTAATATAAGTATAAAACCTTTTGATTTATTTATATAATTTATTGTGTATCTTTTCAATTATAAAGGATGAAAGTAACTAAACAAAAAAAAACAAACTTTTAGTATTATTACATAATTGGCATCTTGATTAGCTCAGCTCGCTTCAGCAGATAGAGTAGCTTGACTACTTTTTTTTTACTTGAAGAAATCCAATTTTACTGAGTAAAGTGTCCTAAGCAAAATGATTTTCTGAAGATTAAAAAATATTGTAAAATCTCAATGTCGATGTGCATTTTATAAAAAATTACCAGATATAGAATTATATTATTAAAAAAGACTAATGGAAATTTAAGGAAAAATAAAGATGTTTTATTGCATTTTTTAAAATTACACTTTAATGAATAAATAATAAATAATTTGACCACTACTGTTATGGAATATTATTCCTGAAAATAAACAAACTAAGTTAATCTTTGTTTAATTATGATTTTATGCCATACCAAAGTTAGATAGTACAGTTTGCCCTACTATTTACTAATAGCTGGAGTGTCTTGCAGATCCATTACTGCTGAATAGCAAGTTCAATCCTCACTGGATGCCTCATGCTTGCAATCTTGTCATATCCAACCTGTGGAGAGTGGGTTGGGTAAATATCTAACTTTCCCAAGGGGATTAGTGCTATGTGAAATGCAAACTGCCTCATCCAGGATTTGAACTCGAATAGCAGAGTCCACTATAAATTGTTTATTCCAAATGTATTTTGTTAATGTCCTTTTGAGAGAATATTTGTTGTCTTGAGAATCCATAAAAATCAACATCTTCTGACTTTGAATTGTTTATTTGAAATCTTCAGCTTTGATAAAAGAAAAGTTTTTCTTTATGAAATTTACATATTTTGAAAAACCCAAAAAAACCCCATTGTTTAAGATATAAAGATTTGTTTATTTACCAGGTCTTATTTTTCTTTTATCTTTCAGTTCTCCTGGCTGTATATTAAGCGACGAGGAGGCCCAAGAAGTAGCTCAACTTTTAGCAGAACGAGAACAAGGTGATGGCCATGGAAGACCAGACAGAGTTATAGATGATAATTCTATATCTGGTATGCATTTGTCTCACAATTTTTTTCTTCTTTTATTTCTTTAAGTTAGAAAAGAATTGAGGTTATTCAATGCTTATGCAGAAATTAATCGTACATTTCTCACTGATGCTACTAGGGAGGGGGTGTCCCCATGGCATAATGGTTAACCTGCAACAGTGCAATACTGTTGTAAGAGAGTTCCAATTCCAGTTATGCTATCACATTCCATTTCTGACTTATACTCTTGGGAAAGATATGAATCTCCTCATTCCCCGATTTATGGGTTGAATATTATCACTACTGTTCTTCTACAAGGATGGCTTCAGCATTAAATAACCCATGAAAGTTGATATGCCAGGAAACAAAGAAATAAAACCAACTGATGCTTTAAATTGCATCTAATGGTGAAGTTCCAGTTTTTGAGTTCTGGGGAATGTGGAGTAACCCTTCATTGCCATTACTCCCAGGTCCACCTTGACTCAGATTGGTAGTACCTGTTAGGGTCCTATCTATGGGTTAAATGGATAAAAAAATGAGTTTACAAAAAATGAGTTTAAAAAAAATTGAATACCCAACAAGAATGAATAAAACAAAACATCTTCAGCATAAAATAACCCAACAAGGGTTGACATGCTGTAAAATCCAACCAAGCAACTGTTACTATTTGCAAAAGCCAGCATTTTAAATGTTGATTTTCAAGATTGGTAATATCTCTACTCTAATTTAGTATGCTCAGTCAGTGTACCTTATAATATAGGCTGACTGTATTCCCTGCAGACTAAGACCCTCCCTAAAATAGGGTGGTTTGGGTATGATACTGAATTGCATCTTATGATGAGGCTCCAGTTGTTGGAAATCTGGGAAGTGGTGTACTGCTTCACTGCCATTACTCCTAGAGCAACTCTGACCTGGAGTGTTAGTATCTGTCAAAGGTCACCCACTTTGGCCCTATCTTGGGCTAGGTAGGCAGTCTGAGAGTCCGATCAATCGACTGGTCACGTCAAGCCCTAGCACCTATATGATTGCCCCAACCCTATTGCCCTTATGGCAACCCTCAACCCTTTTTTATCATATGGGTGCTAGAAGGCGGTGGCTGAGGGTCTATATGTCCTGGGAATGACGTTAAACTCTCTCTGATGGTGAGGTTCCAGTTCTGGAGGTTTGGGAATGTGGAGCACCCCTTCATCACCATTGCTCCCTGGTCCACTCTGACCCGGAGTGGTAGTACCTGTTAGGCTTCCATCTATGGGTTGAATAGAAAAACATGAGTTTATAAACAAAATTGTATAATGCATTAAGAATGAATTTATTTCACAACTTTGTCGGCATTAAATGACCCACCGAGGTTGATATGCCATAAAACAAAGCCAACGAAACCTGTCAAAGGTCCCATCTCTGGTGAAATAGAACAATCATTTACTAAGGATTATTATTTACTTGAAACCGTACAACTCTGTGCAAATTATTTGTGTTAAGAATAAACTGAGCAAAAAAAAAAAAAAAAAAAATATGAAACAACTACACAAAAAATGTAAATAGAAAAGTCCCAATGAATGTGATTCCTTAACTTTTAGGCATAAAATAACCCTAGAGAGGTTAAAATGCTGATAAAATCAATCATTTGTTATTGTGCCAGATAAAATCAAGCTTAGTGAATATCTATCAGATTATTGACTGGCTAAAGAATTCTGTTGTTGCATATTTCACCTAAAGTTTCAGATATAGATTGTAATAAACCAATGAAGCTGTTTGTATCAATATAACAAAGAGAGTAAATTTCATCTCTTCCAAGTAAAAATTATTTAGGATTTTTATAAGCTAATTAGAAACTTTTTTTATTCAGTCTCTTTGTGAGAGCCCCCTCCCCCCTACTATATGTTAGGATGTTAACATCCATGAAATTGAAAACTTGTTTTACTTAAATGTGATTGGTCCAATTGGTAAACATTTTTCATGTTGACATCATTTTAAACTAAAACTGCTTTTTTAAAAAGTTTAAAAGAAAAAAAAGATGTAAATTTTTAATATGAATAGTATAAAGTATTTAAAAAAAAGATCAATTTAAAGCAATGAAATTAATAAGATTTGATTTAAAAAAAAAAAAAAAAAAAAAAAAAAAAGTGTTGTCCTAGTTACAACACTAAACTACATCTAATGGTGAGTCTCCAGTTCTGGAGATCTGGGGAGAGTGTAGTACTCTTTAATTGCCATTACTCCCAGGTTAACCCTTTAAAGTCCTGGAAGCAGAAGTTACTGTAACTTTTTAAAGATCATCAAAATTAACACCTGAAGTTTTTTTTTTTTTTTTAATATTCTATATTATTAGTTGATTTGATATTAATTCTTTGATATTTAATCCAGTGGATTAACAGCTGTTACATTTGGTGAAACTTTTAAAAATTTTATTTGGCTCCATCTGGCACTCCAGTTTTAGATTCCTTACTGTACTTGCTGTTTGTAATTGGTCACCCATCTAAGCTCTGAGCAGCCTCATTGCTGCTTAACTTTTATCTTGTGGCAACCGATGTTTTGAAGTAAAGCTGTTGATCTTGAAAGCTATTTTAATCTGAGCTGTATCAGATTACTTCATTGGTACTATTGGTAGTAGGAGTTGCACTTTATATATAACTTTTCTTTTGAAGGTTAAGCCCTTTTGAATTACTTCATGACTTACTCTCATTATTTGATATTTGTCCCTTTTTGCCACCCCACCCCGCACACAGTTGCCCACCCCCCCTCTTCTAAGCCAACCTCTTTGTTTTCAGCTGGTTTCACTTTGGAAACTGAAGGACTCTGTAGTAATCATTTAATGTCAGCTTGTAACCAACAAAGAAGAAGGGTAACATTTGGTGTCTCTTCATAACCAGTTGTATCTCTTGAACTCTATATCTTCTCACTGATAAAGTCTTGTGTGCCATTGGAATCTCTGAGAGATGAACAAGAATCCAGCTGGTAGCTTTTTTTTTTTTGGCCTCTGGTAGTTGTAACATTTAAGTAGGATAGAATGTCTTAATGTTTAACCCTTTAAATGCCACATTTATCAGAAGAAAATAGCATTTTAAGAATATGGTCAGTATGAATCTTGAATTCTACAAAGATTCCAAATTATCAGCACTATTATTACTAGTGTTTATAATAAACACTAGTATAGTACCTGTCATTTCTGATGAAAATATTTACATATAGATTGGCATTTCTGCCTAGGATCAAGGTGTAACATCTGTGCACTCTGCCAGTTATTCCCAGCACTTCTAAGATGAAAGGAAATCCCTTTTGTATTTATAAATAAAAACAAACTATAAGACATGAAATTATTAAAATGTATCAATTAATTGTTTGCCCCAGACTGACAGCCGCTGATAGCCGCAAGGGTAAGGTAAGGAGCTTGGCAGACGAAAATTCTGTTGGTTTCGATCCCAGCTAGAGGTAGCTGTTAAAGTCGAGCCACACTGATAAGTAAACTTTAAAACGCGTGTCTGTGGATGACTGATATATATATATATATATATATATATTAAAATGTGTGGAAATAAATCTGACAGTATGTAGAAATAAGTAAAAAAAACAAAATATTCTAAAAAGATGAATTTATTTTAGATGGTGAAGTAGATGTTAAAACATTTTGGTTTTCTTTAAAATCTTCATTAGGATGAATAAAGTGTTGTCTAAACAGTGATGGAAATCTTTTCAAAATGAAATAAGTACCTCTTCTCATCTCTTGTTTCATTTTGAAAAGATTTCCATCACTGTTTAAACAACACTTTATTCATCTCAATGTTCTCATGAAGGTTTTAAAGAAAACCAAAATATTTTAATTTTGATTTCAACATTTAAAATAAATGTCCTTTTGCAATACTTTGTTTGTTTTCTTTTATTTCCACACACACACACACACACACACACACACACACTTACTGCAAGCACATAAACTAACTTGACGCCTTTCACATGTGCTGTCTTCGTGTCATTTGCAGTATAAAATGGGACAATGGGATGAAAAATAGTGCAATATTAAAAAACATGTAACAACATTGCAGGCATTGAAACCTTACTAGCAAAGGTTCAACTTAGGTGGGCTGGTCACGTTGTCAGATTGAATGAGAATTGGCCTCCACAAAAGATATTATACGGACAACTACCAAATGCTAAGTGTTCTATTGGATGTCCACTCTTATGTTATAAAGACAAATTGTAGGACAATTTGAAACACCTCAATATTGATCTGAGTACCTGGAGAAAATCTAGCAACAAATTGGAAAGAATGGCGTAAGACATGTTTCGCTAAATTAAAGAGCTTTGAAGAAAATAGATTGAAACATTGTGATCAGCTCTATCAAACTTTAAAGCAAAAACATCTGACTGCCACTTTAGAAAATTTAATCTGTCAGTGTGGCTTCGTCGCTTGCAGCAAGGCTGGGCTAGTATCTCACTCGAGAAAAAATGTCTTCTTGATAGCAAGCAGAACTTGGGAGGAAACGAATCACTCACCGTTGACCCTCATTTATCGTTTATGATAGTCCACTATATATATATATATATATATATATATATATATATATATATATATATATATATATATAAGCGCTCGACATTAACGTCGTCCCGGGGATGATAAAAATTACATTCGGGACAATCAATACGTCATCCGGGACAGTTTGCCGGGGACGGTAAAAATTTCAAAAGGTTCAGCATGTCCTTCCCGAAAAAGGAAACCAATGATTACATGAAAATTGGGTAACTTAAAGTAAAAAAAGTATTTTTTAGTTCAAAACACACTAGGAAATGTATTTTTTGTCCAAATATCCAGAATTATCACTTCTTCAGCTTTTCTTAATGTTTTATTACATGTTATTATGCTACTGGTGACTGACAAGTATAGATGATGCTAATGAATTAAACAAATATATTTTGATTTCGGAACAGTCCAAACCCCATTCGGGACGGTTGATAATTTTTGTTTGGGACGGTCATGAAAAAAAGTTAGTGTCGGGGCCTGATATATATATATATATATATATATATATATATATATATATATATATGAACAAGTTGAAAAAAACATATTTAAAAAAGATCAAACCACTAATACTGGCCGGCAGAGCAAGATAAACCCTAAAATAAATGTTGTACATAGCTCAGTCAGTAGACCATCCACCTAGGAACCATAAGGTTTTGGGTTTGATACTGGACCTCAACATCTCTGTGCATGAATAGCACATTTTGGATTTGTGCAGTAAATTGGTGACCTGATGGAAGGTGTATCGTTCCGCCTTAGATGCAAGTACAGTCTCTCTGGTCCAGTGCTAGTGAAAAGGGGATAGACTTCCTTGCTGTACAGCTGATGTTACTTTTTTTTTTTTAATACACCCCCCCCCTCTTTGGTTGCCTTCATTACTACCTGTTTCATGCAATCTTTTTAAGGGATTTAATAAAGAAAAAAAGATTGCATGAAATTGTTAATAATGGCGTAGCCAAAGAGGAGGAAGTGAACTATATCTATTATACTAAAGCCGAGTGAATCAATGATTGTTTGCCAAAGGCTTTTTTCCTATTTAGTTTAATGACACAAAATTCATATCAAAATATTCCTTAGTTCTAGGATTGAGTTATGTTTAAAAAAATATATTTTAATTGGTTCTAATTAGTTGTAATTTGCAATTAAGTCAAAAACTAACCTGTCTCTTACACACATTCTGCCTGTCACTTTCCCCCTCTCTCTATATATATCTTCATTACCTCCTCATTATATTTGTTAGTTTCTCTGTGAGGTAAAGGGTGATTTAGAAAGTGTGAAATATATTTGTATGTTAAGTTTCAGGTAGGTTAAATTAGGTCAAATGTTCCCTTTCTTCAGAATTAAAAAAAATGATTTTAATGTTTCTTTTTTCTTTTGAATTCCCCAGCCGTATTTATAAAAAAAATTTAATTCACTTTGCAAACTCACTTTTCCCTAATCCCAATTATCTACCCAGAGCTTAATGGGTGACCCAACAGTTCATTTTGTCTAGTGTGATATATATATATATATATAATATATACACACACACACACAATAGAACCAATACAAAAACTGTTAACCATAAGACTTCTTTCTCATTCCTCAGTAGTGAGATAAAATACAAAGAAATTGTCTGGTTTTAGAAAGAAAACATATGCAAATGGTTAACAATGTTATTTTAACAGTCTTTTGCATAACATAGCAGTTATTGTCATAGGAAATGGACTTTGTGAGTTCAAATCTTAGACAAGGTTGTATTAATACTCTTGGGAAAGGTATGAATCCATCTTTTCTCCCTTCAGCTTGTAGAGCACATTGCTGTAAACATTGGCATGATAATAGGTCTACAAAAAAGAAAAATACTCTGAATTGACATATGTGGACAAAAATATAACACCTTTTTTTTTCTTTAGTTAAATGAATATCTATTCTTATGTCTCCTGTCACAATTTACTATCCAGATTCATTATTTGTACCTGTCTACATTCCTGTAGTGAGCATATACTTTCTATTGTTACCTTACTACTCGCATATCTATTAATGATTCTATTAGAAATCAAACCCTGTCAGTTTAGAATATGCTGATTGAACCCCCACCCCCGAAAAAAGTGGTGTCCTGGTTGTGACACTAAACTGCATCTAATGGTGAGTCTCCAGTTCTGGAGACCTGCGGAGATTGTAGTACTCCTTAATTGTCATTACTCCTAGGTTAACCCTTTCAAGTCCCCTTTTTTTCTTCAGTCTTTTTGTACTTAAGAATTGAAATAACCAGATTTAAATGAAATTTGGAAGCAGAAGTTACTGTAACTTTTTAAGCATCATCAAAATTAACACCTACATTTTTTTTAAATATCCTATATTATTAGTTGATTGGTATTAATTCTTTGATATTTAATCCAGTGGATTAACAGCTGTTACATTTAAATGGGGGTGGAGAAATTAGGTTCATTTTTTTGTACCTGTCTACATTCCTGTAGAAGAGAAAGTATGTGCTATCATAAGTTGCCTTACTACTCACAAATATATTAATGATTCATTTAAAAATCAGGCCCTGTCAGTGGGGCCTAGAACATGCTGATTGTAAGACCACTCCCTTCCCCAAAAATGGAAACAAAAGTAGTGGTCTGGGTATGACACTAAACTGTATCTGATGGTCAAGTTCCTGTTCTGGAGAGTGTGGAGTTCCTTGCCATTATACCCAAGTTCAATCTGACCTGGAGTGGTAGTAGCTGTAGATGAAATAGATATGTTTAAAAATTATTTGCATTCAATAGAACTGTGCAAAAAAAACCCCCAACCTTTTAAGAAACAACTACACAAAAAGTGTAGATATGAATATACAATGAATATGATTCCCTAACCTCTAGACATAAAATAAGCTTAGATGGGTTGACATACCATTAAAATTAATATATTAGAAATCCTTTATACTATTTAAAGACAATTGGTATTTAACCATTTATTTTTCATTTTAGCAGTTTGGAAAATGTCAGATTTAAGATAAAGGTGTATGTATAGCTCAGTTAGTAGAGCATCTGTTTAGGAACCACAAGGTTCCAGGTTCAATACTGACCCTTGCCAATTCAGCATATGAGTAGCACAGCTTGGATCTGTGCAGTAAAGTGGGGAGCTGATAAGTAGGTGTGGTTCTCCACGATAGACGCAAATACAGTCTCTCTTGTTTAGGGCTAGGGAAAAGGGGATAGACTCTCTCGCTGTCTGGCTGATACCAACAATAGGCCACTCAGCCAACTTTACTTTTTTGCTATTTGGGGAAATAACAGATTAGGAAAAAATCCAACAAAATGTGAGGAAAAGAAAGTGATAAGATCAACAGGAATATTTTATGTTATTTATTTTTCAATTGTTCTCAACAATACTTAGGTCATTGTTAGAAAATTTATTGTGAAAGAAATTGTTTTTAGAAATTTTATATCAGTTTTCTAAGTGTTTGACAAGTCACAAAAAACAGGTGAAAAAAATATATTAGAAGTGGCCAGTCCATCTGTACAGTGAAAACCATTATGAGGAATTATTGAAAGTTGTGTGTGTCTATGGTGAGGGCACCTGGCTAATGAGTTTTCAATTAGGTTTAGGGTTTGTTTCAAATTGAGTTGTCAGTGTGTTTGTTTATTTTAATAGGTGACTCCTACATTTTATTACCAGGATATTAAATCCAAATGGATAAGAACTTTATTTTTTTAATCCCTTTGTTTTCTTGTTTTTTGATTACTGATTTTATGTTTCTCAATTTCTTTCAATGACTGTGAATTTAGTATCTGTTAAAATCAATTTTTTTAATGCTGAAAATGATATGGTTTTTCATAAATTATCCAATATTTGACCCCACCTCCACAAAAAAAAAAAAAAAAAAAAAAAAAATAAAATAATGGTAAAAAAAAACAATCATTTTTATCATTATCACAGATTATTAATGAAGTTTCAACATTGATTATTGTTGTTCAAGTTTGCTTAGTTGTTTTGAAATATAATTTTCTAAAAAGAAAATTCTCAGAAATACCAAAAATAGGAAATTTATTTTCTTTGATTTGATATTCTAATTTTTTATTTGTCCTTTAGGGAACTTTAACTATAATAACCAAGGAAAATAATCCCTTTCTATGTATGGCAATAAATTTGTAATTTGTGGCAATAATAATAGAAATAAAATTAATTTTTTTCCCCCACAATATTGTAAGTTTGTAATTAAGAGTCCTTATTTAAAATGTTTTTTGCTTTTTGTTAACATGAGATGATTTCCTATTTCAAAAATTTCCTGAAGATCTTGTGTATTTTTTTTTTTTTTTTTTTTTTTCCTTTTTCAAATGAATGTTTGAATATTGAAATGGTTTACTACTTTATAGTGGTTATAGTGTCTGAAATTATTTGCTTGCTTCAATGCTTTTTTAAACATTAATTTTCTGGAGGTGCTGTCCAGACAAACAACACAGGTGTGTGGATGTGTGTTCATGTTTTCCTACCTGACATTCTTGTATTTTGTTACAAAACCTTGTTTAATTTAGTTCATCAAATAGTTTACTAGAAGTTCTCTCTTGAGCATTCCACCTCTCTCTCTCTCTTTCTTTCAAATTTACCCCAGCTTATAGCTAATCATCTTGAGGTGTGCTTTATGGTAGACTGGCTTTACACCCTCCCCCATAACTTTCTGACCTCCCCTCTCAGCACTGTTACCCACTTCTTATCAGATGTTGAAATGTGAGGTAGCAGAGGAATGTTAAGTAGACCATAATCTCTAATGGATTCTTGATGGATCCTTAAAAAAAAAAAAAAAAAAAGAAATTACCCCTACTCCCTAAGGAAAAAAATGAAACCAAAAAAATCCCCCCATTCCACTTTTGTGTCACTTCCTGCTTTGTTTAATAGTTTTCTTTAATTGGACCAAAACTTTGACATTATTTTTTCCCTTTTTTAATTTATTTTTAGCAGAGTTTTTTTCTGGTTAAGATAAGAGATTGTCAAGAAGAGATAATAGAATGGAAAAGAAAGAAAAACACCAGGTTAGAAATGGGGGGAGAAAAATAGTTTAAGAGAAAGACAATAAAAATCCAAATGAATGGTGAATGAAGATAATAGGGAAATGGATAGTAATATAAATGAAGAAAGTGGAGAGAGAAATGAATAATTTTAAATGATGGAGATGAAGATATTGTTATCTTTGACTTGTATAAAACGCTTAAAAACTGATTCTCCAGTGATAATTTCTTTAACCATCAGGAAGGCGCCCCCCCCCCCCAAAAAAAAACAAAAAAAAACTTATACCAGCTGTTGGAAATAGAAGACTTAATACTTTTTACACTGTCAGCCTTTGTAACTTTTAATTTTGCTTGCATCCAATTTTCTTTTCATTGAGGTAGTGGAGGGAAAATCACTAGAAACAAGTATGACCTTATATGGTAAAATAAAATTTAACAATTAAATTCCTTTTAAAATAAAAGTTGAATATAATTTTTATGTGTATTTGTCAATGAAAATATCTAAGTTAACTATGAGAATTTTTTTTGCTGGCTCCATTGTAGTAAGGATGTTACTATAGAAAAAAACCCATCTAAAACAAAATTTCCACGGAAGATGATATGCTGTTTGGTGCGAATCGAGGTTCTATCATTATTTTATATCAAGCTTTAATTAATGAAACATTTTCTTAAAGGCCCTATAAAAAATGCAATGTATGACACTAAACTGCATATCATGATGAGGCTCCAGTTCTGCAGAGTGTGGAGTACCACTTCATTGCTATTACTTTCAGGTCCACTCTGACCCAGAGTGGTAGTACCTGTTAGGGTCCTATCTATTGGTTAAATAGATATGTTTAAAAATTGTGCTCAATAAGACCTTTGCAAAAAAAAACATTTAAAAAAAACAAAAAACTCTTAACAATTTCACAAGAAAATGAATAAGAACATACAATGAATGAGATTCCCTAACCTCTAGGCATAAAATAACTTGAGACAGGTTGATATGCAGTTAAAATCAATCAAGCAAAAATGGAACTAGTTTTCTTTTTTGTGTCAAAAGTTAAATTGAAAGAAAGCTTATTTATTGGACCTGATATTAGAAAACAGATTTCTGATGCAGAATTTGTTGATCTGGAATGAGAGGTTTAGGGTATCATTTAAATAATTAATTTCTAAGGACTTAAAGTAAGAAACCAAAATATAAAGAAATTGTGAAACATTTGTTAGTCAAGTTTAAGGAGTTAGGTTGTAACATGAGTCTCCATATCCACTTTTTGGATTTGTATTCTTCTCTCTGAAAATCTTGGAAAAAGGAATGAAAAACAAGGGGAAAGATTTCATCAGGAAAATAAGGACAGAATGTTCCAGTGATGTTGAGATATCAGTATGATGGGGATTATTGCTTGATGATTCACAGGGATCAACTAGAAAAATGGTACAAATGGGTCACCAAACAATGTTCTGGTGATAAAAAGAAGTGAAGTTCCAAAGACAAGAGTAGTTATGGAAATAATTGAATGCATAGAATTGTTTGATTAAAATATGTTTTCAAAATTACACTGACAGTATATATTCAAATAAAAGTAATTTGCTATATTTTCATCAACTTTCTTTTTGATTTTATAATAAAATATAACATGATGGAAACATTTAAGTGTATTTCTTTTTGTAGTGTTTATATATACCAAAATAGATTGATACTCGGTATTTAGATAATTTTTAATATCCTTAATTTTGCAGACTTGTGTAATGGAACAAAATGGTTAAATATATTGTTCAATAAAGTTCTGAGAAAAATTAAGTCTTATTTAAGCCTTTTGGTGCAGTGTGCAACTCTAGTTGCTCAAATATATTTACTGTATGAGGGCAAGATGCAACATTAGTCCATATTTTAAAATTTTGGATCTTGTGTGGTATCCAAAGAAAGGGCATCTTGTTTGATATACCCTGGTTCATTCCTTGCAACCTTGTGCAACAACCTACTCTGGCCCTAAAATTAAAACAAAATATATATGCTTTTACTTTGAAAACTTAAAACTGTCATTTTTAGAAATATCAGTGAATAAAAAAAAAAATTCTTGTGATATGTTTTTTTCCCTTTAAAGTAGCATACTTAAGACTTGCTTGATTCAAATTGAGTCACTTTTGTATTATATATCTTAGCAAGCTTTTTTTTATTTTATAGTCTAATATGCATTCCAGCCATTAAATGTGTTGCTAAATGTGCTGCACCAAAAGATTTAATAAAGTGAATAAACTTCTTACATTACACCAGACTTATGACTTGTTAAAATATCAATATTATCATTAAATAAATTGATAATCTTTTGGAATAAAGATCAGTTTAACAGCCGATTATCGCCTTGGTTTCACTTAATATCCTTTCATTAAATAAAAGCCCCCTCCCTCTTCATCCTCTATGTACACATAAATGCACATGTCTGTAGTCTTTGTATATTATGTTTCTGTACTTTTATCTAGTGTTCTCAGCCTACCTATATAAACCATCCCATGCTTACTTTCTGCTGCTGCTGCTGCTAATCTTAGCTATTATTAATCTTGAGTGTCAGGATGCAATCTCTTAAAGAAATTACAAATCTGGTTGCCTCTTGTTTTCACTAATCTTAATATCATTGCTTAATGCCTGCTGCTTTTTATCAAGTAATTTGTTTTGCCTTGTTGGGGTAGGTTTATTTTAATTTTTTGTGTTTTTATTGCCATAAATTCAAGCTTGTGCATTATTAGATGGACTCTTATTAAGGATAGTGTTTACAGCAGGACAAAAGGTTTTATAATTAAACTAGATCTACCTGTGCAAATTTAGTGAAATGATAACACATATCTAATGAAAATAAATTAAATACAAACTTATAAAAAAAAAACTTTGAAGAAAAAAATTGATTTGGTTTTGTGAAGTAGCTTACTTTTGTAAGTAAATATATTTATCTTGTTTTTGAGAAAGATTTAATTAATGTTTTAGTTGAGTTGTTGGACTTACAAGAAGGTTGATATTTTAGATATTAAATAGGTTAAGTTTGATAATGATATTAAAAAGTTATCAACTACTACTGAATAGTGAGTTCGGTCCTCACTGGATGCCTCATAAAAAATCCCTATGTAAAAAAGACCTTATGTTAATATGGGTGGGAAGTCAGGAATGTGTGTGTGTGTGTGTGTGTGTGTGTCTTCCATGAAGAATACCCCCCCCAAAAAAAAAAACAAAACAAAAAAAAAAAAAAAAAAAAAAACAACAACAAAAAACAAACAAGCAAAAACAAATCGGGGTGTGGGGGGATGAAAATGAATGTTATTTATTTTCAAAAAAGTTTTTTTTCTTTTTAAGTTTAAACAATTTTTTTTTTCATTTACAAAGTTCAGTGAAGAATTCTATTTTCACTTGTACAATATATGGTATCATTCCTTTGAATGATTAAAACTCCCTACCTGTGATCATAAAAAAAATGATTCAAGCACAAAAGGCATTGAAACTTTGCTCCAGTTGATAAATATGTTTGTTTAAAGCTATCATTCTATTGAAAGAAAGGTAGTAAGTGCTTCAAATATCAGCTGCCCTGTCAAAATATATTGACTGTATCTATTGCAAAGGGGGAAGACTCATCCCCCCCCCCAAAAAAAAGGGGGGCATCCTAAGTATGACACTAAATTGCATCTTATGGTGATGCTCTAGATCTGGAGAGTATGGAGTACCCATTTATTGCTATTACTCGTACATCTACTCTAACCTGGGGTGGTAGTACCTATTATGGTCCTGTCTATAAAAATTCATATTTAATCCATGTACCCCACCTCCCAATAAATGTACAATGAACATGGTTTCCTAACCTCAGGGCATAAAATAACCCTAGACTGGTTGACATGCATTAAAATTAATCAATAAACCAAGTCATGTGAATTCATGTGTCTGTATTATAAATAATGGTGTCCATTATTTTAGCAGGTTGTGTACTCGCCAATTGAGTGGGACTGGAATTTAATTCAAGTATTTCAGTTTTACCTAACTTACAAAACTATCAATGTGTAATTATTTCAGTACAAGTTTAGAAAATTCTTGTAGAGGGTTTTATCAAATAAAATGCTTTGTCCTGTTGTTAATTTTTATTGCTTACAAGAAGAAATATAATTTTCTTGATTATCTAACCTTTTTATGTCAAATACAAAGTTTAGACTATAGGATGCATATTATTTATCAGATTTTTTAATGATTTTGAGTAAAGAGATATCTAAACTATCAAATTTGCCTTATTTTATTTTGCTTCCCTATCTTAAAACTTGGATATAGTATCTCCCTATTCATTTTACAGTAAAATCTCTTGAAAAATAACTTTTAGCTCCTAATATGGATAGTTCTAAATTTATAATTGTGAGGGGGAGTCCCTGTGGCATAATGGCTAATGTGCTGGACTGTGATATCATAGTAAGTGAGTTTGAACTTCATTCATACTATCACATTCACTTTTGGACTGAAACCTTTAGAAAAGGTAGAAACACCCTCATCCTCCTGTTCTTTTCCAAGGATGGTTTTGGCATTAAATAACATATGAAGGTTGATATGCCATTAAACAAACCAAACCTTATAATTGTGAAGTAAAGGAAGTTTTTTCTAATGATCAATATGCAATTTTTTTGACATTTGGTCATTAAGAAATCTGTTGTAATTATGAAAGAAAATGATAAATTTATTTACATCATATTCAACTATTTAATAGAAATACCAACAACTAAAGGATATTCAATTTTACTTTATATATGCATTTTTTTCATTAGCTAATTTTGAACATTTAATATTTATTATATCAAGTACCACTTGTAATGTTGGTTTCTTTCCAAAGATAAATTATACTTTTACTCCAGTTTTAAAACTAAAGATTGGATTTTTCATGTAAAATTATTGGTTACAAGTTTTACCTATTCATTAATAACTGTAAATTGAGCTTTTAATATTGACATTAAGTTCTCAGTACTTACAATGGCGCACACAAAGAAAAAATAAAAGCACACACACACACACACACACACACACACACACACACACATATATATATATATATATATATATATATATATATATATATATATATACACACACTAGTGAATTTGCCATGTGTAGTGCAGATTTATGCTTGGTCCTACAGTTCACTCTTGGCTGCTTTGTGAAGCACTTGCAACTTCACTATACAGTATTTATTTCAAATACTTTAATTCTAAAGCTAAAGATTGGATTTTTCATAGAAATTGTCACCTCAAAATGTGAAAACGGTTACAAAATTTCTCCTGATAGAATAACCCACTTTATATGAGGGTCATTCATGAACAAGGTGAATTTTACCTGAGGAGATAGCAACTTGGAGCACTGATTTGCTGCCATTTTGAATAGCCTCAAAATAAATATTTTTGTGAGATTAAAATAATTTTTGCTATAAACCAAACCATACAGAGTTTACATTTTTGAAAACAAATTATTTTAAAAAATAATGTATTTTTTATTTTAAAAAAATCCCTGTTATTCATTGAATGACCCTTGTATATGTAAATACATACACATATTATCGTCTTGAATAAGTTCTTGCTGTTTTCCAATAGATGGCATTCCCAGATCTGCGTGCGTGTAGTTTCAGATTGTAACACATCTATAAGGAAGTACTATAAGCAAGCTTGAAATTCAGTGAATGTCATTCCATTGAAGTGTAAACAACTTTATTTTTAATAGCATTAAACATGTCAGATTTCATGCCAAAGAAAGTGTGTTTGTTGGGAATTTTACTGCACTACTTTATTGAAAAGAAATCTGCAGCTGAGGCACACAGAATTCTTGTTTAATACTTACGGTGACACTACTCTGTTAGAAACAACATGCAGAGATTGGTTTAAATGCTTCAAAAATAATGATTTTGATGTAGAAGATAAAGAACATTCTGGCGCACAAAAAATGTTTGAAAACTAACAATTGGAGGCATTACTTCATGAAGACTCATGTCAGGCGCTAGTTAAACTTGCAGATTCATTAGGAGTTGATCATACAATGGTTATGAAGCAATTGAAAGCATTAGGAATGATTCAAAAGCAAGGACATTGGGTGCTGTACGAGTTGAAGCCATAGCTGTATTGCTTTTCTATCAGAAACAGCATCATTCTAAAGTAACCTGAAATGAACATGAATAGCTCTCTGTGTAGCAATTACAGATTCATCTGCCTACCCCCCCCCCAATCCCCAAAACATTTCAACAGCAAACACACAGTGTGCACTGATCCAAGCAATGCTTGTATCTGAAAATAAAATGGTAAGACATTTGCTAAATGGAGTTACCATTACCACTTGCCTGAGTTCACTTGCACCACACAGATGACAGTTTAAAATGTGGGAGGTATTTTTGCTGCACCCTGAATTAATATAAATAGACTTTAGTTGAATTTAGTATATACATTTTTAAGAGCAGTAGACCCCCCCGCCAAAAAAAAAAAAGAAAAAAAAAGCAGTGTGTAAAATGTATAATTACTAAATAATGTGCTGTATATTCTTGCATATCCTGCAACTTTCTGAGACCTAAATATTAGTGGGTCGCACCATACGTGAGATATAGTTACAGTTAGGCCTAGGCTACAATTTCCAGCTGCAAAAGTCAACAAATAGTTCTGGATAGTATTAGATGATACCCTAGTATATACAATAAATGCATTTTCTCTTGGTAATGATACCAATTAGATAATGTAGATAATAAGCTTATGAATATTGTTGATTATAAAAATGAGCCATGTTTGGCTTTTATTTTTGTCACTATCCCATTATTACTATCCAGCGCTATCTGCCAACCGGCTCTGGAGTGTGCAGCGCTATCTGCCAACCGGCTCTGGGAGTGTGCAGCGCTATCTGCCAACCGGCTCTGGGAGTGTGCAGCGCTATCTGCCAACCAGCTCTGGGAGTGTGCAGCGCTATCTGCCAACTGCCAAAATATTTAAGATAAGAGACTGAAAAATTAGTAACCCTTATGATCCATTATTTTCATTGAATGAACTTAATATTTATGATGAATTGACTCTCATTGATGAATATATGGAGCTCACCTATCCAGAATGTATATACAAGGGTAATCCCAAAGATAAGATCTCCAAAATATTTAAAAACGTTCGTTTATCGTCAATGATTTTTACATCATTTTAAAGTTTGAATATGTATCTATTTTTTTTTGCATAATCACCATATTGGTTGATGCATTTTTATAGGCTCTTGGGCAGTTTTTGTATGCCCATGTCATACCAGCTCATCACAATGTTGTTGAGGAAGCGTTGAACCTTGTTGCAACTCTCTACACCACTTGTGGATGTTTTTGACATCCATGCATGACTCACCATATACTTTCATTAAATGGTGATGAATTTTAATCGGTTTAATGCGTTTTGCATTCAAAAACTAAATAACTGTGAGAACTTCATACTTGTCAGTTCAATTGGGAATGCCATCAGAAACTACTGCCAAGCTAAGACTGAGTGTGGCAGCAAGGCGTGCACAGGCACATGCACAACAAACACAATAGTGTTGCCAATAGTAAAAAAAGAAGAAAAAAAAGGTGTCTTGTGTATTCTACCCAAGACACCTTTTTTACTAAACTGGATCTGGAGTTCTGGGGGACTTTTGAGTACCCTTTCATTACCATTACTCCCAGGTCCACTCTGCCATGGAGTGGTAGAAACAGGGTTATGTATAGGTCAAATAGATCTGTTTGATAATTATTTGATAGGACAATGTGCAAAAAAATCCCCAAAAACATTAAGAAAAAGTTACAAATTTAAAAAAATGTAAATATACAATGAATGCGATTTTTCAATATATAAGCATAAAATAGCCTTAGACAAGTTGACACCTTATTATAATGGAGATTTGGTTCTGTGTGTAACTGAAACTATGTCACTGCTTACATTGGAATACTCTCAGGAATTGCATAAATTTTTCAATGAGTACTTAATTTAGTCAAAATCATTAATCCATAGAATGAATCTTATTTATTAACAATGTCTATGAAAATCTGAGTTAGATTTGTCTCAAAAATGCTGCAATGTGTCTTATATATCACTAAGAAATAAAGGTTTACATAATATATGGTTTGGTTAATTTGCATACTGGTTTTAGCAATACCGGGTTTAATAAATAATTACATGGTGTTATTGATTTGTGATATTGTTTTATTCTCCAACGTATTAAAATCAATCCTATGAATGATTTTATATAGAAACCAATTAAAATAAGTGGAATCTCTTTATATGCATTCTTATTTAATTTTGTTAGTCTTTCTAATTGAATATATTTCAGTACATTAAAACTTAAATAATTATGCCTAGAGGGCACATATTCTTGCTAGTTCCATTAAAATCAATCAATAGTAAGCTACCTACAATTATTGTAATCATTTGCTTAGCAGTTCTATCAAAATTGGCTCTGTTCCTTTTTTTTATTTACCTTTCACAAGTTTTGTTGGCTTATTTTAAGAATAAATACCATAAGAAAAACATAGCAAAGCACAATAGTCCAGGTTAAAAGAGCAGTAAGTTCTTTAGACCTTATTTTACCTATGCAAATATCATTGAGGAACGAGAAAAGTTTTGGTAAATGGGAGTGGATTATTGTGCTTTTAACTTGGATTACAAATTGCTGAACAGATTTGAAATGAACATGTTAGATTTTGATAGATTGATTCATCTAATGCAGTATACAAAAGAAGTGAATATTTAGTTGATGAGGATCCTAATATTGTAATAGTGGATAATTTAGGAAATTATGATAATTAAAGAATTTTCCTTGGCGATAATGATAATGAAACTTCCATGAAATTAGATTATTACTGAGACAGTTTCAGGTTACAGCAGCAGAGAAATTCTTTTTTTCTTATAAGTTCTACCTCACAACCTAAAAACTTGACTATGCACACAATCACTTAGTAGTGTTATTTATTCAGCATTACTTAGTTTGCAATACAGGCCTTAGATTGTTTACCATTCCTGCTGTTACTAAATGGTCACCCATTTAAGTATTAAACGGGTTAATTACTGCTTAACTTCAATGATCTAATGGAAACTGGTACTTTCAGTGTGAGTGTAAGTTTATTATTTAATATTGTTGTTGGTAGTTGTTTAAAAGAAAAAATAATGGACAGTGTTTTTACTTTTTGTTTCATATCAAGTAAATTAAATTAAACTTTTCTTTATAAAAGGAATTTGTTTGCTACTATATGATACTTATACATGGGCATTGCTAGGGTCTTTGACCCCCCCCCCACCAGGAGTAGTACGTGCTGACCTTGCCTTTATAAGTAAAAATGTATAACTTTGTATTTTTTATATATATCTTTATATCTTAAGATTTTTTAGTATCATATATATATATATATATATAATATGTATGTATGTATGTATGTATGTATAGTATGAGTAGCACAAGGATTTGTGCAGTAAAGTGAGGAGCTGATGGTAGGTGTGGAGGTCCACCTCAGATGCTAAAATAATCTCCTTTGTCTAGTGCTATTGAAAAGGAGATAGACTCCCTTGCTGTCTGGCTGATATCGACATTAGGCTGCTTGAAGACTTTACTTTATATATATATATATATATATATATATATATATATGTATATGTACTATCAAAAATACCCCAATCATGACCGGACGAACACTAGGGGGTGTTCCTAAAAATAAAATTTAAAAAAAAATCACCAAAATTTGTGTATTACAGTGTTTATTTTAGGAAAAACATTTTTTTTGTTATTGAAAATATTTAAAAAAAAATGTAATCCTAAATTTTTGACTGTTTTGAAACAATTTTATGTCATATTATTGACACTTTTTAGCAGAATTCAGAATTCTTTTTTACAAAAAAAAACAAATTCTGAATTCTGCTAAAAAAAAACAAAAAAATCCTGTATAGAAACTTATAAAAATCTGATATAATTATTCAGACTATTATCTTTATAGAAAAAAAAATTGTTTTTATCTGTTCATTTTTTTCTGATTCCATAAAATATAATCGGGGGTGGGGGAGACCTTGTAAAAAATATTTCCCCTAATATATTTTAAGCAAAAACCTATTTCAAACATATTTTCGTCAACAGATGACTAATTACCAAAAATTTTGTGAAAATTTGACTATTAGTTAATTTTTTATAGAATTTGTTTAAAAAAGCTGGTAGTCATAACTTGTTTTTGGCTATTTTAGATTTCAATTGATTTAATGGTGCAAAAATCCAAGATAATAATAATCTTTATTCAAATTTCATTGTGTACATATGCCCCCCTCCCAAAAAAAAAAATTATCGCAGCAGATTGGACATACTTTGTATTATACACCAATTCTCAGCAAGTGTTATGTTGTAAATAGAATATTGTTGTCTACCAAAAGTTTCACTGAAAAGCGAATGGTTCAGTTTCCAATCCAGTTAGCTATTTGAAAATAATAATAGTATTTGTTTTTTTTTTTAATATCCCCCTTTTTTTAATCGCTAAGAATTTGCGAATGTTTTGAATGATTTTTTTTCTAAAACGTTTTCGTAAGTTATACAATTTTAAATTCAATTTTTAATTGCTTGATGAGTTAGAAATACAATGTAACATTGTAATTTCTTTCTTTCAATTTTTTGTACATGACAACAATTCAAATCCAGTTCTTAATTGCTCGTTGAGTTAAAATTAAAAAAAATGCATTGGTTTGATTTATTTTCCTTTTTTACTTCTAAAAATGTAATGATATAAAGAAGCTGAGACTTGAAAATTTAAATTCTTCGTATTGCAATATCTATTTTTGCTTAAACTAAAAAAAAAAAAAAAAAAAAAAAAAAAAAAAAAAAATCATACTTAGGTTGTACAAAGCAAAATATTTTTTAAAACACTGTAAAAAAATAATTCAATGGATAAAAACACATACAAATTACATATTTAGAAAGATTCTTTTCTTTCTAACCAAATAAATATTTTAAAGATTGGGCCCCCCCCCCCCAATTTTTAAAAATTTTTATTCTACATTAAAATTGTCATAGTTGTAGCGGACATTTTGAATAACAGGCAGCTGATATAGGCAGCAGGCAAGCTTCTGCTGATACACCCAGTAGCAGGAGCATCTATACTTTCGAAAATTGTTTGATTTTTAAAAATTAATTAATCATATCTCTTAATCAGTAAAAAAAATCAATACCCAAATTTGGTGTGTTTCTTAGTTAAATGGTTATTAAGGCGTATGCAAGATTTCGAATCTGAGTAAAGTCTCTTTTTGGAGTTATAGGTCGACATGTACATACCAAACTTTCTTTTATATATATATAGATGTAGCATGGACATGAAATCAATGGTGTTTGGTTGCTGACAGTTGACTTCATGTTCTTACTACCCTAACTTAGATATACATGCTCTATCCATGATATTGAGCACTATTTACTTATAAATATAGTGTACTATATTGTGTGTGTGTGTGTATATATATATATATATATATATATATATATATGTATATATGTATATGTATGTATATGTATATGTATATATATATATATATATATATATATATATATATATATATATATTTATTTATTTTACAATGTTTTCATAGATCAATGTTCATTATTGTAAAATAAATAAATATTAGCTCTTACAAACTGTGATTGAGCACTGTATTTTCTTTGTTTCATCGCAAAAAAAATTTTGTTTTTACATATTATATATATATATATATATATATATATAATATATTAGTTACCTACTTTTAAAAAGCTGCATTTTATTTCCATGAATATCCCTGTCGGCTGGGGCATTAGAATGCACCGACTGCACCTCTGAAGAGGAGTAAGACTCCTCCAATGGGGCCACCTGTTGGCCGTGGGTGGTGACTCGTGATGCTTAAGGATAGAACCCAGGTGGTAGTACCTGTTAGGGTCCCATCTATGGGTTAAATAGAAAAATGTATTTATAAAAAAAATTGTATCCATTAAGAATGAATTTATTTCAAAACTTGACATTAAATGATCCACTGAGGTTGATATGCCGTAAAACAAACCAAACCATGAATATCCTGTCCATACTGAAAAGAGTCCCCCATCCTCCAAACTTATGTAAAGTGATAATTCCAATCTTTGGACTTAATTCATTTAATAAACTTGATTCAAAGATATTCTTAAAATCTGTAAGAAATCCTGCCTTCCCCACACTTTCATTTAGAGGTGAATGACTGGTTAAAAAATTCAGCTTGTCTTTATTTGGATTGATGTTGAATAATGTTAAACTTAATGTTAGAAATATCACAAGGAATTTCTTAAATAAGAATTAAATGACTTTGAAAAAGAAAAAAACTTTAAGTGAACAATGATACTTGAATCATGTTAAGTGCATACTTATATAACTCTTACTAAATACTTAGCATATTTCTGACATTTTCTGCTAAAACCTCTCCTACTCAATCCTCCCACAACTCAAAAATGTAGCCGTGTCGTCAAATTTAGAAGCTGCTGGGTTAGATTCTAATATTGGGAGACCTTTTTGCCTTCCAGTAACCCTTCCTGTTATTACATCTGTTATATTGTCCCTTTTTTATAACATGCATCATGTATCATTGCTATGAATTTTTATAGATCTTAGCCTTTACAGCCAAGAAAATATATCACAATTGTCGGCACCCATGAAATTTTAATACATAATGTAGAATATCTCCTAGAAGAAAAACCAAACTCATAGTTGATAAAGAATAGCAAATGATAAAAATAAGTTGATATTAATTTGGTTATTTTCTATTTATTTCTGAAGATATAGCAAAAGAAAGGGTACCAATAATAGTGACCAGGACTGTATCTTCCAAATTAGATGGGATTAGTCTTACTTCATATTTCAAGTAAAATTAGTAAATGTATTGAAATAATAAGGTTATTTAGATTTCATAAAATTACTTGATGCTATATTTATTTTGGATTTAAAATAAGCAAAGAAATTGCATGGTGTACCTCCTTAGAGAACTTATATTGACATGGGAAAATTCAACTTTGCTTTTTTTTAAAAAGTCTTTTTATTCAGGAGTTGTAAACTTTAGTATGGAGCTATCTAAAATTATTTTTTTTGTTTTGGTTTGATATTATAATTTGCATTCCACAGTGACTGGTAACCAACTTTATCAAACTGATAAAAGAAGAAATTGTTGCAGGGCATGAAATTAGTCCTTGTCTTGTAACCTATTAGGATCTTTGGGTGCCATCCTGAGTAATTTTCTTTTGTCACCTCTCAAAGTAGGGAGTGTCCTGGGTCTTTTTGATAATAGAAATTTAAATAAAGGATTTTAACGAAACTAATTTCTGTCTATCATCTCAGTACTTTCAAGAGCCATTTATGAAAAGTGTTACCAGGGATCACAGAACATGATGAAACATTCCATTAGTGCTTTTTGCAAATACTTCTGCTCAAGCCAAATATCTGCTGCATAGCCTGGAGCAGACATCAAGGGATGGATAGTGAGAGAATCAAAGTAATTTGTGCTGTAGGCATGCCTTGATAGTGATGAAATATATAATATTAAATGTCTACCTTATTTGTAGTTCCTTCCTTTTAAAAAAAAACCATCTGATAGTAGTGATTAGCTGTGATTGCTTATTTACAGAAGTAAATTTTCAGTTTGTGGGTTGAAAAAAATTATCAGATAAAAAAAATGAAGTGCTTAAAGTAATTGTCTACTTACCGAATTGGGGATGTAAAAAAAACAAAACGAGAATCTTTTATTTTTAATTAAAAAAAAAACAAAACCAACAAATTTTTATTTTGTCATCAGATTGAATGTCTACTCTTATTTTGACTGGAGTTCATTTAAAATGTGGGCCTTTAAGAATATTCAAGTCTGTGTGTGCAGATATTTTAAGCCAAACTTAGAGATCATTTTTCTTTCCTACAGGTGAAGTGAACCATAGAAAACGAGTTTCTGGTTACTCATGTGAAATCTCAAGTTGTCAATATATTGATTTGACTATCTTAACGGATAGAGCATTGAACTGATAATCGTGAGGTCATTGTTTCTCAGAATTAGAGAATTAAGTTAAAGATTAAAGGTTAATAAAAATTTGTTTATAATTTTTTTAACTGCAATTGTCAGAAAAATAAACTATTTGACATTTACTGTAATTATTTTTGTATAAAACGCACAATTTTTCCTGATTTTTCAGCCGAAAAGTTAGGGGTGCATATTATGCATGAGAACTATAAAATAAACCTTTTTTCTGGCCTCACCATATTTGTGATGGGATGACTTGAATGTAAGTTATATCTATAGTCCAAACTAATTTGTTTTACACCATTACAAATAATGTATTTGGATTATAATTTTATTTTTCCTAATGTGAGCTTATTTTTGTTGCAAGCAGGTTTCATTTTGTCTGAACATGTTCTTGTTTCCTTTTACTTTGTGTAAATTTTGTCTTTCAAAACAATGTAAACTATAAATTTTTATTTTTAGTCAGTATGAACTGATAAAAAGTTGAACAAATGCTAAATTTAGGTTAAATTCAGCTGCTATAAATTTTAAAAAGTCAGTGTGTATTATCACAAAATTTTTTTTCCAGAATTTTGTAGTCTAAAGTTCGGGTTGCGTGTTATATATGAATGCGTGTTATACATAAATAATTATGGTAATCATTTATTTCCCATGATTATCTCATTCAGGGGCAGATAACTTGGGTTTTAAAATGAAATAAAAATTACTTTCTCTTCTCACTCAAAGTAAATTTGACAAGTTATAATGCTTATGTGTTATAAGACTGTTATTGTGCTGGGTAGGTGAGGTTTGATAACATCAAGTAGAAGTCTAATAAATTCTTAATCAAGTTTATGAAAATAATTTCAAAGTAAAATAGTTAATTGATATATTTAACATTTGTTTCAAATTCATATAAATTTTCACAAAATGCATGATGGGTAAAGAAAATAGATATAATTTTCATAGCAGCAACAGGTATGTAGATGTTATTTGAGGTAAGGGCGGTGCACTTAGTATAGCAGTTATCATCACAAAAATGGAATAGGTGACCAGAGTTCAAATCCTGGATGAAACTGTTTGTGTTTCACTTTGTGCTAATTCCCTCAGGAAAGACATAAATCTATTTGTTCCCTCACCCCAGCTATGTGAAAATATTAGAGCAGACTGGGTTCTTGAATTTAGATTAGGCAACCAGTCTAGGAGAAGGACAACTCTGAATTCAAACCACCTGTACTCTGCTTAAAATTGACCTTGTGTCACATCCTGCCTGTGGTGGATGTGTTTGGTAAATATATGCTTGATATTTTTTAATTATTTTTTAATAAATTATTTTGTAACATTTTCAAATATTGAAATAAAAATGTGTATCACTTTATGTATCAGTACCCTGTTCATATTTCCTGGATAGTGACAAAATCTTTTTTGAATATTATGAAATTGTTTCAAACTAATTTTTTCCCACTTTACTTATTATAAATCTATCTGAAGAAAGTGCATAGACTACACAGCAGCTCCAGTATATAATATACTCTGCCTTTTCCTTTTTTTATCTCCTGATTTAAAAAAAAAAACCACAAAAACTTTCTTTTCTCTCCATTGATGATAGAAGAAAAATTTCTCTGGGGCGTCTCTGTGCCTCCCATCTCTATTAGTTAATCATAAATTGAAGATGATTATCTCCCTTTCTAAAAGCTGTCATACTTTATCTTAATTCTGTAAGGAAATGCTTCAGACAATTTTTGCTTGGCTCTCTCTTAACATCTGTGTCTATTCATTAATTTTTTTTTGCCTATTAACCAGATTTGAAAGAAAGAGTAGTTGGTTGTGGTGGAGCTTCTTTTAATTAGATTCTTTTAATAAAATTATGCTAAACTTTGTAAGAGGAAATGTGCAGGAAAATCCATTAGATTTGAACCTGAACAATTGGGTTAAGTTGGAATATGACAATTGACCCATAAAAATAATTGCTTTTATTTACACAGGTAAGAATGTCTGTTAACTCTTGATTCATTCTTGTCCTGCTGGCAGGGTTTAGAATATGCTGACTGTATTCCTTGCAGAGGGGTACCCCCCCACCCAAAAACAAACCAAACAAAACAAAAACAAAAAAACAAACAAAAACAGGTGTATCCTGGATATGACACTAAACTGTATCTGATGGTGAGGCTCCAATTCTGGAGATTTGTGGAGTGTTGAGTCACCTCTTCATTGCTATTACTCTTAGGTCTACTCTGACAGTACCTATCAGGGTCTCATCTATGAATCAAATAGATTGGTTTAAGAATTATTTGGATTTGATAGGACTGCGTGTGGGGGAGAAAACTCTTAAGACACAACTATACAAAAAATGTAAATATGTGATTCCCTAACGTCTATGCTTAAAATAACCTTAGACAGGTTGACATACTGTTAAAATTAATCATTCAATCTTGATTATTTCATCTTGGGACAATGCCCACATTTGGACCACTCCCCCATTCTGGTGGTGGAGGGTTGAACAAATACGATAAAAATATACATTTGAATGCAATAAATTTCAGTATTATTATATAATGCTGATCTCTTCATTACCAAATATTCATATATTTTTAAAGTTTATAATTGGCTGATAATTTGTTTTCTTGTGGTTCCTTAGTGCAAGGAAAACAGACCTGAATATTAACTTATTTAACTTGATTAAATTGGCAAAAATAAGGGATCTAACTTGATCTAATTATGAGGAAGGTAGATTAATTTATTTTTGTAGTTTCAATGTTTTATATATAAAGGAATTTGGCAAAGGAGAGACCTGGTGTAGTATATAAACATCACAAAATGTGATCTTTGAATGGTAAATTTGCAAGAAAGAAAGTTATATAGAAGAAAGTATGAGAAAGATGTTTTCAGGAGGAAAGAAAATTGATGGATCAACCCCCCCCCAATCCATCTTCTCCACTTGAGTTTGTGAGTGTTAGGTTATAGCTAGCAGATTATTTTTAGATTCCTCTAGAATTGTAAAAAAAAAATTTTGATTTGATTTTTCAGGTGGTTCTCAGCATGACAGTCAACCCGAAGAATACGAGTATGACTTTGACTTAATGGAAGGACTCAGTTCTGAGGAAGAACCAGAAGTACAGCATAAAACATCAAGGGTGAAATTTAGCCGTGAGCCAATTAAAGTAAGATGTTAATATTTTTATTTTTCTCTTGCTTTCTTTCAGCCTTGATTAAAGATAAGCTTTTTGAATATATTTGTCTGGTATATAAAATATATTCTTCAGCTAATGAAGTTTTTAAAAAAATTGGTAATCGAAAAAAATTAAAAAAGAAAAAAAAAATTAATGCAATAAGCATTAACTTTTTTTTATTTAATTTTTAAAAACTTTTGTTAAATCAATATTAGGCAAATTATTACTTTAAAAATATTTTTTTCAAATTGCAGTTGATTCCTTGTAGTCTAAGGGAGATAAACCACTACCTTTTTATGGCACAGAAAATTCTTAAATACACTATAAGTGTGTATGTATATATATGTGTGTGTGTATATATATATATATATATATATATATATATATATATATATATATATATATATATATATATATATAATCTCATTCATGGGATGTTTACAAAAATGGCTGTTCTATTAGTGTTTCATAAATGGGACAAAATATTTTAGATTTAACAGATATTTGTATCAATCTTGAATTGTGTAAACATTTTTTTTTCTTTTTCTTAACTACCATACTAATTAATTATTAGAGAAAAATGAACATTTTTTTATCTCAAATAATTCTGGTGCGGTATTGAGTTATATAATTACTTACTCTAACATACGTAGTTTCCTCTTTGCTTATCCAGGTAATCTTTCTAAGTTTCCATGTATTGTTGGGAAGGAAATAACCATATTACTTTTGACTTGCATAAATGTGTGTGTGTGTGTGTGTGCGCGCACACGCACACACACACACACACACACACACTCTAATTAAAATTGATGCACTCACCATTACATAAGATTTAAAAAAGTAAAATAATCAATACATAAAAGTTGTTAAAAAGAAAAAAGAAAAAAAAAAAAAAAAAGAAAAATGGGATTGTAAAGCAAATATCACAGAGGATAAGACACTCATGGCTGAGTTTTACATTTTTGATCAAGTTGTATTACTTTTAATCACTTGTGTGTGTATATGTATATATATATATATATATATATATTAAAAATCTAAGTCATGTGCACAGTACCCAGATACATACACACACTCAGATTCACACACATATATGTATGCACACACATACATTTATATGTATACATAATGGTCATATACACAACTCCCAAGAACCCTCCCTCAAATATATAAGAGCATTCAAAAAATAACCCACCTCAAAGAGGTTTTTCACAGAACAGATGGACTTGCTACTACTAACACACCCTTCTACCCGGGTTTTAATAGCATGTCAAACCCTCAAAATTACTCCAATTTTTATAGTTCTTCCATAATGCTCCCTTTCAAAAAATATAAAAACAATTTCTTCAAATAAGAAATTTTTTCCTGACGATGACCTAAGGTCAAAACTAGTTGAGAATAAATAACATAAAAAATATTCCTATTTGTCTTATTACTTTTTGTTCATACTATATATATATATATATGTGAAAATAAAATGGAAATTAATCTGACAGTATGAATATGATATAATGAAAAAACAAAAGATGTTTACAACTGAATACCCGGTCCATGACCGGAGTAAAAAAATTTTAACACCAGGTAGTGAGTGGGTAAGAGAGAATAAGAGGAAAATAATTTATAGAATTAAAAAAAAAATGTAATCCTTAACTTTTGAGTGTTTTGAAATATAATTTTATTTGTCAAAAAACTGTTTTGTACTTATGACAAAAACTTAAATTCAGTTCCTAATTGCTTGTTTTTCTTAAGCGATAAAAAATATTAATTTAATTTTTCTTTTTTTTACCCCTAAAAATTAACAATTAAAAGGAGCTAAGTACTAAACATGGAACCTTATTTATTTAACTCTATCAGCTGTAGGCTGTACAATATGCCGACAGGACCTCTGCTAAGTGAAACCTCCTTCTAATTGGGCCACCTGTCGGCCGTAGATGACGACCTGTAGTGTTTGCAGAGTAATCCATGGCATGCACCATTACTTGGGTGGTCGAAGAGGTCCCTCCAATCAATCGGCTGGTCATGTCAAGCCCTAGCACCTATATGATTGTCCCTACCGTATTGCTCTTATGGTAAAACTGAATCTAGTGGTGAGGTTCCAATTATGGAGCTCTGGGAAGTGTGGAGTACACCTTCATTGCCATTACTCCTAGGCTCACATTGACCCGGAGTGGTAGTACTTGTTAGGCCCACCAAGTACGACCACTCCAGGTCCCATCTATTGGTTAAATAGGAAAAAAGGATTTTTTAAAATATGTTTAAAAATGAATTAGAAATAATTTGAATACCCAGTAATAATGAATAAAACAAACATGACTTCGACATATAATCGATTTAATTGATTTTAATTTGTTTTTAAAGTGAAAATTAGCGCTTGGATTGTTAATACCTAATAAAAATACATATGAGTATCATTTGCCTTTCTACGGCCATATGCATAGAAGTTCAAGGCCTAAGTAAATAAAAATTATTTGAGATGGGTGCAGGGATATACTCACTTCAAATATCAAGTGGGGTGGGAGGTTATATTTATTTATTTATTTTAGAACTGTCTTTTTTATTACAGTTAGGAATTGTGTTGACGCTACTTCAAAGCTCAAATTGTGCCGACAGGAGATGGGTGGGTGGGTGTGTCAGCTTAATGTTAGTTTTTATTTTTTAGAAATAAACATTCGTATTTTATTTCATACAGTGACAGTCTTCTGTCTGGGAAGTTCAAAACTAAACTTGTATCAACGGGAGTGGGGTGGAGGGTGTGTATACTGTATTTTTTAATTTTTTTGTTAATTATTGAATTATATTGCTTAATTATTAAAATTCAAAACCCAAATTTTGTGTTTCTTAGTTATAAGCATATCAAGTAGTATGTGAGATTTCAAATCTGAATGACCTCTCCTTTGTGAGTTATAAGTCGACATGTACATACCAAAAATCCTATATATATATATATATATATATATATATATATATATATATATATATATATAGATTAGATTTATTTTTTCCAGTTCTGTGGGTGGGGCTTAAAGTGTGCCTACTTAGGGATCAGACCTCCCCCCCCAAAAAAAAAAATGGGGTGTCCTTGGTATAACATTGAACTGCATCTGATGGTGAGGCTCCAGTTCTGGAGATGTAGGAAGTGTGGAGTACCTCTTCATTGGCATTACTCCTAGGTTCACTCTGACTTGGAGTGCTTGCGCCTGTTAGGGTCCCATCTATGGGTCAAATAAATATGTTAAAAAATGATTTGTATTCAATAGGATCATATGGGGAAAGAAATAAAAAAATAAAAGAAAAAATAAAAAAATTTAAGAAACAACTATACAAAATATGATCATGATTCCCTAACCTCTAAGCATAAAATAACTCTTAAGATGGGTTGCCATGCTGTTAAAATCAATTGATATTTTTTAGTTCTATGATTAACATTCTTATATCAACTATTGAATGACAGTTATTTTTTCTTTAGTTATTACTAAAAATATAAATTTTCCATTTGAATATTTACTAAGATAAATCTGAGAAATGGGTCCAATAATAATAGAGCACTTACTATGTGTTAAACTCATCAGCAATAACCATTTATCTTTACAGCAAGTACCATGCCTCTGTGTCAGGATGTGTAATATTTGTGGATTTGTTCAATATATTGATTTTTTTTTAATTTTTTTTTTTTATTTTTTTTGCATAATTGAATATGATTCTCTTTTATGATTGGATTAGATAATTTTGTATTTGTTACTGTGCAAAATTGTCTGTATGATCAAGCATTTCATTTGAGTGAAATCTGAAATGTAAGTTAACCTTTATGAAGTAACTAAGAAAATATTCACTGATCAGCAATTTTTCTCAAACTTGTGAATTATTTCTATTAATATTTGTGATTTCTTTTTCTTTTTTTTTAATTTTTTTTTTATTTTTTTAATGGCTAGAGTTTTAATGGCAAGTTTAGGTAATAGTTTTAAAACTGACCTAAAATTCACTTTGCAGTTGAGATTTTAAGCTAGTATGTATTTGCAAAGACTTATAATCTAATAATTAACATTGAAAGATTAATATTCACAGCATTTTGGTGGCCATTGTTTCTACTACAAATATTAAAATGTAATCAAAGATGCAGATAGGTATATTTTCTTTTGTCCCTGATGCATATAAATCTAAAAGAACTCAGTAAAATCATATCCATGCATCCCAGGGACACCTATTTTTTGGGGTGGTGGTGGTGTCCCCCCCCCCCCCCATCTGCCTGAAATGGTTTCAAGCTAACTGTAAATAAATTTCAATATTTTCTTAGAAACGAATTACAAAAGATGGGGGTACACTGTAGGGGTTACACAACTTTGTTTCATCAAAGAAACAAGTGCCCTTATCCTAGTTCTTAAATAAAAATCCGTAATATGGTTCTTTCCTTCCCAATCCGTCCTAGGACACAGTAAATTAAAAAGCTATCAGAATTACTGTATGATATTTTTTTAAGTTTTGATATTCCAGTGATTGGAAAAAGGTTGTAACTTTGTTTTTTGGATAGGAAATCTTCAGCTGGATATCTAATTTATGAACTTAAACAAAAATATAAAGATTTAATTTACCATAATTGTTTGTGTATAAAATGCTCTCCTATCTTTGGACTATGAAATATTGGTTCATACTGACTAGAAATAAGAATTTATATACAGGCATGTTCACATTAGGAAAAACAAAATTCTGAACAAACATGTGCAAAAGAAAGATTTTGATGAGCTCTATTTAACAATATAATGGGTTTAAACTAGCAGTAAAATCTTACTGAGTAAAACATAAAATAGGCCTCATTGTTGTTGGGAACTGTTAATTATTATTTGATATCATCCTGCTCTCTTAAGTAAAGAATCAAATTGATCTATTGAGGATTTGAATTTTGTACAAAAAGTGCTAAGTGATTTCTTTTGGGATTCCTACCTTTTTATATATAATGATTTCAGATGAAATTTATAAATACCTAAGTATATATAAAAGGGACAGTTATATTTACTTTTTGGTATTTTGTGACATTATTTTTTTATTTTTAGGATATTGTCAATAGGAAACAATAAAAAAAAAAGTACCATAAGCATCGAAACACTTGCAGTACAGGGGTTGGTGTTCTTGTAGACCAGTATTTTTCAGTTCTCCTTTATATCATTTTCAACCTGTTTTACTCAGAAATGACCTCCTAGGTCAACCTTGTATAATCTAAAGTCAAGTTGATATCCATACAAAAAATTAACTGTCATTCTTTGATGAATCGTACAGTAGTATCTTCTATCTATATATTATTTCAATTTTCATTGTGTGGGTAATGATAACCCAGTAAAAGTGGCACATCATAGTTTTATTAATTTACATGAAAGAGGCTGGTAGAGCATCCACAAGATTCAGGGTTTGATACTGGGTCTCACCAACTCAGTGCATGAGTAGCACAGTTTGGATCTGTGCAGTAAAGTGGGGGGGGGGGCTGATAGTAGCTATGGTGCTCCACCTCAGATGCAAAGACAATCTCCCTGGTCTAGCATGAGTGAAAAGAGGATAGACTCCCTCGCTGTCCAGTTGATACCATCAATAGGCCACTCCACACATTTTACTTTACATGAAATATCAACCTTGGAGAACAGAGCAATTTCCAGTCCAATTTGCAACAGAATGATGAATTTGTGAGGTCTGCATTTTGTGTTGAGCATAAATTTTTAATGATGCAAATTGTTGATCTGATGGAAATGACTAATGAAATGCAAAATTAGAAGCCTTAATCTCCACCTGAATAGAGGCATCAATATCATCATGGACAACCAATGTTACAACAGGAACTGGTTCACAGGTTGTCTACTAAATAACTTTCCTAATGCATCTGGTTACGTCTTGTATTACTAAATTTTCACAAATCAATAATCTTAGTTTACTGGCAACCAGAGACTTTATCTTTTTTTCTTTTCTTTCCATTGTTTTCCCGCCAAACTAACACTCCATGGAACAAAGACCAATGACCATTTTCACAATTCCCTTGAATATTAGCCAAATCCCTATTACATTGGGGAAATATGAATCTGTCAGTTCTAAAAGTTTTCCCTTGTTTTTTGAAAGGGGTGTGGGTATGTGTATGCTAAAGTCCCTTGCTACAGAGGAATCCTAATGTAATGCAGAAATTGTGCACTTGGAAAATTGATAATTGATCCATTTTCTCCTCCTTCTTCTTCTCCCTCATCTTCTTCATCTTCTTCTCCCTCATCTTCTTCTCTCCCCTTCTCCCTCATCTTCTCTCTCCCCTTCTCTTTCCCCTCCCATTCTACCCACTTTCCTCCCCTCCTTCTTCATTCTAAAGTGCATCTACTCATTTCTGTATATCTAATTATTTTTTCTTGAATTTCCTATTGTGGCATTTAATTGAAACTAGCAAGGTTACTCTGTATTGTCCAAACTTTAAGGATTATCATCAACCTTTTAAGTAATTCCCTTTTGAAGATATGTAAATTATATACTGCAGAGGCAATTATATAAGATACTGTAGCTGTATAACCTTTTAAGATTGAAGTGTAGTATCTATTCTAAGTTGAGTGATGGACTTATAGATAAAATTTTAATTGTTTATCAAATATCAGGAAATTAACCTTTTGAGCCTGTTACACCCTGCCAGTATTTTTATTTTGCCCTACATCATAGCACAAGTTTACTGGTGTAGAGATCTGTCTCAAATGGTTAAGTTGTAAAAGAATTGATAAAAAGAAATTGAAATAACAATTATGGAATCCTTTGAATGAAAAAGAAAAAGTGTCCACTACTATCAAAGATTGCAATGAAATCATTTTCTCAATGTTGATTAAAACTTTGACACATACACACACACAAAACAAAAGCTCTTGATAATTAAAGCTGGTTAACCATAACTTATAATTACTAACTAACCTGAATAACTGTTTTATCTTTTTAAGATTATAAATCTAGATTTTGGGAAAAAATCAATTTTGAAGAAGAGAAAAAAAAAAAAGCACCTTCAAACTACCTAACTGTTGTTCAAAAAGGGAAAGAAAAAAGTCTTTTATGCAATGTACTATTATGTAATTTATGAACTAGAAAAAAAAATCAAATAAAATTTCATATGTGAAGAGAATGGCTGGCATAATATTCCAAAATTAACTGTGACAGAAAAAAACCCAAAAAAACTTGAACGTGAAATGAAAAAAAAAATGCTTTTTTTTTGTGTGTGCTAAATGGACCATTAAAGATAATTTTTCTACTTTATTTATAGATGAAGAATATATACAAATTTGGCCTATTTTTTTTCCCTAGAGTTTGGCCTTGAGAAAAAGCTCTTATGAGTTTAAAATTATGAATGTACTTTTTTTATTTTAATAAGGTCAACTGACATAAACCCCAGCGTTAGAATATTCAAATGCCCCCCATTAAAAAAAAAACTTAAATATAAATGATTTTATCCTCATTACTATTACTTCTATTTCATACTTTTAATGTATGAAATATATAGGCAAATTTCACAACTATTATGAAACAGGTAATTTATTTTTAAGGGTTGATATATTAGGGTGAATCAAGTTTTGCAATATTTTGGTATGTGCTAGTTTCTGGTTCTTTTATCATGTGACTGAAGCAGTTCAAACCGTCGTTGGTACCTGCTATAGTTGTGATAGTATCATGGTAGTTGGTGCACTGACAAATTGTGCATTGCTTTACACCGTGTGTAATTTGAAAGCCACAGAAATAAATGTGCAATGAAGTTTAATTTTCGAATTTATGCTTTGATTTATAAACTGGGTCATAACACTGTGAAAACAACCAAAAACATTTATTGTACAAAAGTTGATCAGCGCATAATAATGAGATGGATGAAGAAATTTCATTCAGGCTGCAAGAAGCACAACAATCAGGCATAGTCAGGTAGGCCAAGTGACTATGCCTAAAATTGGTTTCCAAGGCTGTGCTCAAGCTATAGATGCAAATCTGGCAAGTAGTATTTGGAGAGTATCATGCAAGCTCAGAATCTCATTGTTCAGTATTGTTAGTCACCTTCATGACCTCGGCAAAATCATCTGGAGTTGCTGAATTGTACCGCATGTTACTAAAATATTGCAAAACATTTGACTTCTAGTATAATCTGCTTTCAGAACAAACATTGTGTTTGTATGCCCAACAGTTCAGTTAAAGATGTGAACCACTAGACTGCACTACAGGATATTTGTTTTTAGGGGCGAAGATCGATCTACACCTTTTGGATAAGTTGTTAATGAGAATAAGGAATCACAGTACCACAGTTCTCTGAACAACACTGTTTAGGTTTTGGATTCAGTTTTTTCTTTCTTTTAGATAGGTTGCCTTATTAAGGCTAAAAAGCCCAAATACCCTACTATTCACCCATAGCTGGGGGGAGAAAAGGAGAAGTTATACCTTTCCCCAAAGGCATTAATTCAAAGTGAAATGGGTTCATTTAGGATTTGAACTTTGTTCATAAGTCCATTTTCTACAAGTAAGCATTATGCCACAAACACTTCCATATGTATAATATGATAATTAAGCAATTTAAAATGTAAATATGAAACTCAAAAAGACCAATCTTCATTAACTTTGCAGATTATTTTATTAGATATAACTATTTTTTGACCTGCTAAATATCAATTAAATTAGTTGACTTGTGTTTCTCTTTAATTATATAATTTAGGAAGTTGTGAACAAAATGTAACTGTGTCCAGATCAAATCAAAATAGATGATTAATAAAAGATTTTTTTGGCAATTGTTTGCAACTTCTGAAACCTTATACTTCTCTTAATGCAAATAAGAATAAAGTTTGTCTTTAAATAAACTAACTATATATTTATATATTTATCTTTAGTATTTCATATAAAATTGCATATTTTTCTTAACAAAATTCTGAAAT
The DNA here is from genome assembly GCA_023376005.1 of Doryteuthis pealeii. Lineage (NCBI taxonomy): Eukaryota > Metazoa > Mollusca > Cephalopoda > Myopsida > Loliginidae > Doryteuthis > Doryteuthis pealeii. The sequence goes on along the minus strand of CM042154.1, from coordinate 39,041,835 downwards.
TCATTTAATTATACAGCCTTTAAGTATGTCTTGAAAATAAAATTTGTGTAATCAAATATTATAAGACTGGTTATCAAACTATGCACTACAACTCTGGGGCCTAGAAAAAAATGTAAGTGTGTGCCTAGTGAAAAAGTAGAGAGAAAAGAAATGACTCTTATTACAGTAGAGTATTTTACAAATTTGGAACACACATTTGATTTTTATTTCCCTTCATTAAATACAGAAAATTATGATAGGGAGCTTGAAACCTTTCATAAAAAATTCATATGAAATACAATTGAATTATAAAGAAGATTGACTTTTAAGGGTATGCCAACCAGTCAGGGTTATTTTATGCCTAGAAGTTAGAGAATTGTGTACATTGTACATTTTTTGTGTAGTTCTTAAGATTTTTTTTGCACAGTTATATCAAGTATTCTTATCTAGTACAAGTAATTTACAAGCAGATCTATTTGACCCATTGATATTACCCTAACTGAGTGAACCTGGGAGTAATGGCAATGAAGATTTACTCCACACTCCCAAGAGCTCCAAAACTGGACTCGCCATCATATACAGTTTAGTGTCATACCCAGAACACCCCATGGGAGGGGGGTTCTTACCCCTCTGCAGGGAATGCAGCATATTCTTAGCCCTTGTTGGCCCCCCTCTTCACCCTCAAGTGAAAACCTTTGGAAATTATGTTGGAGTATTCTCTAAGCAAGAAAACTTAGAACTCCACTTAGAAGAGATGATGATCCTTTAATTATCATTTTCAGAATTTTACTTAATTTTAGTAATCAATATTTATAAATGCAAGTCTATCTTAATTTTTTTTTCTTTTTCTCATGTCATGTTGCTGCCCTGTTGGTAAGGCTTAGAATATACTGACTGTATCCCCGGCAGTGGGGTAAGCTTGTCCCTCCAAAAAAGGTTGTCCTGGGCATGACATTAAACTGCAATTGTTGGTGCAACTTCAGTTCTGGAACTCTTAGTAGTGTTGAATATCCCTTCATTGTCATTACTCTCAGAAGTGGTAGAACTTGTTAAAGTACCATCTATGGGTCAAATATTCATATTCAATAGAATCGTAGGCAAAAAAACAAAAAATAAACCTTAAGAAACAACTGCACAAAAAATGTAAATATGAATGTACAATGATTGCGATTCCCTAACCTTTGAAATAAAATAACCCTAGACAAGTTGATATACTGTTTTAATCAATTGAAAATGTTACATCAAACAAAGGTGTATCAATAAGTCTGTATCCTGACATTGAATTTTGATAAATTTTCACTGCATGTTTGATCTCTGATTTATGAAGAAGAGTTGGGTTATGTTTATTGACAACGAAGATTGATTGATTCTAATGGCATGTCAATCCATCTAGGGTTATTCTATACTTTGATGTTAGTGAATTGTGTTCATTGTATGTTCATATTTACATTTTTTGTGTAGTTGTTTCTGAAGAGGATTTTTTTTCTGTACAGTCTTATCAAATATTAATAATTTTTAGACGGGTTCATGTGACCCAGAGATGGGATCTTAACAGGTACTACTACTCCGATTATTCATCTTTTAGATTTGATAAAAACATGCATACATACACTGAGAATGAAAAAAGTAGTTTGATTGTAATTAAGAAGAAATTCTTTTAAGTTACCATAATGTAAGAAATGTTAAATATGTGAGAATATTCTGTGTTATGGGGGGGGGGTAAATGAAGTTGATATAAAAATGAGATAAGAATTTTGTTTCTTAAAGTTAGTCATGCTGGAATAAATGCTCTTGGTCATTTCTGTAAAAATAAATTTGATTGCGACATTTGATTATGGTTATTTCTCATGAGAATTGTTCAGAGCCACATATTTTATTGATGTTGTTTTTATTTTTATTATTTTATTTTAACTGGCTTGCTTCATACCCGAGTTGCTAGATAAATACCCAAGGAAGCAATATTTGCAAGCACAAATTATGTGTAGGCTTCTCATAGATTTGTACTATTTCTATTTGGTAGTAGCAACCATTTTATTGATTCTAGATCAAAATCCTTATTTCATAGCTTCTGGGGGCAAAGCCTGCAGAATGTCATTGGGATTGATAGCTTTGAAGTTAAACTCAGGAACTGCAGAGCTTTTAAGATTTTTAGGAACCTAAATCTAGTTGTGAATATATTTGCCCATTTCATATTAGGTTTCTTTTGATAATAGTTTGTATTCAGTTTTAGTACTTGTGTGTTTCCTGCAAAAATATGAAGGTAAATAATTTTTCTTTTAAAGGATGCATTGTATTGGATAATGTTGGAATAGGAAACCGGCACACACATAAAATTGTTATGTAATGAGAAAGTCGGTGTAGTTTCTTATAATTTAATAAGATAACAAAGGTTTGATCTATTGCACATTCTTCTTGATTAAGAGAGGAAACTGCCTGATATTACATTTTGTCCAAAGTTGATCTAGAAAAAAAAAAAAAAAACAGTTTTGTAATTTTATATATTTCTTAATTAATTTGATTCAGTTTTCCACTGCATATTTGTGAATGGAGATTTTCTTTTTACTAACATTAAAAGAAATGCTTAATGGACAAGGAAGAGAATAATGTTAAAAAATAGTATAAAACAAATACATCTATTCAACTTTAGTTTAGATTTGATAAACACACACAAACACACACACACTGATAATAACAAAAGTAGTTTGATTACAATTAGGGACAATTTAAAAAAAAATTACAACAATGTAAACAGTGTTAAATATGAGAATTTTGTACAATAATTTATAATTTATAAAATGTTTGTTTGATAATAAATGTATAATTTGTTCTGGCTTAATTTAATGATTCATTAAAAAGATTTTTTTTTAAAATTCAGATTTTTTATTCTAATGTCTTAAAAATGGAAGAATAACTTGCAATAAACTTTGATATTTTTTAAAACCCTTTTTTTTAATTGTCAAGTCGTGTTGGATTTTACAAATGAATCCGTTTTTTTCTCCACTTATGCTTGTAGTGAATGGTGTAAGACACTTTTGAGTTTGAAAAAAATTATTTTCCTTTTTAACTAAGCCATATTTCAATCTGTACTAACTTAGTAGTTAAAGCAATTATCTTCCTCCATGATCATTTGCCACACTAAGGTTAAAGAGCCCAATCTGCCTTACTATTTACCCATGGCTAGGAGAGAATTGTTAGATTCATACATTTCCTAAGGGTATTTGACTATTTGAAATGCAAACAGCTTCATCCAGGTTTTGAACTCTGGTTGTTGAGTCCTGTTCCTATGATCATAACCATTACACGATGAACACATCCTGTGAATTGATAATCATCACTTACAAAAAGATATCCATGTAAATGTAAACTTTTGAATAAAATTCAGTGGTTCTTTCCTGATACACTCTTCTAAATTGATTGGTTCCTCTACTTTAATATTTCACTCTGTTTGTTGGGTCTAGAATACACTGACTGTATCCTCTGTAGAGAGGTATGATCCCCTTCCACAAAAGGGGTCTTTTAGGTAATAACACTACACTTCATCTGATGGTGAGGCTCCAGTTATAAGGAGTGTAGAGTACACCTTCATTGCCATTACTCCCAGGTCCACTTGGAGTGGTAGTACCTCTTAGGATCCCATCTATGGGCACAATAGATATGTTTAAAAATTAATTGTATTTGGACCATGTATAAAAAAACAAAACAAACAAAAAAACACTAGGCAACTGCACAAAAAAAATGTGAATATGAACATACAATGAATTCCCTAACCTCAAAGCATAAAATAACTCTAGATGAGTTTGACATGCTGTTGAAATCAATCAATCTATTTTAAAATGAATATTAGAATTAATTTTAATGTTGTGTTATTTACACCAGAAATCAACCCCCTGACCTTTGAGCTGGGATCACAGTATGGCGTCTGTGCCTCAGCCATGTTTTATTCTTTGATATTGATTGTGATGAAAAGTAAAGCATACGTTGGCATCATGGGTATTCTAACTCTTCTAAGGTGACACTTCTCCATTACACCAACAGGGAGTGTCAGAATAGTGTGACACTGGTCAAAGGACAAGTCAATTTCTGTCCTTGTCTCCCTGGGTAACAATACATGGGTTCTTTTTGCTATGTAGCTAAATGTTTAATGATTTTCTTCAGATGTTTGACCTTATCACTTGTGTGTTAGAATTTGGTTAATTTGCTTAAATAGGTTAAGTTGCTCCTATCAATAGATTTTTTTTGGATTCCAGTTGTTTAGACCTACTTTGCTATGAAAGTAAACTTAGCATCTCTCATTGTAAGATTTTCTTTTTTTTCTACAATTTTTAGCCACTCCTTTGTTAGTGTTAGGAATGTAGAAGGACACATAAAAAAGAAAAAAAGAAAAGAGAAACCCATCATTGTTCTCCTGTTACACCTGTTTTTTTGTTGTGAAGAACTGATTCATTTAATTGTTGTAAAACTAATTTACAATTAGATCAATTCTTCTGCCAATATTTCTGATATTTAAAATGGCATCTTTTTATATTTTTGGTTTTGTGATATTTTAATAAATTCTAAAATTCTTCTGTCCTGTCTTATAAAGATTTTAATGAAGAGTACATACATTTTGTATCCAATTGTAAACTTTAACCTTTTAAGACAGTTTCTCCTTCTAGGTAACTTAATGTTAGGTCAGTCCTGTTGGCGAGGTATAGAATACACTGACTGTAATCCCGCAGAAGGGTAATAAACCTCACACTCTCCCCAAAAGGGAGTGTCCTGGGTATAACACTAAACTGCATCTGATGGTGATCTAATTTTGGAGATCTGGGGAGTGTGGAGGACACCCTCATTGCCATTACTCCAAAGTCCACTTGGGCAAAGGTCTGCTAGTTTAGCTTGCTGTTATACTATTGGGGTTCCTTACCATAGTTTATACATTATAAAAAGTCGTCAGGGCGCCTAAAGTCGGTATCAGCCAATCAGCGAGGGAGTCTTTTCACTAGCACTAGACCAAGGAGATTGTTTTTTTTTGCATCTGAGGTGGAGCGCCAAACCTACCATCAGCTCCTTACTTTACCGCACATATCCCTGTGCTACTCATACACTGAGTTGGCGAGGACCGGGATTGAACTAGGAACCTTGTGGTTTCTAGCCGAACGCTCTACCGACTAAGCACTTGTGTTCATTCTTAAGGAAGTAGTCACTAACTTGTCCGGTTCATTAATTTACACATAAAAATGTAAAATAGAAGTTATGGGACAGTGAATAATGATATTTACTGATGGTTCTTTTATTGGTCTTATCCTGTATGTAAAGTTGTTGAAAATTTGAATTTTATGGTATCTTAAGAAAAGGAAAAAAAATATAAATACTTTTCCAAATGGAAAATATTCTATTTGCTAAGTTCTAATCCTTGTAATAGTCATCATATTGAAATACTTTTCTGTGATATAATTTCCTTCATTGATTCTTTTTAAAAAGAATAGAGAAGAAAGTAATTTTTAATACTTTCCTTGTGCCTATTAATTTGATGAATATACATTTGTTGTATTTTCTATTCATTATGTATCCACTAATGAAATGAAGGAAAATAAATGTATGGGAAAATTTAAAAGAAAAAATAATGCCAAGTAGAATACTAAGCAGATGAAGAAAAAGGAATGCAAAGATATTGCCCTCTCTACTAAAAATGGACAGTAAAAATACAAAAAAAAAGAAAGATATTTGGAAAGATAACTGGAATATCTATTCACTTTATCTACAATTACAAAATACTAAGTTTTTGTATATTTGTTTTTATTAGCATCACTTAAGGGAGATAACTATTATAAAGTAGTCTCCTTTTTATCTGCAAATATGTAAAGGATTATTGAATAATAGTCAGAGTTATTTTAGTTAAACCTACTTTATTAGACCTTTGAGCCTAGAAGTGTTTTAGTTATTTAATTCCTATATTGTTAGTCTTTTCTCTTCCTATGATGACAAATACAGTGTTTGTAAGAATAAAACCCTGATGCTTACCAAGAGCTAAATATTATTGATGCCTTTGAAAGTCCAAGTGAAGTATTTACACTTGGTAGTTTAGCCTGCAATTATTGGGTAGTGGACATAATGGGGTGGGGCAAAATTATATTCAACCCATTTGTGAGCAAAAAGCTTGTGAAGTGAGAGTAAGGTTAAGAGCTGGGGTGGGGTAGAGAAGCAGCCTTTCCATTGATATTAAACAGTATATCAGCAAATCAATGCTACATTATTTTATGTGGATGTTTTATAACATCATTTGGGGATGGGGGTCTGCAGATGGTGTTATAGTGCACTTGTTCCTTGAAGCCATTCACTTTTTGAAAACATAAGAATCAATGAATTTGTATTTTACTCTCTCCTTCTCTCTCTCTCTCTCCCCCTCCAGTGCATTCTTGATGTACATACACTGGTCAGTTTTCAGCTCTCCCTCAAGAGAAATTGCCAAAAATGTTTTAGTCAAATGACTCACTCTGACTCCATATCATTTGACAGCAGTTGAAGAAGCATATGTCGAAAAAGGCATGAATCTTGTTTAATGTATTTATATGTATTAAGACATTATCTTTCCAAAACCTGTATTTAAATATATATATATATATATGTGTGTGTGTGTGCATGTGTTTTAATGATTTCCTTGTAAATTAACAGGTCTTTTCTACTTGGGCAACATTTGAGTATGATCGAAGGAATGAAGATGTTGATCCAGTTGCTGCCTCAGCTGAGTATGAGCTGGAGAAGAGGGTGGACAGGATGGACGTTTTCCCAGTTGAGCTACAGAAAGGTGCGAGACATTATCATTTCTATCTTCCTCTTCTGTTGTTTTTCTCTCTCATTTCTTGATATGGTGACATAATCATATAGTGCTGTATCAGTTGTATTAATTTTTTTTCTACCATAATTATTTGTGTTATAACACGCACTCCAAAATTTGGACTAGGAAATTCTGGAAAAAAATTTTGTATATAATACCCACTGACTTTTTAGAATTTTTAGCAGCTAAATTTAACCTAAATGTAGTATTTGCTCAACTTTTATACTGACTAAATTTATATAGTTTACATTCTGTCTTAAAACAAAGAAATTACATAGTAATTAAAGCAAACACACAGACATGTTCACACAAAAATGCAACAATCTTGCAGCAAAAATAAGTTTAGATTAGGAGAAACAAAATTATAAGCAAACATACATTCCAGTGGATATTTCTTTGTAGTGGTGTAAAACACATTTGTTTGGACTATAGATAGATATAACTTACTTTCAGTCATCCTGGCTTGTGGTAAGGCATGTGGCTGTAAAAAGAAAAAAAAAGTTAATCATATAGTTTTTGTGTATAATATGCACCCCTAACTTTTGGGCTGAAAAAATCTGGAAAAATAATGTATACACAAATAATTATGCTATTGATATTGGCTGATGTGAACTTAGTACAAGTTGGGTATTTAGGTGTTGGGTGAATCTTTTCCTTGTTTTCCCCCCTCTCCTTTTTGGGTCGTACCAATAAATTGTCAGATAAGACATTTTCTCTTTAACTCTGCCTTTAGGTTTTAGTAGTAACTAAAATAACAAAGAAACATTACTCTTTTTTTTGTTTTAATTAATCCATCTTTTTAGGGATTTAAACAATAATAATACTTATCCTTTATTTTAAGTTTGGCACAAGGCCAGCTGTATGAACCCCCTATCCAGTTAGAATCTAATTCGCTAACAATGGTATGTTAGTTGAACTCAATAAGCATTACACAATGAAAGTTGCTTTGCATAGCCTGTGATGTAAAAATGAAGTGACCCATATTGATGTCAATGTTCTAAGAATGATTCATTAAATGTTTACTTGGTTACTTTTAAACTATCCTTTATTTATTTTTATTATTATTTATTTCTTAAATTTTATTTTATAAAAGGTCACGATGGCCTCGGGCTGAGTATTATAGGCATGGGCGTTGGTGCCGATGCTGGCCTGGAGAAATTGGGCATTTTCATCAAGACCTTGGCCCCTGGAGGCGCAGCTCAAAGAGATGGCAGGTAAGTCAAGAACAAAATTTTTCATTCAATATTGACTGGATTTAAGAATCTGCATGAATATACAATATTTTATGTATTTATATACAGGTGGTTTCAAAAAATTTGATATCATTTGAGATGTACAGAGTGTTTCAGAAAAATGTATTTGATTTCATAATCTAATTACCAATCCTCATTAATGTGATCTCAGATTTTAACAGCACAGGTAGAAACAAGTCAAAATTTTATGGTTTATGCTTTCTTTTCACGTATAGAGATGCCATTCACTGGAAATATAATATTGAGTTGTTTCTATTCCTGCTGTTAAAAATTGAGATGATTTGAATGAGAATTGGTGAAGTTATTAGATTACAAAATAATATAAATTTTTCTGAAAGACTCTGTATATATGCAATGAGTTCATGATGAAATAGCATGAGTTAGAAAATTTGATTTTCGATGACCCAAAATTAAAGAGGGAATCAGGTTTGCACTTTGCAACTTAATGAGCATTTCTGGTCAAATTGTTTAATTACACAAATTGATATTTATATCATATAAAACTACTATAAAGAACAGTCTTTTTTCTTTCTCTCTCTTTTCCTCTCTCTTTTCCTCTTTTCCTCTCTTCTCTTTCCTCTCTTCTCTTTTCTCTCTCTCTTTCTCTTTTCTCTTTTTCTCTCTCTTTCTCTTTTCTCTTTTCTCTCTCTTTTCTCTCTTTTCCTCTCTTTTTCCTCTCTCTTTTCTCTCTCTTCTTCTCTCTCTCTTTCTCTCTCTTTCTTCTTTTCTCTCTCGTCTTTTCTCTCTTTTCTCTCTCTCTTCTTTTCTCTCTCTTTTCCTCTCTCTTCTCCTTTTCCTCTCTCTCTCTTTTCCTCTCTCTCTCTCTTTTCCTCTCTCTCTCTCTCTTCTCTCTCCTCTTTTTCTCTCTCTTTCTTCTTTCCTCTCAGTATAAATGTTTTTTTTTAGCCCTAAAATTGCTCAATTGTCTCTCTTTTAGACCAAACTTCCTCTTAATCCTGAGTGTTACTTTGCCATTAATTGTTTTTCTTCAATGATGATTTTAAGTAGTCATGCATCATATACCTTTTTTCTTTCTTTTTTGTTGAATGAATTCACAGATTAAACATTAGATGCAGGTTTAACCTTTTTGCTAAGTTTTTTTCCCCTTTCCTTCATTCATTCGATTGCTTCATTAGGAATGATGGTCAAAGATTGTTTCAGTGCAAAGAAATTTGTTTAAAAAAAAAAAAAAAAAAAAGGCTGAGGGTCTGGTCTGGTCTGGTTTAAAGTAGTCATTTACTAAGCTTAACTCGGCACATGGCCAGGAATATGGAGTACCAAGTGAGAATCAAAATCACTTACAATGGTCTGCTAGTTTACCTCTCTAACCATTATTCCATATGAGTCACCCGTTTTAAATCTAAGCATAGCTTTAATTTGATGTAATATTGAATAATGAACTAATATTCATTTAGACAATCTTGTGATGTATGGATTCACCCAACACTTCCACTGAGCAGGATGTGACTCGAGGTCAATTTTTAAGTGGAATAAAGCTGTTTTTAATTCAGAGTTTTCCTTCTCCTAGACTGGTTGCCTAACCAAAGCTAAAAAAAACAAAACAAAAAAACAACAAAACTATGCCATAGCTTGTGGAAAGAAGAGATAGATTCATGTATTTCACAAGGGCATTAGCACAAAATGAAATGCAAACAGCTTCATCCTGGGTTTGAACTCTGGTTGCAGATTCCATTTTCTACAATGCTAAACCATATCCATTGTAATGTAAGTCAACAAAGCCTAACAGTATCATGATGTACTGCTGGAGTACCCTGGGTTGGTAGTAATGATGCTTTGTCCCCTGGGTTTGAAAACCCTGCCTGAACCCAGGGTCATCTGATGAAGGTTTGTTGGTGGTACTGCTGCTGTTTTTGCAGTTGTATGAATTATTATATAAACATGACCCAGCAAAAATGGCACATTATAGCAAGATTTTCCTTAGAGCAATACAATTAAAATACTCTAACTGGAAATTGCTTTATGCTCTAATTTGCAACTGAATGATAATTTTGTGAAGGAGGGTCTTCATTTATATTGAATGTCTTATTTTAATCATTCAAATTCTCAATATAATTAATGGAATGCTAATTAGAATCTTTAACTCCTTTCCAAATACAAGACGTTTAGAATTTTTTATATCATTTGAGATTTACTGTGTGTTTCAGAAAAATTGATATTATTTCTTAATCTAATAACTTGATCAATTTACATTCAAATGATCTCAAATTTTAACAGCATGTGTAGAAATGGCTCAAAATTCTGTTTAATATATTTAAATGCCTTTTCTTTTCCAGTGAATGGTATTTATATACCTAAAAAGTAAAAAAAAACAGTAAACATAAGATTTTGAGTTATTTCTACATATGCTGTTAAAATTTGAAATCATTTGAATAAGAATTGATCAAGATATTAGATTAGGAAATTATATCAATTTAAAAATTTTTTTAATTTTTTTTTTTTTTAGACACCCTGTATAAGCATCAATATAATTCTGAACTGTTACAACAGGTAACCAGCCCTGTTAGCTCAGGCTTTAGAATACATCGACTGTAGGAATGACCCCCTCCACCAATGGGGTCAACTGTTGGCTGTGGGTAGCGACCCATGTTGCTAAGGATAGAATCCTGGTGGCTGAGTAGTCCATGACATACAACACTCCATTTTGTCCCTTACTTAGGCTAGGCGGGCAGTCGGAGAGGCCCTCTCCAATCAATCAGTTAGTCACGTCATGTTCTAGCACCTATATGATTGTCCCAACCCTATTGCCCTTATGAAAAGCCCCAACCCTTTTTATCATATATGTGCTAGAAGGCGGTGGTTGAGGGTCTTAATGTCCTGGGTATGATATTAAACTTATCTGATGGTGAGGTTCTAGTTTGGAGCTCTGGGGAATGTGGAGTATCACTTGATCACCATTACTCCCAGGTCCACTCTGACTTGGAATGGTAGTACGTTAAGGTCCTATCTATGGGTTAAATAGAAAAAAATGAGTTTTAAAAATATTTTTAAAAATTGAGTACCCATCAAGAATGAATCAAGCAAAACATCTTTGGCATAAAATAACCCAACAAGGGTTGACATGCCATAAAATCCAACCAACAACATGTGTTCAGATCATTTACTTTTTTAGTTTCCCTACCTCAGGATAGTTAGTTTTTGATTGGGTTTGAATCTTATAAAAGACTGTAGTTGAATTTTTATTAACTGGAAAGACTTTATTGAATTCTTTCAGTTTTAATGAAGAGAAGAATTTAATTTGATTTATTTTTCTATAGCTAAATTGTTTTTGGAGATTTTACCAACATTTTTTTTTTTTAAAAGTAAAAAAAAAATTCTTTATAGAACATTATCTAAAGATAGTGTCCTGGGCACTAAACTGCATCTGATGATGAAGCTCCAGTTTTGGGGAGTATGGAGCACCCATTTATTGCCATTATTTTTAAGTCCATTGTGACCTGAAGAAGTAGTACCTGTTAGGGTCCCATCTGTGGGGCAAATAAATCTGTTTTAAAATTATTTGTATTTGATGGGCAAAAATATATTTAAACAAAAAACTCTCTTAAACAATTACACAAAAAATGTAAATGTACAATGATTGCAATTCCCTAACCTTTAGGCATGAAATAACCCTAGACAGATTGACATGTTAAAATCAATCGAACATAAAGAAGGTAAAGTAAAATATATTCTGAATTAGTGTTAGTTTCTCCTATTTTGTAGCATCACAGTAATGCAAAATTTATTGGACAAATATACATATTTTTAGCACTGTTGGTTATAGTGGAATTAAAAAAAAAAAAATTAAAAGATTATTTGAAAAAAAAAAAAAAAAAAAAAAAAAAATTAGTGAAATAGATCACTCATTAGAACTGAGCCTTCTTTAGTAGTGACCACATCAAGTGGAGTTTAACAGGTTTGAATTCAGATTTCCATCTCCTAGGCTGGTTGCCTAACCAAGGTTAAAGAGCCCAGACTGCCCTACTATTTACCTATAGCTAGAGGTAAAGTAGTTGGATTCATACCTTTCCCGAGGGTATTAGTGCTATGTGAATTGTAGCTTCGTCAAGGATTTGAACGCGGGTCAACGAGTCCATTTCCTAGGATTCTGACCATTTCATCACACGCCTCCCAACTAAGAAAATATTTTTCTTTACTTATTATATATCAAGACTCTCATTTCATGTTTACTCCATTAAATCCAATAGATGATAATGATTGCTACCATTTCTGTATAAATATCATTGGTAATAGAAATGTTGAGGTTAATTGTTAATTGGGTTATTTAAAATGCCAATTTTCTGTTTCAATAAACAATTGTTTGTTTCTCAAGTTGCAAAAATAAAGACACAATGCTGATAAAGAAATTTAAATTAAATAATATAAAATCAAATTTTCTCCAGAACAAAAACACAACAAATGGTTTACAATGAAATCACTTAGTTCTCTGCTGCTTTTTAAGCTAGCTCCTACAAAACGCTCTTGATTGGGTCTTTGGACAACAATGACACTTTATGTATTGAGTACATATTAAATTCTATTAAAGTTGAATAATATTTTTAAAACAATTAAATTTTCATCAAAACAATTACCTTTTTAAAAATTTAATGATAATTCTTCTGCTGCCACTTAAAAACAATTTGATTTATTTAGGTCCTTACTTTTCCATACAAACAATTATTTCTATTTCATGGTTGACTTTCACTGAATTGTCCAATTAATTTCAATTATTCCCAAATTTATTTCCAAATTATAAAAAATGTTATTGTACAAAAATATTTGTAAAAAAATCATGCAAGAAAATTGCCAAAAACAATCACAGTAATTAAAACTTGGAAATCTAAAATTTCAGGATTGCGGATTTGGATTCACACTTGGCCTGATTCAAAATGGGTGTGATATGTTGAGCTACTGCATCTAGGAGTAAGGTTGAAAAAATATGACACTGACATTCATATTTATTATTAGAGAAAGGATGAATTTTTGATTATTACTACTTGACATTGTTAATTATAGAATATTTTAAAAGGAAAACTATATAAAAAATAAACAAAAAACAAAGACTGTAATATGGGGAGGGGGGAGTTTGATAGTTCAACATCTATATAATATGATATGCTTGATCTAGCACCTTATGACCGGTCTTGCAGAGGTCACCATTTAAAGTTACCCACCTAGGTGTGAGTGGGATGTTCTGTGACTCCCCCCTCTTTTGGTGGCTGAGGTCCAATGAGATAAACATTCTCTGTGAATGGAGAAGGAACAAAGATACTAGAAGAGTCCTGTTCTTAAATAAATGAAGCATGTGGTGTCCATTGTACATTTGTTCTTGCTTTCATGGCCTTAGAGACTGATCAGGGGGAATAAAACAATGAAAAGTCCTAATGCTAAAAAGTTGTTTTTCCCTTTTCAGCCGATGAAAAGCCATCACTGACATAGCAGTCTGCCATTGACCACGCTACAAAAATATACCTTATTTCTATTCATTAATATGAATTGAATATTTACTCTGAAAAATAACGGTAAAAATAATTTGGGCAGGTGAAACATGTTTAACATATATATTAAATACCAAGTTAATGTTAAATAAAAAAACAAATTCCATTATGACCTCCACAAATTCCAAAATAAGAACAGCATTCATTTGAAAATATCTACTTGGCACCTTTTAATGAAATTTCTCTTTTAGAAAAAATAATAAAAATGGATGAATTTATATATATATATATATATATATATATATATATATATATATATATATATATATATATATATATATATCTCCTCTTCTCTAATCTTCCAAAAATAAATAATGGATTTACTGATATGCCAAGCACCTGACAATTCTAAAATAGTTTTCAGAGTTTCCAGGTCTGAATTGGTAAAAGTAGCAAACTGATGAACTAACAAATTTGTAATGAAAGTGTCTCTGATATTTTCTTTGTACCATTATACTTTTCAGTAATATAATAATAAAGAACATATTATTTTAATGGTTGTATTAATATTAGCACAGTAATAAATGTAAGGTTGTTTCTTTTAAATACAAGAAAACATCTAAAAAATTAATAAAATTATCAAAATGAAGATGTTGATTAATAAACAATCCACTTTGTATTTCAATTGGTGCACATATAAAATTCAAAGTAGGTTTAAAAAGGGTGTTGAAAGTTCTAAAAGTGAAGGATAAAGCTTTGTTTGAATATATAAATGTGTGTGTGTGTGTGTGTGTGCAGGTAAACTGTTATAACGTAAGAATGTTGCATGCTGTTTTGAACAAATCCTGGAAACAGCACCTTACAAAACAGCAGTTGTATAGCCACTTACCTTCCATTTTACAAACCACCATAGGTGAGCACTGCTGGAGAAGTAAGGGGAAACTCTTAAGCAACATTCTCATATGGACTCCTGCACCTGGAGCCAGCAGTGTTGATTGACCAGCAGAAACTTACATTCATCAGTTCCGTGTAGACACTGGATGCTGTCTAGAGGTTTTACAAAGTGCAATGGCTGATTGGGATGGCAAGAAATCTGTGCTGTTGTCATGCCATGATGATGCCTAATTTGTATGGGCTTGAATTGAGTATGTTATCATTTTATCTGTACTGATGTGAACTTCTTACTTATATGGGTGTGACAATGCTATAAAGGCATGAGAAAAGGTATCTAGAAAGTGATAGGCAGAATGTAAAGTAAGAGATTGGTCAGTTTTTTTTACTTAATTGCAAATTATGACTAATTAGAACCAATTAAAAGGGAATTTTTTTCAAACATAACTCGATTCTAAAAGTAAAGAATAATTTAGTATAATTTTCATGTCATTAAACTAAACAGTAAAAAAGCCTTTAGGAGACAAAGATTGATTTGTTCAGCTTTAGTATAATAATGGATATATTCCATACATGAAATGGATTAGTACAGCAATTTCTTTGGTGTGGCAGCTAATATTGGTAAGGAGATGTCAGCAGTTATGATTTGACTGGAGAGAAAGACTTCAACTTCTTAAATAATAATTGGCTGGATCAAAACATTTTTATTTTTGCCAGAATGATTCTGATTGGTTGAATTTTGTTGAAAAATATTAAAATTTAGTATGTTTTAATGGAAGTTGGGCATGGAGCCACCTGTGTAAAGCTTCACATTTGATAATTCTGGATAGTCATAAGCATTCATATCTGATTTAAACTCAAATGTATAACCACTAAAACTGTAGTTAAGAAAAAAAAAAAAATACAAAGACAAAAATCCTATTATTGTATTGTCAAATGGTAAAGGGTGTTTCAGAAAAATTGATATAATTTCCTAATCTAATAACTTGACCAATTCATATTCAAATGATAATTAATATGTTTAGAAACAACTCAAAAATCTATGTTTAATGTTTAAACACCTTTTCTTTTCCAGTGATGAATGGCATTTCTATATCAGAAAAGAAAAAAAGATTAAACCTAGAATTTTGAATTGTTTCAACACATGCAGTTAAAATTTGAAATCATTTGAACAAGAATTAATCAAATTATTAGATTATAATATCCACTACAATGGCATGTTGATAAAAAAGATTAAAAAATACATATTTTAGATATTTGTCTTTGTATCTTCAAATGGTAAATCATATATTATAAATGCATAAGGATTGACTTATAATGAATTGATTTTTAAGGGCATGTCAACCCATCTATGGTTATTTTATACCTAGAGTTTAAGAAATCACGTTCATTGTAAGTTCATATTTACATTGTTTGTGTAGTTAAGAGTTTGTGCGTTTTCCACACCGTCCTATCGAATAGAAATAATTTTTAAACAGATTATCTGTGGGTCAACTAAATCTGTTAGATTGGAATACTTGATATCACATGATCATAGCCCCCCCCCCCCCCAAAAAAAAAACACACAACAAAAAAACAAACTTGAGAAACAACTACACAAATAATGTAAATATGAATGTACAAGGGTTAGTCAAAATGTAATGCCATTTTGTATAATTACCAACACAGAAACATCAATATGAAACTGGTTCTCTGGGGATCACATCCCTACTTCTCCACATAGTCATCATTTCTCTTAATAGCAATGTTTCCCTACCCTGAAAAATTCTGTTGACTGTTCTTTGAGCCACTTCTTCTACAGATTTCACTTCTTTGTCACTGGAATAATGTTTGCCTCTCAAACCCTCTTTCATGGGTCTGAAGAGAGGCAAACATTATTCCTGTGACCAAGAAATGAAATTTGTAGTGGCTCAAAGAACAGTTAACAGACTTTTACTGGGGAGAGATACATACTCTCATTTGAAGGTGGAACATTGCTATTGAGAGAAATGGTGACTGTGGGGAGAAGTAGGGATGTGATCCACAGGACCAGCTTCATTTTGATGTATGATGCATGTTCCTGTGTTGGTAATTATACCTGTCCTAAACAAAATGCCATTACTTTTTTACTCACTCTCGTACAATGAATATGATTCCCTAACCTATTGGCATGAAATAATCCTAGACAGGTTGACATGCCATTAAAATTAATCATATTTATTCACAGAATAATTTATTCTCATAAATTCATCTAATCATTTTTCAGCTCTCATAGTATTGGGATGTGTTGACAGTGGATCTGTTTCCAGCCTCTCTTTATGTCTCTTCACCTGCCACACCCTATAAGTTTACCTCTCTCATATTTTTGTAGATATACCAACATGCATTTATGCACAAAAGTTATGCATGAAAATCCCTTACACTATCTCATATACAAGTCTTGCAAGTTTACACATGTGTGCACACACACAGATGTGTGTGTGTCTTAAGTAACACTATCAATCAATGCATATTGTGCCTCTAACTAAATAGTTGGATGGTCAATTAACACATTAGCCTCTCAAACTGCTGCTAATTTTATTCTCTTCTCTTTTTCACCCCCTTCTCTCTCTCACCCCCCTTCTCTCTCTCTCTCTTCTTCTTTCCACCTGTCACTCCCCCACCTCCATTATCTTGTGGTGTTGTTTTAAATCTGATTCTAAGATAGATTGCTTCCACCATCTGACATTTTGGAATGTTGATTTGCCATTTTGTTAGTAACTTTCATGAGACTCTTCCTCGCTATGTTTAGCTGCCTAGTGCTCCATTGATGTGGAAGTAAGTTTTGATTTTGATAACAAATCTCTAGAGGAAACGAACCTGTAGCATTTCTAATGAAAAGTATTCACTTTCTTCAAAACTATCAACCTCCAAAGGTTAGTTTCTATTCTTTTCTATCTCTCCAGGTTTTCTTTCTTTTTGTTTTTGTTTTAATTTTTAGTTCTGCAATATAAATATTCCTGCTTTTATATTTTTGGCAGAGGGTTTATTTAAAAAAAAATTTTTTTTTCTTTTTAGTATAGAGAAAACAAGTTTCAGCTTTTAGCTACTTTGAAGTCTTTAACATCTTGGCATCCTGTTAGGGGAGCTTAGAATATGCTGTGTATCCCCCTGCAGAGGAATAAGACCCCCCCTCCTTCAAAAAAGATGCCTGGGTATCACACTAAATTGAATCTGATAATGAGGATCCATTTCTGGAGATCTGCGAAGTGTAGTATCCCATCATTGCCATTACCCTCCAGGTCTACTCTGACCTGAAGTGTTAGTACCTGTTAGGGTCCCATCTATCAGTCAAATAGATCTGTTTAACAATGATTTGTATTCGATAGGACAATGAGTAAAAAACAAAACAAAAAAATAACCTCTTAAACAACTATACAACAAATATAGATATAGACATGATTCCCTAACCTCTAAACATGAAATATAGTTTTATATCTGTTTTTTTTTTTTAATCTTCAGAATTATAAGTAGTAAAGTCGGCAGAGTAACCTATTGTTGATATCAGCCAAACGGTGATGGAGTCTATCCCCTTTTCACTAGTGCTAGACTAGGGAGATTGTTTTTGCATCCGAGGTGGATTGTCACACCTACCATCAGCTCACCACTTTACCACACAGATACAAGCTGTGCTACTCATGCGCTAAGTTGGTGAGGGCCAGTATCAAACCTGAAACCTTGTGGTTCACTTGGCAGATGTTCTACTGACTATTGCACTTATTAACCAAAGTGTGTGTGTGGTTATACAATTATGAAAGTGTTTTAAATTTCTCTAGAAATTTATCACAGAGCAACAGAATATAATTAAAAGAAACAGACCCAATTCTGCACACAACACCATGGGCACATACACACACACACACACACACACACACACACACACACACACACACCTACTCTTATCTTTTATAAGTAGAACATGTAATGGTTTAGGAGTTGATTTCAAGTGGAACCCCCAGATAAAGTGGGTCGACATCAGCCATCATTTTCAAAGAATTTTTAACTAAAAAAATTTTTTTTTTTAAACAGAACATTTATTTAAAAAAATAATATCAGACTGAATTTGAATTTTCTTAGAAACAAATTTTGCTTTCTGATTCAACTTTGTTGTACCTGTCAGTAAAATACAGGATAGAAGGGAAAAGGTTACCTAGAAATAAGGGTAATAAATGAACTGCCATATCTCGGATGTCAGTAATTAAAGAGGCAAGAAACCAGCTATAACTATAAATCCATAAAACTCCCCCCTCCCCCCACCAAAGAAAAAAAACACAAACAAAAACCCACTTAATTTATGTGTATAAATATAACCAGCTGGAATTGGTGATATCTTCAAATAATGATATGGTTGGTTGGTTGGCAGCTTTCTGTCTATGAGACAATGGAGTAGTGTCAAAGTTTTTTTTTTTTTTTTTTCCTCTTTGAACTACATAGTCTGGGCGGGTTCATATGGAGGATAAGCTGTTGCCCATGTAGCAAATCCCCCCTCTCCACATTGCTGCTGTGATTCAAAGGAAAGGTAAGGTACCAATGCGGTTTGGCAATGGTAGTGTCACAGGAGTTGATGGGTAGCACTGGAGTTCAGCATCACACCACCTTAAGGGCTCTGGCTCCTGATTTGTTTTCAGGGTTTACTCCCCCTAGCCTTTCCTTGAAAGGCAGCAGAGGTTTTGGGTTGGACTTTCCTTGACTTTGTTTGGTTGCCGTCCAAGGCTAAAGAAACCCTTTTGATCCATTTAGGGATCCATGTGAGTAGCAAGTACTGCGACCTTACTACTATTGGTGTTCCTATGAAATGAGATTAGGGATACAGTATATTTTGCCTTTGTGTATCTGGGAGAGTAGGGGAGGGGGTAAATCCGCTAGGGTGCCAAGATGATTCTAATGTTCGCTGTGTTTATGCACATGTATACGTGAAACACGCTCATTCATGTACATGTGTGGTTATACCAGCGTTGTATACCAACTTACCAAAAGTCCACATGCCATTTAATATTTTGAATTCTGCTTGGAAACGTCTTAATGTCACAAGCCTCTGTATTTATCTACTAGTTTTAGTTTGTCAGGGAGGAAGTCAATGGGGGGGGGGAGTGTATTAGCATGTGGAACATGATGAATGTTTATACCCTTTGGAAAGATATGCATCCAACTATTCTCTTTCCAGATATGGGTAAATAGTAGGGCAGGCTGGGCTCTTTAACCTTGGTTAGGCAACCAGTTTATGAGAAGGAAAACTCTAAATTCAAACCCGTTCAACTTCACTCAAAAATTGACCTTGTGTCACAGCAGAGGGGTTGGTAAATATGTATATGATTTATGAAGAAGTAAAAATGAAATTGGAGATATACTAAGTAGACAAAATTGATTTTCTTTTTCTTTTTCTTTGTAAATCTGATTTAGCTGATGAGCAGGTGATTCAAATTCAAATCTATGGATTCTTGATTCCTATTTTACTCTGGTGGACCACCCACAGCAATTTGATGTTTAAAAGTCCTATTATATTTTTATAATTAAATATTTTTGCTTGACTGGACCCAAAATTTTTCATAAGGTCTCTTGAGGGGCATATAGTGTTTAGTTGAGAACCACTGGCCCAAAGCATTAGTGCTAAATAAGATGCAACTAACCTCATCTAGAATTCAAACTCAGCTCAATGATTCCATTTTTCTCAATAATAACCATTATGCCACACACACACACACACACACACACAAAGAATCAGAGACATAGTAACAACTCTACCAAATACTAAATTTATTCTTTCATATCAATCTTTCCAAAAATATCAAAACCAAAAAGGCCCAACGTATAATAATAAAACATGCTGTTTTTGTGGCTACAGAATTCCCATAATAACAGCAACCAGATGTTGATATGGCAAAAAAAAAAAAAAAAGACAAAAAAAGTGGAGCAGTGAGTACTTTCTAAGACATACAAGAACAATGTCAATGCCACACCCAAGTAAACAAAACTCTTTGCACTAAACAAGTTCTCGACTTGATACAAAAAAGAGTTTGATTCTTTATTAAAAAAATTGAATTACATCAATTTCTAATTGAAAAAATTTTTCACAAATTTTAAGCAATTAATATTTTTGATTTCATCTAATATAATTTAACATAATCAGCAAATAGAACTACCATAATTTAATCTCTTCACACAAAAACTAAGCTTAGTTTTGCCAAAAGGCCAAAAGTTTTGGGCACCAAATGAGCTCACTAACCATTATAGTGTATGAGGAGGCACTGATATTTATACAAGTTAGTTTCTTTGTAACAAAAACAAAAAAAAACCTTCATCTAAATAGTTAATTGACTCCAGTTTTAAATTTTAAATGCCAAGATTTAAAAGAAATTATGATTCAATGTATTTTTAACCCTCCCTCCTCCCTTTGGGGATAAAATCTAGTTTTGCATTTATGACAAACTACTTATATCTAATATAAAAAAAACATTAAAAAGAATAACAAAAATCTATTTATTTCAAGTTGTAGCTACTGTCTGTTCATAAACTCCTCCTAGGGTTTTTGAGATAAACCCCAATAAACATACATATTCTGAAAGTACATTACCCAGGGTAGTTATATATTTCATTTTAATCAAAGGCAGTTGGGAGGGGGCGGGGTTGTTTGTCACAAACTGAAAATCTTTTACCCTTCAATTTTTTATGAAATTTAAACCATAATGAATATTTTAGAATCCCATAACTTTAGTATTGGAACCTCCTATTGTCATGTTTTTTTTTTTTTATATTAATCAAAAATAAATCAACAAAAAAAATTTCCTCTATCTTATAGTAAAATATGGCTAATTTGACATTTCATCTGTGACAACAAAAATTATTAGTTAACTAGCTTAAAAGCTGGCTTATCAGGTAGCAATTAAGCTATATATATATATATATATATATATATATATAAATTGTCTGCTGAAGAATGACACATTTTCTACTCAATATAAATAATCCTGGCTTTACATAAATAACAAAGTTGTTACAATTGGTCACAACATCTCTTTAAATATTCATTATATATTCTTTAAAAATGCTTTGTTTTGTAAATTAACATTATAAAATTCAAACACTATAAAAGACAGGTGAAAAGCTGCCCACCATATATGTAAATATCAGTGAGATTTTGATATTGCAACAATTTAGTCATTTTCCAATTCCACATTTCCACAAAATGTGAACAGTTTCTCCATCATAACAAAGTAACCTTTAACCAAGTATTTGTTACTATGCTTTCTTTTCTAAGATATTGCACTGTCAGTGGGGCTTAGAATAGGCTGACTGGGTTAAGTAGTATAGCCTACCTAGTTATTTCAATGGAAAATTATGTATATAGTCTAATTTCTGAGTTTGATAAATAAAAATGAAATAACTTATATAATTAACTTTTTCATTTCTATATAGTGAGAGATAATAGGTTGTATGAACAATATTATGGATGTCACAACTACATTGTATTTGACCTGACTTTTTATTTGATTTAAAAGAAAAAGAATGAATAGTTCCAAGAATGCATTGGTTTGAATTCAATTTTTCAAAGTTCTTATGAATTAGGATGCAACATTTCAATCAGTAAAAAATCCCTGTAAGCTGTAATTAACTTACAAGATATTTTCTTAATGAGTAAAGGAAACAAAAAAAAGTAAAGGACAAATATAGAATAAAAATTATAACAGCCATCATATTCCTTTGTTCACAGTAATTATGGATTTTCTTTTTTTTACTGGGTAAATATACTACTTCTATCCATCTTATATCCCTATTATCACTTTTTCCATTCTTTGTGTGTGTGTGTGTATACAGTGGTGCTGATAGCTTTTTAATTTAGTAAAAATTATTTATATCATGGATTTGATTTGAATGAGTCTCCAGGAAATTTGATGGGTCCCAATTAAAATTTCTTAATAAATTGTTGAGTTTTTATCTATGAACAACTAAATCTGTCTAACCACTACCTTGTACCTCATACCATGTAATTTGTTTCCAAGAAAATATTGGAATGTATTTACAGTTAGTTGGAAATGGTGGGGTAAGAAAAAAACAAAAAAAACAGTGGGATGAATGGACATGAGTTTTTGCATCCTTTTAGATTTTTATGCATCAGTGACATAGTATCTATTAGCATATCTGTATGTATGCACATGCACATCTGGAATAATAGCTGAAATATGTTTGAGTTTGATATAGATTTTTTTTAAAGATATTTTACACCAAAAATTATAAAAATTATTCTTAATTTTTTTATTCTTATGCAATCACCTCATGTAAATTCATTGGATTTGTTTTTTCATTTTATTCTCTTTTATTCTCTAAGACTCAAATATTAAACTAATAATCTATCCTACCATCTGAAAAGTTACCAAGAATATAATATATACCTTATTGGTTATTTATAGTTTAGTATAATTTACAAAATCTTGTCAAAAGCACATACACAAAATTATATTTCTTTCTTTTATTAAATTAAGTTTTCTTTTGGTTTTTCTTTTCCTCCCTACTTTCCAATCTTCTTTGGGATTACACCTGTCTTTTTTACCTCAACTCATCTCTCTTCAAAAAAAAAAAACTTCCAGATGTTTTCTTAAATTTTTCTCTTTCTGTCTTTTTTTCTTTTTATAGCCAAGAAAAAAAATCCAGTCCTGTTCTTATCCATCATCTATTTTTTTTTTTTTACCCCCTCCTTGAGCTCAATGTAAAAACTTTTCTACCAAAGTCAAGAAATTACTCCACATCTTTTTGACTTTCAAGCTCAGACTGGTGTTTCTTCATTATTCCATGCTGGCCTACAAATGAGGCCAGCAAGATAAGAATGGCTTTGAGTCTTGGCAATTCTTTAAAGTTTCAATTTTCTTCTTTTTATACATTCTACCAATGACCTTTTTATCTATAAAAAATTCCTGTTGTAATTACTGATATGAAAAATCCCTTTTATCTACTTGTTAAAAACACTAAAGCTACTTAGTAAGTTGTCATGAATTACATTTTTCTAATTCACATCTTTCTATGAAATGAGCAAAAAGTATCATATTCTTTCAGTAAATGATTGTTGCTACATGATCCATAGAAGTTAATCTTGAAAAAACCATGACCTACAAAACTATACTTGATATTCACCCTATTAATGGTGTTTAAAATGCATTAACTGTATCCCATGACGAGGGGTAAGAAAAAGGGGTGTGTCCTGGTTATGACACTAAATTGCATCTGATGATGAGGCCCCAGTTCTGTACATCTGGGGAGTGTAGTATACCCCTTCATTGCATTACTCCTAGGTCCACTCTGACTGAAAGGACCCAATCTTATGTGTCAAATATATCCATATTCGATAGGACCATGTTTAAAAAAAAAAAATTAGATTGCTACACAAAAAATGTAAATATGAATGTACATTGAATGTGATATCCTAACCCCAGGGCATAAAATAACCTTAGACAGGTTGACATGCCATTAAAATCATTTAGATGTATTTTGAATTATATTTAATATACTTGTGCAATTAGGTTCAAAAGAAATTGTTCAAATTGTATGTTTTACATTGGGAAACTAAAAGTTTCATATTTGTTGTTGGTCGAGATCAATTTTATATTTTAAGAGAAAATAAGTCATTGGAATACACATCCCTTTTCTTATAATATTTCTTGTAAAATCTTCTTAGGAATTAGTAAAACAGCAACATTAGCTACTTTCCCCAAGAAGATCATAAAAGCCCTGAAAATTCTTTTGGCACAATAATCAATATTTTCTTTCCTTTTTACTCAGATGAAACAAATGATGAAAAGACAAAACTGTCACACGTGTCAATGGGAAGGGTAGAAACTCTGAGATAAAGAGATCAAAATGAACGAAAGAGCAAACCAAGACAAAATATCATTGTTATCTAACAAAAAACAAAATTCTCATGTATAATATAACACTGACTTTTTAGAATATGTAACAGCTAAATTTAACCTAAATTTACCATTTGTTCAACTTTTTATCTGTTCGTACTAACTAAAAATAAGAATTCATATAGTCTCCTTTGTCTTAAAACAAAAAATATTTTAGAACACACGGACATGTTCAAACAAAAATGCAACCAGCTTGCAGTAAAAATAGGCTCACACTAGGAGAAACAAAATTATAAGCCAACACACATTTCAGTGAATGTTTCTTTGTAACAGCATAAAACACATTTGTTTGGACTATAGATATAACTTACTTTCAGTCCTGTCCCAAATATGGTAAGGCATGTGGCTGGAAAAAAAGTTGATTATATATTTTTTTTGTGAATAATATGCAACCCTAACATTTGGACTGAAAAATAGTGTTTTTTATACACAAATAATTATGGTAGCAATTCTTGTAACCTTTCAATAGGCACCAATTGGGTTAATTCATTGGTGACCCTCTGTATTAACCCAATGGTCAGCAACATTAATCACATAGATTCAACATTATACAAAGAAAATTTCAGCTCAAAATTCAGCTAAAAGCTGTGTTTGACTATAGACTTTTAAGTAAAATCCTTAAATAATTTCATTATTTTCCTCTCCCCATAACCTCCAAAGAGATAACTTTTGCAGTGTAGATATAAACCAAAATTTACTTTCTCGCATATGATACTAAATTTTGAACACAGGATTGTGAATTTACTTTTATATACCTGTTTATAACCTTTATATATATATATATATATATATATATATATATATATTTAAATCAATTTTCAAGTAACCATCCCTTTTTATTTATTTATTTATTTTGTATTTGGCATTTATGCTTTTGGAATGCCAACATATGAAAGTGTATGTTTCAGCCTCTATCTTGTAGAGAGCTCCACTTGATATGCTATTCCTTCCAACTTCTTGATGTTTTCACCTCTTTCATCTACACTTCTCCCTGTGGCATTAGAATTAAGACTGAATAGTTTGGCATGAAAAAATAAGACTTGCATCTAATGAAAGATGAGTTGGTAAAAGCAAGTGAAAGGTCCCAGCTGATTGTCACAATTATTTAACTTAGTTGAACTTGCCTCTTTCATCCCAAGTTAAATCTTCCTTTCCATATGGCAAACATTTATCTAACACACACACACACACACACACACACACACACACACACACAGTGTTTGTATGTACCTAATGTGAATTATATTGCCAGGGCTTCTCATTGAGTTTGCCATTTATCCATAATCTACCATTCTCCTGAGAGTTGTCTCTGTAGACTTGTAGGTAAATTTCCTGTTCTTGGCTGGGGTGGGAAGGCAAGCACACCTGGAGAGATTAGATACCTTAGTTCATTTTTTCTCAGAAATGATGCTCTTCTAGGTGCATTTTTATCAAAATTATGCACTATATGAATTTTATATTGCAGTAGAATTTTTCAAGATTCTGTTTGTGAAAAAGTAAAAATAAAGATTTTTTTATTACCATTTTTACAGTTTGAGGAGCTTTTTTGCTTATATTAAATTTAAACTGATTAAAACAAAAAACAAGTTGACTATAGCTGGTGCTTAGAAATGACTCATCCCCTACTCTAATTTGGTAATTGGGGTGCATACTCATGTAGTGTGCTTTGGGCAGGAATAACCTGGCAGAGCCAATCTTAAACCAGGTCTGATTTAAATTTCTTTCTCTTAGACCAGTTACCATAGGTTAAAAAGCCCAGTCTGCCCTACTATTTACCCATAGTTGGAGGGAGAATAGTTGGATTCATACCTTTCTCAGGGGTATTAGTGCTATGTGAAATGCAAACAGGATTTGAACTCGGATAACAGTCCACTTCCTACAATTGAAAGTAATGGCAACTACAGAACCAGAGCCTCACCATTGAATGCAGTTTAATGTCATGCCACAAACACCACCCTTTTTTTTTTTTTGGTGGGGGATGAAGTTGGTGTATTCTCTTGTTAATTTTGTATTTTATAGATCAAAATTTGATTAACTTTTATTTCTGGTTGTATTTTCCAGATATGTTTTAAATTTTTTTTGCAAATTTCACAGTACAACATATATTAGTGAAAGTTCATCCCATTAAACAAAAAAAAAAAATCTGTTTGGTTTATGGTCAGGGTTGTTTTTTACCTCAAATAAAAGTCATGAATCTTAATAAGATTTGGCTTTGACTTTAAGATTTGAGTATATTATTAATATAATTAATAATATATTAATAGCTTTTACTTTTGATCTTGGGGGTGCTTTTCCTACTGCTTATTTTATTTACTACTTGACATGCTAATTGATAAAGGTTATTGATTATATGGAAATCTGATTTCTCTGATGAAATAAAATGGAATTCTTCCAAGCTGTAGCCATGCCAGTACTACTGTGTGGTTGTACCACTTGTACTTAATGAAACGCTTGGAGAAAAAGCTAGATGGGAACTACACAAGAATGCTGCATGCTATTTTGACAATTCCTGGAAGCAGCACCTCACAAAACAGCAGCTATATGGCCACTTACCTCCTATCTCACAAATCATTACAGTAAAATCAACAAAAAATGCTGGGCATTGCTGGGAGAGCAGGGAAGAACTCATAAGAGATGCTATCCTGTTTTCTTTTTTCTATTCTTTTGGAAGTCCGTCGCAGACGACGATGACATTACTCCATATCTTCAATTGTGGACCCTCTGGTAGCTCATTAGTCCAATTCTGATGTGGTCATACACATTGCAGGGGAAATTCCCATCTATATTGGGTGATATTTCATGATGACGAAGACATTGCCGCTCTGCAGTCCTGTTGATTTCATTATTGAGCTGCTTAGCTCCTGTACGGCTGACGTCTTGCGAACCCTGTCTGTTGGAGGCCAGTTCTTCCACGCTTGAAGGTGTGATGTTACATTTCTTCAGCGTTGTCTTAATATGATCTTTGAACCACTTTTGGGGCGCTCTTGTCCTCCGGGTGCCATCTGTGAGTTCATTGTAAAGTATTGTATGGGGGAGTTGGTCTGTAGGCATGTGGATGGTGTGACCCAACCATCGCAGTTGGCATTGCGATAGGATGGTCTCAATTGGGTCAATGCGTTCTCTGCTTCTAATTTGTAAGTGGGGGATTTTGTGCCATCACTTTATGCCCAGTATGCGTTGGAGGCAGTTGATGTGGAATGCCTCCAGTTTTTTCAGGTGTCTGTGATATAACACCCACAACTCACTTCCATATAAGAGTATGGATAGGCATACAGCTTTATATACAGAGATCTTGGTATAGATGGTGAGATCTCTGTTCATGAACACTGTGAGATAGCCTACCAAAAGATGCTGAAACCAGGCCAATCCACCGTTGCACTTTACTTGCAAGATCGTTTGTATTGTTTGAGACAGATCCTAGGTAAGTGAACTCCTCTACATTTTTCAGTGGCTGGTGATTAATGAGGAGTTCAGGAGTCAGTGGTTCACACATGTTGTGAACTTCTGTTTTCTGGACATTGATAGCAAGCCCTGATCGAGAGTAGGCTTCAACTACAGCATTGATGATGGATTTCAATCTTTGTAAGTTAAAAAAGATTGCTGTCTAATCGATAGGATATGCGGACACCATCTGCTGGATTTACGTTCTGTTTGGCAATTTTCATTACTGCTGTCACAAACAGATTGAATGCAATGGGCACAATGACACATTCCTGCTTTACTCTGGTGCCTACAAGGAAAGGATTTGATTTTGAGCCTGTATTTTATACTCTGGCCATTGAGCCATCATGGAAAGATCTGAGCACAGCCAAACTTTCTCTGAGTTTCCCATAGTAGTGTTCTATTGACAGTGTCAAATGCCTTTGCTAGATCAACAAAAATCATGTAGAGATCTTGTTGTTCAATGGATTTTTCCTGGAGTTGTCTAGCAACAAACACCATATCTACAGTGCTTCTTCCTTTTCTAAAACCACTCTGAGATTCTGGCAGGACATTTTCAGCAATATGATCAAGAAGTCTGGAGTGTAGAATCCTGGTGAGAACCTTATCCAAGTTTGCAAAGAGGGAGATGCCTTTGCTGTTGCCACATACAGCCCTGTCGCCTTTTCTCTTGAATATGCTAACAATATCTGCATCTTTCCATTGTTGAGGACAGCAACTGAAAAGATGTCATGCAGACAATCTATGATAGCATTCCCACCATGCTTAAGAATTTCTGCAGGGATACCATCGGGCCCAGCAGCCTTGTTGTTTTTTAGGCTAATTGGACCATGTAACCATTAAGCATCCCAGGTGAGAGCTGTTTTGAAAGGAACACCTTTTGCTTTTCACCATAAACTCTTGGTTGTTTGTTTACAAAAAAACAGGATTTTTTTTTGTGTTAGAATTTCACTATAAGTTTGTTTTTTTAAAAAAAAAAAAAAAGTTTTTTTTTTAATAAAAACAAGTTATTTCATATTGTTAATTCAATTGGAATTTTTTTAAGTTTTAAAAACTTTAAATGAAAGACACGTTTTTATATTAAAATAGTTTTTATTAAATCAGAAGAGAAATGCAGATATGTTTATTTAAATGAAAATAGTTTTTATTTACAAAATAGTTTTTATGTTTATTTAAATAAAAGGATGTTGAGATCAAGTAACCAATAAATAACTATTTTTTTTTATTATAGTCTAAAACTATTTTAGTATAAAAACATTCCTTTGGGTTGTAGATATACATGAACAAACTTTAAAAAAATCTTACAGTGAAATTTTAACGCAAAAAAAAATCCTCTGTTGTTTGTAAAACAAACAACCGGGAGTTTACGGTGGGGTGCTTAATGGTTACATGGTCCGGCTAATTACTGCCATGTGCACTTCACAGTGTGTGGGTATATTATCTAGTTCTGGTAAGGAGGGAAGTTCAGGGAGATTGTCAAAGACAGTGGGGTCAGTGGGATTGCTTTTATTTAGGTGTTGGTAGCCCAACGATCTAGTATTTCTTTTTTTGTCTGTGATAAGCCTTGATCCATCTGCACTTCTAACTGGGCAAGTTGGATTTCTGTGTAGCCCATATAATCTTTTTATAGCACTGTAGAATTCTTGCTGTATCAGCAAATCCTTGAATTTCCCTTGCTAGTTTGATCCACCACTCATTTTGCATTGATCTTGTCATGCGTTGAACGTTGGACCAAAGCAGGGAAGAACTCATAAGTGATGTTATTATTATTATTGTAGGCTCCTACATATGGACACACCAGTGTTGACTGACCAGCTAAAACTTACATTCATCAGGTCTGTGAGGACACTGGATACTATGTTGAGGAATGCTAAGAACAATAGTTGAAAAGAATGGATGGCAAGAGAGTCAAAGAAATCCATGCTATCAGCATGATAACATTAGTTTTGTGCTGTTAATAAAAATACACTTACAAGAATGTTAAATTTAAAGACATTTACAATGTTTGCAATGGTGAACCGCCTTATGTTGAGTGTTTTCAATCAATATAGAAAATAATACATTTATTATTACTTATAGATATATGAATAAGAGCCTGAGTTAGAGGTACCATAAACTGGGAAGTTCAAAGGTTTTATAGTTGTTGTAGAATAGCCTAGCTTACCTTTCGTAGAGAGTAAATGAGCTGGTCCAAGGCTATTTGTACACTGCTGTTTTAGAACATCGGGGTGATTACTGAGACTGAAGATTACGGAATCATTATCGAACCATCTACTTCGGTGTTTTAGCACTCTGTTGTCTGGCACAAACTGTATTTGGATGTATTAATATACTGAATATTGTATAAATCAGTATACAACAATAGTAAAGCAGGAGGATTTCAGTCATTGCTTGTTTTCAAACTGGAAATGGGCTAATGAAATTGCAATTTGAATTTCTCACAGTTCCAATTTTCTAGTTTGGCCATTTTACACTTTCAGATACTTTTCATATGCAGACTTTAATGATGATACTTTGGAATTGATATCTTTATTAATATCTTAATTACATTTTTATGAATAATTATCAAAGAGCGTATCTGTCTGACAAATTTGTAAACTTTCAAATTACTTACAGTATAATTTGGGGGTTATCAATCAGTTCTAATATAAGAAAATTATCTAACTCAAGTAGTGGCTATGTAAGTTCAGTAAGCTATGATGCATACATGTACATGCTTCTGGTGTAATGGTTATCATCATAGAAAGGGACACAGAAACCAGAGTTCAAATCTTAAATGAGACCGGATTTCACGAGTCCAATTATTCTCCCTGCAACTATGGGTAAATAGTAGGGGTAGACTAAGCTCTTTGACCTTGGTATGGTAACAGGGTCCCATCTCTGTGTCAAATAGATCTGTTTAAAAATTATTCATTTAATAAGACCATGTGCACCCCACTTAAAAAAAACAAAACAAACCTATACATAAAAATGTAGATATGTATGTACAATGAACACAATTCCCTAACTTCTAGACATAAAATAACCTTAAATGAGTTGACATGCCATTAAAATGAATCAATTAATAAAAGCTGTTTCTTTTTTAACAGCAGGCAATGTACTTTTTGGTTTGATAGTGAAAGTGAGGTCATTCTATTTGAATTAGAAGGTTGGATTTTTTACCCCTTTTTTTTCTTTGTTTATTTGCCTCTTGGGTTTTTGATATTGGTCTTGTGATTCTGGATTTTTCACTTCCTTCTTTCCCTTTAGAATAGTAATAGGGTCTTCTTCATTGACCTTATTGTTGATACACTTATTGATAGATACAAAAATCTAAAGTTGCTGAAATAATTTTGAAAATAGTCTTAGAAATGGTGAATGCTAACATAATTTAGAAATTCATCTCAAGTTTATTGAAAATGTGTTTTGTGTTCATTATCTGATAATTCATCAATTGTGACCTCCTTAATAAATTCTTCTTCTTCACTTACCGAATAAAACTTGATTGATTATTTTCATAAAGATATTTAAAAAAGAAAAGCTCTTTATCAATAATAACTTTGTAATTTGAGTTGATGACCCTCTCTGACTAAATGTTGGCATTAACAGCTTGGAGGAAGGGAGTATCTACTTGGTCCCCTAACAGAACTGACTAGCCATCAATCACAATAAAATGCAAATTTTCATTATTTACAATGAGTGTGACAATGTCTGTCATTTGCATTTGAACCATAGAACTGCACTAATTGGATTTCACTACATTTGCTCTTAATGGGTTTATAATAACACCAATAACTTGCCATTATTTCTTTGTTGCCATTGTTTAAATTAGCAAGGAAGGCAAACCCCCCCCAAAAAACCGCTAAGAGGAAAAGAGCATTACAATAATATAAAGTGTTGAATAAGGGAGGTGTAGAATTTTTAATTAAGTATCTGATGCTTATTTTTATTTGTATTAGGATTTGGTATAAAAAAAAGTTAGTGGATAAATTTGTAAATATATAATGGTATTTACTACACTGATTGCAATGATTGTTAGTTTGTATTGGGTTATTACTAGGGTGAGTCAAAAGTTTTGCAATATTTTGGTAACTTATTAGTTTTATCAGTCAGTACAGTTTCTTCTGTCTGCCATATGGATGCCCTACAAAGACACAAAAGCAATTCACCTTATTGTGTTACAGATTTCTTTGATATTATCATGGGAGTCCTACAAAGAGATACTTTGGCACCATTTATATTTATATGTCTAGATTATGTACTATGAGCACCATCAGATTTTATTAAAAGAAAAAGGTTTCACCCTTTAAAAAAATAACAAACCAGAAAGCAAGAAGCAGGTGATATCCCATAGAAACTATTACAGTGGTGGACTATGCAAATGATATTGTACTTCTTGCAAATACTTATGCACAAGCTGAAACACTGTGGCATAGTCTAACGAAGGCAGCAAGAGGCATTGGCCTCTGTGAACTCAGATAAAACGGAGTTCATGTGTTTTAAATAAGATGGAGGTATCTCCACACTCAGGTAAGCCCCTGAAGTTAATAAACCAGTTCACATACTTACGAGTAGGTAGTAATTAGCATTACAAGCATTTAGCTGAAAAACGCTAACATTTTCAAATTTGCGACCGTAATCAGTTAAATTCAACATAAGCATTTAGAAATGTATTTTTAAATTCAAAGTGATGTTATATATTTAAATTAATATTATATATTATATATGTGTATACATGCAGTATAAAAATGAAAATGTTGAATAATCTTGTGGTAAACTTAAAAAAAACAAAAAATCTTGATATCCCTACTTTTTATTCCCCAAATAATGGATTCTAGCATGGAGATACATAAAATCTATGTCCAGAATCAGAAAGAACATAGAATTTTACATAAAATTTTATCAAAATTGCTTCAAAAATAAAGAAATGGTGAACAAATTACTGAATTTCTTGTTCTGAATTGTCCATGAATTGACAGATTTTTTTATCAAAATCATGTCCACTTTTTTACCCCAATTTCTGGGCTTTAAATTCTCATAACTTTTAAACCACTGGGGATATTTGTATAATTCAAACAGTTTTGAACTCCATTTACAAAGCTCTATATAACTAACGTGATTAAATAACAATAACCTCAAATAAAAAAGTCAACTGGGAATGCTATAGTAATACATCATCTCCAGAAAGTATTATCAATATACACATAGGAAAGACATGGAGTGCTATAGACAGATTATCAATCATATGGAAATCTGATCTGTGTGAAAAGTGAGAATTCTTCCAAGCTATAGCTGTGTCAGTGCTACTGTATGGCTGCATAGCTTGGAGTCTAATGAAACATTTAGAAAAAAAGGTTAGATAGGAACTACATAAAATGCTGCATGCTGTCTTGAACAAATCTTGGAAGTAGCACCTCACAAGAAAGCAACTATATAGACACTTGCCTCCTATTCCACAATCCATTCAAGTAAGATGAACAAAACATGCTGGACACTACTGGAGAAGCAAGAATGAACTTATAAGTGATGTTCTCCTCTGGAAATCTATACATGGACACAACAGTGTAGGTTGACCAGTAAAAACCTACATCAATCAGCTCTCTGCAGATTCTGGATGCTGTGTGGAGGACCTTGTAAGGGCAATGACTGATAGGGGCAGTTGGTGAGAGAGTGATGGGTATCTGTGCTATCAGTGTGACCTGATGATTTGTTTTATTCTTAAAGTTACAACAAAAGCAACCTAGCATTCGAAGCAGAGGCCATCATGTTGCATCTTCTGAAGCCACTTTTTTGTCAGTTCTTTCATCCCATATTGATACTAGTTCTTGTCCTTTGTGATGAAGAACTCCTTCACTGAAGCTTCCACCTCCTCTTGGTTGTTGAAGCATTGCAAACACAGGAAATGAGCCATGGATTGGAAGAAGTAATAATCCGAAGTTGAGCTAGGTCCAGACTATGCTGGGTGTGGCATTTCCTTCATGTTCCTGGATTTTATTCTGGAAACTAGTACTTTTATTCTGGAACTAGCAAATATTGCAAAACTTTTGACTCACCCTAGCTACAAACTTATTTTAGATTGTGTGTGTGTGAGTTTAAGTAAAAATGAGACAATTATTTTACTTTTGAAATTAACTTTATTGAAAAACTGGGTTACTGTTTTGTCCCAGTATTGTCTAACATATTTTAGTCTATTTCCTTGTGCCCTATTGCTGCAGAGGAGTAAGACATCTCTTCTAAGTATTATCTGTCTAGTTTTAAGCTTGGAATTTGTTATCCATATTAAATTTTGAAATATATATGTGAGAAAAATGGAAATGATTCCAACAGATATGTTGAAAAGATAATTGGAAGAAGAATATATACTTTGGTATGGATGAAATTTATTATTTGTCAATACGTGTTTCAACCAAAATTCACTTACACACACAGAGTATTCTATTTAATTCTTTTTAAATATTGAAATGAGAAAATAGTAATAAAAAACAAAATTGAGCATATAGGTCATCATCAGGGCAGTGTTTTGATGAAAAGAAAATAAGAGTAATACAGGAGAAACATTTGAAATTGAATATGTCATAAAATTAAATCTTTTTTAAACTCAAAAGCATTTACTTATTTGAAAAAAAAAATGTATGGACATATTTTTAACAGATTGTTTTGAAAATTTGAAAAAGTTTTTTAAACAAAGAAGTTTAGAAATCTTTGAAAAAATAATAAGCCTAACTGTTATGTATTTGTGGAAAAATTTTTGGGTTGATAAATTTTGAGTGTTTACAAATTTATTTTTTAAATTTTATTTATCTTTTTTTGAAACAAGAACTGCTGAGTAATTTATTTTGAAATGATTAAAAATAAAGAAAAATCTAATTTTGGAATTATTAAGTAATTTAACTGCATGTGTTGTGATAGATTTAAAAATTTCTAAAAATTTTAAATCATTTATAAATTGAATTAAGTTAAAATAAATTTAAATTTGTTTAATTGAAATATTATGTAAATGTATGAAAATGCATAAGTGTTGTATTTCTAAATATTTGTAATTAAATAAATGAGTGCAATTGTGTGGTAATTTTGGAAAACCAGAAATAATTGAGTTTTTATATTAATATTGGATGTTAAATTTTTTTAGCATCACTTTTGTCAAGATATTTTATGGAATCCTGGGCTTTGGATAATTGTATTATAAAAGCAAATAGAGCAAGCTTTGATTATTCTTCACTTGTCTCTGTTGTGGGTGTAACACACACACACACTATATATAACATCTAGGACATGCTGGAGAAGCAAGGATGACCTCATAGGTGACATTCTCCTGTGAAGACTTACACATGGATACAACAGTGTAGGCCCAATCAGCAAAAACCTACATGAATCAGCTCTGTGCTGATTCTAGATGCCCCATTGAAGACCAACCAGGGGCAATAATAGATAGGTTTGGGTGGAGAGAGAGAGAGAGAGAGTAGAATCCTAGGGATCTGTGCTGTCAGCACAACATGGCATGATGATGTTATTTAATTTTTTTAGGCAAAATTCAACTTTATTCATCAACATAGTCTCCTTCTAGGTTGATACACTGATTCCAATGCTTCTCTAACAATTTGATGCCTTTTTTGTAGAACGATTTGTCTTTGGCCTCAAAATATGCCTCAGTCTATGATATCACTTCTTCATTGGAGCCAAATCTCTTTCCCTGGAGCATTCTTTTGAGGTCTACAAACAGCTAGTAGTCGCTGGGGGCTAGATCTGGAGAATAGGGTGGGTGCGGAAGCAATTCAAAATGCAATTCATGTAGTTTTGTCATTGTTGCAATCGACTTGTGACACAGTACATTGTCTTGGTGAAAGAGCACTTTTTTCTTCATTTGTGGCCGTTTTATGGCAATTTCTTCCTTCAAACACACCAATAATGCCATGTAATATTTGCTATTAATAGTTCTTCCTTTCTCAAGGTAATCGATAAACAAAATACCTTGTGCATCCCAAAATACGGAGGCCAAAACCTTACCTGTTGTTGTTTGCATCTTTGGTCACTTTGGACGGCTTTCACCTGCTGCTGTCCACTCAGCCGACTGCTGATTTGACTCCGGAGTGAAGTGGTGGATTCATTGTCACATATTTACTCAAACTCCTTTTTGTTGCATTCAAACAGTGGCAAACAATGCTCTGAATCGTCAACGTGTTGTTTTGGATCGACTGTGAGCGAACTCGGCACCCACTTGAACACGGCTTTCTCATTGACAAATGTTCATGCAAAATGGTGAATACCCTGCCTTTTGATATTTTCAACTCTTCTGCTATCTCATGCAACTTCAATTTATGATCGGCCAAAAGGAATTTGTGGAGTTTTTTGGTATTTTCCGGGACAACTGCCGAATTTGGGTGACCTGAGTGTTCAGCATCATTTGTGTCTGTATGACCGTGTTTAAAGTCAGCATACCACCTTAACCGTTGTTTCCGACAGAGCAGAGATCAAATATCACATCAAGCCATTGCTTTATTGAATAGTATTTTTCCCATCAGAAAGCAGGAAATTCAGATTTTTCCATTGTTTTGAAAATTTGTAACAGTAAAAGAAAAAAAAGTGAAGATGTCAGGGTGGCCTAAAGTCGGTATCAGCCAATCAGTGAGGGAGTCTATCCCCCTTTCACTACTAGTTGTTTTTGCATCTGAGGTGGAGCACCACACTTACCATCAGCTCCTTACTTTACCGCACAGATCCCTGTGCTACTCATACGCTGAGTTGGCGAGGGCCGGTATCAAACCAGGAACCTTGTGGTTTCCAGTCGAACACTCTACCGACTGAGCTAACCCGGAGCTTCACTTAAATAACTGTAATTTGTAAACTAATAATCCAATTGGGCTCAAATGTTGACACGTACCATTTGAAGGTTAGTACTTTATAAAAATCATATTGAATTATTGAATGATATGTTAAATATAAAATCATCATATCATGTTGCACTGACAGCACAGATATATATATATATATATATATATATATATATATATATATATATATATATATATAATAAGCATTAAATTTGATGGTTATTATAAACAAGTTTATGTCCTTGTAGCTGGACTATATATATTTACTGTGTACTGGTGATAAAAAATATTTATCAAAGAGGAATTTAAACAATTTATATTTTTGTGTTCTTTCAATATTGATAATTTTGAATGAATTTTATAACCTGCCTAAATATAAGTTTTAAAATGTTAGTATGACATGATGTATTCAACTTTTTCTCTTACATCATTTGGTACTTTCTTAATAAGGTAATGCTCATTTTGTACTTGTTGCTTACTTAAAATACTTTTCAAAGTATATAAACTCTGACTACACTATGATCTTCTTAAAGAGAAAACTAAAAGAAAATTCCCATTATATATTCCGGATATACACAATGCCTTACCTACCCAGCCTAAATTTTTTCTTTTAGATGTCCCCTCTGTATGATGTAATAGAACCATCTTTAAAAAAAAATGTCTAGAAATTTTGTAAAATGAAATGCCTAGATCTTAAAAGATTTGGTAAAATTTCTGTTTATTTTCCTCTCTAGTAATGATTCTTGGAATTGAATAGAAACTCTGGATGTAAAGGGGTGTGTGTAGTGGGAGTTACTCATCTACTTGACTACTTATAATCAGTAGCAGTCATTGTTGTAGTAGTAGTAGTAGTAGTTTCTTTACTGTTGTATTTTTAGATTTGGACCCACCAATTACAAACCAAAGGCGCAAGTAATACACAGTTGGGGGTTTGGAAGCATTACATATGGGGAAGGGGAAGGGAATATCAAGAGATTCTGGAAAAGGAGAACAGAAAGTAGCACTCATAACAACAACAACAACATTCTTTTTTTTTTCTATTGAAAAAGATCTTGGAGTAGTAGATTCCAGGAGAACCTCTTGTCTGCGGTTTTTGTCCCATCACAGAGTATTTTAACGACAGGTAGAGTAATAATAATAATAATTGAAACAATATGCTTTTATTCATTTTTACCTTTCATTTCTTTTTAAAATATATTTTTAATGAGGTATTGAGTTAGGATGTGTAGGTTTTTTTTTTCTAATTCTTATTAAGATCCTTTAATAGCTGTTACATTTATGAAATTTATATGCAATTGAAGTAGTATAACTTTTGACTACACCTGGGATCATTTGCTTCCAGAGAACTTCTGATGTTATCCTTACCTGTGTGTTTTGTTTTTCTTGTATGCATTGATGTTTTTAATGATGTTCTAAAAAGCATTAATTTTAATGAGTCTGTTAATCTTTTAAATGTGTTTACAAATTGATAACTCATAACATTTGTCAAGTGTGGTTTTTATATATATATATATATATATATATATATATATATATATATATATATATATAGTGTGTGTGTGTGAATTCTATTTCAGTATAAAAATGTTTGTTTTTTCTCCACTTTATTTTTTATGTTTATTATGTTGTATTGTCTGTCTAATTTAATGCTTTGAATTTAAGTTATCAGCACAAAACTTTGTGTGGATGTGTATATATATATATATATATATATATATATATGTGTGTGTGTGTTTATAAGCATTAAATTTACATTATCATAAATGCAAGTTTGTGTCCTTGTAGCTGAGAAATATCAAATATATTTGTATAAGTTTAGTTTTGATAATATATATTATGTACTGGCGTAAAAAAAATAAGATTTAAAAAGGAATTTAAAATTGAGACCATTTATATTTTTGTGTTCTTATCAATAATTTTAAATGAATTTTTAAAACTCTTATATTTAGGCATCAATGTTATAATGTTAGTATGACATGATGTTAGTAAACTTTTACTCTTATGTACTTTGGGTATAGCTGATTTATTTTTAGAAAAGAAAAGAAAATTAAAGTTTTTCTATTATATTTAGTGAACCAAATCCCTAACTTAAATCACATATCATTGGTGTATGTAAATATGAAACCTATTCTCTGATAACATCTGTGTAAAATTGTAAGTACTTTGAAAATGACTTATATTATATTTATCTGATTTAAGACAATTTTTAAAAAATCTGAAATTGTCTTTTTTTATTTTTATTTTTTTTATTCAGAAAAATAAACTGTAAAATTAATAGAACTGTTATTGCTGGATAAAAATCTGCCTTTTATTAATTAATTGATGTTTCTTTTAAAGTATAAGTATAATCTATAAGTACTTTTACATCCAGATAACTTTCCTGCTATTTAAGGCTCTTAAAACTAAATAATTTTTTTCTATAGACATTGGAACAAAATAGCTTATCTTTTAAATATTTATTCATCTAAAATGTATAAAATAATGGTGATTCTTTGAAAAATGATTATCTAAAAGATTAGTGCTGTTATATATATATATATATATATATATATATAAAATAGCTATATATTGTAGTTTTAAGACTTAAATCGGTTTAAAGTCTGTCAGTTTTGTAATTGATACAAAAAGTGTGAGTTTTGGTTTTAACATTAAGATAAAAACAAAAATTCACCATCTTTTATATTTTTGGCACATGTGATTCAATTTGTCATGCAATTTCTCTGCCCACTTTCTTTTTGACGTGAACCTTCCACTTGGAGAAAACTTCAAAAAACATTTCTCTCTACCTATTCCTTTACCACTCTCTTTTTTTCTTAAGGTTATTGCTGTAATATTTTGGCTGTACAATATTAATGTATTTTTTTTATCAATGTTTTTCTTTTGTGAAAAAATCTTGAAGGAAAGCTGTTACTTCTATTTAAATGCAAGAAACTCAAATTTTTATGGATGTGTAGGTGGGTGGTGTAACAGTTTATCAGCCCAAAATTGTCAGGTTTAAGTTTTGTCTGAGGTTGTTTGTATTTATCTTATGCTCTTGGGAAAGGTAAAAATCTATCTCATCTTCCTCCATCCAGGAGGGAAATAGTAGGGTAGACTGGGCTCTCTAAACTTGTCAGTTAGGCTTAGAATAAGCTGTATCTTCTGCAGAGGGGTTAGACATACCAAAGGGGTGTATAGTATGCATCTGATGGTGAGGCTTCAGTTCTTGAGATCTGGGTAATGTGGAGTACCTCTTCATTACCCTTACTCCCAGGTTCACTTTGACCTGTAGTGGTAGTACTTGTTAGGGTCTCATCTGTTTCAAGTAGATCTGTTTAAAATCATTTGTATTCAATAGGACCATGTGCAAAAAAACTTAAACTATTACACAAAAATATTAAATATGGACATATAATGAACATGATTCCCTAACTTCTTGGCATAAAATAACCCTAAATGTGTTGATCTACTGTTAAAATCAATCAATCCATCTAAAGGGGAAAAGTTGGGTAGTCTGAGCTTTCTAAACTTGTTAGGATAAGTGAAGAAAACTCTGAATTCCAACCAACATGTAATGAGCAAATATGGCAGGGTAAGGTCTAAAGTAAGATCTGAAGTGGACTGAGAAAATGGCTGTTGAGATTGGGAAGATCTTAAATTTAAGATTGATTTTTCTCTAGCTTAAAAAAAATTGCAATAACTGTTACAGTAATTGAAGGAAATATGTTGCATGTGTATACCAAGAACAAAACAAAATACTTAGGAAATATGTATTTATGCAACCCTTTTGACATGGGCAGGATGTCACATAAGGTCAACTTTTTAACTGCAGTACAGATGGTTTGAATTCAAAGTTTTCCATCGCCAAGATTGGTTGCCTAACTAAGGCTAAAGAACCCATTCTGCCCTACTATTTACCTATAACTAAGGGCATTAGCACAAAGAGAACTGCCCTGTCCAGGATTTGAACTCTGCTCACATTTTCTATGGTCATAACCATTATGCCAAATGTGCCTCCTAAGTATTTTGTTTAAGGAGTTAATCAGCTTATTACCTTTTTTATGCTATAGAAATATTGCTTAAAACTATTTACTAAATTAGGTAGAAAATCTATTCATTATTTTTTATTTGGTAAACATGAACTATAGTTTGTTTTGCTATTGAATAGAAAATTCTGCAGCTAAATTGTAAAATGTATCACCAGTAGGTCAACTGAAAAATAAATCTATTGTACATTATATATTTTTGAACATCTATATAAGTTATGTATTATTGATATGTAGTTTTTAAAGATTTTTCTCTTGGGTAAAATAAGCTATGTTTTGCTAATCCATTTGGGTTGTTATAGAACTTTGGGCACGTGTTTTGCTATTAAATTCTACTCCTTTTTCTAAATGTCCCTTAGGACTCTTCACTTTTTCTAACATTTAGCTACAATAGTTTTGGTGCTTTGTTAAAATGAAAATTAAGTTTCATTTTTGATAAATAATGTTTGAATAAGACCCAAGGGAGATAAATTTAGTCCAAATTTTTTAACTATCACTTGAATTCTAAATCCCAATGGAACAAAATGAATTAATGCCAAAACATAATTTCATTAACTTATATATATATATATATATATATATACCCTTTTGTTAATTTGGTTGGTCCAAATATGCTGGCTGTATTCCATGTAGAAGTGTAAAAGTCCTCAAAAGGGGGGGGTATGGCATTAAATTGCATCTGATGGTGAGGCGTCAGTTAGGGTCCCATCTATGGACCAAATAGATCTGTTTAAAAATTATTTGTATTTGATCCCCCCCCTAAAAAAAAACCAAAAAAAAAAAACCTTAAGAAACAACTAATGTGAATGTCACCACCATAAACTTTATTTCCTAACCACTTGGCATAAAATAACCCCAGAACAATTGGCATGTATCAAAATCATTCAGTCTATTTTTTTATAATCCAGTGTTTGCATTTATTAAAACTCACTTAAAGGCCACTCTTGATAGCCGTTAAACTCTAATAAATCATATCTTATTTGTAGAATTTGTATGATTAATGTCAAATAAATAGTAATCTACAGTTAGCATTTAATAATTGTCTTGAGAAATCAAAATGATCTGGGTGAGCATGAATGTTGATCCCATACTGGAAATTGCTTTAGAGCTATTGTTTGAGCTACTAAAAATCTCTCTACAATGTGTTGTTTTTAGTTTAAAAGGTGGCGCCTATGGCATAATAATTATTATCTATTATTGTTCAAATTCTGAACAAGGTTGTTAGGATTTCACATTGGGGAAGGTATGAATCCAACTATTCTCCCTCAAGCTATGGGTAAATCATAGAGCAGACTAGGCTCTTTAATATATATACAGAAATCAAATTATTATATAAATGTCAATTGTGTACATCATAAAGAATAAAAATAATTGTCAAATGCTGTAGATGAACAAAGGAGCAAGTATGGCTGGATTGAATCGTATGATCTTCGTGACATTCATTGTCATTACTCTCAGGTCCACTCTGACCTGAAATAATAGTACCAGTTAGGGTCCTATGTATGGGTCAAATAGATCTGTTTTCAAATTATTTGAATTAAATAGGAATGACTGGAGGTGGCATTTGTAAGAAGGAATGAAGAAAAATATTGAAGATAAATCTCAAAACCAAAATTTCCAAATTCAGAGCTTGAGGAATCTAACACTGTGGATATCATATATTTTGAAAGAATAATGAAGAACACATGAATACATTTTGTGTAGAATGAGTGGAAAGAGATGATTTTGTAAATCACTTAAGATATTCTTCAAGTCATTTGACAGCTTGAAATTTTCATGTTAAGTATCATTAAAGTGTCATTTTTTGGGGAGGGGGCTTATATTATTAATCTTTATCTTATCTCCCATTTTATGTTTAGTTTTCTTGTATAAAAAAAAAAAAAAAAAAAAAAAAAAAAATTAAAAGAAAGAAAGAGTGCAACATACAAGTAATTTCTATTCCTGTTGTGAAAATGTTAGCAAGAGAAAACCTTGTTAATATCTACATGTAT
This sequence comes from Doryteuthis pealeii, assembly GCA_023376005.1. Taxonomy (NCBI): domain Eukaryota; kingdom Metazoa; phylum Mollusca; class Cephalopoda; order Myopsida; family Loliginidae; genus Doryteuthis; species Doryteuthis pealeii. The sequence continues at coordinate 38,999,282 of CM042154.1, read as the reverse complement.
TTTAAGAGATTACTTCATTTGCTCTGTATCAAGCTTAATTTAAAACTTATATTTTGAGGGAGCTTGTGTCACATTCTACCCATAGTGAACGGGTTGGTTAAATACATACCTATAAGAAAGGTATAAATTTAACTATTCTTGCTCCAGTTATGTGTAAATAGTAGGACAGACTGGACCTTTTAAACTTGGAGTGGCAACCACTCTGGGAGAAGGAAAATCAGTTGTAGATATGGAGAGGGATGAGCTCTGCTAGGCTATTCGTGTCCAACATAAGTAGCGCCTCCACAACGAAATCAGGTTATAAGATGTTTTTTCTTCTAAATGTAAGAGTTAACATTGAAGATTTTATAGTTTTATTTGGCAGTTTTCAATTGTGATTTAATATATATATATATATATATATATATATATATATATATATATATATAACATTGTTTTGCTTTTGTTTTGTATTTTTTTTTCATTTTATGTATTTATTTGGGTCAAGCTTAATTGAAAAAAACAAAACAAACAAAAGTGTTTATAATTTTCTTCTTTTAGAAAAGTCATTAACTTAGAAATTGGATAATTGAATATCTTAATATTATTGATGTTAACAAAGTTTAATTTTTTGTCAGGGGTATAATCCATGATGGGGCTGGGGGTTCAATTTGGAATTGCATGTGTACTTGGTGTACCTAGTACTACTGGAAGGGATGGGTCTGGTTGATAATTAAGTAATTATTTTTTGTTATCCCGCACCCTAAAAAAAGTTCTCATGGAAGAATTCTTGAAGAAGGGAAAAGACTAACATCAAGAATATAAAAGAAGAGGTTCACTTGTCTGAATAACTTTATTTATATGTAAAAAAAGAGTTTATTTTATGACTATTTCTTATTCTGGCTTTTAATTTGAAGATAAATGAAAATTTTGATTTTTAATAACAGATTATAAAGCTGTGCTTTATTTTAAAATAATTGAGTTTTTGATTTAAATCTATTTTTTAAATTGAATCTATGAAAGTCTTAGATAATATTAATACAAATAAATATAGAAATTGCTGCTAAATATCTTGTCAGAATGAGGGAGGTCAAAATGTACTTAATCATTGAAACACTTAATTTTCTTTTAAGATTATTATAATTTGGGTTTAATTTAAGAGTCAAATTTAACAAACTTTAATAAGATACAAAGAGTTAAAAATATCTGAACAGAATTTGTAAAGAAGAAATGTGATATTTTGCATAATGAGATTTGAGTTTTCTACTGTTTAAAAAAAATCTGAAACGACCATTCATATTTTATATTTTTTAGTTGTAAGTTTTAAAGTGTCAAAATTAAAAATTTGGGAAGAGACTTATTTTCAAATCCTCAAAACTGTAAATAATACTTTTAAGTTTTGTTGTCAAGGTAGATTATAGCAATGTTTAATGGTAGTAATGTTTTAATGTTTAAGTCTGAATTGGATTTTCATAAATTTATCTTCACTAAAATGTACAAATTCCTATTTGTAAATTTTTCTGGTATACCCTTGCCTAACTTTTTAGGCTTAAGATACACGAGATACTCCTACACTATTCTGCAGACTGGCATCTTCATTTACTATCTTTGTGGGCTGCTGACTGCATCACCAAAACTGCAGATGGGATGGGAATAAACTTTGAGAGAGAGAAAAAGATTTTCTTTCTGGTTTATATTTTGTTTTTATGCTAAGTTCAGTTTGAGAGAACTGCAAGGAAATAAAAAAAAGTTAAAAACATTTTTTTTTTTTCTGTTCTGTTGAATAAAAGGATTTTTTTTGAGGATTGGAAAATCAGTTGCTTTTGAATTTGGAAGGAAAACGAAGAATTTTTCTATTTCTTTTTCATCTTTTTGTTCTTACTCAATTTTTTTTCTCTCTTTCTTTGTCTGTCTGTCTGTATCCTGTTCATTCCATTCTGTCAGTCTATCTACCTTTTGTATTGGAATTTTCACCCCTTTCACTCCACTCCTTATCCTTGTAATATCCTTTCTTTTTATTGTTCCTACAGGAAATCATTGGAATTGTATGCATACATATAATCAATAAAATGTTTGCTTAAGAATTTATATTTATTGCTTAACCCTTTTGGTGTGGAGTGCAACTAGAGTCAGCCAAATGTAAATTAATAACTATAATGATTATTATTATTTGCTTTATCTCTCTTTCATTAACCATAACAAACAAACAAAACAACAAAAGAGAATCCTTGCACAGAACATATACACTATTAATATAATATCCATATACAGATCAAATTCTGTTAAGTAATTCATCCGATAGTTCCTAAAAATGCCCTCTTAAATTTTTATTCTTACCATTTTTTCTGAAATCCAAATTAATCTTAATTTTTTTACACTATTGCTGTTTTTGATCTGATTAGGCAATTTGTTTCAAAATATATTACTTTATTAGCAAAAGAAATCCAATAGACTTAGTTTTTTCAAATCTGCCTTGGTAGTAAGTTTTCAGTTCAAGAAGTATTAAAAAAAATGTATATCATAATTAGAAATTCCATTAATTATTTTGGAAGTTTAAATTAGATCACCTTCCATTCTTTTTCTCGTAAAGTAGTTAATTCTAATTTCTCCAGTCTCTATCTGTAACAGTAATCTTTTACTCTTTCTTAATTTTATCACACATCTTTGTATGTCCCAATTTCAATATTCCAGTCAATTATTGTGTCTAGACACTGGAACCCAAGTACAATATTTTATATGAGGTCTTATTAGTCTTTTGTATATTTTTAAAAATCTTGCCTCCTTTGAGATAAAATTTCTAACCATCCAACCAATCATTCCATTTGTCCTTGAGAAAATAGACAAAATACGATTTCTCTGTTTTAAAAGTAACATCAAAGGAAACCCCTAGATCACATTTCTCATTTACTTACTTCATTTTCCCATTGCCTAATTTATATTTAACTTTAATATTTTTGGATCTAATATGTCATGCATTTATTGTAATATTTTTCTATGTTAAATTTTAATTTCCAAATATCTTCCCAATATGACAATTTTAGATCCATTTGTGTTATTTCTTTTGTATCATTTAAAAAATTCTATTTTTGATTTTATAATGTTAGGTAAATCATTTATGAATATTGAAAACAACAAATGATCCTGAGGAATCCTGTAGGGAATATACTGTGTTTTAGAATAATTGTTTCCAATTTTTACTTTCATAGTTCTGTCAAAAAATATCTTAGAATATTTACTTTTAAAGAAAGAAAAAAGAAAAACCTAAATTTTTCATTAATGTGTGAGGGTGAGATGGAACTTAAGTTATATGCTGGCCTTAAAAAAAACTAAGCAAAAAAACTTCTAAAACATTAGTAAAAGTTGTTTTTAGAAGTATCAGTGAATAAAGTTTTTGTTCTTATTAACACACTTGTGCAATATACCTCCTGGCGCCAATAGTACTATTATAATCATGAAACTTTAAGTTTTTTTATTTGCAAGTTTATTTTAATTTTATGGTCAATAGTGCATTCCAGTCATTAAATTTGTTGCCAAATGTGTCGCACCAAAAGAGTTAAGTCTGAAGTAGGAGTTGACAAAATTTATAGGTATTAGGAAAGTTTTTTGTTTTATTAGTCATATGAGCAAGAGAAAGAAATAGTTATTTTATGTCTATATCACTTTAGTTGAATTCAGTCATTGCATTTAAGCTCCATTAAATATGTACATGGTTTAACCATTTAAAAAAATAATGGGTGCTGGGGTAGGGGCTGAGTAAAATTTGCAGCTTTTAGATTTTTTTTTACTAGAAGAAAAAAAAATGGTTAAGTAGATGATTATTAAGAATTATTACCATCTGCTGACATAAGAATGGCAACATTTATCAAAATAAATCCAATATGGCACTTTGTAGTTTTGAGATGCCTTTGCTTTAACATGACCCTCTTTTTTTGGGGGCTGGGGGACTGTGTACTTAGTCTAGGTTAAAAGCGCAATAACATTAACCTGAAGCCAAACTTTTTTTAGAACTTATTTTTCAGATGCAGGCATCATTGGGTAACAATAAAAGTTTTGGTAAGGTCTAAAAAAAAGTTTGGATTTGTGTTACCCTTACTGTTCTTTTTACCTGGACTAATTGGATAGAAATAAGTGAAAACATATGATAGTCTGCAAACAAATACTTGTGGATAATTTCAGCATTAAATAACCCATAGGAGATTGATATATTATTGAATAAACCAAAGTAAACCAAACTTTTTTTTATTGTTTTAAATTCCACAAAATTCAATATTTTTTGAACGCTTAATGGTTGAGTGTTCTGAGCATAGCACTAAACTGCATCTGATGGCGAGGTTTCACTTCTGGAGCTCTCGGGAGTGTGGAGTACATCTTCATTGCCATTACTCCCAGGTCCACTCTGCCCTGGAGTGATAGTATCTGTTAGGGTCTCATCTATGGATCAAATAGATCTGTTTTAAAATTAAGTTTTAGATAGGAATGCTTTAAATCATATTGTGACTTTATCCCCCTGCAGAGGAATAAGACACCTCCCCAAAGGGGATTGGGGAGTTATAACACTGAACTGCATCTGATGGTAAGGCTCCAGGTCTGGAGAGTGTAGTGTACCCCTTCATTGCCATTACTCACAGCTCCACTTGACCAAAGTGGTAGTACCTGTTAGGGTAACATCTATGGATCAAATGGATCTGTTTAAAAATGTTTTGTACTAACAGTCTGTGACACCATCGAGGCCTATTTGGTATTTTACTAGGTAAGTTGTTATTGCTAGTTTAAACCCATTATATCATTGAATAGAGCTCATTGAAATCTTTTTTTTGCACTTAGAATATTTTTTTTTTTATTTCCCTCCACTTGTCAAAGCTATATTTATCTCCTAATAACATCAAAGCATTAGGTTTTTTAAAAAAATGGCCCCAATGCTGGTGTGGACTGTAATTAGGAATATTTGATATCATATAACTGTGTTTCTTAAACTACACAAAAATGCAAATATAAATGTATAATCCCCTAACTCCTAGGCATGTAATAACCCCAGATGAGTTGACATGTCATTAAAATGAATGAATCAATCAATCAAAATGATTGCTTTCAATAGCCATTAAGCTTGATGTCCATTCAAATCCTATTTTTAGAATTATAATAATTGCAAGTAAATGTTAATTCACAATTATCTCCCTTGAGAAATTATAATTGAGAGCATGAACATGGAAATCCTACCAGTGAGATTTTCTAAAATCTCAAGACCTAGCTATTAAAAAAAAAAAAAAAGTCTGAAATATTAAACTAAAGAAAAAATATTTTCTCAAATATTGGTATTGCCTAGGATTTAAAAAGTTAAAAATAAATCTCTTCTCTCTGTTTATATATAGATTATTTTATATTATAAAATTATTTTTTTAAAAGCAATTAGATTATACAGTTGTAGTAGTAAATGAATGATTCAAGAATTATGGTAAACAGTGTGTGTGTGAAAAGGATTTAATACTACTATTCCTCTTCCCCTTTCTCTCACTGAGATGTCTTCTTTTTCCTCTTCCATTATTGATCTTTATTAAAATCCAATATCCAGTCCTGTTACTGAATATTAGCTTAATGTCTGTAAAGTTTCACTATGATCGGATCACTGGTGCCAACTGGTGTAAGCAAAGACAGAAATTACATTTATATAATAGATTACTGAAACTGCTTTATTGTTTACTTATTGTCTCTCCTAAATCTCTAATTATCTGCTTGGTTTCCATATTGTGCAATCATTATCTTTACTAGCAAAATAAAAAAACGCCCTCTGGGCGATGTAAAATAAATATTGCCTGAGGGGATGAGAATTGAAAATTTAATATCAGAGAGTTTGTATCATAAGTAAAGTAAAATCATCAAATTTATTAAAGGAATAAAAAATAAAATAAATTATTAAAGGAGTAAAAAATAAAAAATTTGAAATGGAAACTTAGTTCTGATAACTTTAAATATATATTAAAATAAAAAAAACATATATAAAATAGATAATGCCAGGTATGTATTTATTAAAACTTGTTTTAAAAAACAATGGGGACTGTCTAACATTGCATGCTCAAATTTTGAGTGTATTCTATTCATGGCGATTTTAGGCAGTGTGACGTAAGCAGTGACATAGTTTTTGTTACAGACAAAAACCTGAAGTGAATCTCCATTATTAATAGATAATCAGTTGTTTTATGAACCATTCATTTAAGCTTAGCTACACTTTCATTAATTCATCATCATCAAGGCATGTTGACAGCACAGATTCCTTTGACTCTCTTTTGCCATCTGTTCTTATCAGCCATCACAATTGGCAAGTTTTCTAGATGACACTCAGTGTCTGCTCAGAGCTGATGAATGTAAGTTTTTGCTGGTCAGCCAACACTGGTGTGTAAAAATCTATAGGAGAACATGGTTTATGAGTTTGTCTTTGCTTCACTATCTGTACTCAGCATGTTTTGCTCACATTTCTTGGATGTTTTGATTTATAAAGTGCTGGTTCCAGGATTTGTTCAAAAAAGTACACAACATCCTTGTATAGCTCCCATCTAAATTTCTCTCCAGGCCGTTTTGTTAGTCTAAATGGTACAAACATACAGTAGTACTGACAGATACAGCTTGGAAAAATTCCTGTTTTATTTTATGAGAAATCAGATTTTTATATGGTTGTTAACCTATCAATAGAAGTCCATGCTTTACTTATAGAGAATCTAATAAATACTGTTAATAGATTGTCTACAGTTATATTCATTCTAATATCGTTTGAATTCACCTATCCTTCTTTCAAGTTGTTAAAGGAGACTAGGATGAGGATAGCTGCAATGAGGAGTGACAGTGACTTTTAATGGTATTAACTTATATTAACAAAAAATATCTGATTTTGTAAAATATTGAAATGTGTAGATTGTCTCTTTTGGAAACTCATTCTTTATTGAAATCATTTTTTCATGAAAAGCAAAATTTGTTAGGAAAAAAAATCCAACTTGAATTTGTAGTTATTTCTAACTTCTCAATTTGTATGTTTCTAATTTTAAAACATTTTGCAATTTGATGTAATGGAAGATGATACTGAAAATGGCATTTAAATTTTTTAAAGCTTCTTCTTGACTCCCTGAACAAGATGATGAATGAGGTAGTTTTATGGTTTGCACTTTGAAATAGAAGCTTGTATCTTTTTTTAGGAAGAAATCATTTTAGGTAGAAAATGACTAATTTTAATGCTTATAGACTTTTTATATTTTTAGATAAAATACAAAAAATACAGATGGCTATGAATAACTCGTTTTCTTTAACAAAAAATTGGGCCCTATTGGTGGGGGTTAGAATACACTGATTGTACCCTTCCTCCCAAAAAGGGGGTCAAATTGATTTCCTTTTATTTGTATTTCGATAGAACTGTGTGCAAAAGAAATAAAGCTCTTAAGAAATGACTACATAAAAAATGTAAACAAATGCAATTCCCTAACCTCCTAGGTGTAAAATAACCTTAGGTGGGTTGATATGCCATTAAAGAATCAATCATCTGAATTTGATGAGGGATTTCAATTTATAATTGTATATATTTAAAATATATGGTCTCCCAGTTATTCTGTTTTAGCCATATCTTATTGAAATATGTTGGCGTTTATATGGGTAACTTTTTTACTTGGAACTTATTTGTATCGTGCTTTTTGAAAGGTCATTCAATAAATAAGGGAACTTCTTTTGAAAAAAAAAAAAGACCCCCCCCAATGCAATTATTTTAATCCTGCAAGAATATTTATTTTAAGGCTATTCAAAATGGCAAAAATCAAACAATGCTACAGGCTTGAACAGACTGAAACTTACAGAAGTATGTTTTAGTTAAGAAAAAACCCAAAAAGAAACTGTTTACAAATGGTCTAAATTTGGGTTTGCCACTATGAGCCTGATTGATCAGATATAGTGGAAAAAAACTCTGGTAAAGAAAAGTTTCTGGGTTCTGTGGTCAGTAAAGAAGGTCATGCTGACTTTACAGCTGTAAACTGTGCTTCCTATTGTCAACTTTATTGAATGACCCTCGTTTGATATGCTTAAAACATTGGTATTAGACAAACATTTCTGGAACATTTTTTTTCTTTTTTAGAGAAGGAATAATTAAAAAGAAAATTCAACTCCAATACATACAATACAAATATTCAGGCATATTTTAGCTAAGAAAGATTGAAATTTAATGATATATAAGTTTTTTCAGAAAAATCAATATCATTGAAATGGGCACCATGTTTACCATGTCACAGATGGTGTGCATATTGAAAACTGTGAAATCTACAAACCTTTGAATTTCTCATTTAAATTTTGATGAATAAATCTTATTTTGCTCAACATTTAAGCCTGTTAAGTTTCACATTTCTAGACTATTTAGTTACTCAGCTATTAACATCTTAATTGATAGCAGTCATTTCAAAAGGAAATATCAATTTTTCTGAAACACCCTGTATATTTTTATCTTTTTTTAGGTGGATGGTAAGAAAATACTCATTGTTTGTTTTTTATAATCCTAATTTTTTTCTTTTTCTTTTCTTATTAACAAGAAAATTAAGCTTATTTTGTAGTTATTGAGGATTTTAAAGGTTTAATAAAAAAAGGTGTCTGATCAAGTGTATTATCAGCAAAAACTTTTCATAACAGCCCCTCCCCCTCTCACACCTATAATTACTCTTCAGTCGCTTTCATACACAAAAAAGGAATTGGACCAACAATTTTGTTGCAGTTTTGTTAATCTTTATTTTTTTTTTTTTTGTTTATTTCAGAATAAAAGTAAATGACCAAATCATTGAAGTTGATGGCAAAAGTCTTGTGGGTGTGACACAAGCATATGCTGCTTCAGTCCTAAGAAATACCAGTGGAACGGTCAGGTAAGATAGAAGTTTTTTTTTTCTTCTCTCTCTCTCTCTCTCTCTCTCTCTCTTGTTAGATGTATATAATGTGCATATATTTGTATGCATGAACATGTTATAATAGGATTTGTTGCTCTGCAAATAGATTGTTTCAGTTAAGTTTGGCCAACTCTGTACCACTACCATAATTATTCATGTATAATACACACTGTTTTCCCTAGATTTTTAAGTGTAAAAGCTAGGAATGCATATTATGCACAGGATGTAAATATTACCCTCTTCCCTTCTTTTTTTTGGCCACATGCATTGCCATATTTGGATTAGCATGACCAAAAGTAAGTTATATTTATGATCTGAACTAATTAATGTGTAACAAATACTCCTGTTTTATACCATTATAGAGAAATAGCGTCTGGAATGTGTGTTTAAATTCTGTTTAGAAACATTATATAAACTATAAAAATCATTTTTACTTGATACTAACCAGATCAAAAGTTGCACAAATGTTAAATTTAGTTTCTACAATTTCCCAAAAGTCAATATGTGTTATACACAGATGTTTTTCCCAGAAATTTGTGGCTCAAAGTTAAGGATGCATATTATACATGAAGGCATGTTTATACATGACTAATTATGCTACTAAGATTTTAAGGAAGATTTTTATGCTGCTTAAACAACTGTAGATGTAAATTTACTCAAATGTTTAACTTAAGGAATGATTTAAATTGTTTTGTAGATTCCAAATTGGTCGTGAGAAAGATCCTAGCAAAAGTGAAGTGGCCCGGTTGATCCAGCAATCCCTGGACCAGGATCGGAAGAAAGAAGAAATGCGTAGGAAAGATCAGGAACGTCTCGAAAAGCTGCAGTCTGAATTCCAATCGAAAGATGAAGCAGAACAGTGTTATGACGATTATGAGAATGGGGAATTAGAAGAGGATGAGGATGAAGAAGAGGGAGAAGACCTTGAGGACGAAGATCTAGAAGAAGAAGACCTTGAGGAGGAGGACGACGACGAAGAGGAGGAAGAGGAAGAAGAGGAAGAACTTGCAAAGGTCAGTACTTCTCATAAGTAATTGAAATTTAATTCTTGGCCACTGTCTCTTGGAATCTTACATCTTTTCATATTGATATTTAGAGTAGTGGAAATATAGAATCTCTTCTATATGACACTAAACTGGTGGTGAGACTTCAGTTCTGGAGCTTTAGGGAGTGTAGAGTCACTTCCTTCATTGCCATTACTCCTAGGTCCACTCTCAGACATAGTGGTAGTATTCGTTAGGGTCCAATCTATGGGACAAATAAATCATTTTTGAAAATTATTGATATTAAATATTCTTAAAATCTAACAAAAACAGATTTTGACAAAAAGAAAAAGAAAAGAAAGCCAGTTGTTGAATCTAGTGATCTTTTTGAATGAAGTCTGTTAAAACTAAATCCTCCTAATTAACAACTGAACTAACAAAATGGCAATATAAGATAAAAATTCATAGAATCTATCATTATGACAACTTTTATGAAAGCTTTTAGAACCTAGCTCTTTATTTGATCTCATTGGTACCATTGGAGAAAGGTTATTTTTAGATTAGACATTTTTCCTATTCTAACAAATCTTGTAGTAATAAATTTAGTGTAAATTTAATTCCTTAGGGATACAGGTGAAATATTTACCTGTTTTATCAGAATGGCTTATTATGTACAATAATAAAATGGGAATTCTTCCAAGTTGTAGCTGAGTTAGTACTATTGTATGACTGCACCACTTGGAATGCTTGGGTGAGGGGGAAGTTAGATGGGAACTGCACAAGATCACTACGGATGCAGTACCCTACAAAGAGGCTGTACAGCCACTTACCTCCCATCGGACAAAACATCCAAGTAAGATGAATGACATACTGAACATTACTGGAGAAGTAAGGATGAACTCATAAGTGATGTTCTATAGTCACCTATACATGGACACACCTGTGTTGGGAAATCAGTAAAAACTTACATTCCTCAGCTCGGTGTAAACACTAAATGCCATTTAAAAGACCTACCAAGAGCAATAGCTGATAGGAACAGATGGTGAGAGTCTAGAGGATCTGTGCTGTCAGCATGCCTTGATGATACAAAATTAAAAAAAACAAAAAAAAAACATTGTCTATATCATTCCTATATTATTTCAAGAAAAATAAATTGTGGACTTTTTTTGCTGTGCCAGAAACTTCTTTGACTACAATGACTCATCAAGACATGCCAACAGCACAGATTCTCTCTTACCATCTGTCCCTATCCACCACTGCTCTTGGTAAGTTGTCTAGATGGCACCCAGTGTCTGCATAGAGCTGATGAATGTAAGTTTTGTTTGTCCGCTAACACTAGTGTGTCCATGTGTAGTAATCCGTAGAACATCACTTATGGTTTGTCCTGGTTTCTGTTACATAATGGATAGGCATAGCCTCTCATTTTTAACAAGTAGTATAAAGTAATTTAAAATAACTGTAAACAGTGGAAAATCAATGTCGTATAGTTTGAATAGCAATAGAATCATCTGGAAAGAAGCCTCTCATTGGCTTAGAGCAGGGATCACCAAATTACGGCCCATGGGCTGGATCTGGCCTGTGAAGGCATTTTATTAGGCCTGCCGTACTTGAATTTGTAATGTTTTGAAAATAAATATGTTGGTTAAATTTGTTTTTGTGCATCTTATGCCACTCATTCATGAATATAACATGGAAAGATACATTTTGTTTACATCTTTTCCTCAGAGCTTTCGTTTTGGCTAGCAAATATTGAACACAATAATTAATGTAGCCTGCGCTAGTTATTTTTTCAATTATCCAGCTCACCATGAAAAAAAGTTTGATCCCTGGTTTAGAGGATCACGTGATGCTGGGAAAGTAGAATTAGAAGTTAGTTGAGTGGCCTGAATGTGGAGGACATGGCTTTTGCTCCTGTTCCCCTATGTGTGCAATTTGGCAATGTATCGGGTGAAAAGGCATTTGGAAAAACAAAGATGTGTGCACATGAAAAAAAGTGTCTCCATGTTATAATAACAAGAACAAGATGGAACCCAAAGAAAGACACCCAGTGGAAGAAATGAGCAGAATCCTTGCTTATCTTACTTGGATGGTTTGTGTGATAAGAGGTAAGTGTTTTGTAGGCTGCTGCTTCCAAGATTTATTTAAAATGGCATGCAGCAAAGTTCACATGTAGCTTTTTCTCCAGGTGTTTCATTAGTTCATGTGATGCATAGTCTGCATCAATTCCTCAAACCTATGGAAAAAAATAACCAAATATAAGTATGTCAAATTTATCCTGAACATCCTGTACATTTAGATTTACTAGAAAATCATATTTGTAAACAATTTCTAAGTGAATTTTATTTTTTATTTTGTTTTTCATGACTTATTTTTTTCTCCTCTTATACTAGGATTTCGAAGAGGCTGACCAGTCCTTGGAAGAACCTATGGCAGGTGAAGCCACTCCTTTATCGATGCCCTCCAGCGAGCTTGTTAGCTCCCCGGAAGAGACATCCAAAGCTTCAATTGAAGTATTTGAACTCGAGGAGAGCAGCAGCGAGTCCATATCTCCAGACATGGAGTCCCAGGCAATGTTCGTCAAGTTAAAAGAGGTTTGTAATAAATGAGAATATCTCTCTCTCTCTTCTCTCTCTCACACACTTTCAGAGTCACACAGTTGCTTAGATATTTTTTTTGTTTTTTATTGTCCATATTAAAAATGAAACTTTTTTTTTTTCTAAATTGGCTTTGTCTTCTGTTGAATAATAAATTTAGATTTATGGTAGCAGATATGTATTTACCCAACTCCTCTGCAATCAGCAAGATGTGACACAGAGTAAATTTTTAAGTGTAGTTTAATGTATTTGAATTCAGTTTTCCTTCTCCTTGATGGGTTACCATACCAAGGTTAAAGAGCTCAATCTGTCCTATTATTTATCCATAGCTGGAAGGAGAATAGTTGGATGCATATATTTCCCAAGGGTATTAGTGCTATGTGAAATACAGCTTCATCCAGGAATTGAACTTGGGTGGCTGTATCCATTTCCTACAATGATAACCATTACACCAAAAGCATATATATATATATATATATATATATATATATATATATATATATATAAGATCTAAAAAATTAAATAAAGAGCTGAACATTGAAATCAAAGAACTTCAGAACATACTAAAAAGTTCTCACTCTTGACCAATATTGAATAATTCAGGAAAAACTTGCAAACATAATTAACAACTATGGATATTCCCACCGATTGACTCTACAAAAAAAGCTTAATTCTCTATATAAAGGTTCTGTACTTTTTCCTAATAACAATGATAATTATATTCACCTATCTGACTACAAACTCACCGAACATCAAAAAGAATTTCTCAATCTCGGATAAATATAACCAATTTGTAAAAAAGCAGAAATGGAAATATATGAAAATATTGAAAAACTTCAAAACCAAATATAAAGTTCACTCAGAAATGAAAGATATACTTAAAGCTGAAGCTATAAAAACAGATATGATTAAAAAAAAAAAACAAAAAAAACAAAACAAAAGATAACTAATATTTTAAATAGTAATTAAAAAAGTGCTATAAAACAATTATGCAACCACCCAGATATAATGAAAAAAGCTGACAAAACCAACATATTTGTTGTACTTAATAAATCAAAGTACTATTCAAAATTACAAACAATTCTCATTGACCAAACTAAATTTTAGAAATTACATGAAAATCCTATTAACCAACTCAGAATACAAGTAAACAAATTTATAGCTAATAATGTGATAGTATAAAACTACAAAAAATCATTGGAGACTATAAACCTGGATATTTATATTGAACTGTGAAGATCCATAAAGCTAATTCCCCACTTCATCCGATAATATCCCAAGTTAGTACTCCTATTCACCAACTTACATAAACTTTAAATGATGAACTCATTACACCATATTTACCTACTAAATATAGTGTAAAATCCACCCATGAACTAATATAAGTACTACGAACACAAAACATAACAATAAAATTATTGCATCTCTTGATGTAGAAAGTTTATTCACAAATGTACCAGTTAAAGAAACAATTGATATCATTATAAATAATATCTATAACAACCCTTCTTTCCTTATTCTTAAAATTAATCCCATTATACTATGTAAATTATTATTAATTTGTACAACTGAAGTTCCTTTTTACAATCATAATGGTGAAATATATACATAAATTAATGGTATTTTTATCAGTTCAGTTATGGCCCTACATTTAGCATGTCTAATTTAGAAAACAAAACATTCAATGACATAAAAAAACCCACATATCTATCCATGTATGCTATGTTGATATACTTATTTTAGCAGATGATATTGATGAAATTAAAAAATTACAAAAAGTATTTCAAAATAACTCAATTTACTTATAAACTAAATACTAAAATTCCTTTTCTTGATATACTAATTGATGCAAACAATGACAATTTTAACACCTATATATAAAAAAAACTACTAGTATAAATTAATGTATTATAAATTATAAAAGCCCACATCGATATAAAATAGTTATTATAAAAAATGTGTTAAATTGAGCAGAACTAATCTCTTCATCTAATTAAATATTTTATATTGAATTAAAAAATATCAAACAAACCTTTATTAATAATGGATTTCCAAACTATTTAGTAGATGACGAAATTAAACTAATGATTATGAATATTTTATTCATAATCATAATGATAAAAGTTATGTTACGCATAATAATTATAATACTATTGATTTATTTTACTGTAATCAAATGCATCCGAATTTTAGATTAGATGAAAGAATACGCAAAAACATAATACATAGATATACATCTCTTATAGATAATAATAATAATAGAATAAGATTTATAATTTACTATGACAAATTTAAAACTTAATAGAAATATTTAAAAAAAATAAACTGTCACTGTTACTTAGTGTCACCTTGGTGACAAAAGCAAAATAGTTTAGTTAGACATTAAACAGTTTTAATAATGATAGACAGATATACACCTTGATAATGGTTTGGATAAGAACCAAAAGTACTTGATCTGCCGATAATGGCTCTTTCAGAGAAATCATTAATGCATTTCAAGATTGTAACATCAAAAGAATTATTAGGAAGCTTGAAAGAAAAAGAAAAAAAAGCTTGAAAATAATAAGGATTCTGTTTTGTTTAATCAAATTTGTTTCAATATATATATATATATAATGTATACACAATGTATACTTTGGTGTGGTACCAAGTTTCTTGGTACAAGGTGATTCTAGGCTGGTCTTATTCTCTACCAGTAGTTTGTGGTAGAGTTCAGGTTTTGTATGAGAGCTCAATGTTTAATTATTGTAAACAGAGCAAAGTTATTTGTGAATCTTTTATATATATATATATATATATATTATATATATATATATAGGTGGGCAGCATATCTGCTGATGATGAGTGTTCAGTCTATTTTCTATGATAATAACCATTACTCCATGTGGCAGGTAGACTAATGAATTTGTAGCATTGTGTCTTAGACCTTCATCTGGTTGGCTTTAGATCATCATGATGAAATGGCCAATTTTGTCTAGAAAAAACATGTTGTGAAGAAAATACCTTGGATGAAAAATTATAGTGAAATCGTTTTATTGTCAGCAAAAAAAAGAAAAAAAAGAAAGGTATATTGTCTCAGCAGGGACCCTGGTGAGCCTGAATGCTTTGGTTGACCATCTTACTGCTGGATAAAAATGTGTCACCTTTATGTGGGTTTCATCCTCTTTGTCTTGTCAGATTGTCAAAAGACTCATTAATCAAGTGTAGGTTCCACTTGACCTAGTGTCAGCATAGTTCACTCAAATGCTGAAGCCTCATATATTGTTACAAATTGAATACAGTTAGATTTTATCTTAGTCTACTTTATTTTTATGGTCAAGGTCTGTGGACTCAATTACTGTACATGTTTGTATATAAGACTTTTAATTTTGTTATTAAGCATAAAATAAATTTCCTTTTAATTGGTCATAACACTTAAGCATTCTGAAGTTTGCAGCATGAAATATGTGGAATGACTTTATTTGATATTAAGTTAGGGATAAACTCCTTGAAACCCTAATTAATAAATTAACACCTAATTTAATTAAGTAGATTCACACCTGAATTAACTTAAGAAATTTATAGGTCAACTTATAAGCTGGCATTTATGGTAATTTTTTAAAACTTTTAATGAGAATTAAAATACTTATTAACCATTTTGCAGGCAGTGACATTTTTGTTGACAATGGTACATAGGCAGTGACATTTTTATTGTTTGTGGGTAGATTGATGTAAGGGATTTTTCCTAATGATTGCTCATTGACCAATTTAATGTTAATGTATAAATAATAATTTGTCCACTGTGTAAGGATTAAAAATTATGTCTGCAAAAGGAGTAAATGTATATCATTAGTTTTTACACAGGTAATTGAAAAATAAAAAATATATTCCAAAAAGTTAGATGAAATATAAATAATCCTTTATATATTTGTCTGGTTTTTCATATTTGTTTATTTTTTATTAAGAAATAAATCTTCTTTTTGAAATTACAATTTCTCTTTGTATATTCTATCTTTTGGATTTCCACTGGTAGAGATACTACACTTTGATTCTAAGGGGAAATACTGATATTAAACTCTAATTTTAAGGGGAAGCACTGATACATATGTAATTAAGCCTTTTTTTTTTTTTTTACATTTTAAAAATACTTTTCAAGTCACATTAAAAATAACTGTTACCAAAATCGGATAAACATGATGTATTACTGTATATATTTGAGTATCATCTTGGAACTATTGGCTTTTGCAGCTGGAAATTCTAGGCATACCTAAATTTTTTTCCCCAAAATTGTTTGATAAAAACTTATCCCTTTTATATTTGTGTATTTTCAGCTTCAATACAAAAATGCTGTTGCTGAAGCAGAATTGGCTAAACTCAAAGCAAAGGTAAGAAACCATTTTGAAATATTTATTCTGTCTACCCAATCATTGTTACACTTTGTGTATAATATATATATATATATACACACACAGATATTGCTATTATTATGGGATAGAAGTAGTAGAAAATAGAAGAAACAAATGCTACCATTTGTCTATTTTTTTTCACTCACAAATCAAACATATAATGATGCTACTCAAGATTCAATTCTTTTACAATTGGAGATGAGCATATTAATTATTCTACAACAATATTATGAAAGTGAATTGTTAGATTAATGCATACTTTTTGTATATCATCTAAACAATTCTTTTTTTGAATTCAATACTGATTGTTTAAATAATGTTTTATAAGTAGAAAAATAATGAAAAATAAAAAAAGTTAATTTTTCTTTCATTTTCAAAGGCTCTACAAAAACAAAAAAAATGAAACATTTTTTAATTTTTTATTTATTATTGCCACAAATTCTAATGAAACTTCAGTGGTTTAGACACACATAGGAAGTAATTATTTTCCTTACTTATTGTTATAAAATTTCCCTTTAGTTATAGTGAAAACTCTAAAGAAAATTCTAAGAAATGTCAAAAACATAGGAAATTTATAATTTTCTTTTTCTTGATTTGATTGATAATTTGTTAGTGGTCTTTTGCTAAGGACTTTTCACTACAACTAAGGGAACTTTGACAACAATAATCAAGGAAAATAATCATGTGTCTTAGTCATTGAAGTTTTATTAAAATTTGTGGTAATAATAAAATGTTTCCATCTTTTATTACTTTTTTAACTTTTTTTTTGTCCAATACTGTATACAAACTATCTCTACTAGCAGTATTTACCCATATTACAATTGGGTTATAAAATGGTGATTATTAAAAAGTTACTTTTATTTAAGTTTATGATAATTTACTGTATTTAAAAGATGTTTTATTTGTTTTTACATTTATTTACTATGTGTTACTGCCTTGTGTATACCAGTGCGTGGAAGATAGCATTCGGTTCATTTGTAAATTTGAAACCCTTTAAAACCAATAAAAAACAATATTTTTAACAAATATTTAACTTTATTATTTTTCACACTTGGAGGGTAGTATTAACTTGAATGTTTAAAAAAGAAAGAATTTTTAGTAGCTCAACACTTGGCTATAACTGAGAGTTTTTAGATGCATATATAAAGCGGGAAAGAGCCATCTACCTTTCATGTAATGATTACCAGGATAGTGGGTAAGTGCAGTGAGACTGGGACCCTCTTTTACAGTGAGGGACAGTAAAGACATAAACGATGAGAAACATAGCCCAGTTGAAGACCAGTCTTAGCTAGATCTCCTTATATAGTTTAAAACCTTTCCCAAGCATGACTAACAATTTTAAGTTTACTTGAAACCAGGACAAAAATGGCAACTGTTTCATTTATAGAATAAACTGTCCAATGACATTTTTTTCTGCTGCTGCTGTTTTTGTAAATAGTGTTGTTGCTATTATCATTGTCAAGATGAAAAATTCCTTTAAGTAAAAAAAATGAAAATGTTTTTCTTTCTCTTATTTATTATTCCACCATCATAGAAAATCATTTGATTAGTTTAAAAGAATTCTCATTTTATTTTATCAGAGATTCTTCCAAGCCACAGCCATGTCATTACTACTGTATGGTTGTACCACTTGGACCCTAACGAAATGCTCGGAGAAAAAGCTAGATGGGTACTACACAAAAATGTTACTTGCTGTTTTGAACAAATCTTAAAGGCAGTGCCCGACAAAACAGCAGCTGTATGGCCACTTACCTCTTATCTCACAAAGCATTCAAGATGAGCAAGATATGCTGGGCATTGCTGAAGAAGTAAGGATAAACTCATAAGCAACGTTCTCCTATGGACTCCTACACATGGAAAAACCAGTGTAGGCTGACCAGCTTATATTCATCAGCTCAGTGCAGACACTAGATGATGTTTGAAAGGACTTGCAAAGAGTGATAACCAATAGTGATGGATGGTAATAGTCAAATGAATCCATGCTGTCAGCACTTCTTGATGAGGATGGTTGTTCAATGGTATTAGGAGGATTTAGTTTTAATGGACTTCATTCAAAATGATTACTTCATTTTTTGTCAAAATTAATTTAGATTCTAAATATGAAAATAAAGAAAAGAAAAAAAAAAGCAGCCTATGTTTTAAGAAAGGTAAAAATGCTGTTTATTGGATTGATGATGATCAATATGATAGACAATCTGTGCTGTTGCCTTGTTGTTGATGATAAATTATTTATTTTGGATAAATGTTATTTGAGGAACCAGTTGGAATTAGTTTAAAAAAAAGAAAAGAAAAATCCCTTTTCCTGATAATCTTCCATCTGAATCATGTATTGTTTATCTTGTAGACTGTTAATCTTTTAACAAGTGTGGATTATTGGTTATTTGTTGCTAATCTTATTCTATTCTTTTGTGTGATTGTAAATCTTTTTAGATGATCTTACTTGAGAATGCTGAGGGACAGAAAAAGCATTATGAAAAGAAATGTGAAGAGATGGCTCAGCGTCTTCTTGAGAAAGAAAAGTCTCTTGACAATTCTCGAAAGGAAATCAATCATTATCAGGTAAAAATGATTTTATTCTATTTTTTAAAACCCACCCCCTTTAAAACCTTTTTTTTTTTTGTTAATTGTAAACTAGCATGTTTTCTGTTCTGAATTATGAGAATTATTTAACTTATGCATTGATTGACATTTCTGCTTGTGTGTGAGTTTAATATGTTGACATGAGTAGATGAAAGAATGAAAAGAGGAAAGCAAAGAGAAAATAAGTTAGAAGTAAAAAGAAATTAGAGGATAGGAAAATAAAAAGAACAGTTACAAAGAGACAAACAGGAATAATTCTTTTATGTTATTTATTGTTTAATTGTTCTCAACTAGTTTTGACCTTAGGTCATTGTCATGAAAAAATTCATGTGAAAGAAATTTTGAAAAAAAGAAAAAATTTTATTTTTTATTTTAAATTTAAAAAAGATTTTTTTTTTTTTTTTGACAAGTCCATTTATTTTTTGAAAAGCATCTTCTGGTTAAATTCGCTAAGATTGTTTTTTTTTCTCATTGTGGTAGGTTTTGAATAGAGTTTCACTTTCCATGCTTAGGTAATATCTTATACCAGTTAATTTTTTAAATATATATATGTACGTTGAATTTTTGAAAGCTGTGTGTGTTATATACTAGCAGCGGCTACCTGGCGAAGCCCGGGTAGTGGAGATAAAAACATGGTTTAATAATCGTTTGCAGATCTATTACTACTGAATAGTGAGTTTGGTCCTCGCAGGATGACCCATAAAAATCACCATGTAAAAACGATCTTAATTTAATTCTACCTGGTGGGAGGTCAGGGAATTTTCTTTTCGTTAGATTTGAGGGAATGACATCATATGGCTAAACTTGCAAATTGGTCAAAAAATTAAAACATATATTACAGGTGACCTAGAAAAAACAGAATCCAAATTATTTATTTTCCCATTAAACTAGCCCTAAACCCCTGCAAATAGGGTGACCCAGAAAAACAAAACAAATTATTTATTTATTTTCTCATTAAAGTAACCCTAAACCCAACCCTAACCCTAAATTTTCCGACCAATTTGTAAGTTTAGCCCATAGGATAGCTATGGGAAAAACTTGCAAATTGGTCAGAAAATTTAGGGTGACCCAGAAAAAAATAGAACGCATAAATTTTGTAATAAAACTGTTAATTTTTTAAATTTTTTTTTTTTTTTTTAGAAAGATCTTTTTTCTAACCAAATAAATATTTTTAAGATAGAAACCGAAATATGCGATAAATAAGATTCGATTTTATGTTAAAATTTAAGTATGAAAAAAATGATACGATTTCTAGGCTGACTGAAGCAAAATATAATTTTTTTAACTCGCTGTAAAAAATAATTCCATTGATTAAAACTCAATCAAATTACATATTTAGAGAGATTATTTCATTCTCTTTTGAACCATATAGATTCTTAAAGAAGATTGAACTGTAAATTGGCGAGAAAAAAGAATTTTTTTTTTTTTTTTTTTTTTTTAAAATTTAGAATGAAAAAAAAAAACATACATATCAGCTCTCTGAAGCCAATTTAAAAATTTTTTTTTTTTTTTAACTTGCTGTAAAAAATAATTCAATTAATAAAAACGCATAAAAATTGCATATCCAGAAAGATTATATTATTTTCTTTCCAACAATATAAATATTTTAAAGATTGGACCAAGAATAGGTGAAGAATTCTTAGCAGAATGGCTTAGCCTGCGAAATTTATTCGCTAAAATTATACATTTCTGCTGTAAATAGCTATAAATCGCTGTAAAAAAAAGTCAGCCAGTGGACAATATTTTATTATCAGCAGGTGCTGGTATATGGATAGTTCTGCAAATTGGGTGCTTTTGGCTTAATTAATTAATTATATCCCTTAATTAGCGTGATATATATATATATATATATATATATATATATCACGCTATTACCATGGATACTCATGACAATCTCTCTCCAACCGTCCCTATCACTCATTGTTCTCAGGAGGTCCTCTGCGTAGCATCCAGTATCCGCGCAGAGCTGGTCAATGTAAGTCTTTGCTGGATGGCCCACACTGGTGTGCCTATGTGCTAACTTCCACAGGAGGACATCACTTATGAGTTCGTCCTTACTTCTCCAGCAGTACAAGTAGATTTTTAAACCTGTACAAAAATTTTCTTTCATCTTTGCTGAAAGATAGTTTGTTAAAAAGATATGAGGAGAAAAGTGAAAGAAACAAAAGATAATAATGAAATAATAATAATGAAAAAAAAAATGATATTCATGTAATGCATTATAACAGACAATGGACATAGCAATTATGTTTAATTGTTATTTGCTTGTTCAAATATTAGACTGCTCATCTACAGATTTGATTCCTATTTACCAGGATCTCTTATGATGGACTTGTGAGTTATGTTGGACTGAGATGAATATTAATGAGACATTTAGAAAGGCAGTAGCAAATATATAATTTCAGTCATTGTGGTAGGTTTTGAATGGCGTTTCACTTTCCATACTTAGGTAATATCTTATACCAGTTAATTTTTCCTTGTGATATCTCTTCAATATCTTTTACACTGAACCAGAATGAGGAGTCCTTATGATGTAGTTGCAAACTTGTTAAATTGCAACATCATAGTGAGCAAATTCAAAGTTCAATTTGCTATTACATTTACTTTTGGACTAATACCCATGGGAAAGGTATGAAGCCCCTCATCCCACCACCTATAGGTTAAATAGTACCACTTCTGTTCTTCTACAAGGGTGGCTTTAGCATTAAATGACCCACAAAGGTTGATATGCCATTAAAACAAAGAAACCAAACGACACTGAATCAGAATATATGACATTTTGTACTACGTGACTGAGATTGAACTCATAACTGTTAGGTGACTAGGCAATGTGCCGAGGCGGCTAGTGGCAGGGTAGGCAATGTGCCGATGGGGGGTTAGGCAATTTCTTGGAAGTTACAATGTAAATGTAAATGCTATTAAGTCTCAAATTAGACTGGAATTTGCTTTATTCTTTAAGCATTTTAATAGTTTTGTGTTATAAAATACATTTAAAAAACATTTTATCAGCTTTTTGAAAAATATTTGTTAATGAAATAATGAAGCAATAATTTCTAGTCTCCCTCTCACCCAGTTTAGTTATATTAATGATATTATAGATTAAATATCTACTTTTTAAAAATTCTTTTAAAAAATGTATTTTATTTCTCAATCCTCTATTCTTTTGTCAAGAATGATTTTTAGCCACAAACTTAATTCCATCTTTGCTGTAGTTTTTCTTCTTGATATACAGGGTGTTTCAGAAAAATCTAATATTATTTAATCTAATAACATAACCAATTCTCATTCAAATGATGTCAAATTTTAACATCGTGTGTAGAAACAATTTAAAATTCTATTTTTAATGCTTTATCTTTTTAGCTATATAAATTTAAACATTAAATATCATTTTAGGGTTGTTTATACACATGCTGTTAAAATTTTGAGATCTTGTGAATGAGAATTGATCAAGTTATTTGGAAATTATACCAATTTTTTTGTAACACCCTGTATATTTCAAATGATATAAGGTTTCTTTAAACACCATGTATTTTGAAGATTTTGAGTTTATATCAGATTTAGTAAAATACTGGATAAAACTGATCCCATTGAGCTCTAGGTAGATAATTGAGATTAGGGAAAAGTGAGTTAGCAAAGCGAATAAAATTTAAAAAATAAAATAAATACAGCCGGACAAAACAACAAAATCATTTTGTAAGCTTTCTAAGAAATGGAATGTTTGGCCTAATTTAAGCCACGGGTTGCTGCTTGTGAAATTAACATAGAAATACATTTCAATTTATCCTGTCTCTCTCTCTCTCTCTCTCTCTACTCTTCCAGAGAAACTAACATTATATAACAAGGAGGTAATCAAGAGATACATAGAGGGAAAGAAAGTTATAGGCAGAAAGTAAAGTAAGAGATTGGTCAGTTTTTGACTTAATTGCAAATTACAACTAATTAGAACCATTTAAAACATAATTTTTTCCAACATAAATCAATCCTAAAAGTAAGGAATAATTTAGTATAATTTTCATGTCATTAAACTAAACAGTAAAAAAGCTTTTAGGAAACAAAAGTTGATTCACTCAGTGTTAGTATAATAATAGATTTTTCAATTCATTTTCTATATCAATGGAGTAAAGAGGTTTGCTTTTTTTTTTCCCCCCTTAACAATTGGGTCAAAGAATCTAATATTTCCAATCTGGTGGACAAAGAGGACACTAGTGTAAATTTGAATTAATTTGTGACTGCTGTAAAACTAAGATTTCTATAAATTCATAAAAGACAAAAATATTTTTCTAAAAGTATTTTAACTTTTCATGGAAGGATTTAAAAAAAAAAAAGAAAAAATGAAAGAAAAAAAGAAAGAAAGAAATGTTTGCCACCAATGACTTGGTTGTTTAATTACTTTTGGTTACTTATCCTCTTTTAACAATATCGATGGACAGTTTGGATACTTAGCATTTGTCAGTTGACGTGGTGTATGGGTCATCTTGATTGTGTCTGTGGCCGATAGCTGCCTTGCCGCTATACAACCAAGTCCTGTTGATTTTGTACTCTCATTCTGCTATAGGCAAACTTTCTAATAAGCTACTTGTCCCTGCTTACTTGATGTTGTGTTTGTGTGTTGGAGATATTAAATGTTTTATCTTGCAATGTGTAGCAGAGTATTGTTTAGATTTCTTCAGCTTGGCTGTTTCTGCAACATCTGATTCTGTTAAGTTTAGCGTCCACTGCACCACTTCCTTTATGCAGATGATTTTGCAGAAAAGAAAGCAACTTTTAACATCTGCTGCTGTTAACTTATTTTCTCATTCCTATTATTGTCATCTGTGTACAAGGAATATGCTATCATTTTGTGAGTGGCATTTATGTTCTAAGGAATATTCATACACACATATAGGGAGTATTTTGATATTTAGGACTAAACTTTTTACACTTTTTAATATATTATCTCAGTAAAAAAGACAAAAAAAAAAGACTGTTGCTATGCAGATCTTCTCTAAAGAAATCATGTCTCATAATTTGTTTTGTTTGTATCGGTTTTATATTGAAAAAGAATTATCATTTAGATATCAAATTTGATGTTGTCATTTATGAATTTTCTCTAATATTCTCATTCTTGTTTATCTTCTGTATGTTACATGGGCATCAGTCTTTTTAATAAAATTATCAAGGAGAAATATATTTTTTATTTCAGTTTTTTTTTTCAAAAGTTAAAATCTATTTTTTTTTACTCTGGTTACTTTGGCAAAATTTCTTGATTTCAAAATTTCTTCAGGTTCAAATCTTATAGATGGAAAATTTGATAGCTGTCTTTTATTTGGATGTAGGCCAGCTTATTATCTCAAGTTAGGGAAGATCAACTATATTGGATTACATTATCACTTTAGTAATATATATATATATAATATATATAATATATATATATATATATATATATATATTATATATATATATATAATGGCCAGTTTAAATAATTTATAAAGTATTGGACAAAATTTTTTTTTTTTTTAATTATTGCTACAAATTTGAATGAAACTTCAATGGCTAAGAAACATATAGGAAGTGATTATTTTCCTTGCTTATTGTTGTCAAAGTTCTCTATAGTTGTAGTGAAGTCATAATTTTCTAAAAAGAAAATTCTCGGAAATACCAAAAAAAAATAGGAAATTTCTTATTTTCTTTTCCTTGAGTTGCTATCCTAATTTGTGATTAGTCCTTTGCTAATGGATACTCTACCAAATATTAAGTGGTCATAAATTGTCCTAACTTGTCATAAACTACATCTATTTTCTTAATAAAATGTTTTGACAGTTGTATTTTTATCCCAATATTGTACATTTATTTACTTACAAATAAATTGTTACTTATTTTTAAATGTTACAATTTTCAAGGAAACTAAAAGTGTCTTGTAGTGAAACTTTTATATTTCAGACCTTTTAAAAAAAATTTTTTTTAATGAAGTTTTGGCCTTTGATAATATTTAAGGACTATAATTTGGTATGAAGAAATGTAATATGATGCATACATTTCATTAGGTAGCATAAAACAGTAAAAGTAATGAAGTTTTCAATAAACTGAAACTTATTTTGTACTGTAAATGTTAAAGTTATATCTTGGTGAAATTCATACATGTTAAATAATTTTGAATTAGGCTTTGATTGAAAAATAAAATTAGATATTTTCATATTTACAGTCTGGATGGGATAATCTTTGTAGATAGAATGGTAGCAGCAAAGATATGAAA
Organism: Doryteuthis pealeii; assembly: GCA_023376005.1. Taxonomy (NCBI): domain Eukaryota; kingdom Metazoa; phylum Mollusca; class Cephalopoda; order Myopsida; family Loliginidae; genus Doryteuthis; species Doryteuthis pealeii. Next base: position 38,973,632 of record CM042154.1, on the reverse strand, counting down.
GGGATATATATATATATATATATATATATATTTGTTTTCTAAACTGGGTCTACATAGGTATTGAGCAATTTTATATATTTGTTATCATTCCGACTCATTCGGTTTCGTTCTTTTTTTGACAATCAAAATTGTGACTGGGTTGAATTCTTTTCTTTCTCTTTTCCATTGTCATTCTCTCTATCTATCTATCTATCTATCTCTCTCTCTCTCTATCTATATATATATATATATATATATATATATATATATATATATATATATATATATATTATATATATATATATATGTATGTATGCGTGTGCGTGTTTTAGGGTGGATGGGGTCCCATACACAATAAATATGAATATTATATATTAATTTTGATCCCTGATGTTCTATTTATATATTTGAGAAATAAAATTTACATGTTAGTTTCTAAACTATGAATTAGTATAATTTAACTTATTGAATTTAATTACTTTTTTCCAAATTAACATAGAAAATATTTTCTGGTAGAAATTTTCTCTTCAAACAAAAATACTTCCTTGATTTTTACTGTCCATTTCCAAAATATTCTGACCGGGACAAATTTTAAAATCTTATAATTTAATTTCATGATCAGAATAATTGATTATTTTTCTTTCTAGATTTGAATTTGAGGGGTAGGGCTAGGAATGAACCATTTTGATTTATATTTCTAAAAAAATTATTAATCTTTAGAAAATCGTTTTGTGACAAGAATTACTTTTATTAAAATTTAGACATTTTGTATGATGTTCCTAAAAAGAAAGAAAAAAAAATTCTACCAGGATATAATACAATCTCATTGTTAACTATTTAATTCTCTGCAATAATATTAAAATGTTACCACCTATGTACTATCTTCAAGTGTAACTGTTAATGATTTATAATAGTTTTAATAAATAAATGTATAATGTAGGATTTTACTATTCTCATTTTAGTCTGTTATATCTAGATGATCTTCAGGTGTTCATTTTTGAATGATAGACAATATCTTGTATTGTTTGTGTGTTATTCTATTCCAACTGAATGTATTTAAGTATTTGATCCAGAAATTTAAAGTTGATGGTTGAAAAGTAGATTGCTGGAATGTTATCTCAGACAATATCTCTTTATCTCTCAACCAAACCAAGAATTGTAGTTCAAATTAATTGACATACACTGACAATACTTCATCTAAAAAAGAAAAAAAAAACAGACTACTGATTGATTTATTATCAGAATTTTTATTTTTCTGATTTAACTAGGAATACATTTTGGAAAGTCTCTCATTGCCTAATTTCCATTTAATAAAACTTAAGCTATTTTGTTATAGAAACAATTTAAGTTACAAAATATTGTGGATGAAGTTGAAGTTAACAGTATATTTATTTTATTTTTAAGAACTATCTTTGTGTATTTCAAGGGACTTAACTCCTATAAAATCATTCTATATTTTCTTTTAACTATTTATGAAACTTTTCTTTTTTTCTTTTTTTCTTTTTAAATTTCAGACACATTATATAAATTTAATTTTTTTCTCAATCTCAAATACAATTTTTGTCATTTTTGCATTTTATTAAGGACTTGATGGAAGGTTCTCAGGGACAGTACATTGCCTTAGAAAAAAAGATGCAAGGAGATTATTCCATATTAGAAAAAAAATACCACAAAGCCAAGAAGTTAATAAAAGAATTTCAGCAAAGGTAGGTGCTTTAAAAATCTTGCAAATGTAACTTCTTATGAGTAGTTTTGAATTGTTAATGAGGCTTGTTATTCATCATTTATGAATAAGATAATATCTATCAGGTTTTAAGATGAGAAATTGTGGAACTGTTTTATCTTGAATATAAATAAAGTGAATGTTTATTTAATGATGAAGTGCTATTTTGAAGAATCCTTTTACTTCTTGTGCATTATAGTAGCTGGATACCAAGTTGTTTTTTGTATGGGAATCTCTTTTACATAATGAAAATGACTGAAAAACAGGATTGTAGATAATTGTTTGTATGTGTGTATATATAGATAGATAGTCAGGAACTCATTTTGGAGACCTTCTCATTGCCTGATTTCTATTTTATAAAATTAAGTACAAATGCTATAGATAAAGTAGCGGATGTCTAACTATATATATATATATATATATATATCACAAACACACACTTATTGCTTACTGTTACACCATTCACTTAATGGCTCCAACCAACGAATTCACCTGTGGGGAATTCATGGGAGGAGTAAAAAGGGAATCTGAAATTCACAAGCGGTACCCAAAACCCTGAATACATATCCTGATCAGGGGGATCCGATGCCCTTATTTTCTGAAGATTTCACACAGCTGCAGTGACAAGTTTTATGCCAAAAGTCATTGATTCCTGATGATAATGGAGTCTCTCTTTGATTTTTGCTATTGCCTCTTTGGCTGGGTTGTGGCCCTACTACCACTGGGCGCCATATCTGTCTGCCTTGGGTGACCCTAATAAGAACTTAGGTTCCTGACAGCATGGCTCTGACACTACCAAGTTCACACAGCCTTGTTGTGATAAGAAGCGGTTGGACTTTAGAAACAATGTGCTAGATGGCTGTTGAGTAAAGAGCTTCCTCCGTCCTTTTACAGGTTTTGTTTTTGATTCTGCTAGGTGTCTAGCCACCTTTCTCATCAGACAAAAGCTGTGGGGTTACCTGTTTAGTTGCTGATGATCTACTATGAAACAGGTAGTGTTGGGTTACATAGTACCAGTAACTTCACACACATACACACACACACATATATTGCTCTACTTAGTGTGTTGTGCACATTTTACATATTAGCTTAGTTAACTTTTTCGGTTGTTTTTATTTTTTTTATTTTTGTGCAATTTGATTTTTTTTCAAGTCATACTTCTTTTCATTCACCCTTTTCTCGTTTGCATTTTTTTTCTCTGGTTTCCTATTTGTAAAATTGGATTACCTGTTTTTTTTTTTTTTTCACCATTTAATTCATAAAAATATATAAACCAAACCATCTGTTGGGGTCACATATTGGGTCAAATAGATCCGTTTGCAAATTATTTGTATTACATGCCATATAGCCCTGTGAAAAAAACAAAAACAAAAAAATAACAGTATACAATGTAAATATAAATGTAAAATACATGTAATTCCTGAACCTGTAAAATAACCCCAGGCAGGTTGATATGCTGTTGAAATCAATCAGTCAAGTAGCTTAAAAGAAATGAAAATTTCAAAACTAGTTAGACGAGTATTATTATAAGAATAAGTAATTAGAAATTGTCAGGAAGAGAAGAAATAGAATTTTCTTTTTGCTTTGATTCTGACATTTTTTATCTATTTTTTTCTTCTTCAGAGAGAGAGATTTTATTCAAGAAAGAGAGTCATTATTACAACAACAAAACGAGAGGGACCAGCAATACAATGCTTTAGTGAAGTCATTAAAGGACAGGGTAAGTATTGATTTTTCTTTCTTTAACTCTTTCAATCCCCACTTCCTTTTGATAAAGATCACAAAATTTAAGAAAATGTTTCTACACATGCTGTTAAAAATGTGAGATCCGTTGAATGAGAATTAAGTTATTAGATTATGAAATTATACCAATTTTGCTGAAACTCCCTGTGCATCTCAAATGATATCAAATAAAAAAACAAAACACCCTGTATTTAGTTAATATTATTTAATTAGTATACCTTTTGATTAAATACACTTTTAAAACTAGCTTTGACTTGTTCTTCTGTAGTTAAAGCTTCCATTTAAACAATAAGGGAGGTAAGTGTATTAACTTTTGCAAGACATTAATTTTTTTTTGGTCTTGATTTGTAGATATTCCAGTTGGAGCATGACTTAGGCGAAGCCCAAAAGGCTGCCGGCCTACCGGTGCTCATCCCAAGAGATTCAGCTTCTCCTTCCAATCAGAGAGTAGAAAAACACACTGTTATCTTGGGAACTGCTACAACTTTACCAAAATCTCCAGGTAGGGTATTGAACTCATTAACCATTGCAATGAAAGAAACAGCCATTTCCCCCCTATTTTTTCCCCTTTTTCCTCCCTTTTCTTTCTCTCCAGGAAAGGAATCATTTTAGATGCCAACCTTTGAATTTGCCCCTTTTAACAGCAGACATTTCAAAAGTATTTCCTAGATAAATCTCCAAGACTTATCTATTCTCAAATATCCCCCTTCTCTTTATTTCAAAATATGCTTATTGCCCCCTCCCTCCATATTTTACAATATTTAGTTTCAAAGTTATGATATAATTTATTGACCATTATGATTAAATTACAATCAGTGAAACTTTTCCTTGCCATTACTCTTAGGGCCACTCTAACCCAAAGTGTTAGTACCTATTAGGGTCCCATCTATGGATCAAATAGACCTGTTTGCAAAGTATTAGATAGGATATCATATGACTGTGCAAAAAAAACTTAAACTTCACAAAAAATATAAATGTATGCAAATTTGCTAAACTCTAGGCATAAAATAACCCTAGGCAGATTGACATCAGGGCTCCAGACTAACTTTCCCCCCATAAGCTTTACTTTATTAACAGTAAGCAATTGAACTGAAGTTATTGCTAACGTTTACTTTGCTGTAATTTTAAGTATTTTTTAAAGACATTTTTAATCATTTCAAAATTTTTAATTTACAAAATGCTTAATCCATTTTTACTCAATTAAACCTTTATGATGATTCATTGGCCTAAATAATTATGTTAAAAAAATTGTCTGGTGTTTATTGCAGTTTTTTTTTCTCTCCTTTTCAAACAAGTTCTCGCATTTGATGTTTGTTTAGTAAATAAATTAGGAATAATACCTAATGTATTGATATGGCTGTTTTTTTCGTTGTTGAATAAAAAACCAATCCTCTGTGCTATCATATTGTGATCCCTGTCTGGAAAACAAATCAGTCTGGTGCTTGGACAGAATTCTGATATTTTTGCATGTAGACACAGGTGATGGAAAATTTCACAGAATTTATTTCAGAAATGGAGATCCAACATTTTTTTAAAAATTCACAAACGTCAATAGAAGATGATCATTGCCAAGTATTTTAAAATGTTTAAAAACTTAAAAAAAAAAAAATTTTTTTTTATAGATATCATCTGCATATGAAATGATTTTAAGTTTCAAATAGTTTGATTTAGACATTTTTTTATTACTTTTATTACAAGATTGTCATCTTGGAGGATCATTACTGAAGACTTTTTAAGTAACTGATTTTATTTAATTTCAAATGAGGAGAATTGGAGGGAAATGAGTTACAAGCCTTTGAGAGAATAAATATATATATATGAATTATTCTTAGGTGTTTAGGATTTTTGAAATAGCTTTTGATATTTTCTTAAATTATTTTAATTTTTTCATTAAATTTAATTGCTTTTTTTATTTTTTTATTTTTTTTATGCTTTAGTAATTTATTTTTTCATGAACTCAGTCAGATTTTTCAAAGAAATTTAATTTTAAAGAATTTGTTTATACATAGATTTTAATTATTTTAGTCTTAGATTAGTCCGATAAAAGGCCACAAGTAAGGATCACCCATTGAGGATTGAGCTTGATACAGTAATTATGATTTGTGAGACTAGCTTATTAACCACTACTCAATGGTCAGATCACTTGCAAATATATTAAGAGGATTGAGAAATCAAAAAAAAAAAAAAAAAAAGAATAGATTTGTTGAAATTGAGTAATGTGAAGAAGTGTTCTGCTTTTAGAGAAAATCATTCTTGTTATGTGGATAGAAAAGTTTGAAAAAGTGTATAACATTTAAAGTCATTCAATTTTCTTTGCGAATTAGATTGTAGTCTTTTGGGGTCTTTCATTACATGCAATATATGATAAAAACACCTTTGTGTAGGTAAAACTTAAGGGTTGTTCATTACACGCGTATATAGAGTAATTCCTCATCTCAGAAATTCAAACAAAATTTACAATCAGTTATATCCAAGTCCAACACCAGCCAATTTAACTCTTGTCTGCTTGCACCCCCCAGTTTTGCGTTTTTGCACACAACAAAAGCTGCTTTTGGTGTCCTGCAAAAATATGATTTTTAATATAATTTTCTTTTCTTTGTTTTTTTGAATGTGCGTCGATATTTTTTTTTCCAATTGGATTTTCAATTATTTACAGCTTTTTCAAAGGCTTCTTCAATATACAAAATGTCTTAAAAATACTTTTCTATGCAACTTGTTTCTTTTCGCCATTGCTTGAGTTTATTTATTTTTATTAATTCAGATTTGTGAAGCATTTGGAATCTTTTTGCTATCAGTGACCAATTTCTCTGCCTAATATTTGCTATTTTTATTATGCATTTAGATTTTTCTCTCTCTCTTTTTTTTTTTTTTTTTTTTATCTCTCTCTCTCTCTCTCTCTCAGTTTGATTTCTGTGATTTGAACTGCTGCTTGCATAATTAACCCTTTTGCAGACAGATAATTTATTTAATCCATGTAGAATGGTCAAATTATTTTCAGAAAAATTACAAAATAGAGGGATGTTCAAATAAGGCAATCCTATTTAAAAAAAACAACGAAAAAACCCTGATTTGATCAGCAGTTGTCTATCATAGTAGAATAGCATGAAAACAATAAGGGAATTTTTAATTGATATTTTTCAAAACAACCATTACACAATCCTACATTGTAGTCGGACCTCTTAGTGATGTTTCAATATATTAACATCAAATTGGTAAAAAAGCAGCCAATAGGAAAATGCCTTAAATTGAGCTCTGGCAAAAAAAAAAGATAAAATGTTCCTTTGTCTGCACTGCCTGCTAAAGGGTTAAACTCTTAATTTAGAATTCTTTTTTTCTTTTCTTTTTTCTTTAAATACTTTTAAACTGCAAAGTTTAAAAGATGTGGAAGGAGGTGGTCAAATTTTACTGTTTATCTAATATAGATTATTAGCATAAATTTATTTGGACTAATATCCTCATCAAACCTTTTCTACTGCTGCTAAAATTTAGATGTTAAAATTAAATTGTTTACTTAATAAATTGCCTGTTAATGGTTGGAGATTGGTCATTTTGTTTAGTCATTGCAATTTATGAAGATACTTAAAGATATTCTAAAAATTAAATTGAATTGTCAATCAAAAAACAAATTCAGTTGAAGGATGGTCAGATTTAATTTTAGAAAATAAAATTTTAATTCATTGTAGGAATCAGGGCAAATCTCATACATATCATTTAGCTTACACTGCCCTATTGGTGTGGTTTAGAATATGTTGACTATATCCCCTGCAGAGGGGGTACCCCCACCCAATAAGTGGTGTCCTATGTATGACACTAAACTGCATCTGATGGTAGGGTCCCAGTTCTGAAGCTATGGGGGACTGTGGAGTACCCCTTCATTGCTATTACTTCCAGGTCCACTTGGACCCCAGAAATTGACCTTGTGTTGCATCTTGCCCTTTGTAGAGTGGTAGAGTAAATACATACCATAAGTTGTTTTTCATCCCAAAATGGATACTTCACATATGATGAGGATGTTTTCTGATAATGCCTCAGACCTTCTGTTGTCTTGTAATTTATCATCATTTTATTGTTAATTCTATTCTTAAATCATGGCTGAATATTTTTCTTCCTAAACCGTAAATCACTTCCAACCAACATTTTTGAAGATTATATCCTTAAACATTTTGAGATATCAACAAAATCCGTATCATTTTTATTGATATAATTGAATTGATTGACTTAAGATGAGAGAAAAATGATGAGGATTTTAATCCAAATAAGTTATTTAAATCTTTCTTTTACAATGAAATGGACATTATTTTGCATTTTTCCTCTTAAGTTTCCATTAAATAGTAAACTCAATTGCCTTAATATTTATTATTTTATGGATTTCATTTTTCTAATCCCTTAAATCCTTAAAGACCAAATATTTTTTTATTTGTTCATTAAATCCCAATGTATGGATATTCATTAAATTGAAGTGGAATTAATCTGGTCAGCTTTCCATCATTTTTTTTCTTTCTGAAAACAAATTTTGGAAAATAGTTCTTTTTTTAAATTTTTATTTTTTATAGAATGATATTTAAGAATTTAAAAAGTTTAAAGATGATTTATAAATTTTTACAAATTGTAAAGTAAAACTTACCAGTTTTTGAAGATAAAAGATTTATGGCAAAAAACTAATGTATTACAGAATAAAAATGGAAGTGACATTTTGTTTTTGTTGGATTATTCATTAGTATAAGCCATAAACAACTTCCTGTTGGAAATACATAACAAATTCTGCAAAAAAATAATTGCCAAACCTATTAACAATTTTAAACTGATTTGTATTTGGATTTTAATCAGTGAAATTTCTTTCTGATTTAAAAAAAAATTCTGGCTTTATACTCCAAATGTTATTTTACATTCTTCATACATTGTCATGTTGAATGAAATGTGTGAAGCCTGTATTGGAGGGGTTATTGTTTATTGATAACAATTGGTGCTAGGGGAGGGTATTTAGTCATGTCTCTACTCACCAAGTTCCAATAATAGCATTAGTATATCCATTGATACACTAACACCGAATAAAATGAAAGAAAGACAAAAGTATAAACATATAGGACATATATATATATGTCCTATATGTTTATGGGCAGGCTTAGCTCAGTCGGTAGAGTGTTCGGCTAGAAACCACCAAGGTTCCTAGTTCGATACTGGTCCTCGCCAACTCAGCGTATGAGTAGCACAGGGATTTGTGCGGTAAAGTAAGGAGCTGGCGGTAGGTGTGGCGCTCCACCTCAGACGCTAAAATAATCTCCTTGGTCTAGCGCTATTGAAAAGGGGATAGACTCCCTCGTTGATTGGCTGATACCGACTTTAGGCCGCCCCGACGACTTTACTTATATATATATATATATATATATATATATATATATATAAGCATGAACATGTCCCAAACAGATTAAATGTGCACATTGTTCCATGTACAAGGAGTTCTTTGGCCATAGCCACGTGGGCTTACATTTCGATGCTGAAGTGAGACAAAAGTTCATCACCGATTTTGAAGACAGTCTCTCTTCTGTTAAATGAACAGATGAAAAAAGTCTCACCTGTTTCAAGACAGGAACCTAAAAGAGAATGATAAAGTATTTTGAATTCTCATGTGATCAATTGACATGTGATATCCAAAGACACATCCACAAATCCAAGAGAAAACAATTGTCTCTCTACACCTAATTTATATAAGGCAATCTTTTTAATTAATATTCCTATTGTTAAAAATAATGGTTTATATTGCTGAATTTGTACTTGATTTATTTGTTTGTAATAGTTCAAGATAATGTCTTCACAATTTGTATTTTGTCTTGTGCTTAAACAAGACAAATAATGCAAAAATAAAATCTTTGAACACCTACTTTTTATTTGCTCTAATAATCCAATTCACATTTGACAAATGCCAAACATTTTAGTGGCAGAACTTAATCATTAAAAATGAAGTATTTTGGACAAGAATTTTTTAAATTCATTTTTAGGTTAGTTTGGAATAGTGGCTTTTGTGTGCATTGTCTAAAGAAGGAGTGCTCACACTTATTTGTCTTGCCAGCTAATTTTAAAATGATCTACCTGTATTAAAAAAAAAAGGGATAGATATATTTATGTATATAATGAGTATACTTTATATACATACAATATGTTTGCATATCTTGCATCACTGCATGAACCTTTACTGAATGGATTCAGTCTGGGTTGAATAGTCTAACTGATCACATCAGTCATGGTGGAATGGTATTTGGACTTAATAATCTTCATATAGGTAATAGGCTGATTTGTATAAATAAGTTGGACAGATAATAGGCTAACATCTTTATGATCTTCTGGTCGATCATGATTGATGTATTGGTCACTTGGTTTAGAGATGAATTTTGAAATTAGATATGAAGATGAAAATTCTATATATTTATCATCATTCAATTTATTTGTATATTTAATGTATATCCATACATTTAAAGGAAAATAAAGACAAAATGATTTTACTTATTTCTCTCTTTTTCTTTGATATTTTTTTCTTTTTCTTTCTCAACTGCCTTTTGTTATGCTCTTGCTTCCCCTCCCCCCTCCCCCAAAAGCCCAAACCAAACAGGAATCTGTAAAATCAGTGCTTGAAAAATTCTTTCACTTATTTTTTCTTCTGAGAAGATCTTATGTTCTAATTTGAATAAATTTATTTCTATTGATTAGATCAAGTATTAGTCCTATCTTCAGGGGAAGTGTGGCTCCACAATGAACCCACCCTCCACTCCTAAGAGGATCCAGATTCATTTGTTGGTCACCTCATCTCTGCCCATAAAATCTTTTTTTTTCTTTTTTTTTTCTCCTTTCCCCATCCTTTCCTTGTCTTTTTTGTGTGTGTCTAAGGCTGTCTCAACCGTGTTCTGTTTCTATTATTTCCTTTACTCTAGATAATGACATCAGCCTTGGCACAGACAGCGTGTCCTCAGGATCAGAAATCTCTATTTCAGATGCAGGACTAAGTCCAGGTAAGAGACTTAAAAGGGACAAACCATGACAAGTATATTTGGTTCAGGTGGAATAGGCAAATGTTAACATACATAGATACAGAAAAGGAATAAAAATAGGTTAATGCTACTAATGTTCAAGGTAATAAAGTGAAATCTAAACAGCACTAAACAGGTAGAGAGACCCCCTTTTGTTTATATAGTTGATATATGGCTCTCAGTAGATTTATTTTCATATTTCCTGGTTTGTTTGATAGAAATATATTTTGATTCAAAGTTGAGAGATTAAGAAGCTGAATATGGTGAAATATATTGGAGTAGTTTTTCTTTGTTATTTTGTCTCTCAAGGTAGTGACAATTCTTTGAATTTTCTGCAGAAAACCCAAGAATATCTTGGAGGTGTTGTAGGATTATCAAGTTAAAAAAATTAAAGGTTACCTGTGTATGTATTAGGGGAAAAACATTTCACTTATACATATATATGTATTTATTTATTTTTAAATTCAAATTTATTAAAAAATTCCAAGTTTATTTTAAAAAACATATATATATATATATATATATATATATATATATATATATATATATATATTATGAACTTGGAATTATAGGAAATTCTGCACTTCTATTTATGAATGATCTTGAGAATGAAATAAATTCTATGATTTTTCCCAAATGGGGGATGGTAGAAAATCAAAATATTAGAAATTTCCCTCAGTTATATAACTCGCTTTTAATGATTAAAAATTTAGTCTTATTGTGAATAAAGGCAACTTTGTTTTATTTGTGAGTCAAGGCATCAAATCAGCACTCCTTCTTTCAAGCAATTAGTACCCAGAAGCTATTTAGTTTCAGAGGATAATTTTTTTTTTCCTTTCTAAGTGTTGAATCAGGTTATATTTTCTTTTTGGTTAGTGACTACTCTACATTTGAAATACATTGTATATTTTTCTCATAAACCTTTTGTTTGATGGATGGCCAAGGTGTATAAATAATAGGTTGAAGTCAGTGCCACATTTAGAATATGCCAACTGAACTAATCCAGTTGCAGTTGATGTGTTAAGTGAAAATTTGATTAGAAAAGACAGTTGTGTTATTTAGGATGAATAAGTAATCTGAACGGAGTCAAGAATGTTTGGAATTCAAGATTTTTGACCAAAACAGATTTTTATCATTCTATTGGAACATGAAAAATTTTTAATGAAAATTTCTGTTAATTTTTTTTTTTTTTTTACATATTCCCCATTGGAATAAATTGAAATGTCATTAATCCATTTTAAACCCTCCAAAAACACCCTAATTTTTTTGTTACTTTTTAAATAAGAAAAATAGCACTGTATTTTATAAAAACTTGCTGACTAGCAAAAACTTACATTGATCAACTCTGAGCAGACACTGAACACTGTCTAGAGGACATACCAAGAGTGAATGCCGATATCAATAGTGAGAAAGAGTTAATTGAATCTGTGCTGTTGATGATGAGAACACAGTATCAAATTATTTGAAAATATTATCTTGACTTTTCAAATGATATTTTTTGTTTCTTTTTAAAAGATTATTTTTTTAAGCCTTGTGGAGTTATTTAACACATTCTTGAAATGATTTTGAAAGAATTAAAATTTTACTATTTTTATTTTTTCAATAAAAATAATTAAAAGGTTTAAGTAGATCATTTTAAAAACATTTAAACACATGATAAATTAATTACTTGTTTTCAAGAGAATTAGGCTAGTAAAGAATTGGTAAAGATATTGAATGGCTTACAGCTGAAGCTACTTCTACTTATCAGGTGGCATATGAATATTGCAACTGGAGTTCAAATCCTGGGTGAGGCTGTTTGCTTTTCATTTTGTGATAATGCCCTTTGGAAAAGGATGAATCAATCTTTTCTCTCCCTTCTACTATGGGTAAATGGTAACAGTGGGTTCTTTTAGTTTTGTTGTGGCAACTTGTCTAGGAAAAGAAAACTCTGAATTCAAAACATTTGTACTCTGCTTGAAAATATTGACCTGGTGTCACATCCTACCCATGGCAGAAGGGTTGCTTACTTATGTGGTATATAAACTGTTTTTGCTAGTATCACCATTTCTGTCATTGGCTTAGAACAGTAAGAATTTGGACAGAATTGAGGACTAAAGAAGCTTGTTTATTATTAAAGGGAGTGGTTATTGATTTAAATATCTATTTATTTATTGTTTTTGTGGATTTTATTGAGGAAATATTTTCTTGCCAAATAGAGAAGTAATGTTTTTGCTGTGAAGGCATTAAATGTTTTCACAATTTGCAACTTGAATGATATTGACCATCATTATGTTGCTAATTCATTTTAAAGAACACCAAGATGAACTACAGTAACTATATATATATATATATATATATATATATATATAAATTGGACAAAAAAACATGAAAAAACTTAACTAATTTTTATTATTGTCACATTTTAATGAAACTTAGACACACATAGGAAGTGATTATTTTCCTTGATTATTGTTTTCAGTGTTCCATTAATTGTACCAAGAAGTCATTAGCAAAGAACTAATTCCAAAGTAGAATCTCAAGGAATTGAGAATTCTAAGAAATTTACTTTTTTTTTTTTTTTTTTTTTTTCTGAGAATTTTTTTTTATAGAAAATTATAACTTTGCTATAACTAAGAAAATGTTGACAATAATAATCAAAGAAAATAATCACTTTGTATGTGTGTCTAAGCCATTGAAAATTCATTAAAATTTGTAGCAATAATAAAAAATAGTTCTTTTTTAAAAAATTTTTTTTTATTTAAAAATATGTTTTTCTTTCTTTTGGTCCAACTCCTTTTTTTTTTTGTGTGTGTATGACATATAATATATATATATATATATATGGTGATTGTCACTTCTTCACAGAAGAAGGCCACTTCTACAAATAGTTTCTTCTATCTTGTTCTTATGTAAAAATGAAAAAAACAAAGTTACTCTGAAATCCTGCCACTTTGAAAACCAAATATATTTTGGCATGTTTGGCATCCTATATAGTTGGTTACTCATTGGATGTCTTTCTTCAAAGTCATGTAATGTCTTTAGAAAAAAAAACCCTAAAATGTCTTAGCTTCTATAATAAATGTATTTCATTGGTGAGTATCAGCAAATTCTTTCTCGTCATAACTGTCAGTTTAATTTTCAGGTGATTGTTAGGTGGATGGACATGATTAGCTGTTGTCTCTCTGTTCATTGGTAACTTAACAGTTTTAGTATGTGACATACAAAAACAGTGAATGTATAAATTATTTAATAGTGTCTTTTTTTATAACTATTTTTTCTACTTCTGTTGTCTTTTGTACATTGCATGCAGCTGTAGACATTTGTAAAGCCATTTTCGTTTTTTTCTACCATAAATAGATTTTGTCAGTTGTATATTATTTTCCTTAGTGTGAAAGAAATAGTTGATATCTATTCTAGATCTTTTTTTCTTTTTTTTATTATTTTTCTTTAAGATTGCTTGAGTATATTTTCTTTTTTACTCATTTTGATATTAGATTATCAGCAATTATATTGGAACTAGTTTTTAAAAAAAAAAAAGAATGAATGATATTTTAAGTAATTTTTCAACTGCATTGTATTTACAAAGTAGCAAAAACTTTAGATATTCTGCATTTGATTCACAGTTTTATTCTCTTGCTATGAAAATAATTGATTTAATAGTGAGAAAAATATCCCTGTTACTGCTTAAATAATTGAAAATTTGTTTTAAGTTGTCCCCTCTTGGGTTAGGAACTCTTTTGGGAGAGATTTAAGGAAGTAGAGAAACAAAAGGTTTTGTACCTTTTTCAGTGGCTGCAAGAAACAGAAGAAAAGAACTTGTGTTTATGCCAGCAAACAGGGGACTACAATCCCTTTTTCATTCTACCATGTTGACAATAACTTAACAAAGGTCACAAGTTATGTACAATGGTCTGAAGAAATAGTTTCATGCAAATTGGTTTTGCAGACATAAATCAATTTTGGATTTTAGCTTCATTAAAAGCAATTATAATAAAGGAAAATAATATGGCTGCCACATCTTGACAAATGAAATTACAACACAAACATCCCAATAAATAACTAATTCAATTTGTGAAAAGTATACAAGATGTGTAAGATGATGAGGTAGTAAGACATCTATACATCATTGGATTATAGTGATATATGATTGTATGACACTTATGTCACTCTTTTGTTCTATATAGTTATATAGGCTAGTGACAAGCATAGCAAGATAACTGCAGACTATGTAAACTGTAGATTTTATTTCAGAATTCCTTCTCTTAGACTTTTCCTGTCAAAGGATACAAGTCAGCAGACGATTAATGCTGGAACTTCCTTATCTAGTTTTGTTTTTGGAGTTAACATTTTCTAGAAGGGTTATTTTCACCATGGCTTTGTCATTAGACTGGAGCCCCTTCTACTATTCAGTTAAATTGAAAGCAATTATAATAAAGGGAACTAATTAATATAAACGTATTTACACATACTTTACTTTTAAAGTTTATTATTCTACAGAGCCAATCACAATTTGAGTTCCTTTAACACAATATTTCTTACATACTCATGTATGTAAACATAAGATGTAAGAAATTGTAGGTTGTGCCTGAAAGAAAAAAAATTAATATAATCTTTCCAGATTAATAAATTACTAAATAAAAGGTCAGAGTTGGTAGCAGGATGCCACTGTGATTTTAAATGTTTGCAATTTTAGTAGTGGATTGAATTCTTATGCTATCTATGTTATAGTCATGTGACTCAAAAGAGTATAAAAGTATAGAGTAGTTCAATTGAATAAGTCAGAAGTATGGATTACCAGCTCACCTGATGTTCATAATTGTGAAACTGAGTTGTTTTTACTCTGCTATACTTTTACATTATTCACATCTTGTGTGTGTGTGTATTGATAATATATAGTGTTAATGTTAAATGAATTGATGTTGTAATGTCATTCAAGCTTAGATGCTATATTGATGGAGCTTAGAATATGCTGAGTATATCCCTTGCAGAGACCACACAAAAAAATGTAAATATAAACACGCAATTTACACAATTCCCTAATCTCAGGGTATAAAATAACCCCAGCAGGTTGTGACATGTCATTAAAATCAATCAATCAAGTTTATGATAATTTTTTTGGTTGAACTATTTTTTCTTTATTTTTTAGAGCTTTTCTATCTATACAATTTATTTTCACTTATTTATTAAGGCATTCGAATTAAGACTTATTAAGCTCACACCTTTCATTTTCATGTAACATTTGCAAACTTTTTGACTATAGTATAAAGGACCCATAAGTGCTCACATTAAAATGACCTTGAGTCATATTCCATGTGGTGGTGGTGTGTGTGTGGGGGGGGGGGCAAATATGCTTAGATATTTACATGATTCTATTTCTAAATATTAAAATCACTCCTAACAGATTCTCTACTAAATTTTTTTCATTTAATTTTATATCTATTTTGATGATTTCATTATTTTATTAATAGTTTTCTATAATAATTATTAACATTGTACAATTACACTTTGTTTATTAATAATTTAATAGATTTCATGAAGTGTTTTACTTTAATAATTTGCTGGTGATAGGATGAAGACCCCCCATCTCTCTCAAGCATATATTTTTTTTAAATCCTTGTAGAGTGGGCAAATTGTTTTCTATACATTAACAGCCAATAGGAAGTGAGTATTGTTAAACAGACAAAAATGTTGCTCTGCCTCCAAAAGGGTTTACACTTATCAATTTGATAATTGAATCCTCTGTTATTTATCAGGAAATTAATTTTTGAAAAGTCTTTCTAAAAAGGTTCTTGTAATTTTATATAAGGTGGAGGTGTGTGGTATAATGGTTAGAGTTGTAGGAAATGGACTTGTTGACATGAGTTCAAATCCTGGACGAGGCTGTTTGCATTTCACAATTTCACTAATACCTTTGGGAAAGGTATGCATCCAACTACTCTCCCTCCAGTTATGGGTAAATAGTAGAACAGACTGGGTTCTTTAACCTTGGTTAGACAATCAGTCTATGAGAAGGAAAACTCTGAATTAAAACCTGTTAAACTCTGCTTAAGAAATTGACCTTGTGTCACATCTTACTTGTGTGGAGGGTTTGGTAAATATATGTATGTATGTGTGTATATATATCTATATCTATCTATATATATATATAGAGAGAGAGAGAGAGAGATTTAGATTTTTTCTTTTTTAAATTTAGAGATTTAAAAAAGCAAATATTTCTTAGAGATAATCAGAATTATTAACTAGGATATTCCCAATAAACAATGATCTGATGTTTTGTATGTTTAACAGTAATAACCATTACGTCATGAGCGCCTCGCTCATGACGTAATGGTTATTGTTATAGGAAGTGCACTTGCCTACTTGAATTCAAATTTTGAACTAAGCTGTTTGCATTTTCCCATAGTGCTAATACCTCTGGGGAAAGGTATGAATCCAAGTATTCTCCTTCCAGCTATAGGTAAATAGGAGGAGAGACTGGATTCTTTAACATGACAACCAGTCTAAGAGAGAGAAAGCTCTGAATTTAAACCGGACCTGGAGAAGGATAGGCTCTGTTAGGTTATTCCTGTGCAAGACATGTTACATAAGTAGTGCCTCTATGACCAAACCAGCTTATAGGATAAGTCTCCTATGTCCAATATTATAATGCAGCAAAAATGATACATTGTAGTGAGGTTTTTGTTAGTACAATAGCAATATTCATAACTAGATAATGTGGATTCTGTGATTGCACTCACCTAATCATTATAATTACTCAAAATAACTATCAAATGCTAATTATAGAAGATTTCTCTTTATTTGCAATATAAATTCTATAATTAGGATGTGACTCAACATTTAACTTAATAACCACCAAAGTTGGCCTTTAAGTGAGTGTTAGTAACATTTCAATTTGTACAATGGATTTAGTAAAATGATAAATGATAAAAAATAAAAGTAATTAAAATATCTTTTAAAATGATTATACCCAAAATGCTTCCTTTTATTTCTTTAGATGGATAAAGATTTTAGATTTCAGATTTTGAGCTGAATGAGATGTAAAGAAAACAAAGAAGATTAATGTAATCATGTTTTTTCCTTTTTTTTTTTCTTTTTCAAAATTTTTTTGTACCACTACTAAATAAGTCACATTTCAGGATCTTCAAAATTCCTTTTTTATTCTTTTAAAATATTCATCGAGATACATGAATGTTATTTACTGACATACAGCATATTATCTGTTGTATTTAGTGAAATGCATTTAATTTTTTTTTTTTTTTTTTTTTTTTTTTTAAATAATCATTGTGTTTTTTGGTTTTATTTCCCCTCCGTTTGAATTATGACAATTCTGTTTTTTCAAACTACGCTATCCTCAGACCTTTTCTTAAAGGCTTTTAGCTGTTGTTCTGTGTTCTGCTATTGAAAATTTTGTTTCAACCTCCAAGCTATTTTGTTGTCTTTTTTTTCTTTTTTTCCTTTTCATGTAAAATTGACTGTTGTTGTTGTTGAACGAAATTGTTGTTTTTCAAACACAAGTGCTCTGCTTTCTTTAAGGTCTACATTATCGAAAGAATAAAGTATGGCAGCAAAAAGGTATTAGTAATCAAAGAATATTTATCATACCTGACCCTATCTTAGAAAGTAGTGTGATACCTATTGCAGTAAAAAACAAATAGTTCTTTTAGTCTTTTGAAAAGAAGCAGCACTTTTTCAAACCTTCTTTTTAAATGTATCTTTACCTATTCCCCTCTCCACACACACACACACAAAGCAGTGACAGAAAATGTCCCTAAACCTATCCCATAATAGTTGTTACATTTAGTGTATGTATGTATGTATGTGTTTGTTGTGTAACATTGTCATAGATAATTGACATGGTGACCAGGTGCTAAAGCCTGGATGAGGCTATTTGTATTTCCGTGGCACTAATACCCTTGGGGGAAAGTATGCATCCAACTATTCTTCCTCCAGATAGGTAAATAGTAGGACAGACTGAGCTCTTTAACCTTGTTTGTTTAAAAATTGACCTTATGTCACATCCTGCTTGTAGTGGAGAGGTTTGGTAAATACATACATTTAGTGTATGCAATTGATATGTAAAAGTAACAACTATTATGGGAATGGTAGTACTTATTCTTTTAGGATATATTTTTCTTCAGTTTGTATATTTTGATTCATTTGATATCTGTATTTTAGTAGGAATAGATTAAGAGTAAACTTATAAACTTTGATAATGAAAAAAACAAAAAAAATGGTGTATTTATTAATTCAAGTAGTTATAAAATGGTAGATTTTATTGAAAAATCTTTTATTTGCAGCGTTTAATGAAAGGGGAGAAAATATTTAACCTTGCCACAGTTTCAAACTGTACTGCTTTGTATACATATATTAAGTAGAATTAAAAAAAATTCTTACTGTTTTGAAACTTTTCTTTCTATAAATGAAAAAATAAATCAGTTTTGGTATTTTTGATTGAAAATTTTCTTTTTCTTTGTCGAGAATGGATTCTAGGTGCAGGGTAAATTTATTGACAATAAATTCCTCATAAAAGATTAATTGCTCTTATAATATAAGGTTACCCTAAACCTTAGCCCTTTTAATTAAATTCTTTAAGGCAATGATTCTGAATTTAACCACAATAAATTTATCACACAATGTATTTATCAATGTTTGAATTTACCAGACATGGTATGAAATGTGTGCATATCATAATTAACATTTGTCACTAAAAACAACTCATTAGTGAAATATTCATTTTGTTAATGTTTTAGTATGTGTTAAATTTTTAACTTGCAATGATCTGTTTCATTAAAAAAATTTTTTTTGTATATTTGCTAATAATCAAATTGATTATCCTTGAACATATAGAAAGAAGCAACAGTTATGTTTAAATAATTTTTAATCACTCATTGTGTGTAAAACCTTAAATTTGAATTTTTTTTAATTGATTTTAGCTGATTTGGGCTTAAATATTCTTTCTCTCTTACTGTCTCTCTAATATACAATTACAAAATTCTATACCTACAAAACCAGAAATTATTTCTTTACATGCACATTTTAAAATTGATCCATGAATATAACTAAGATCAAAGTTTTTTTTTCAAAATTAGTTGTTTTTTTCCTTTTCTTATTTATAAAAATAAAATTTGAATGTTTGATTTCTTCTGTAAATTATGAAATTTAGCTATAAAGACAAAATGTAGGAGCCTTTTTGCTTGCTTGTTTTGTTCTTTGTTCTTTAAAAATTAAACTAAAAAAAGTTGATTTGCTTTTGTTGTATCAGCTTTGCTTTGTTAAATGTCATTTTTGTTGTTTGCTTGGAAGATTTTAAGACCTTTCTTTTTCTTTTTCTCAAGAGTTAAAATAAAGAAAGGAAAAATAAGTAGATTTTCTCTAAATTTATTTTTTTGCATTAATTCTTTATTATTTTATATTAGAAAATAATTTCAATATTAGACTTTTTTTAATTTGCTTTATTTAATAAGATTTCTATTTAGTTTCCATCAACAAAGTAGGTGTCCAATTTTTATTGGAAATTAGTCTAAAAATGTGATTTTAATTTTTGTATGAGATTATATATAAATTGATTTAAAATCTGCTATTGTATTTTATTGTTAATGATGTAATTAAAATTTAAGATTTTTGTTCAAGGAATTAAAGAAATTGATATATCCTTGCTTAAAAGAAATGAGAGATAATAAATTTAGGGTGTTAATTTTTAAATGATTAATCGTTGTATAAAACTTCCTCATTCAGAATTGATTATGCATCTAAATTTATAAATATCAAAAATATTTAGAAGAAATATAATCATAGAACACATTTCTTATTATTGTGATGTTAATCTCTCCACCCGGGCAGCAGTAAAGGTCAGCTAAGTTGATCAATCAATCATTACCCAACAAATTAATCTTTATTTACTCTTGTAAATAATAAAGGGAAGTAACTCTGTATTTATGTCTTGAAGCTCTCTTTGAAACTTTAACTGATCTAGAGTTTACAGACCGAAAAATAATTATATAACACACAGGGTTTTATTATAATGCAAAATGTTTGAGACTCTACTTTCATTTTAAAAGTTGAAATTATCAAGATTTTGATTGTAACTTGATAAGTGGAATATAAGAAAACCAGTCCAAAAGGGTTTATATTATTAGGCCTATTATTACTAAACTGGATGAATTTATATATTAGAAATTTGTAGACATTTGCATAAATATTTGTATCTAAATTCTAGACTTGAACTACCTCCTTACAAGTAGACAATGCTAGGGGAGACAATACTAAATAAACAATGGTGCATCTATATGAACTTAGACTCCTGTTAGTGATGGGAGTATGTCAAGAAATTGATGATTGTCTTAGATTTTGTATAATAATGGAGAGGGAATTGTGCACTACCCACTGTACTTTAATCTTTCATGCAGGTTGGTGCAATACCCTCAGCACCTTTTTTCATATAGATTTTCCCATTTCCTCAGGTAACTTAAGAATTTCAATAGAATACAATGACATGTATAGAAATTTGAAGAAAGAATACTGATTTAAAAAAAAAAAAAAAAATCAAAAAACCTCTAAACCAACAGTTATCCATCTCACTTTAATTGATGAATGTTTTTAATTTATAAAATTAAAAATATTTAATCAAATTCTTTTGATATAAATAAGTTTTCTTTATTCTGAAGTTTTGATTGGAATGCTCTTTTCATGTTTGTACTTCATATATTGGCAAATCTACCGTTGAATGTGCATATGCCATATTACATCTCTTTCTCATAAATTTGTATGCCTACTATATAATAGTTGTTTATGATCAAGATAAATGTTTGTTTCATGTGTCGAATCAATTTAAAAAAAATTCTTTTCACAGAATGATATAACTGTGCAAATGTTTAAACCTTTTTTAGTTGTTTGTTGCTTGTATTGGTTTTTCCCTTCCTTAAATGTGCAACCATTTGTAGTTGGTGGCTTCTGTAGTTGGTTCCAGACTAACTGCTCAACAGGATTGGTGGCTTCCCTGCTTTTTTTTTCTGCACCCATCAGCAGCTCCCACCTGTTCCTTGCTCATGCTCTCTTGCTACAATGGCCCATGTGTCTGTCTATTTGTTGGCAAATGCTTTCATTATGGTTGTTTATTGTTTTCCTTCTGTAGAGGCTGAGTTAGTCGATTCCGAAGTGATACCGGGTAAGAGTGGCGCCAAGCCTCAAGACCTGGATGCTGTGCCTGAAACTGAACTTTTGGACATTTCAAGCAACAAGACAAAAGCAAATTTAATAAATACCAGTAGTCTTGCTACTAGGCGACCACCTACTAAATCGGGCAAGAATGAGGTGAGAATATTTTTCTTTTCTCCTTTTCTTTATTCATAAAATAAATTTGTTTTTATTTTTATAAATAAATGTTTACTTATGAAGACATCCCATCATAGTGTAATGATTAATAAGCCAGTCTTGCAGATCCATTATAACTGAATAGCAAGTTTTATCCTTACTAGATGCCCCATACTAATAACTTTGAGTTACATCCTACCCATAACAAACAAATTGGGTAAATACCTACTTAAATTACCCTGTGCTCCAGTCAACTGGTTTGGCCTATAAGTATGTCAATCAGCTTCGCTCTGTGTATTTTACGAATAGTTCATGAATTGTACTCTGCTTAATAATTCACCTTGTGGCATATCATCCTTTTGGCAGAGGGGTTGGGTAAATACATACAGGAGAATGTGGAATGAACTGAGTAATTTTTCTCCCTATTCTCATGGATACATTAAATATGCATTATTTACATTTTTTTTTCTTCATTTTTAGATACCAAGATATGGGTATATACTATATGCATTTATCTCTACTAAGGAAGCTAATGATTGCACTGTGGGAGTTGCAAATTAGTGTTGAGGATAAGAATGAGACAGTGGGTGCTGACCTCTGAGGTCACTAGAAATTACCACAAGTCATTTTAGGCTGAATCAAAAGGGATAATGACTTTACAATGAAATACAAAAATGTTTCTGGATTGATTTTAATGGCATGTCAGCCTATTGGGGTTATTTTATGCTGAGAGATTAAGGAATAGTGTTCATTGAACATTCATATTTACATTTGCATATAGTCGATTAAGAAGTTTTTTTTTGCCCATGGTCCATCGAATATGAATGATTTTTAAACAGATATACACCCAGGTCCACTCTGCTCCAGAGTGGTAGTATCTCTGGGTCAAATACATCTGTATAGAAATTATTCATATTTGAAAGGGCCATGTGACCCCCCCCCCTCCAAAAAAGGCTTAAAGAATTACATGAAATTTTTAAATAGGAATGTACAATGAATGTAATTCCCTAACATCTAGGCATGAAACAATCCTAGACAGGTTGACATGCCATTAAAATCAATCAAAATTCAAACCTTTTTTTTTGGGGGGGGGAATTGTAAGAAAAAAAGATTCTAAAGAACTTCCATAAGAATTTGTACAAGTAAAACCACATAACTAGTTATTTTATTTTAGTTAATTTAAAAAGCTATATACTTTCAGTAATTTAGTATTGATTGGTCTTGTTTTTTTTTGCCTTGAGACAATATTAATATTTTAAATGGGATTTTGTATTTTAGGGTGAAAGTGACCATGAAGCAGTGGATGATGAGGAACACCCAGAAAATGACAGTGGCTTGGAAACTTGGATTAAACATGACAGGTAGGCTTTAGAACAGTCATGGGCAGCCTACAGTGCTTTTTCAATGGTCTGCCTAATTTCATGGGGAAAATAAGTTTTTTTTATATTGTAAAATTATTGCATAGTTTATATATTTTTATATTAACATTTATCTTTCAATTTAAAAGTGACAAATGAAATTATTTAATCATCACATTGTTAAATATGTACCTGTGATTTAAAGAAAATAGTTTTAATCAAATTTTGATTCATGGATTATGAAAAAAAAATCCATTTTTTCTTTGATACATGGATCATATTCATGTCAAATTCTTTGATTTTTTTTTTTTTTTTTTTTTTTTTTTTTTTTCAAGTATTCATTTTTTCTTTTAATTATTCCATAATGTATCACAGCAGCACTGTATGTTAATCACATTGATATCATATTATATATATAATATTATATCAAGATTTTTTTTATAGAAAAGGTCTTTTTACCAAAGAGGAAAAAAAACAAACTTTTCCCTATTTTTAAGGCAGATGATTATGTAAATGGTTTTCTGTAGTGAAAATGATTGAGGTACACTCAACAAAAACTTACTTTCAATTTCTTTTAGTTGTGTGACCTGCCTGGTGATGAGCAATGTTTCATGCAGCTCATGTTTTAAAAAAGGTTTCCCATGTCTGATTTAAAAGATTGAAGGATTTAAATTTCTGAATGTTACTATTTGAATTTTGTTCCTAATATACAGGCTGAAACAGAAGTGATAAGTCAAGCAATATTAGATAATACTGTACCTCCCAAATGCTTCTATCCTAACCAGTATTTTTATGGAATGTTGAGAAATGAAAGAGACAAATATTCTTTTTAAGTTTATATAGATTATTCAATTGAGGTTTGTAAGAATTCACATTCAACCATATTCCAAAAAGTATTAAACATTAAATGTGTGTGCATGTGAAAAAAACAAACAAACTGATAATCCAATTTGCAAATTAAGAATTTTACAAATAGGAAGATGGAGAAAAAAATGAAAAAAAGAAAAAACTGAATCATTTGTAAAGTTTGGGAAAAAAAAAAAAATCAAACTGTGCAAAAATGACTGGCAAAAAGAAAAAGCAACCAAAAAAGTCAACTAAGCTAATATGTAAAAAAAGTAGAGCAAAATGTAGAAAACCTAATTTGAGTTACACTACCTACCTAGGTTTCACCCTAAAAGATCTTCAGGGTAATATTGTGTGTGTGTGTGTGTGTATGTGTGTATATATATATATATATATATATATATATATATATATATATATATATATATATATATATATATATATAATAGAATGAAACAAGTAAATTATAACAAAATAAAGCATTTGTTTTTAATGATGATTAGAGAATTTTAAAAGAACATGAATTTGAATGTTTATTTCTATTTTTCTGTCAACAAAAAATATTCCAAAAAGTATTAAACATTTTGCATATAATGTTAAGCATGCTCTTCTACCTCTTATATGACTGTTGTGGAGATTGTTTATGCTGATCCTCCCAAGGATTGAACTCACCATCCTTGGCTAGCAACTGTTGTTGAATCACCTTGTCCTACCTGCTGATTAGAAGTGAGCTCACCCTTTTCCATAAAAGCTGCTAGTGGTTCTGTTTGAATGTAAAACAGAATAGAATGAAATAGACTAGTACAAATAGTGTGGGTTAAAAGTTGCAGTGAGGGTAACCCAAAGCCAACATTTATTTTTATTTATTTATTTATTTATATTTTTAGACCTTATTTTACCGATGCAGGTAACATTGGGAAATGAGAAAAGTTTTGGTAAATGGGTTAAAACCTGACCCGTTTATGAAAATGTTTTCATTTCCTCATGATACCTGCATTAGAAAAATAAGGTCTAAAATGTTTAACTTTCGGTTACCCTTATTAAACTTTTAACCTGGACTAAAAAAAATAGCATTGTATGTTTTTAGTGATAACAGAATTTTAAAAGAACAAGAATTTGTATGTGTATTTTTATTTTGCCTGTTTAAAAAATGTTCTTGTCTTTGTATATTTTTTTTGTTTTCTCTCTTAATTGAGAGAATGTCATTTTTCAATCTTTATTCACCTTTTTCATTTGTCATCTGCATTGTCAATATGCATCTCTAGAAATGACAAACCAGAAAACTTTCTTCTCCATTTTAACTGGTTTATAAATTTATTTTTCATTGCTGATTCAAGAACTTTTCTGTGCTTTTTAGCAGTTTGCTTTATAACAAAGAATATTATATGCTTACCACCAAAACCTTTTTAATTTTCTTTCATCATAGATGCAATTAGAACACTGGCTATACATCTTCCTTCAACATTTATTTTCTCAGTCTGTAATATTTTATATTGATAAGATTGTTTTTAATAGTAAAGTTATACAAAAAAAAAGTAATGGCGAAGAATTTGGTATTATATCATTAATTTTTGTACAGTTCATTGTTCATTTAGGGATTTGTATTTCTGTTTGTGATAATGGCAAATTATACCTGAAAATAGACTGTTATAAGATTTCAGTTGATCCATTTTTAGCTTTGTTAGGCAGGGATTTTCAAATAGCACCTTTTTATAATAAGAAAGAATAGAAGGCATTCTCTTTTTGTTTATTCACTTGAAGAATAATAGATTGGCTTAAATGTCATGTTGTATAAAACTGTTAGTGAAATAGTTATTTAGAATATTATTGTAGGAGTAGTAAAGTCTTTGTTGGAGCAGAAGTTAAGTCAATCAATAACAATTCCTTCTTTTTTGTATTAAATGTTATAATGAATCTTCCAATCATTATAAACCTTCTTCATTAATTACAACATAATATTTAAGCCAATATATTATTCTTCAGGTGAATAATATAGAAGAAAAAGAGAATGCCCTCTACTCTTCCTTGTTATAACATTTAATAATATAAGAAGGAACATTAGCGACATGTCAATAATAATATTGACTGCTCTATAACTTTTGTCTCATTATCTACTTGCTCTTTATGTCAGCAAATAAGTGATATAAAATATACATTTTTGTTTTTATATAAGTGGTTAAGGTTTATATAAATTCTGATATAAACTTGGTTAAGGCTTATTTATTGTAAATATTTCCTGACTTTACATTTAATTGGTGCTGCTCAGGTTTTTAATAATTATATATCATAGGTCAGGTCCATGAATTGTTCTTTGTTGATACCTTGTAACTGAGTACAACTTGTTGCATGTTACTTAGAAAGTAGATTGTAAATAACTCTCATTGCTCTGACATATAACATGATACACACATCTCAATGATATAATAGGCTATGGGAAGAAATGTTTCTTGGAGTGAGAGGTGTTGAAAGAAAATAATAAACCTTCTAAGAGTTGTATACACTAATGTGAGCATTTATAGTATTAATGTCATTGTATTTGATATAAAGATTGTCAGGTCGGTTAACACTTCCCCTCCCAAGTTGAAGATTTTAACACTGGATGATGTGTGTCTTAATGTATTTTCTATTTCTCAATTCTTTTTTATCCCTGATTATCACAGACTGCCTGCTTTTATTCACATGTAAGTACCTTGTAGTCAGGATTTCTGGACACGCATGACATTCTTCGCACTTGTTAAAAAGATTCTTCCGTATATTTAAAAAAAAAAAAAAAAAATTAAAAGATTTTCTTTTTAAAAATTCTTTTGTTCCTTTGTTTCGTCATTTTTCCCATCATTGTGGACAAGCATTGAATTACTCGCCTCCCTCTTATCTAAAAAAAACAAACATTGTTCGTGCTTTAGAATCATTCAGTGCCAATGTCTGCCGCCCCCTTTTGGTACCGCTCTTCTCACATTTTTCTGCATGAGCCCAGCTTTTAGCATCCAACAATTTTATCATCAGATGCGTGTCCAATAAATTCATCATCAGTAAATTCATTGTGTGGTAAATTTATTGCTAGTAAATTTTTCATGATTAAGTTCAGAATTTAGTCATTGCTTTTAAGCATTTAATAAAAGATAAATTAATTGTTGATTAATTGCTTTTATAATATAGGTTGGTTGTTTTTATTTTACAGCATATCAACCCTTTTCAGGTCATTTAATGCTGAATTAACTCATTTTGATAAAGAAAGGACTTCGGTTGCTTACAGTACCTGCTGTTGTTTAATTGGTCACCTAATTAAGTATTGAACAGACTCATTGCTGCTTAACTTTGGTGATCTTGTGGGAACCGGTGCTTTCAGCATGACTTGACCATAATTTTTATAATATAGGGAAACCCTATGTTATAAAAGCAATTAATCTAATGCAATGAATTTACCACTAATCCATCTGTATAATGGGGTGCATAGGGAATAATTTGATGGATTATTCATCCATTCATTTTAACTAGCAAAAATGTTCCCTACATTGCAAGTATTTAAATTTTAATGTAATAAAATCTATCAAATAAGAAAGACTAATAAAACTAAAATAAAAATGCATATAAAGATTAAATTTATTTTAATTGATTTATATATAAAATTATACATGCTTTTAATGTATTTGAAAATAAAACAATGATATTAGAAATCAATAACACAAAATAATTATTTTTTAAACCCAATTTTGTTAAAACCAGTATGCAAATTACCCCCACCTTCTACAATGTGAACCTTTATTTCTTAGTCATATATAACACATATTGTAGGATTTTTAAACACATTAATAACATGGGTTGTTTTGAGGTAAGTCTAACTCGGCTAGACTTTAATAGAGACATTGTTAATACATAAAATAATCATTGAGAATATAATGTAATTAACTAAGGGAATTGTGATGTGGGTGGTGACAGTTTTGGTTACAGACACCTTTAATGTCCATTATAATAAGATATAAAATTTTCTGAATTTAAAATATTAATTTGATTTCAATTATCAACATTTGTTAGATACATTTACTCATTTTCTCTAAAAAAACAAAATAAACAACAAAAACATAAAATCACCATTTTCGGAGGACTTACACTTACACACACACACACACACACATATATATCATGACTTTCCGTTCATTTTCCTGACATTTGTACATTATTCTATGTACTATGCATGCACTTTTGGTGAGTTGTAGTGCACCTGAGCACTGTACACAATAATTTCATTATTATCATTGGGAAGAAAGTGTGTGTGTACATATATAATTTTTAGTTCTAGTACTTCAAAGATGTTTATTTGAACAACTTGATATCAAAGATGGGGGTGGGGTGGCTGAATTTGAAATTAATGCTTTAAACTTTTAGATATATTTAAATGGTCAAAGTAATTATTTATTTACTAAGCTTAACTTTGATGTGGTACACGGCTGGAAGTATGGGGTGGGTACCCAGTGAGAATCAAACTTACAAACAATTATCTGTTAATCCAGTTTGCTAACCATTATACCACATGAGGTGCTCAGGCCACAGTAATTATTAAAATCTTGACTTTAAATTTGTTTAATTTCATTATTAAAAATTAGAACCTTCACAATATGTAAAGAAAAAATGTATATTGTCTTTTTATTCTGCATATTAAAAAAAATGATTTCAATACAGAAATTCTGTAAATATAAGCATTGAACATAGAATGAATTTGATTATCTAACCTTTCAGCAATAGAAATAACACTACATGAGTTGACCTGCTGTTAAAATCCATCAACTATAAATAAAGCTCAATAATTTTTTGGATTGAATTTAAAATTTCTTTATATTCTTAGGTAAATCATAACTAGCCCTGTTATGTTGACTCTGAAATGACAACCTTTTTGGAATAAAAAGATATAAAAGTGCCAAGATGTGGTCTTAAATTTACATATTGCTTTTATGTAATACCTTTTATGTAATTTTTTAAGTTACTAAATTTTTAAAATGGAGAAAATTATATTATTACTATGTATAATGTATAATATGATATTTAATGACAGACCATATCACTGAGATAAACTTATTAAACACATTCAGAGTTAGGTTTCTGTACACTTAATTTGGTAAATTTTTATTTTAAATTTGGGAATTATTGTTTATATGGAATTTAACTGAACTTGAAGATTTGCAAGAAAGTTCACAACTTGTAATACAATGTAATAGAATACTTGTATAGTGATAAAGTCTGGCTCTATGAATTTTCAATGTTGAGATGCATTAACATAATATTTATCACTAACAATTGTGTGTTATGAGTTGTAGAACGTTTGTAACCATGGCAATATTCTTGTTTATATTTTTTATCTGTGGATTAATCAGAATTTAGCAGTAAATGGCTGACCCCAGTTATCCCCCTTTGTTAATAGTTGCTTGAGGACATTTGTGCGTGTGTGCTTATATACACTAAACACAAACATTATAAAAACTATTTCCAGCTGTGGATTTTTGTCTTTGATACCATTTTCTTTTTTGCTTTCTATAATTCATCAGTAACTGCTAATACAAGTTCTTTTTGTTCATATAGCAAATGAACTGTTTGTTCATTTAAAAAAAAAAAATTTTAATATCTATTTTCCATTTAATAAAATTTAATAAAATAAAAACTTGTATTTTTGTATTTTTTCTTAAAAAAACTTTCAGCATTCTTAATAAAAAGGTTGTTAAAGATCTATCTCTGTCCCATAATAGTTGTTACATTTACTGTATGAAATTGATGTGCCAATGTAACAACAATTATGATACAGATGTAGTATCATTAAAGGAATGCATAGTTTGATTGTATCTAAATGAAAAGTTAGGCATGTTAATTGTAGGAAGTGGCAGCAAAATTTGTTTTTTAATTAACAAGTTTGTTTTAATGTTTTTTTGAATGAAAAACCTGGAAAAAACCAAGCAGTTATCATAATTATTTCTGTCTGTGAGTTTGATATAAAATGATCTTTATTGGTATGAGATGAAATTGTTGCTATTGTGCTAAGAATTTCAATTCATATTGATTCATTATTTTACTTTGAATCGATTATTTTAATAGGATTGTCACATTTGTGTATAAATATGCATTGTGAAAAGTACGTATGTATCTAATATACAATGTAGGAACAAGATATAAAACTGCTAATTCATTTTATGATAGTTATTTTATACTCAAGAATTATACATTTAATTTACATTGTTAATATTCTTCTACAGTAGCTTATTGAATTACTGTTATTACCACAGGTTTAGTTTGATGAACAACATAACCTGAAAGATGCTGAGTAGTTATTTAAATATTTTTGGAAAGAGATAATCTTTGAGGTGAAAATTAAAAGCTTAATTTTTATAAAGATTTAAGGAAATGATTGGGTGGTTTATAGAAACACATTGTTGAGTAATTTTTTTTTTATCTGACTATATACTTAAAAAAAAACACTTTAGTTGTTGTTGCACATACTTTCACTAGGATTACTGTTTCCATCAAAATTTTGTCACTAGTCAATCCACCAACTTATGGCACTGTGTGACTCATTTGGATTTATGTGTTCATGTATTTATAAAATACTCTTTATGTATCTAATTTAGATTTTTAAATGAAGTTATCTTTGTCCCATTATATATTATATATATATATATATATATATATATATATATATATATAATGAAATTTATAATTTTCCTCCTAATACTTGTTATATTTTGTCCCATAATAATTGTTATATATATGAAATTTGTAATTTTATACAATAACATGTATAGTGGGACGAGGGGGGGATTTTTAAAAAAAAAATCAAATTTTTTTTCTCCATTTCACAAAGAAAAAAATCATTTTTCATTTGACACATCCACTTTCAACCTAATCCTTTCATTATATCTATTTTTTATTTATTATATATATATATTTGCATAAATATACATATATCTATTATGCCTCTTATTTTTCTTGCCTACAGGTTTAGAAATTGTCTGGATAAAAAACCTTTTGGGTATATAATTCTTGATTTTCTACATCTCTTTCTTGGCATGTTCTTACCATCCATGGTATAGACAATGTGAATTGAGAAGAGAAACAATTTCCTTTGCAGAATGAGCACCCTCCCCATTTCTAGAGTTCCACATCCTCCACCCCACAAAAAAAAAAGAAAGAAAATCACTTTCCTTTTTACTTTGCTGCGCACACTCTAGTGCAGTTGATAAATTGGTTTGTGCATGTTGTTTTAGACACACCACAAAACCTTTTTCTCAATTAGTGCTTTCTTAGTTTTTTTTCTGCTTACATCTCTACCCCTCCCCCCCAGATGATTAAAACTTACAGCTCTGGTAAAAAAACATCAGACTGTTAAATATATTCTGCTTTTAATTGCACTCATGAGCCAAAACATAGCCCCCTGTATAATTAGATGTTACCCCCACAAAAGAACAAAAAAAAAAAAAACCAACAAGAAAACAAACAAACTTTTTACTTTATCAGTTATAAATCTTAGAAGATCTAAAAGTTTTCCTTTGGATCTGAGGCTAGAAACACCCTATCAGTGGGGATTAGAACATGCTGACTATATCCCCCTGAAGAAGAGTACCCCTTTACCCAGAAAGGGGTGTATTGGATATAGCACTAAACAGCATTCACTTCTGGATCTCTGTGGAGTGCCCCTTCACTTATTTCCAGATCTACTCTGACACGGAGTGGCAGAGGGTCACATTTGTTTAAAAATCTTTTTAAACCTCTTAAACAACACAAAAAATGTATATATGAACAGGATTCCCTAATCTCTAGACATAAAATAACTCTAAATGAGTGGACATGCCATTAAAATCAATCAATCCGTACTCAGAAATGCTCTAACCTTTTCTTCTGATCATAATAATTTGGCCATTATCAAAGGCCCTTAAATTTCTTGAAAATAACCGTGGCATTCAGCATATGATAATGAAGCAATCAATATTGTTTTTATCTGTTTATTTACCTATGACCCTTACATGTGCAATAGTTACATGATAGTAGCTGTCATTCTTCTCTCATGACACTGTTTTGGCTCATAAGTGCTTGAACAGATTCTGGTCTGTTTATTTAAACTGTTTTATTGTTTTAGAAATTCTCCAAATTCCCAGCAAATTTCATTTGACAATATGTATCTCTTTGACAAAAACAAAACAAAAAAAAAAACGTTTTGATGTAAAACTTTTCAAGATGTCAGGCAGAATACATTTGTCTTCTGGAAAGTTTATAAAATATTTAGAAAAAAAAAAAAAAATCTTTTGCATGATTTATGTAGATGTGATAGAAAATATTTTCATTGCTGAATCTTCAGTGTTTTGCCAGATAATAGTTATGTTGCTCATGTGCATTCTGTTAGCTTCATTGCATTTCTGGAGGGAGACTGAAGATGCATTACTTTATCTGACTTTATATTGAATATTTCATGAGCACATGAGATGTGCAAGGGGGAGAGTGTATAAAGAATGTGTAGCATCAACATCTTTGATGTGGTGTGCTTCCCAAACTTCCTCCCCACTCACTGATCAATATATTTATGTATATTCATTTTATTTCAAAACGGAAGCAGAGAAATTTCTACATCTATCTTGTCAAATATTCAAGTAATAAAGGAGCAAGTGTCTTTTTTTTATTTTTTAAATTTAAAATTTTTAAAAAATATTTAAAAAAAAAAAACAAAAACTCTTTTTCTGAGTTTCTTTCATCGTGAATTCAAAAATTGGAATGTGCATACTGGCATATATTAGTAAAATACAATGGAAATTTACTCCCCCCCACCCTGATAATTTTGAATCTGCTGTAGGGTTTTATACTGAATATGAGATGAATGGATTGTTTTATTATTACTGTTGCAATTTTTATTTTATTTTGGAAATAGGTTCTGTTTCTTAGGTTTCAAAAATTGTACTTCTGAGATATATAATGTTATAAGAACTATTATTTAGATTATTCGGACTATTGTTCTCATCTTTATTGTTATCTGCACAATGTTTCGGCCGATGTGCACTCCTCCCTTCTTCAGGCATTTCTCTTCGAACTTGGGAATCTTCTTTATGAACTCTGGAACCTTCTTATAAGAACCGGTTCTAAATTTAACCTTTTTTTTTTTTTTAATTTTTTTTTTTTTTAAATATTTGTCAATTTTCCTTTTGTCTTGTGTCTATTGTTTTATCTTTTGAAAATGATGAGAAATATTTGCAACTTTAATGTAAAATTAATGTCCAGTCTACTTAAAAAGGAAGAAAACATTCATAGATTAAAAAAAGGACCTTTATATTTGAAACTCAAAAGGAATCATTTTAGATTACTATCACAGCAATTTTTATACGGTAGTTAAATCAATGTTTACTATTGATGAAACTATGTGACTGGAGCTTAAATTTTGTCTTTTGGCTATAAAACTTAGTTGATTGTGTGTACAGGGTAGTCCCTATTTATTTAAGGACTATTAAAAAAAATAATTGAAAGAAAAAGAATAAACTAGAAATTGTGAAATCATGGACCTATACATCCTGTACATTAAAAAAAAAAAAGAAGATTTTTGTAGACTATTTTGCTTAGCCAAGAATTCGTGCTACAATTATAAAAATTATACAAAACAAAACTCATGAATCCAGAGATGTAGATAGATGGACTGAGTTGTATTTAAAGTCTTACTTTATTATATTTCAAAGAGAATAATTTGTTGTCTTATTTAAAACCTTGAAAGTATAATTAAGAGGAAAAAAATCCTAATGTTGAATATTCATAGAAAAAATCTTTTCTTTCCCCCTCTTCTCATACCTCACTAAGCAGCCTGATTTTGAGTTTCTAATATTGGATTTAAAAAAAAAACAAAAAAACCTGGATTTAAAAAAAAAAAAATCCAATATTAGGAACTTTATATCTAAATTGTAATTGCTATAGCTTTAGATATGTTCTTATTTCTTTGTCAGATTACAATCATCATATTAGAATAGTAAAGCTGCATATAGCATAATGGTTATTGTTATAAAAAATGGAATTGGTGATCAATTCAAATCCTGGATAAGACTATTTGCGTCTTACTTTGTGCTAACATCCTTCTTCTTCTCCTCCCAGCTATGGGTAAATAGTAAGACAGACTGGGTTATTTAACCTGGGGGAAAGCAGCCAGTCTAGGAGAAGGAGCTATACTCTCCTTAAAAATTGACCTTGTGTCACATCCTGCCCTTGGTGGAAGGTTTGAGTAAATACATATATTAGAATAAGTTTTGAAGTTTACTTGAATATTCCTTCAGTTGACTTCTCCTCCTAAAAAAAACATGGAATGATAATTTTTTTTATTGGTATTTTATATACAGGCTATTAAAAAAAAGAAGAAAAATAAAGTCAACATTTCTATGAGAGATCCTTTATGATTTTAAAGTCTCCACCTGTTCACCATTCCTGTCAACATATTATTGGAATCTTCCCCATGTGGTCTCTGTAGTATCAGTTCTGCTTTTCTAATTAAGATACTCTTATATAAAAATTAACTTTTTGTTTTTTCTTTCTTTAAGCACCAGTGGGAGATTCCAGGAATATGTTGCCAGGGATGGTGAACATGTGGAGACTGTTTGAAATTATATCGTAAAGGTACTCCCATAAGGGTTGTTAACTTTGTTATTCCCCCTCTCTAAACTTAATGAATGTGTTCCAAGCAGCAACAGGCTTGTTTCTCTTCTTGCCATGATAGATTTAACCATTAAGCATTATTTAAGCTTGCTGAAATTTTTCTAAAACATTTAACTTTCTACTGCTAGGATGAGCACTACAATTTTTCACCCTTTATGCTTAACAGTGATGCTGATAGCTTTTTTTTCCTAGGACGCACATATTTGCTTTAAATGAGTCCCCGGGAAAATTTATTGTTCCCAGCTAAAGTTTCTTAATAGATTGTAGGATTTTTATTTATGATGTGGGGAAAACAACTGAAGCCATCTAACTCCTACCGTGTAACCTATCCTGTATAATTCATTTCTAAGAAACTATTGAAATGTATTTAGTTAGCTTGAAATGATGAGGGAAGAAAAAAGAAAAACGCATGGATACGATTTTCTGCGTCCTTTTAGATTTTTGTGCATCAGGGACACAGGATGCATACCTATCAGCATCTCTGGCTTAACATCAAGGATGTTAACATTTTCTTTTTACTCCCTCTGTATAATGATATCTTTAAAATATTTCTTTTTCTAAGAGTTTTATGCTATCTCTGAACACAAGACAAAAATTACTTATGTGATGACTGATTTTTATCCAGTATTGTTATTTCAGTTTTTGAATGAGAATAACAATCAGTTTGTTTTGTTTTATCAAGAGATTTTTTTCCTGAAAATTTCCCCCCATTTCCCTTGCTGTTTGCAAAGCCTTTTTCAAATTTTCAATTTTGCTTTGAGCATTTTTTGTTGTGTTGAACCAGATTTGTTAACAGGATAAAGTGTTGGTCACTTTATCTGTTCTGATTGCATTAAAATCTTTAGCTGCTTTGTATCTCTAATTACAGCATTCAGTAAATTACCCCCCCCCCCCCAAAAAAAAAAAAAAAAAAATTTGTTGCTTTTAGCTGAAGGCAGGATAACATTGCTTCTGTTGCTGATTTAAAATTTTTATAATGTAAAACAAAAATGTATTTATTTCTGTAATTCCTGTTAGGATCTTATCTATGGGCCATATAGATCTTTAAAATAATTATTTGTATTCAATAGAACAGTGTGTAAAAAAAAAAAAAAAAAAAAATCAGCCCCATAAGAAATGTAAATATGAATATACAATGAAAGCAATTCTCTAACCTATACAAAATAAAATAAACCTATACAGGTTGACATGCCATTAAATTAATCAAACAATCAATCAGTTAGTGGCTGAATATTAAGAATTTATGGCCCTTGAAAGGATAAGTTTAATTCCATTTGGAAATAAGATATCTACATCTAAAGTTAAAACTGGATTTAAACAAATAATCATCTGACCTTTTTCAAATGTATTTTATCCTAATTTTATTTTCCTTAAATCAATTCTCATCAAAATAGTTTTCTATATTTTACAAACAACTGATTAGACCCCCCCACCCCAAGAAAAAAAGAAAGAAAAGACAATCGAAAGACAAGTGTCCTTTTTACTTTACTGCTGTTGCTTAGCATCTTACTGAACATCATCTTGTCCAATTGTGCATTTTTTGTTTTTTCCTTTTTAAGTAGAAAAAATCTGAAGTTTTTGTTTATCTGCCACCTTTAAAAAAAAAAAAAAAAAAAAAAAAAATCAAAAAGTTTCCCCATTCATTATTTAAATAGTTGATAATCTCTTGTATCTCTTTGAATTAAATTTATTAATAGTAAATACAAATGATGAAGAATATCTTTAAATAGGATAACTCTCTAGTTCATTTTAGTTCAATATTCTTAATACCCACCAAACCTGTCCCTATATATATATATATATATATATATATATATATATATTTATTACTAAATAAAAATAATTTGTTGTTACAACTTTTCTATATATAAAGAAAGAAATTAGTTTTTATTTTTTAATTTTTTTAATTTGCAGAATAGTATGTGAGATGGATACAAATTTTTGTTTGAAAGGATATATTTATATATAAAATTTTTTTTTTTGTGTGTGTGTCTATTCCAAGAATGTTAGCTTTTAAAATAAGCCCTCCAAATTTTTTATTTTTCATTCAAACGAATATCTGACACTATATTATACTATTTTTGTTTCTGTTCTAATTTTTGTCAAAGATATTTTTTTCTTTTTCAGTTATCTTTTGTTTGTTTGTTTTTTTTTTGTTTTTGTTTTTTAAAATTTTTAAATTTGTTTGAATGGTTGTGAGATGTATGTGTGAATTTCCATGTCTGTGTCTGTTTGAGTGATTTTTATTTTTTATTTTATTTTTTTTTAATTAAAAATTTTTCTTTTTGTTATGTCCATTTGTGTTGATGTCTTTTTGTAATGGTTAGCTTGTCTGTTTCCCTCCCTGTTTAGTGACAGCACAGTCCGGAAGGGTGACTCGAAACGCTGGAAAGCACGCCAGAATCATCAAACTAGCAGCACATTACTTTATAATGACTCTCCCCTTCATAATGAATTTATTGATCTCCCAACCACTACCATCACAACAACCATTGATACCATCCAGGCAACCATTTCCACCTCTACTCCTACTACCATCAATACCACCATTGCTGCTACAACAACTACCACTACCATCACAACTCCTTCTCCATCTTCTGAAACAACAATGACTGCTGTCCCTGTTAATGAAATCACAGCTTTGTCTTCAAAGCCTGTGGCTGTCATATCTGTTCCAAAAACTACAGCAGCTCTTCCAGCCCTCATGGTAGCCACAGTTGTTGAAACAGCATCAGTCCCACCCTCTATCACAGTTGTGCCTGTTGTTTCTGTCATGGAGACAACTTCTCTTCCCTCTGCAATTGCAGTCGTCCCGGTTATAAAAAACACATCACCGGTGCCGCCACCTACAATTTTGGTGGTCCCTACAGATGCTGACTCCACTGCCCCTTCAACTACCACTGAGGTGACCACATCCTCCTCTTCCTTGTCCCCATCATGTTCACTGCCCATCATGCCCTGTTTGTCTTCTTCATCAAACTCCAGCATCCCCAATGCCATCACAACATCTGCAGACTCTGAACTGTTCAGGTAGGCCACCCCAAGAATGCGGCTTCTCCTTTTATGCCATTTTTTGCAGACCTCTCTTAGGGTTGCTTTGATTGGCTCACATTTTTCAGCAAGACAGAATTTTTATCTGCCTGCTCTGTGCCTGTCTTTCTTCTAACACTGTTTAATTTTCAGAGAACTTATTTCTATTTTTACTGCTGCATGTTGCCACCCAAGACTATATTTGTTTCTTGTTGAGGGAGATCCCCTCGATTTCTGGTATATATTTTGACAGGGCAAAATC
The DNA here is from genome assembly GCA_023376005.1 of Doryteuthis pealeii. NCBI lineage: Eukaryota > Metazoa > Mollusca > Cephalopoda > Myopsida > Loliginidae > Doryteuthis > Doryteuthis pealeii. Next base: position 38,935,727 of record CM042154.1, on the reverse strand, counting down.
ATCAGCCAGAATATTCTTTCTCTCTAAACTGCTTAATGATTTAAAAAAAGTACCATACATACTTGTGTATCATGTGACTTTGTGACATAAATTGGGACCTTTTGCCACTGGAAATTGTAGGTGTACTAGTTGGCCTAAATTTGACCAACTATTTGCACATGCAAAGTTTGTATCTTGTAATATTTGACTAAAATTTATGTCTCAGAAAATCGCATGATATGAGAGTATATGCAGTATCTTTAAAAAACATAATCAGTAGAATAAACAAGGCTAATAAGGTAAAGTGCATGAAATTAGTGGCAAAACATTATTAAATGACAATTTTGAAATACTCCTGAAATATTGGCAATATAAATTCCATTGAATAATCTGTATATTCAAAAGAACATAAAAATAAAATAAAACAAACCCCCCCAAAAAAACCCAAACATGTTCATTTTATTTCTCAGTATAAAAAATTGTCAATGTTTCAGAAGAATATGCATTATTTGAGGAAATTTTTTTATCCAATATTCAGATAAAAAAAAGTGAAGCTGATGATGATAATGGTCTGTCAAGAAAATGTTTATGTACTAGAAATAAATCTTTAATTTTCTAGAAATTTAAGAACTAAGATTAAATCTAGTGTTTAGTCATAGCCAAATCTAACATAGTTGTCCTTTTGCATTGTTAAAATTTGTGTTTTGTTTTCCTAACTTTCTAATTGTTCATAAACATGAATGTTTGAAAAACACTTACTTCCATTGTGTATGAGGCAATTTGTATCTGATGTGTATAAATGTTTGTGTGCATTTGAAATAAATTTAATTTGATTATCATAGAATGTTTTAAGATCTGAGAAAAAGAAAAATTATTTGTTATTGAAGTGTTCTCGGTTTTCAAAATGGAGCCTCTCTTAGTCTCTATAACCTAAAATATCTTTTTGAGAAGACCATATTTAATACCCATAGAGAGAGAGAGGACACTCAATCTTATATTGAATATTATATCCACCCTATTAATTGTTACATTCAATGTATAAAATTCATATGCAAATGTAACAACTATTATGAGACAGTTTATATTTCTAGAGTTAATGTTAAACCTTTGTTAGTTGAATGGTTGAGACAGTTCCAGGTGTTTTCTTTTGTTTTAAATATATAAAAAAACCTCTTCTCTATCTTATGTATTCTCATTGAAGTGAGAAAAAAGAAGGTAAAGATATTTTTCATTTTGTTGCAGTTATAGCTTTGCTTCATTTCCATTTAGCTTAGATTTTTATGGCAAAATAAAATTGGATTGAATGAAAAGTCTTCAAATGTTTTTTGTGCTGTATTAAATTGAAAGCTTTTGAATGCATAAAAATATAACATTCTTAAATGAAGACTTTTATTGTAACTGCTTTAAGTTATTGCTTAAGAGAAAACCTTTTGTTAAATGAAAAATCTTAAGTCAATACTTTTTAATTGGGCAATTAATAGAATCATAGTTGAAATTCAGGTAAATTTTGATGGAATACTTTTGATTAGTTTTGTGAAATAATTTTTCTTGCAATATATTTTTCAAACTATTTTTCCTAATTTTCTTTTTAAAATGATAAAAACTTTGCTGATTAGTAAGGGGGAGGGGGAAATTGAAGGGAGATAACTCCATACATATTTTAGTGATTCACCTTGTTTTATGAATTTATAAGTTGGGAATATAAAGAAAGAAAAATTCTTAACCTTCTAATATAAGGATATTTCAAAATAATTTTGAACACTTTTTACAAACGAGAATTATTTCACTAATATCCGAATATTAATCAATTTGCATGTTTTATTCTTTCTCTATATAAAGATAATGTTGGATTTTGAAGGCACTAAATTTAGATTTTAAATCCTGTTCTAGAGTTGTTATATGGTTGAAATTGAATATTTATAATTTTGTTTTTAACTTGTATAAAATTATAATTTCTGAAAATTAATTTGAAATAAAAATCAAATTTTTATCATTGACATCTTATGTTGGAATGTTTTAATATTTAATCAATTATGTTTTCCTTGGTCTCTTTGGTAAAGTAAAATCTTCTAAATTCCTTTAATTGGATAATTAAAAAAAAAAAATCTTTTAAGATAGATTTCTTTTTGTGGATTAAATTTTTAAAACTATTTTCTTTTTATGTGCAGGGATTGCAAAGGGAAGTAATAAAGATTTTTTTTTAATTCTTAAAAATTTTCAAACTATTACCGAAAATCAGGGAATTATCCGATTTTAATGAAATTTTCACCAAATTATTCGTTAATGACTTTGGTCATTTGAAGAAAAAAAATTCTATCCCCTAACTTTTACATTCAAATCCTGAAGAACACATAGAAAAATAAGAATTCAATAAATTTGAAAATTTAAAAGTTATTTTCTTAAAACTCAAAAAATAATTATTGTAGGCTGAACCCTTCATAGTTTTAAAAACAATATTTAATCATAATTAAGCAACATCATATAAATTCCAGTTTGGAATTTTTATTTTACCATAAGGATCCTATAGCTACAATAGTATAAATGTGAAGAGAAAGTGGAAGTGAATCCAACAGTATGTGATATTAAGAAAAAAATTGAAAAACACAAGTTCATAAATGAGTGATAAAAGTATCACAAAAGTTACATTCAACAATTTTAAATAGACTGACCAACAAATCAAAAGAGGCTTGCAGATTTTTTATTTTCTGTGATACTTTTATTTTTTCCTCAAACTAATGAAAGCCCTGGTGAAGATCTATTGAAACAGATCAAAACACTGCAGCGTAGGCGAAATAAACATCACTCGTTTATGAACTTGTGTTTTTCAATTTTTTCTTAATATTACAAGAGTATAAATATACATGAATTCATCGTATAAACCTAACTTTATTTAGTTGAAATACTTGATTTATTTTCTAAGGTAGCTAATATCAAGTAATGTTTAATTTTTAATTAAAATGTATCTATATAAAAATGTGATTTAAAAAAGAAAAAAACAATAAAGTTTTGGCTGCAATTTGTGCCTCTTATTCAATTATTATCTTTCATATACCATTCCATCACATGAAACTTGGGAAATTTATTTATTCTTACAGATATTAACAAAATTCTTCTGAAACAACAATATACAATTTAGTTTGTGATAAACCATTGGATTTCTGCAAGATTGGATGGATAATGCATTTTTCTTTTTTTTTTCCTTTTTTTTCCTTTTTTTTCTTTTCTTTTTTTTTTTTTTTTTTTTTTAATTAAACTTTTTAATTTTTTCAATTGATTTGCATTTTAGATTATAGGACACTAGGAAATAGGGTTGGGAAATTGATATTCATTTTTATCATTTATCTCCCTCCTATTTATTTATTTTTTTATTTTCTTTTATTTGGCATGCACTTTGATTATTTTTATCACATTAACAAACATATAATATACATACAGACATTTATATTTGCCTATTTTCAATACTTAAAATTGTTTGCTCATTTTCCCTTGTAATTTTGCATTTGAATCCATTTTTTTGTTGTTAATATTAATTTATTCACAAAGACAAATATAAATATTTTGCTGATTGAGATTAGACATCATCCATATTTGCTGGTGTTTAGAATGGATTATTTTCTCAAAATGTGTTCAAAACAATTATTTTACCTAATTATAGTTATAAAAAGATGACAAAAACATGTTGAATCTTTAGGTAAAAACTGTTAAATTTTTACTTAAAGATTTTTTTGTCCAATAATTTAACCATGCAAATAAAAAATCATAAATCAAAATATTCTAGCAGACAATTAACAATTATTGAATTGCAACTTAAGATATTTGAAAATTGATTTCAATAATTAAATTTGAAAATATTCAACTTTTATTTGGATTCTTTCTTTGATTTTTTTTTTTAGATAAATAAGAATTTAAAATTGTTTTAAATGCATATTTCTTTTTCAAATTTTGAGAACTGTCAAGCAGGGAATATTGATTCTATTTTTGAGGAGAAAAGGATTTTGACTTTTAAAAGTCTACTTTTTAAATTTTATGAAATAATTTTTCAAAGATACTTGAAACTGAAACTACAATCTATTAAAATCAAGAAAATATTAAATATCAAAAAAAAAACAAACACTTTAAATTTTTCAACATTATTTTAGATTTGAGAATTATTAAAGTCAGAAAACAAGGCCATAATGTTAACTTTGCATATGAATTTGCCAGTTGATTAAAATCATCCCTTTTTGACAGTATTTTTTGCATTCTTTTATACAATATTTTTTATCTGACAAATAATGATAAATGTGCTTAACAATCATCTTTTTAAAAATTTGTTCTGTTCTAGAATAGTATTTTTTTATGTTTGTTTTTTAGATTCATCAATTTTGCTTACTGTATTGGTAATCCCAAAGAAATCAGTAAACCAAGGTATTGGTTGATGCACCTGAATGCTAACTATCCTATACATCCCTTTTTTTTTTGTTGTTGCTAAATACTCATTTATTTTCTTTGCCATTACTCACAGGTCATCTCTGACCCTGAATGGTAGTACCTATTAGGGTCCCATCTATGGGTCAAGCAGATCTGTTTAAAAATGATTTGTATTTGATAGGACTGTATGCAAAAAAACTCTTAAATTATTTCACAAAAAATGTAAATATGAACATACAATAAATGTAATTCCCTCTCCTAGGCATAAAATAACCCTAGATGGGTTGACATGCCATTAAGATCAATCAATCCAAATGAAAACCTTAGATCAGATATGTTTGTTTTAATTAAGATATTTTAGAAGTATTTTATATCTTGTTTAGTACTGAATAATTTCTATTAGAGAAAGGAAGAAATTGTTGGTAGAGGAAAGATGCTGCAGAAATAGTTAAGATGAACTGATGTTTCATAAAGAAATATATTTTCTTTCTCTTCATTAAATTTTCTATTCTGTTTCTTACCACTTCTCTTCTGTATTGATATTTCAATAATCTCCAAAATTAAATCTTTTTTTCTTCCTTCCAACAATCATTCATCAAATATCTTTTTGTTGGTCATCACATAACCCATAGACAACTAGATTTTTTATTAGTATTGAAAATTCTAAAATTTTGGTAGATGTGAGATATTAAATAATACAGAGAATAAAAACATGAACAGAGTTTTAGTTCAAGTTAACTCACAAATGATTGGTATAAAGTCCAGAGTCAAAGATTATATAATCCAGCTTGGTATTAAAACCAGAAAGGATAAAGTTTAAAATATCCTTGTTTTTATAGTAATTAGAAGATTAATTTTCCCCAGAATGCAACATTGATGGCTATTTACTTCACAGGAAATTGTTTGACTTATACTCAAAATGAAACAACACTTTGTAAGGTTTTAGTGACCAGGGTTCAATTGAAAATGATTTCTAAACTAGACCTTTAATTTGTGTCCATTGTGTGAGCAACCCAGCGTGGTTGTATCTATTAGGAACTCATCTATAGGTCAAATGCATCTGTTTAAAATTATTCATATTCAAGAGTACACTATAACAACAAACTTTAAGAAACTACACAAAAAATGTAAATCTAGAAAGGTGTCAATATGTCTCGATTTACACGAAGAACAAAAATTTCAAAAGGTTAAAAGCATCAAAATATAAATCTAGACAGGTCGACACTTGTCTCAATTTACATTTTGACCTGCTGTTATAATCACTCAATAGAATTCACTGATTTGTAGAGATGTTAATATTCATTTTCTATCTGAATTAGGTGCTTAGTTTTATTTATTTATTTTTTTTAATTTTATATTTACAGTGAAAATTCAGAACCAGACTATTCATACAGAAAATATAAACTAATCATTGATTTTTAATTTTTTAATTTTTAAAATTTTATTTTTATTATAGACAAAGTACATCTCATAACCAAATTAACAAAGTTGAATTCTCTGATTTTACATTCATTTGGAAAAGTGAAATTAAAAATTCCCAATGTCTCAATAAATCTTAGATGGAAAAAAGAAGACATGATTCACATTTGTAATGTGATGGCAATGTGATTCTTCTCTCAATTTTTTATTTTTTTTTTATAAAATTCAAATAACTTAATGGGTGATTTTATTATGGGGGGGGGGTTTGAAATTATTGGATTTTCACAATTACAATACTGCAATTAAGAATATTTGGATGACTCCAGTTGGTCTCCACACCAAAAGAGTTTAACATTTTTTTTTTATATCTTTGATGGATCTCTGTTAACAAACCCAAATATCAGACTTGTGGTATAAATAGCAAAATATCAGGCTTGGCCTAGAATATTAGTTTACAGGTTCAAAAAGTTAACCCTGTGAGGTTAGCATTTTAATATTTGAGAAATGTTATGAAATAAATTTGTCTAATAATAATCTTTTTGCTTTCATTTTGAAAAAGAAACACTTTGTATATCCTTGTATAATTCCTTCCTTCGTGCTTTTTTTTTTTTTTTGAATTTGAAACATTTTGCAGAATTTATCAGATTAAGTTTTTTGTATTGTTTTTTTTTTTTTTTTTTTTTTTTTTTTTTTATATATCAGAGAACGACAGAAAAACTTTGTACAAGTTCTTACCATACTGCAAGGCAATCGCCATGCACCACACCCAATCTTTTTTTAAAAATTATGCATTATACAAATTCTTTTTTTTTTTTTCTTCAAATTTTTAATCACACACTTTTGTCCGTTTTTCTTTTTTTCTTTTTTCAACGTATGTTTTTTTTTTCTCATCAATATAATCCCAAGTTTCTATGATTACAGTGTCGTCCGTGTTCTTTTTAGTGTCTCACTAATTTTTCAATCTTGTTTTTTCTAATCCAACTTCCAGAAGAGACAGTCATTCAGATACATCTTCATCTGTATCACAAACATCATATGATCCATCAAAACCAATGTTCAAAGAACTCAGCTCAGAGATTCCTGAAAGTGCCAATATTGGCGCCGATATCCCAGATTCTTCAGAATCACACTTACCCAAAGGTGTCACTTTGGTATCAAGCAAACCACTTTCAGCGGAAAAGGGTAAGAAAAAACCCCAAAACATTCATATTGTATTTATTTTATTCACTTTAAAATGTCTGCATTTGTGTGAATTGTCTCCCTTTGAACCCTTCGGTGTTGTCTCCCTAGAATTATCTCCCTTCCCCTACAACCACCTAGAATCATGTTACTGCTGTAAAGTTGTAGTTTGTTTGCATGTTGTCAAATCTTTTAAAACATTTTTTTAGCTATTCAATATTATATATCAAAATATTTTACTTATATACTTATTGTCCTAACTCTTTTAAAACTTTAGTTCTTGCATGCCTCTAGTTATTGCTTCAATATCTTTTTATTTTTTTCTAATTTTTAATTGACTGCTTTTTAATATTATTTATTTTATTCTATTAACCAAATTTTCTGCCTAATAATTTTTGTTAAAAAATGTTAGCATTTTCTATAATGATCGAATTATCAAAATAATTGGGAATATTAAAATCATGAAAATACTTAAAAAAATTTTTTTATGTCTTATAAGAATCTGTTTAATATTACATCTTACCTATGTTTTATTTTACTATTACACCTGTCTCATCGTTGACTATTATTTTATGCTTTTTAAGTAGATCTTGTTATTCTAAGACTTTTCTCCAGTATACCAAACATTGTATATGGGATGTTTTGGGAGTATTCATTATTCTCATTAATTTTTCTACCCTGTCATCTAGGGTTGTAGAATACGTCGACTGCATCTCTGCAGAGGGGCAAGATCCCCTGCTCCCAATGGGGCCACCTGTTGGTTGTGTGTGTGTGTGGGGGGACTTATGATGCTTAAGTATGGAATCTTTCGTGGCTGACTTGCTACTCCACTTTGGTCTTTACTTAGGTTAGATGGGTGGTCACAGAGGCTCCCTCCAATCAATGGGTTGCCCACATAACGCCCTGGCACCTATATGATTGTCCCAACCCTATTGTCCATATGGAAAATTCACAACCCTCTTTATCATGTATGTGCTAGAAAGTGGTGACTAAGGGTCTTACTGTCCCAGGTATGACGATCAAATGCATCTAATGGTGAAGTTTCAATTGTGGAGCTCTGGGGAATGTGGAGTACCTCTTCATTGTCATTACTCCCAGATTCACTCTGACCTAGAGTGGTAGTACCTGTTAGGGTCCCTTTGGCTAGGAATTGAACTATAGTTGCTGATTCCATTTCCCACTATGATAACCATTACACTAAGTGCATCTCCTAACTCTATGGAGTAATCTGAATGTAAATAAGTGCTCCTCTTGTCACAGAAAGATCTGATAGTATTGCACCAGCACAACTATACAATGAAGGTCTGGTCATTCCAAAATTGAGAATTTTTAAATTCTTTTTTTAAATTTGTTTTAATTGTTTAACATACCTCTACTCTTACGATATGTCAGTTTTCAGATATTGATTTTAGAAGCTTGGTGTTGGAATTCTGTTTACAATGTAAATGCAATGTTAAAATGATCTCTGACTTACAAACATGCATGTTATCTTTCCCTTGGCTTCATTAACAAATGTCAACTTTGAAATAATGAAACTTAGGTTGAAATGGTTTTCTCCTTCTCCTCTTAGAGAATAATAAGTAAAAACAAGGGGAAGATAACTGGTATACAGTGTCTTGTAAATTTATCGAGGTTAAATTCAGAATTTAATCATTGCTTTTAAGAATTTAATAAAAAGAGCTAAAGGGTTAGGGAAACCCTATATTAATAGAGCAATTAATCTGATGCGATGGATTTACTGAAATGAATTTACATAGAATCCTGGTATAAATGTGTGTTGGTAAGTCAAAGATTGTTTTCACATAGTATTTACATTGTAAACTGGACACCCTCTTCTAAAATCATTTGATATCAATATTTTTTTAAACTGCCAAATTGCTATAGTAGAGTCAGGTTTTCTATATGCTAAACAATGAAAAAAATTATTTAAAATATTTTTGTTGTCAAACCCTTGACTTTTAGATGTGTCACTGTTCCAATAATATCCTTAATTAAATTTATAAAATAAGTTGATAAATGGGTAATATTCTTAAAATGCTAGCTATTAGTTTGTAGATTTGGAAGTGGAAAATACTACATTCTATTTAATTTATCCTCTAAATGTCTATCAAGAAATCTTTTTTATAGCAGTATTTGTTAAATGACAAAAAGTTTAAATGTTACTTGTTAATTATTGTTAGTTGAAGGAAAATTACTGTAACAGACTTCGCAAGTTCATATTATTGTACACCTTTCCGTTTTATTGTATACGCTTCAAATTTAAAGTTTAATTGCCTAATTGTAACTGCATTTCCTGTTCTGTTTTTTATATGCAAATTTGTTTTAAAAAAGAATTTTAATTTAAGTTTTTATATTTAAAAAATATAAGGTTATGTTAAGGCTTTTTTGTAATTTTCAAATCCTATTTAATTATTTAAGTGTCCTGGGTATGACACTAAACTGCATCTGACGCTGAGGCTCCAGTTCTGGAGATCTGAGGAGTGTGGAGTGCCCCTTCATTGCCATTACTCCTAGGTTCACTTTGACCCAGAGTGGTAGTACCTGTTAGGGTCCCATCTAGCAGTCAAATAGATCAATTTGAAAATTATTCGTATTCAATAGGACTGTCTGGAGAGGAAAAACAAAAACAACCCTTAAACAACTACACAACTAGGCATAAAATAACCTCAGATGCGTTGACATGCCATTAAAAATCAATCAAGTCCTATTTAAGAATGTAATTCTCTAAGATTTTAGGTAAATTCATAAATTCATTGTAAATTTATCACATCAGATGAATTGCTCTTATATGGTTTTCCTGACCTTAAAACTTTTATCTCTTTTTATTAAATTCTTAAAAGCAATGTTTAAATTCTGAATTTAGCCACAAATAATTTAGTTGTGATAAATTTACCATATGATGAAATTACTGGTGCTGAATTTACCAAAATTTAATTTGATATATTTTTGCAGTAAGCTGTAATTGAGAAAGGTTAGAAACTTTAGATTCTTTTTATAAAGAAAAATCCCAATTTTAAAATTAGGATGTGGCTATTTACTAATACATCTGTCCTATAAAGGTTATTACATCTGGAATTTATATCCAAATGTAAGAATGATTATGGGACAGGTAATTTTTTTACCCCTTAACAAATTAATCAGTTTAACTGTAAAGATGTTTTAAATCTTTTAAGCAATTAATCATATAAGGTCAATTTATAATATAAATATTTAATTCTAATTCTTTGTGAGGAATCAAACACTGGTGTTCCATTCTGGTGCTAATTTTCAGGTAGATATCTATAAAATTAAGATGTGAAAGTGCGTTTTTTCTATACTATTAATTCTTAAGATAATTATCTATACAAATGTCCCGAGAATAAAACTTTCAGCATCTTGAAAAAAAAAAAAAAAATAAAAAAAAAAGCAAGATACTTTTTGCTGAAATTATTTAAAAGTAGTATTGTATATAATCAAATAAAAATTGGCAATGAAAGAAAAGTTAACAAATTTTTATTTATTTTTAAAACTTAAATCTTTCTAATCTGTCACACTTTATTTGCAGGTGAGTATATTAAATAGTGTCTTTTTTTTTTTTTTGTGTGTGTGTGTGTGCCGATCATTTTGACAACTTCTTTCACAGGTTTTGGCTTCAGCAAATTTCCTTTCAAGTTTAAACGAAATTCTGATGACTCTGCAGACAGCAAGGGGGGAATCCAGCTGTTGTCTAGTCGAACCATAGATTCCCACACAGGCCACACCAATTTGAATATGCCAGCGGAGAACTCCAATGGCGTCTTACTGCTGTCCAATCGGCCTGTAAATTCGTCACCTGTCCTCTGGAATGGCAGTGGTGAGTCATCCTACTGTAAAACCGTAGCTAATTGAGGCGGAAAGTAACTTTTCAACTTTGTTTCTTTTCAATTCTCTTTGAATAAATATACAAATATTCAGATACAACTTTGTAACTTGACATTTTGGACTTTTATCTACCGTCATTAAAAAGCAATTATCTTTTAATTACAAACTGTCTGTTATATTGAGGTTATTACTAGGGCGGGTCAAAAGTTTTGCAATATTTTAGTAATGTGAGGCACAATTGGTAGCTCCCAATGCTTTTGCTGAGTTCATGAAAGTGATAAACCACACTGGACTGTGAGATTCCATGCTTGCCTGATACTACTTGTAGGATTTGCCTCTATGGCTTGGAGTATAGTCTTGAAATCCATGGTTTTTGCAACATGAGAAAAAATTTCAACTGTGTCTTCACCTTTCACACAGCAAATGTTTTTGGTTGATTCTGTGGTGTTATAGCTCCATTCAAACTTAAGCTTAAGTTTTTGAATTAGACTCTATTGCACTTCCATCTGTATGGCTTTCATATTACATGGAGTTGAAGCAATAGCAAACATGTCAACATACAAACTACCATGATAATACCAACCAGAATGAGTTGCTACCATGGCTTGAACTGTTTTGCTCATGTGATATATAAAGTGCCACAAACTAGCATGTACCAAAATGTTGTAAAACATTGCAAAACTTTTCACTCACCCATAGTAATCTGGTATTGTAACTAGTACGTACCAAAATATTTCAAAATGTTTGACTCCCTCATTGAGTTAGAACAAATAGTTTAACTGCAGAAATTTTAGAAAATTTAAATTTTTGATTATATAATTAACCATTTGAAAAAATATATTGAACCTTTTCCCTCATCTTCAGTAGGAATTTATTAATGTTAGAATTATTTTTCTTCAATGTATGTATTTATTCAATTCTTCTGACATGAACAGGATGTGACACAAGGTCATTAAAAAAACAACAAATGAGGTATAGCTGGTTTTGATTCAGTTTTCCTTCTAAACTGGTTGCCTAACTAAGGCTAAATAACCCAGTCTTCCTTTCTATTTACCTATAGTTGAATTCATGTCTTTTCCTTATTCTACTTTTTAGGAGTTAAAAAAAAATCCTAAGTGACATTTTAGTTTGTAGCTTCAAGAGAAGATCAAAAATGTTTTACTTCTATCATGAAGTGTTAATCAATGAATGACGTGTAGTGACTTGTCTTCTATTGATAATTATTAAGTTATGGTTTGTTTAAATAACTGGTTTGAATGATCAGTCTGGGAAACAAGCAACCATAATAAATTATTGATACATTTGCCCTTTTGTTTTGTTGAAAGGAAAATTGTCTTGATGACTGAATTTTCATTCAATAGACATTATTAGTTGTTTGAACATTTTTGTGTTGATATGGATTATAACTGTGAGGAAAAACTGAACAAGCCAATTTATGATTGTAGCTTGAATCTATTGTCTTCTTCAATAAACTCACATATAAGAGAATAATATGAAGGTTAGTTAGTGTTCTTGGAATGGAGACAAGAAGAATTGGAAATCGGAGGAAGAATCAAGACCATACAGACAACAGCATTTTTAAGATCAGCTAGAATACCCAGAAGAGTCCTGGAAACCTGAGGAGACTTGCTGTCACTCGGAAACTTGTGAAAAACCACCAGTTGAAGCAGGTGTGAAAAACTTGCAACGAGTGAAATAATACTTATAAACATTGTGGCCTTGTATCTTCATTTTTGTCTAAATGATTATTTTTGAATTGCTCTTTTATTTCAAATACATAAGTCTTTTAGAGAAGGAGAAGAAAAAAATATAGGGTTACAAATATCAGAATCTCTTATACTAGAGCTTGTCAAACATTTTGTGTTGATGACACACTTCTTAAAAAGGAAATTTTTCAACATGGTACTTACGTTTTTAGCTCTGTCAGTATACTTAGAATGTGCAGACTGTATTCCCAGCAGAGAGGTAAGACCTCTCATCCACAAAAAAACTGGTGTTCTGGGTAAGGACACTAAACTGCATCTGATGGTGAAGCTCCAGTTCTGGACCTCTGGGAAGTGTGGTGTACTCTTCCATTGCCATCATTCCCAGATTCATTCTTACCCAGAGTGGTAGTAGCTGTTATGATCCCAACTATGCATCAAATAGCTCTGTTTCAATAGGACTGCCCCCCCCCCCAAAAAAAAAGCACCCCCACCAAAAAGCAAAACAAAAACTAAAAATAATCACACAAAAATAGTAAATATAAACATAAAATGAATATGGTTCCCATGCATCTAGGCATAAAATAAGCTTAGAAAGATTGACATTATCAGTGATGTATATTCTGGATAGCTCTGTGCTATCTGTCCCAGAATACTTGTCACATTTGCATATAAGATTTATACATTAAATGTAACAAATATTATGACACAGTGGTATTGCTGTTTTAGTGAGAAGATGAATGATCAGGACAGATAAATGCTTTATGATTTTGTCGACCTCCCATCTTGCAAACCATCCAAGTAAGATGAACAAAATAGACATTGCTGGAAAAGCAAGAATGAATTCATAAGTGACATTCTCCTATGAACTCCTACACATTGACATACCAATGTTGGCTGACCAGCAAAAATTTACACTCTTCAGTCCTTTGTGAAGCCTAGAGGACTTGCTAAGAGTGATGACCGATATGGACAGATGGCGAGAGAGAGTCCAAGGAATCCATGCTGTCAACATGCTTTGATGATCATAGTTTGGAAAGCTCTGCATTTGTGCTATATGTCCCAGAATACTTGTTCATTTGCATATAAAATTTATATATGTAACAATTATTACAGGTCTTATAAGTTAGACTTTTGACTAAAAATAGGATTTAGTATTGATAATGTGTGTGTGTGATGGTATTCACCAGCTTGGGGATTGGTGTCTGAAGGTTTGTCCCCAGCCACATTTGTGAGCCTCATTGTTTGTGACTGTTCATTGATCCTGGAAACAATGATTTTTCATGCTTACCCGGCTTATCAGTTGGGACTTCTTCGATTGCATACAGAGATGCATGGATGGCTTGCTGGTTGGCACATTAATAACTATCGAGTGGCTTGTGACCGTATATCCACAGATGCAGAGGCCACCGCTACAAGAAGCCACTGGATCATAGGCAGATGCAGTTCTTAATTTGTGAGTGTTGGAATGGTTATAGCGTCACACACTCACTTTTACACCCTTCTCCATTTGGTGGTGTTCAGTTCTGTGATGTAGACGCATGAAAGGCATTTGTGCAGTAGGGGTGGACAGTTTGCATGTGTTGTAATGGGCTATTTTGTAAGTCAGTGGGAGCTCATCTCTAACTGCCTGATGCTGACTGTGCTGCACCTTTAGTGCAAAACAAAAAAACAAAAAACAACTTAATATATATCTTATATGTATATTTCCTGGAGATGTAGGACTAAAATATTTTTCAGGGAAAAAAAAGAGTATGTAAAATGCTAAAGAATCATAATGTTAATAGAATTTTTATTTTTCAAAATCAAATTTGTTTGTCACTTTCTGTGTCTGTCTCATATATATATATATATATATATATATATATATATATATATATATATATATATATATAATGTGTGTACCTTTCCCTTTCTTTTATTACCTGTGTGAATGTTGGCAAAAATGTATTCTTTTTGTTCTATCTATATATTCATAGGGGATAATAAAAGGACATTCTGATTTCTCATTTAGAAGGATGTGGCCAAGAATCCTTTTTTTTGTATTGTCTGAAAATTGTAAATGATATAAGAGAACAGTCTTGTTTTATTATATTAATGTAAGAGAAAATAATGCTTTGTATTGGTGGTCTATGAATGCTGTATCAAAATTTGTTTTAATTTACTCAACCAATTAAAATAATCTGCTTTTAGTTATTAGCTAGATCTAATTATAGAAGCAAAGTTATTGCTGCTGCTGCTATCACTCTCTCCCATCTCATTAGTTTTACTATAGATACTCATGTCATACATATATCTTTTTTTTTTCTTTCTTTAAAGAACACTTTTTAACCTATTAGGGTGTGCAATATTACACAGTGTGCTTTTGAAACTGGAAAAAGTAGGGTTTAGACTATGCCTGCAGACTCTGCCTCAGAGAGGATGTGACACAAGGTCAATTACATGTGGACTACAACTGGTTTGAATTCAGTATTTTGTTTCTCCTAGACCAGTTGCCATACCAAGATTGAAGAGCCCAGTATGACCTACAATTTACTGATAACTAGTGCGAGAACATGGATTCATGCCTTTCTTAGGAGGAGCATTAGGATAAAAGTGAAATGTAAACAGCCTTGTCCATAATTTGAACTTGGTTTGCTGAGTCCATTTCTTACAAACATAACAGTTGCCCCACAGATGCCCTGCAGATGTGTACGTCTAGGATTTGGCCGCAGAAATCAACAAATAGTCTTGTTTTATATAAAATACAGATAATGTTATTACAAATGGATTTTATTTACTCTATCTCATTATAAGATATAACTCTGTTGGTGGAACTTAGACTCCGCTGATTGTATCCCCTGCAGAAGGATACACCCACCTCGCTGAAAAAAGGGTGTGTGTCCTGGGTATAGCACAAAACTGCATTTGGGGCATATGGAGTCCTCCTTTATTGCCATTACTCTTCGGTCTGCTCTGTCCTGGAATGTTAGTGGGTGGGGGGCAATAAACTGAAGAAACAACTACACAAAAAATATAAATATGAATGTTTTCTTAACCAATAGGCATAAAATAACCCCAGGTGGGTTGACATGCCATTAAAATCAATCAATCAACAAAGTCTTGTTTTTACTTACTGTGTCCAATTATAAAATAGATCATTTAATTTCCTCTTGTATGCAGATGAGCAGAGTTAAAACATAAACATTGACAGTGGATGGTAGCCATTTGCATTGGATATGAATATTCAGCTAATTTATACTTTTGCCAATGAAAACAGATTTGAATATTAGAAATTCAAATCAGTTGTGCTGAATGTATAAAAAAATTTAAAAATCCTGAACTAGAACATTACACAAGAGTATATGATGTTGAGCAAAAATAGGAATTAAACATTACATGAATATATATGATATTTAAAATCTTTGGTAGCATTGATAATCTTTTTAGTATTGTTGAAAAGCAAAAGAAAAAAACAAAACAAAAAAAATACTTGATAAATTTTACCTAAAGCATAAATGTAAATATATAGTAAATAAGTGATATTTTTTAATCCTTAGGTCAAGTTCCATACAGGTAAACATTAAAAATAACCTGTTGGGATTATATTTATTATTACACATTTTTTATTTTCTTTTCTTGTTAAGATGTATCGATTTTTCTCTTTGTATACAGGGTGTTTTAGAAAAATTGATATAATTTCATAATCTCTTAACTTGACTAATTCTCATTCAAATGATCTCAAATTTTAACAGCATGTGTAGAAACAGCTAAAAAATTCTGTTTAATATTTAAATGCCTTTTCTTATCCAGTGAATGGTATTTTTATACCGGGTGGGGGGTACCCCAAATATTAAACTGAATTTGAGTTATTTTTACACATGCTGTAAAATGTGAGATCATTTGAATGAGAATTGGTTAATTTATTAGATAATGAAATTATAGCAATTTTTCTGAAACACTCTGTATTTTTCTTCTATAACTATAAAGATTATAAATGCGTAATGTTTTTAACAATGTATGATCTATGGCTCTTAAAACAACAAACAAACAAACCCCTAAATTTTACTAACCATGGCTGGTATCTCAACCAGCCAACCAACATGATCAGCCAATAAATATCAGGCAGCTAATGAAATGAACTTGATTGGTCAACTCTGAAAGGCAGCTTCCCTTTCTGCATCTTTGATGATGCTCACCAAGGTTTGACTTTGTATCTTTGTCTTGTATTCAGTGTTTGCCCTGAAATGCATGAAAATCAAAGCTTGCTTCCTTAATTCTTTATTTGGCTAATTCCAATTTGGCTCTTTTATTTTTTATTTTTTCTGTTTTTGTTTTTTTTGCTATGCATGTGTTGTTTTAAAATTAGTTTTGTGGCTGTCACTTTTATTTCATCAAAACAGCAGATTGCAGACTTGCACATTTTTGTATCCCCCTTCATTTACACTTGTTTCTTTTTGCTTTTTTTTTTTTTTTCTCTCTTTTTTCAATACAATTTCTTTAATATGAAGAATATACCAATTTACAGACAGAATTTCAAGTTATTCTTGATGACACACACACAAAAAAATTCTAAGAGGATTTGATCCTCCCCATCAAATCCTCTTATGAATATTTTGATTAAAAAAAGAATTTAAATTTATTTTTTAATTATTTATTTTAGTGCTTACAAATGTTTGGTTTAAAACAAAACAGATGACATTAAGTTGAAATAAATTTTAGTCAGTTTTCTAGTTAACAATTTTTTTCTTTATTTAAAACAATTTTTTTTTTCATGAGGAATATTTTAGAAAAATAAGTGCCAAAAGTTTTTGATATTTTGATGAAGTAAACCCCCTTCCCAATAATGAAAAATAACATTTAGCTATATAAATGGGGTTTAGTTTTCATCTTTAAAAATGTAAAAAATGTCAGAAAAGCCTTTTGTGCTTATAAAGTGTGGCATTATTTTATGCAAAGATCCATCTCAATGGTGTCCTGGGTATGATGTTAAACTGCATCTAGTGATTAAATTCTTATTCTGGAGCTAGTGTGGAATACCCCTTCATTGCTAGGTCCACTGTGTTTTTATTTATTTATTTAAAAAAAAAAAATTATTTTTAAAGAATACCCAACAAGAATCAATAAAAGAAAAACGTTTTTAGCATAAAATAACCCAAGAGTTGACATGCTGTAAAATCCAACCATCAGTAAATGAGAAAGAAAAAAGGAAAAAGTTATGATAAAAATGGGAGAATAACAAATCATTCAGAATTTTGTTGTAACATAAAAATGCAAAAATGGTGGATTTATTAAAATTACATCAGATATTCAAGAAACTCCATTTATAAACTGTTATATTATTGTATTCAGTTTAATTTTTCTTTTTAATAAAATTATTTGCTTAATCTAAAAATCAAGTAACTTTTGGTGCATAACTATACTATTATAGGATATTTTTCTAATTTTTCTTCTGCTGTGATCTATTAATATTATTTTTTTTCTTTTTAATATACAAACATGTACATTTGATATATGAATTAGTTTTAATGAATTTGTAGGGCTTTACCTTATCAACAATTTCTGACCCAAAAATCTTGCTCAAATAAAACATTAAATTTATTTTTTTATTGTTGTAATAAAATTGTTTCAATTAAGTTTGATAAAATGAACACAAAAACATGAAGATTATGTACTTGAAGTGTTTAATATTTTTTTAATTACATTCATATATAGATTATTTCCATTGTAATTTATGAAATAAAATTATTTACATGATGAAAAACAAATATAACCTGAATCATTTCCATAGATTTTCCCGATTTTATTTCAAATTTCATCATTTTGACCTTTTATATAAATTTTCAAAGAAATAAAAATAAATTTCAATAAATATTTTAACACTTTTGAATTTCATTTGACATTTGGATCTTATAAATTTATTTGAGAACTTCTGCAATTCATAATTTTGATAAAAATATTGCTAGCAATTTTTATGAAAAAAAAAAAAAGTACATAACCTAAAAATACTGTTTAGCAATTATCAATGGCTATGTGCCAGATATTACTGTAAGATGCAAGGATACAAAATGCATGTCCCTTTTTAATATAACAATATATAATCACTAAATAGTATTAGATATTGTTTGATAGTTCAAGTTGTACTTTTTTTTTTATTTTGAAAAAAGAAAATTCTGATTGCATTTAATTTTCTCCTTTACAGGGTCTACATCTCGTGAGACACTTCCATATATGGTATCAGAACCAAGTGATGATTCAAAATCAAACAGATATTCACTTAACATCAGCCCATCACCTGCACCCACTGAGGTAGATATTTCTAACATTTTTATCTTTTCTCAATAGGTATATTTGATATTTATTTCTGTTGGAAAATATCACCCCCTCCCAACCATTCACAAAGGAAATTTAAAAAAAATGTTATTCTTCTTATATTTATCATAATATTGTTTGGTTACTAAGGTATTTTTCCTATGCCTTTTCTCTCTCTGTCTCACCCCCTCTGTCTCACCCCCTCTGTCTCACCCCCTCTGTCTCACCCCCTCTGTCTCACCCCTCTGTCTCACCCTCCTCACCCCTCTCACTCACCCCCTCTCTCTCACCCTCTCTCACCCCCTCTCTCACCCCCCTCTCTCACCCCTCTCTCTCTCTTACCCCTCTCTCTCTTACCCCTCTCTCTCTTACCCCCCCCTCTCTCTCTTACCCCCCTCTGTCTCTCTCTGCTGCTGTATTGTTGTTGATAACTCTTCAATCTTATTTGAGTTGAAACATTGATAAACATTAATTAGTAAAGTTCATGTTAAAGAGAAAAAAAATGACAGCCCTTCTTCCTAGGATCATCAGTGAAGCATATGTGCTTTACTATGAGTGTCCTTGGTATGATGTTAAACTGCATCTGATGGTGAGGCTCTAGATTGGTTTAAAAATTATTTGTATTCGATAAGATTGTGTACACCCCCCTAAATCCCCACCTCATCAGAAACTACTACACAAAAATATATATAGGAACATACAATAAACTTGATTCTGTAACCTTTGGGCATAGAATAACCCTAGACAAGTTGTCATGCTGTTTAAGTCTATCACTTAGGATCAAAATGTCACACCCTGACACTTCTGCCTATGATCAATGTAATGCCTATATGCTTTACTTAGGATATAAGTGTTTCATGTTGTATTGCTGGATCTCGAAAGTTTTCAGAGACAATGATTAGATGACAATGATTTCATAGAAAATGGAAAGTCAGTCATGTATTTCAAGAAAAACATACCACTCATTTTTATTATTGTGTTTCAACATCCCTCCAGATTGGTGTCAGATCTGTGAGACATGAAATGTTTTTTTTTCTTTCTTTCTTCTCTTTAGGTCAATGAAAGAAAAAGTTTTACTGTCCCCTAAATTGTAGCCCACCACTAATTTTTTTTTTTTTGGGGGGGATGTGGGGTGTGATCTATTTAATTGTTCTCTTCTGGTCACTAATTGCCTTGATTGCCTAAATCTCTCTTTATTTTAAAAAATAAAATACCCAACTCTTGTATGACTGTTTCTGACACTTCTGATAGTTCTCATGGTTGACCCCTTGTTGTCAGTCACCAGGTTCATTGGGGTTAGGTAGGCTGCTTACATTAGGATCAGTGTAGTATCTGTGTCCAGAGAAATCTGTTTTTTTAAAAACAGTCAAAAATAAAATATGCAAATGAAAACAGTTATTTCAAATAAATTTTAATGCTTCTTCAAAAATAACATAATTATTTTGTTAATTCTAAAAAATATATATTTTCAATGGTACAGATACTACACTCTGATCCTAGGCAAGTATCCTAGGAATTGATACTTTGATCCTAGGCAGATTGAATTGATACTACATTTATCATCTTAGAAGTTCACACTGGTTATATAACCTGGTTTAGTTGTGAGAGCGCTACTAATGTAGCATGTCTTAGGCAGGTCTATAACGGGTTTGAAATTTGTTTTATTTCCTCCTAGACCAGTTGCTGTACCAAGGTTAGAGAACCCAGTCTGCCCTGCTATTAACCTATACCTGGAGGGAGACTAGTTAAATTCATACCTTTCCCAAGGGCATTAACACTGTGAAATGCAAACAGCCTTGTTCAGGATTTGAACTTTAGTAATCAAGTCCACTTTCGATGATATTAACAAGCACCTCTTTTCTTAGAGATGGACAAATGAAAGAAACAAATAAAAAGCCCCACTGTTCACTATATAGATACATTTTGGCTTCTATCTTATTTCTCTGGCTTTTTATCACAACTTCCAGATTGTCATTCTACAGTTGTTGGTAAAAAGCATGTATTGGAAATAAAATAAACATAATTAAGCTTCTCATAAGAGACAAACTCACTTTTCCTTGGGAAACTTACCTGTTCAAAGCAGCTGTCTTACTAATTAGGCTACAGGAACCTAATGGCTGCTTATTAATTACTTGGTGGAGAGGGAAGGAGCAACAGAAATAAGATGAAAGAAATACTATTCAAAATTAATAACCCTTCCTTATAAATTATAAATGCTTAAATGTAAACACCTGGCATGAGCTAGGCTTACAGATCCTTGCTATTGAGTTTTGATTCTCACTGGGTGCTCCATATTGCCTGCCTTATGCTATGCCGAATTTAATAAATAACAATCTGTATCTGTAATGAAATTGATACAGAAAATTAGAATACAATTAAATCTGTTGATATTTATCAGCATGGAAAATAACTGTACAGAGGTACCTTGACTTTTGTCACATCAGTTATATCAATGGTTTGAAATAAAATTATTTTATTATAAATCTTCTTGTAACCCATGAAATGTCCATCTGTTTGTACAATTAAGGCTGTCATTTTTGGCTCAGTTACTACCAAACTGTTTTGTGTTAGAATCATGCCTGTAAAGGTTTTAAACTGCTAGATCAGGCTCAGCTGGGTTTTAAAGTAATACCTCTTTCTATCACCCTCCTCTCTCTCTCTTACTATCCTCCTCACTGGAACAAGTGTCTGTCCCACAGCATTTACTCACTCTCTTAGTAATCTTAATGATTAGGTAAATGGCTCTATCCCCATCTCCCCTTCTCCATATCCACTGAGACCCTAACTATCACATCCAGGTGTTGAGCTGCTAAGAGGAAATTCATCTCAATGGTTGTCTGACCTTTAAAAAAAAAAAAAGATTCTGATAAAATAACAGAACATCAATAATCTGAATTTAATGTAAAGTGTTGCTTGAGTATGACACTGCATCAGATGGTGAGGTTCCACTTCTGTAGCTTTTGAGTAATTGCCATTATTCGCAGATTCACTCTGACTCGGAGTGGCAGTACCTTTTAGGGTTACATCGCTCAATCTTAATGTAAAATTCTTACGAATCTATCATTGTACCCATAAAATATGACAGGTTATGTATAAGCTTGGTATTTCTGAGTAGGAATATTGTGTTTTGCTTTACTTAGGATCAGTGTAGTATCTGTGCATTTTGTCTAACTTACTATTTCCAAGTTAATTTCAATGTGCTGTATAATGGATGTGTCAGTTACCGGCTTACTTCAAAGTCATTTGTTCATTTTATATATTTTTGTTGTTGTGTGACAAGTTACAGAGAAATAATGAAATGTACTGAAAAGGTGACATTGTTAATTATTATAATAAAATATTTGAAATGCTTTTTGTTTTTAATCTGCTGAATAATTGTAATAATTTTCTTTCAGTTTTAATCTAATTATAAAGAAAAGAGAACCTTTTGCCAGAAAGATTTTAATTTAAACAAAAAAAACCAACTAAAATTCTAATCTTTTCTTTTCTTCAGGACATTGCAACAAATAAACGTAGTAATCAATATCAGTCTTGTCCTATTAATGAATGGAACACAGAACATGTAAACCAATGGTTGCTCAGTTTGGAAATGGATAGATATAGTCAAGCATTCACAGACAAGTTGATTGGCGGCAAAGAACTTCTGTTAATTGATGGTGCAAAGCTTAAGGTAAAAAAAAAAAATTTTCTTTTTTTCACCCTTTTTTCTCTTCTGTTTTTTTCTCTTTCCTCTTCTGTTTTTTCTCTTTCCTCCTTCTTTTTTTCTCTTTCCTCTCTTTTCTCTCTTTCCTCTCTTTCTTCTTCTTTCTCTTTCTTTTTTCTCTTTTTTCTTCTTTTCCTCTCTTTTTTTCTTTTTCCTCTCTTTTTCTTCTTTTTCTCTTCTTTTTCTCTCTTCTTTCTCTTCTTTTTTTCTCTTCTTTCTCTTCTTTTTCTCTTCTTTTTTTCCTCTCTTCTTTTCTCTTCTTTTTTCTTCTTTTTTCTCTCTCTTCTTTTTCTCTCTTCTTTCTCTCTTTCTTCTCTCTTCTTCTCTCTTTTTCTTCTCTTTTCTCTCTTCTTTTTCTTCTCTTTTCTTTCTCTCTCTTTCTCTCCCTTATTAGTACTATTACCAGAAACAATATTACTATCAGTTATTGCTACAATACTATTATAATTATTACCATCAAATTGAATCTATAGATTTGAATCCTTTTTGGGTAAAGTATGAAGTAAACTTATTTTATTCTTATATTATTGGCTTTACCTTATATTTTATATAATGCTTTGGAAACGTAGAGAA
Source organism: Doryteuthis pealeii (assembly GCA_023376005.1). NCBI lineage: Eukaryota > Metazoa > Mollusca > Cephalopoda > Myopsida > Loliginidae > Doryteuthis > Doryteuthis pealeii. The sequence continues at coordinate 38,912,630 of CM042154.1, read as the reverse complement.
AATACTAGGGTGAGTCAAAAGTTTTGCAATATTTTGTTAATATGATTAATCTTGAAGGATTTACAAAATGGAATGTTGACACCTTTTCTTGTCTATCAAATCTCTTTGTCTGATGACTAAAATCTCCAATAAATGACTTAGTCATGTCACCATTTAGACAATGCTACATTATTGGACAAAACATCCAGAACAAAAATGAACCATATTTTATTATTGCCACAAATTTTAATGAAACTTCAATGGCTTTAGACACACATAGGAAGTAATTATTTTCCTTGATTATTGTTGTCAAAATTTTCTAAAAATTCTCAGAAATACCAGAAAATAAGAAATTCCTAAAAATGTAGTTTTCTTTGATTTGATATCTTAATCTGTGATTAGTTTTTTGCTAATGGACTGTAAGCAATTTTCTGAGTTTGAAAAAGGTCAGATTGTAATATATAATGATTGTGGAGTGTCACTTTATGATATTGCAAAGAAATTGAATCTCCATTATTCATCAATAATTGCCTGCAAGAGAAAAAACACCGAAAAAACTGGGTGAAATATTTTTAAACAATACATTTTGTGATTATACTTAATAATGGAGAAATTAAAAAAAAACAAAACAAACTTAGCTAACATAGAATAATGCAATTCAAACAAATTTAAATAAAGCCAAAGATTTTTTTAGAATTAGATATTGGAGTGGGGGTGGAGGAGGAATCAGATTGCTATGGTATATGCCAAGAAGTATTATTCTTCAAAACAAAATAAACAATTTGGTTTAACCATGAAGATAAAGTATTCTGGGTCTGACACTAAACTGCATTTAGCCTGAGTGGTAATACCTGTTTGGGTTCCATCTTGGGGGTCAAATAGATCTGTTTGAAAATTGTTTGTATAATATAGGAATACTTGATACCATATAACTAAGTTTTTCCCAAAGGTGTGTCTTTGGCATGATATTAAACTGCATCTGATGGTGGTGTGGAGCACCCCTTTATTGCCATTACTCCCAGATCCACTCTGACCTAGAGTGGTTGTACTACTTAGTCCCATCTATGGGTCAAATACATCTATTTAAAGATCATTTGTATTCGATAGAACCGTGTGCAAAAAAAAAAACCCTTAAACAACTGAACAAAAAAATGTAAATATGAACACAATTCCCTAAACCTTAGACATAAAATAACCCTAGACAGGTTGACATGCTATGTCAATCGATCTACAACAAAACAATGATACAGTAATATATTCGCTAAGTTTAATGGTTAACAGCTTTGTCTCAATTTTACTGAATTTTTCTTATTGTTGTTTGTTAATCTGGGCATTTTTATTATATTTTTTTATAATTGTTTTTCTTTTGTATAAACTCTGTTTTGTGATAAAGTACAATTTTCACACACACACACACACACACACACTCACACGCACAATATAATAATAACGTTTCATTTTGACACACTTGTCTATTTTTTTCCTACCTTTCTTGTTGAGTGTTTAAAATTTCCAGTTAATTTCATTTAGCACCCCCCCAAAAAAAAAAAAACAAAAAACAAACCTAAATGCTAATATCAGTAACATTGATGTTTCATGATGTTAATAATTTTTGGGTTTATTGTTTTGGTTCAATAATTGTCATATTTGATCCGATTTTGATCCAATTTTGGATGTTTTATAAATTTCATTTTCTTTTTCTTTTAAGTCTATTCTGCACTTTTAATTTGAAATTCTTTTTCTTTTTTTCTGCTTGTTTTTCTTGAAGGCTTTGGGTGTGAACAGTAGTAATGACCGAACACTGATCAAGAAGAAAATTAAGGAGATGAAAGCTGCTCTAGAGAAGGAACGAAAGCAGATGGAGAAGGAACGCAAAGCAAAGGAAAAAGAGCAGAAGAAATTATTAAAGAAGAAATAAGAATGGAAGTGGGTTGGGGAGAAAAGAAAAAAAATTGACAAAAGCCACCTCCAATTACCCCCTCCCTCACCTCCCTCGGAAAACATTTTTTGAAAAGGACAACAGAAAAAAAAAACCCAAACTATTGTCCCCTTTAAAAAAAGAGATGCAATATATTTGATAACACAAAACCATAAGTGTTTAAAAAAACAAAAACAAAAACAAATCTACCCACCTCCTACGACCCCCCCACATCCAATCCCATCCCTGACTTGCATGGTACTTTTCCTCTTGTCTCTGATCTACAGACGAGCTGTTCAATTGTACTTCTTCCTCAGGGTGTACAGGACTTTCCTGATGAAGTGTTTGTGTGTATGTTTGAGGGGAGGGGGTAACTTTCTTTTCTGGCTTTTGTCATGACTTCCAAAAAAAAAAAAAAAAAATCATCTTTGTACCACCGTTACCGCCATCTGTGATTTAAGACTAAAAACAAAATGCATAACATTACACTTTTGGGGTGGGGGAACTCAAATTAGGAAAAACAAAAAAAAACAAAAAAAAAAAATGTCACAAACGGTATCAGTTACGAAAGACAAACAAGGGGAGCTAACTCTGGACTTTAAATCATTTGTTCATTGGTTCCTTGATTATTTTTCTTCTCCACCAAGTGGCCTGATTTGAATCAGCTGCAGTTGTCTCCCTTGTCTATCAGGTGTGTGTGCGCGTATCTATGTACATGTCAATATACATTTTTGTTGGTTATTTTTTTTTTTTTAAAGGGTAAAAAAAAAGTGAAGGGAGTAATTTATTTTTGAAGTCTGTTTCATAACAACCACCACCATTTATTGTCATATTATCCACCATTGTCTCCATCCCATTGTTTATTGTACAGAAAAAAAATGTGTTTTTACATTAGATTTGATTAATGTTACAAAATATAAATAAATGAAAAATGAAAAGAATAACAAGTCTGGTTTACAAGCAGATGCTGATTTTATTATTCTTAAGTTGTTTTCAGATTTGAGACCTGAAATATTTTCACCATTACAAATATTCTTTTTTTGACTAATTTTCATTCATGTATCTTTGTTGCTTTTTATCACTATTTTTAGCTCATTCATTCTTAAGTTGTTAAACAGGAATTAGGAACAAAGAATCTGCTTAAGTTAACTTGTCTTGTGTATTGAGAGCATGCCTCTCATGAACAGCACTTACTATTATTACTGTTATAACTGGGACAACAGGCCAGTTGTAAAATAGGAAAAACAGACTAGCAAATTGACTATACATATTGTATATACCCATGTATCATGCAACTTTCTGAGATCTAATTTTTATCCTAATATTAGGGGGTTGCACTATATGCGAAATACAAACCTTGGCCTACTATTTACACAAAGTTTGTATCTTGCATATGGTGCAACCCTCTAAGGCTAAAATTTAGATCTCAGAAAGTTGCATGACACACACACACACACACACACACACACACACACACATTAAGTAGTCGCAGTTATGCCATTTTTGGCGTCCTTATTGATTATGGCATTGTCCATGAAAGATGGAAGGATTTTTTTTTTTCTCCAAGTGGATATTTAGTCTAGACTTCAAAGAAATGGATTGGCTTTTGCAAAAAAAGAAAAGCAACAAATGAATGTAACTAGTCAAGAATTTATATTTTGTTAAATCATCTGAAAATCAAATTTCATTTAGACTGTTTGAAATAATTCAACTGATTTAAAATTAAAAAAAAGTTTATTGCTTTAATGTGATGGTGAATTTGAATCCCTCTTATTTTAATTTGTAATGTGACTTTTAGATTTTGTCAAAACAAATTGTAGTTAAAAGAAAACCTTAAAATAAATCAGAACTGTTGTATAATTTTGTGAAAATTTTATAATTTAACAGACAATATTCATTAGTTTTATATGTAGCAAAAGTTGTATGAAGTTTGAAAATTTTGTTAGTGAAATGTCACAGTAATTATAGTTTAAAGGGAATGAAGAAAACGTTTTTTCTGGAAGTTTGTAAAAGAAAGTTACAAAATATCTAAGTGAACCTTTTTATAGTGATGTTGTTGTTAGTCTAATGCAAAAAAATCAACAAAGCTGTTTAAAGGTTTCAGTATTTCTATCTTTAAAAAATAATTACATTGATTTCTAAATTAATTGGATAGGAATCCAAGGGCCAAATTTTCATTTGTAGTTTTTAAAAAAATATATTCTACAGTGGTGCCAGTTTAATTAAGAAAAATCTATTCATGCTTACATAATGCAACAAGGTGAAGATAGCAAAAACATTTGTCTTTATTTTGTCACTTATTAAATAAATATCAAATTCATAAATGAAAATTTAAACAAATAAGGTAAAAATAGGTAATTCAATAAAATAAATTAAGAATGAAATGATTAAATTAATGTTTAATTATTTGGAAACTCATTGTGTAAAGGGGAAATTTTGAATATTTTATTTGATGTTAGAAATGTATGGGAATATATAATGCAGGCATTTCTAATAGCAATTAAAATAAATATATTAGTCCATGTTAAAAGTGTGGTAAGGCTAACCCAAAGCCAAACTTTTATTTATTTTTTTTTTTTTTTAAGACCTTATTTTTCTGAAACAGGAAACAAAAGTTTTTGTAAATGGGCAAAAACCTAACCTGTTTACCAAAACTTTTTTCTCCTGTTATTTACATATAAAAAAATTCAGATATGTTTGAATATCTTAATTTTTTTGTTTGAATATTTACTGTATGAGTTATTCAATAACCACTTTTATGTTATGGTAACCCATGCATTGTGATACCATGGCAATGTAATTTTCAATTCATTCATCCTCTTGGTAATTTATTATTCTGATGACCTAGAAAAGCCATACAAAAAGCGATATATATATATATATATATATATATATATTATATATATATATATATATATAATCCAATAAAAATAGCACATATAGATTATTATTGCAACACGAACGATTAAAATTATATTTTGTCATGAGATTTTTGGATTGATGTATAAATTGTAAATGAGAAGTGAAAAATATTTTGAGATAATATATACACATTGTGATTATTATAAAACTTTAATTCTTTTATAATGTGATTAATTATAAAATATACACCAAAGATGCTAATTTCACATTCACAAAACTAAATTTAATTTTTCTGACGGCCTCTATCAAATAATTAAAAGAATAAATTGAAATTACACCCCCCCCCTAAAAAAAAGAATTTACTTTTGGTGGTAGCATTAAATCTTCAGTTAATAAAATAATTTATATTTGTTGATATTTTATAGATTAAAAAAAGGTAGGAGTGTCTTAAGAAATATTTTTTTTTTTTTACAATATTATAAATGGCTTTACAAGACATTTGAATTTTTTCTTAAAATTCAAATATTTTCAAATTTCTCTCTGACAAAGTAATATTTTTCATCCAAAATTTGTCTTGCAAGTTGATACAAAAAACAAAAATTATATTCTTTATCATATTCTATATACTTTTGATTGTTTCGATTTTTTGTTCTCTTGGAAAATAACTAAAAATGTATTCTGGAAAATCGCCTCTTGTAAACTATTAGAAAGCATTTTTATTTTAGGTTTTGTTGAGTGATGTTGAGTTTTATTTTACTTATTCAATAAGGATTTTTTTTTTTTTTAATTTTGTTCAATAAGTTTTATTTATTTAGTAAAGAGCTGACTTTAAAATAATAAAAAAAATCCTCCTTTAATCTTGTTACAATATTGGGACTCTGGAAAAAGTATTTTTGGCCATAGACAATTTTAAAACATCTGATTTCTATTATTATTGCTTGTTGCTTTATGTAAATAGAAGTCTTAAAGAGTTTTTCAATTTTTATTTCAATTTCATTTTATACCATTATCGTCGGAGTTCTCTTTTATATTATAATCATGAAATACTCATTTGGTAGAGCATTAGACTGGAGATCTTAAAGAGTTCAGTTCTTGGCATTGCCTACTCAGCAGATTATATATATCAGGAAAAAAAGAAAAGAAATATAATCTAAATACATTATCCTTTTGTCAACCCTCATATTGGCATTGGAACACTTAATTGCACCCATAAATTTGGGTCAAAATAGCCTCATATTCTTGCAATATGGGAAATTTATCAAATTGGTAAGCAGTTATGCTTAGCACCAATTTGTAGGTGGAAATAAATAGTCAAAGAATCTTGAGAGATTCATGTGGGACGTTTTGGTTAAAAATGATTTTGAAATCTTAATATATAATAATTTAAGACTGTAAAGTAAAACAAATTGAAATTCTGAACTTATGTTTTTTTGTTTTTTTTATATGGAATAAATGGGTTATTTCATTTATACATTTAAGCTAGTTAGGGTCACACCTATGGGGCAAATTGATCTTTCAAAATTATTTGTATTCGACTTGACTATGTCCCCCCCCCAAAAAAAAAAACAAAAAGCAAAAAAAAAGCAACAACATAAAACAAACCTAGGCATTAAATAGCCCTAGACAGGTTGATATGCCATTAAAAGCAATCAATCATTTCAGCTAATCAATTGTCCAGCCTTCCTCAGCTGATTGTTGCCACCTTTAACCCTTTGAGTTCCTGAGCCTAAATTTACTCTCTGCTTCTTGATCTCCACGCCAGTAAACTGGTGCCTATGATGTGGAGTGAAAATAAAAGTACCACTAGTGTAATGGGTTCAAAGGATTAACTTTAAAAAATGAGAATGTTATAATTACTCATAGGAAGGAACAAGAACTGGCCTTTTGAATTATGGTATTGGTGGGTGGGGTGGGATTTAGGATAATTGTCAAAAATTAAAATGAAATAATACGTCTCAAAAACTTTGACAAAAAATAAATATGGCTGCATCTACAATTTATTTTATTTGAAATTTTGGAAGATAAAGATTAGAAATATCAATGGCCTTAGTTTTGTTTTTTGGAAAAATAATTAAAATAAAATAATTATCTCTATAAGTTAAGAATCATATGTTGAAGCATATCAAAGTTTAAGCATTGTTTCATTGAAGGACTCCTTCCCCTCTTTACTTCCTTCCCCTCTTTACCTCCTCCCCAAAATCTGTTTGGATTGACTCCTTAAAAAAGTTTGGGGTTTACTTTCATCTATTAGTTTCAATCTTTATTTTTGTTCAAGCAAATCTACTACATAGGAAAAAGACTTTTACATTCTTTTAATGACATGTACTATAAAATCAAAAAAAAAAAAAAAATCATACTCATCTGGTGAGTAAATGTTTCTAAAATGGGAAAAGACTAGAATAGATGAGTGTGCAATAAATTGGGAATTACAGGTTTTTAAAGTTGTTTTTCTTGTTCTAAAAATGTAGAAAGTGCAGAGACAATGAATTTTCCCTTGTTTAAATGTACTTAAGAAAGAAGATAAACATCTTTTAATCTTTTGGTATAAAAACTAAACTAGATTCCAAATTTCTACACTAAAAGTGTCAAAGCATTGAGTGCATATCATGTAGAAATGTTTTCAGATTTAAAAAAAGAGAAAAAAAAGTGAAATGATTAATTTTAATTGTTGTTAGATTTCTGTTTGCCTTGGTGATAATTAAGTAAATAAAGTTCTATCTTTGCATTATATTAGGATCATATAGGTAGGATGTTACACAAGATGGGAGCATCCAGTGAGGATCCAACTCACTATTCAGTAATAGATCTGCAAGACTAACTTGCTAACCATTATACAATGATGGTACACTTACGAAATTTCCAAAGATTCCTGTTGAATATTCAACTGAACTTCATTCTCCTGACATTATTGTCTGGTGGTGAGGCTCCAGTTCTGTAGCTCTGGAGAATGTAAAGTCAGCATTTTATTCCCATGATCTGGAGTGGTAGTATCTGTAAGGGTTCCATCTATGGGTCATATAAATATATTTGAGGAGATGTTTAAAAATAAAGGGCTGGGTTAGCTCAGTCGGCAGACCGTTCGGCTAGAAACCACAAGGTTCCGAGTTTGATACCCGCTCTCGCCAACTCAGCGTATGAGTAGCACAGGGAACTGTGCGGTAAAGTAAGGAGCTGATGATAGATTTGGTGCTCCACCTCAGACGCTAAAATAATCTCCTTGGTCTAGCGCTAGTGAAAAGGGGATAGACTCCCTTGCTGCATGGCTGATACCAACATTAGGCCGCCTCGACGACTTTACTTTTTACATTAATATATTGGTTCTTAAAACATTGATATTACAACTAATAATGAAGTGTTTACCTATTTAAAATGATTTTGAAATAGTTGAAACCATATAACTGTGCAAACAAATAATTATTAAATATAAGTATAGTTACTTGAAGCAATATATAATTGCTTATACATTATTAGTATTAGATAGTAGTTGAAACCAATATAATTGTGTACAAATTATTTGAGTAGTTGTTTGAATGTGTGTGTTTTTTTTTGTCAGGAAGTGTACTGTTTTGATTATAAGACAATGACAAGGCCTTGGTTTGTTATTGATTGTCTTATTTGTATATTCTTAGGGGATTATATATAGGAGCATTGATGAACTTAGGCTCTTAGATTGGTTGTTCAACTGGCTTTGTCCTATATAAATTAGTAGTATATTGATTTATCAATACATGTAGTTACTAAGTGTTTCTCTCTATAAATGTATATATATATTTTTTTTATAATGTTAGTGAATATATTCAGTCAGTAGTTTACTGTAATCAGCTGGATCTTTATATTTTCATTGTAGGCTAGAAGAAAAAAAACTAAAACTTAACTTTTGCGTACAAAAAAAGTTTTTTTTCTTCCAGTCGGTTTTCTCTTGTTTTTGTTCTTTCGTAAAGAGAAACTGATTCATGGATTTTTGCAATTAAAAAATTTTTTTTTTATCCATTGTAAATATTTATTTATTTATAACATGATTTTCCCCTGAATGTAGGGCTGGTGTGTACTACCTCTGCCCAAGTCTGCTTGGGGGCCCTGGAAGGGCAGGTTTTATATATTTTATATGAATACTACTTTACAAAAAATGACATGTAGTACAATGGGGGCCCTATATTGGGGGAGAGGCATGGAACCCTAGCACCAGCCCTTCCTGTATGTCTTAGTCAGCTATATATTTCTATAACAGTATATAGACACCAATAATATTAATAAGGTGGCTTATTTGGGACTTTTTAAAAATTTCCTTGTGATTTCTTTTTCTATCAATCAGTTTTAGTAATTATCTATTGTGATTGTAATACTGGTTTTTGAATTAAAATTTATTTTCTTATCTGAATGGTGCTTTCTGAATAGCTTGCCTAATTTCACAAATGAAAATAAAGTTTAAGATTCTATAGAAAAGATCTTTTTATTGAAGAGAAAAAAAATCAACTTTTCCCTATTTATAAGGCTCATGTGTATAGTCTTCTGTTGTAAAAATTGTTTAGGTACTGTTCATAAAAATTTACATTGAATTTTTTTAGTAATTTGGCGTTGCACTTAAAAAGGTTTGCTCATGCCTGCTTTAGAATCTAATTATAATGTGGTCACTATGCATAGTGTAATGGTTAAAAAGTTAGTCTAGTAGACTAGTTCAATTCTTACTGGATCCTTCATATTTCTGACCATATGGAAAGTTTAGTAAATGACTACTACTAACACAATCTAAATAGCACAGTAATACTTATCCAGTTGCCTAGAATTTTCATAACTTGGGAGGGGGGGTATGTAAATGAAGGGATTTAGTTAGAGATTTGGAGGTTCAATAGAGTTTAACTCCTGAAACACATAACAATTATTGCTGTATAATGTCAGAAATATAAATACACAATTTTACTTATTGATAAAGTTTTTGTGAGCATCTTTTATTCCATTATGGACCTGGGAGGACATTTTCAAATAGTCTCCTTTTTTCCTCTGAGCTACAATTTTTTCATATTTAAATCATATAATTTCTGAGTATTAAGTTTAAATGAAGTAAAAAAAAAAACTTCACCTCTTGTGTTTAGCTTGAAAGTTCTATTAGAATAAGAAGTGATCTAAGGGGTCTAATTCCTTTTGTTCTTTGTTGAAATTAGAAATGTTTAAGTTTTAAAATGAATTAACTTAAAAAAACCCTATTTGTTTGTATCCTGTTGCAAGTATTTGTTCTTAGAATATTCCGAGACATGTATCTTGTTTTTGTGGCTTTTTTTTTTTCGTCTGGAAAAGTCTCTTTTGTTGAACCACTTCCCAATTTGTCTCTTTTCAGAATTCTTCTCCTTTCTAAAAGAACGTGTGAGTATGTCAGTGTATCTATCTGTCTCTCTATTTGCCCCTAAGTTGGAGAAAAAAAAATCGGTTTATATTTTCATTTCTCTTTTCATTTTGCCTTCCTTTGTATCTGTGGTATGTGTTGCACCAAAGCCATTTTATGTTCAGTAAATTTCTTTTAGCTGCTATTTCTTCTCAATCATTTTGCTGTGACACTCATGCTTGTATCTTTGCATTTTTGTTTTTTTCTATTGTCTGTTGCTATTGTCATTCTCTGCAAGGCATAGATTTTTATTTCATTTGTCTAAGGTAAATTTTTGTTTCTAATATTTTCGATATTAGAACTCGTTTTACAATGCAGCAAAATTGAATTTAAATGTTTTTATTTGAAAGAAAAATATTTGATTTAAAAACGGAACTTTGGTATTTTCTAAAATATTTCAACTACATTGATCATTTTCTTCAGTTGCTTATAAATTTATTTTTTAGTTTCTTATATATAAAAGGCAGGTGTTCATCAAGATAGTTTAACATAATAAATATTATAAATAAATACTGGAAGAAAATGACTGGTTAGCAGTCATTAATTTTGAGTTTCTCTGTCATACATTTTTGAATTCTTTAAAATTTGCTAATGACAGTTCTAGATGTGATCAATTTTTGTGCAATAGCACTAATACTGTTCGTATTAAATTAACTTTCAGAAAGGAATGGGTCACTATATCCTCATTGTGTATTGGTCCTACTAGCACTCCTTTATACTTAAACAAGAACATCCACCACATTGTATAATATATCAAACCTACATTGTTAAACATTTTTTCATAGAATATGGAGATTTAGTTCTCACTAGACAATATTTTTTCAATGCAAACAATATGAAGGACTTTTTCGAAAATGTCAAAATGAATGACATTTTGTTTTTGAGAAATAGAATTATAAATGTAAACGGATCAAAACGATACAATGTAATTATTAGAAAATAATCCAAAAGGATTTTGACATATTGTTAAAATGAAATATCTAGAAATAAATAAACTCTTAAACAACTATACAAAAATCTAAATGTACAATGTATGCAATTCCCTGACCGCCAGGCATAATATAACCCCAGATGGGTTGAGATACCATTAAAATCAATCAATCAAGAATACAACTACAGAATAATAGATGCATTGTTTTACTTGTTAATGTTTTTGTCTTTGTTTTCTTTAAATATTGGAAACTACATAAATTATGTCTTCTAAATTAGGGAATTTAATTGTGATATATCAAGGTAGTTAATTTATAATCCCAATTCTTCAGGTTTAATCTTTGGTATGAATGATTTCTTCATCCAAATCCAGGGGCACAGGATATTTGTCAGGAAATTCTATTCCCAGGAGTTGGTGGGTCTTGTCTTTAATGTCTGTGAGTGTGATGCAAAATCCTAACAATTGTATATGCTAACTTGAATGATTTATTAGTTTGATAGATGAAATAGTATGAGGAAGAGTACTGTAATTATTTGTGTATATGACACTATTTTCCCAGATTATGTATCTAAAATTAATTACATATGTAATATTATTTTGCCTTTTTACTGATGCTCATTATGTTACTACTTTTCGACTTAAACAAAAATTTTACCTTAAATAGCTTGACCTTAAATAAATTGAATTATTGATACCTTACATATATGTAAAAAAAAAAAAAATGCCTTGTACCGCCATATACTTGGAATAGATTTTAGGAAAAAAAAAAAATCGTCTTTTTGATACAGTAAAGGTGTTTGGGTCTTAACAGTAGTCTTTTTAAACAATTTTTTATTACTGTGAGGAACTGGGTTGACTGTCGCTAGTTCAAAGCGCTACTTGTGCCAACATGAGGTAGGGGTGGAACCGATAGTTTAAAAAAAAAAAAAAAAAAAAATAGAACATTTGTATTTATTTCATAGAGTAAGTTGTCTGTCTTGGAAGTTCAAAACTCAACTCACATCGACAGGAGTGGGGTGGGGTAGGAGGCATCTGTATACGATATTTTTTTCTTTTCTTTTTAATTGAATTATATTGCTTAATTAGTAAAAATAAAAAGCCAAATTTTGTGTTTCTTAGTTATAAGCATATCATTGTGTACGCAAGATTTCAAATCTGAGTGACACTTCTTTCCTGAGTTATAAGTTGACACGTACATACCAAACTTTCTTTTATTATATATATGATTTAATTTTTCGTAAATTATTTTTCTTTGTTTTTAACCTTTCCATATTCTTGATGTACATTTTATAAAATAATCCATATAACATTGCAAATACTTTTGAAATTTGAAATAAAAAGACATTTGAAAATGAGGATAAATATTGGGGGGTAGAATATCGATAAACAATGATTTTGACATCTTTTTTTACATTTGGGACATTTTTTGTTTAGGGTTTTGAGATTATATATCTTTTTGAGTGTTTTTGCTGATCTATCCTCCAGCTATCTTCAGGCAATGAATATATCTGGTCTAAAGTTTTATTGGTCATATTTTTGCTTAGAATTTGATCTGTGGACAATATATTTTTTTATTGTCAGACATATATAATTCTATTGCTCATAACACTTCTGGTGGTGATACCATATCTGTAGACTTCATTTAGTTTGGTTTTTATATCATACACATTCACCTGAAGAAGGCTTGGAAAATTAACTGGATAAAAGTTTATATGAATTTAGGGTGAGTGGGGGGAAAATAGGTAACATTAAAAACAAAGACATTTAATGTTTTTATTGTGGACAATCTTAATGTTTACAGTGTTGCAATGTAATGATACAAGGTCTAAAAAATTATTTGTTGATTTCAGTTTTGTTCAGTCACACGTGCACCCATATATATATATATATATATATATATATATATATATATAAAATATATCTGTTAGGCTAGCAAAAATACAAAGTCAACATTGATTGGTTACTGACAGTCTTTTTTTCTTTACTTTTTTTCTTTACTTTTTTTTGCCTCTGCAATTTTCAAAGCAAATTTGGTTTGAAACTCACATAGGCAAGAAACTATCAGTTACTAAGTGGCATTAATTTTATGTCTTTGTGACTACTCTTTACTTATAAATATAGCAAACTATACCATCATAAGTTTTTTGCCCTTGTTTATATGTTAATTAGAAATTAAGAATTTACATACCTATATTACTACCTACATATGTACATATTTCAGTCAACATGTTAAATTGTCTTTTTATATGAAACCTTTTGTGTGACCCCCCCCCTTTCTTTTCCATTTCTATTTTTTTCTTTCTAATAACAAAAAAAGTAATGCAAATTGTATTATATCATGCTATAAAAATGGTGGATAAAAATACGGGATTAAAAAAATTCAGTTAATGAATTAATTTTTTTTTCTTTTTAAATGGGGTGTGTTGTTATAACAGCTGGACCAGATAATGATATGAGTGGGTGGGTGGGAGAAAAAAAGATGCGTACAAATTCATGAGATAATCACTGAGTATATTCATGAGATTCTGACATTTTGAATAAAACGACTGACTATTAAAAAAAGATCAGGGTTTTTTTTTGTTGTTTTTTTTTTTTTTTTGTTGTGTTTTCTTTGTGTGATCATTTTTCATTCTGATATTATTTTTTTGTATTTAGTTATAGACACTGAACAAATGTTTTTGATTTTTAAAAAAACATTTTTGTTAATGTTTATATATATATATATATATATATATATATATATATATATATATATATATATATATATAGTAAATTTTCTAAACGTTTTTCCAGTTTGGTCCTGCCAGGTCATCATAAATGGAAATGTGTGCCACACCCATGAGGAGCATAGGGTTATATCCATGTCGGTGCTAGTGCTGCAGTTTCAGTAGCAAGTGGATTTTTATGAGGTGGAATTGCTCATCTCATGCTTCCTGGTTTTAAATTCAATTTTTCCTCCTTTTTTAGGCCAGCTGGATTCATGCCTTAACCAAGGGCATTAGTAAAAAAGTAAAATGCAAACAAGCTTGAAGCAGGATTTGAACCTAGATCATTTGACTCCATTTTCAAAGAAAATAATCATATATCATACATCTCCTATAGGAAATGAATGAGTTCAATCTTTCTTCTGCCATGCTAGTGTTAATATGATATGCTTGATCTATCATTCTGGACCAGGTCACCAAGTTATAATGGGGGTGGATGATATCATCCACCTAAAATGGAGCTAGGGTGTTTTATGAATCTGTTTAAATTGGTCGGTAGAGCATACACTCACAAAGTTCCAGTTGTGGTACCATCCCTTGCCAAATCAGCGCATAAGTAGTAGTTGGATCAGTGTGGTAAAGTGGGGAGCTGATGGTTGGTGTGGTGCTCCACCTCAGATGCCAAAAAATTATCTCCCTTATCTAGTACTAGTTCAAAGGAGATAGACTCCCTCGCTTTCTGGCTGATGCTGACAATAGGCCACTCAAATGACTTTATTATATCACTTGATTTCATGATTCTTTCTTTGTTTCTTTTAGTGGTGGCTATGGTGTAAACCACAATGAGAAATAAAGCAAATATGGCCTTTCCCTAGAATAACAAAGAAACTTCCGCACAGTGCCTGTTATCCATTTCTTTCTGTTTCCATGCACTGATGAGAGGGAAAATGATCAAAGATCCTAATATTAAAAGTATACTTGTTTTTGTGTTTCTCTTCTCAGCTAACAACCTCACAGATATAGCAGTCACTGCAGACCATGCTACAGACATTCAATCGGGTGACAATACTTCAAAATGGATGTCTAGGGCAGTGTTGGAAATAAGATTGTAGGTTGTAATTTCTGATGATGGTTAAGCAACTGTAAATACATTTATTGTTCTTTTGTGTGTATTGTACCCCCGCCAATTATATATATATATATATATATATATATATATATATATATATATATATATATATATATATATATAAATGTTATGGGTCCAACAGGAGAAAATGAAATATTTTATAAAAAAAGTTCTGCAAAATGAATTATGTTTTCCAAAAGATTTATTTTATTTTACTTCAGCAACATGTGTTTTGGATTTTCTCGTACCTTCTTCAGGCTTCATTTATCCACTTTCTGATTCCGTATATCTATACTACTATATAAGGAATCGGAAAGTGGTTAAACGAAGCCTGAAGAAGATACGAGAAAATCCAAAACACATATTACTGAAGTAAAATAAAAAATAAAAACTCTTTTAAAGATAAAATTTTGTGGACCTTTTTTATAATATATATATATATATATATATATATAGACTTTGAATATTCATTAAGATACATCTAAATTTTATGTCCCTTTTGGTCATTGCTTTTGGCAAGTCCTCTAGAGGCCATACAGTGTCAGCACATAGCTGATAAAGCTAATTTTTTGCTGGTCAGCCAGTATTGGTTTATCTATGTGTAGGAGTCCATAGAGCACCATTTATGAGTTTTATAAAGGACAAAGGAATAGTCATGACCATTCGTCAGACAAATGTTTGGGGTTACGCATGCATGAAACCATATGGTTGTGACTGTTCCTTTGTCATCAAATAAAAAAATATATAAAACCTTTATATATTTATTTCATTATATTATATAATAGCTCTATTTTTTATATTGAGCACTCTCCCAATAATACTGCACTTTGGCACACCGTTCCAGTAAAAGCTGAAACAGTGCCAATCCCACGCTATAGTTATATATATATATATATATATATATATATATATATATATATATATATATAGTGATGCTGATAGCTTTTTAATTTATTTCATCCTAGGATGCACAGATTTGATTTGAATGAGTCCCCGGGAATTTGATGGGCCACAACTAAAGTTTCTTAATAAGTTGTAGAGTTTTTATCTATGACCAACTGAAGCCATCTAACCCCTACCTTGTACCCCATACAGTGTAATTTATTTTCAAGAAAATCTTGAAATGTATTTATTCTTAGCTGGACATGGTGGTAGAAGAAAAAAGCACTGGGGCACATGGATGTGATTTTTCTGCGTCTTTTTAGATTTTTATGCCTCAGTAATGCAAGATGTGTACCTATCAGCATCTCTGTGTGTGTGTGTATGTATATATATATATAATGTGTGTGTGTGTGTATCTTTTACCCAAATTATTTTAGAGAACGGCCTCAAATTTCATATAACTTAGTTTCAGCAGGTCCGCCAGTGCTACTAGCACTTCTATATAATGCTGGGTGCTTTGTCTTCCATCGTCACTAATTTAGTTTTGACATTTTTTATCCGATCCTTTTTGTCAAAAGCATTGTATTCCATGAAAACTACTTAAATTGAGGGGGTTCCACATTTTTGGAACTGGGCCATCTTTCTTTTTCTGGGTCTATTTTGTGGACCCCCATAAATAAAAATGAAATTTATAAAAAAATATTGAATGAAAATCACATCCACTATTTGCACTAAGTAATGACATTTACTGAAAAGGGTTTGCTTGTCTTTCTTGGTGATATCTTTGACAAAGATATGTGAAATTCACTTTGCATAACAAATCTAGATCTGTATTTGGTCATCATATTGCTAAATGCTGAAAAAAAAAAGCTGTTTTGCATAAATATGTTGTTGCAAAAGGTGCCTTTTGACTTCCTTGTGAGACAACAATGGATTCTCAGAAGCCATGCTAAGCCAAAATTTTAGGAATGGTTGCTGATTAAACAGAATTATCATAGGTGTGTACTAATAACTAGAAATATAAATTTGAGGACCACAGTCTGAAAACTACTTATCTAAACTGAACGTTTTCTTAGACAACACTGTCTTCTTCTATGGTTTGTACATCCTATCATAGTATAATGGTTTGCAAGCTAGTCTCACAGATCCATTACTACTGAATAGTTCAACTTTTGTGTTACATCCTACCTGTGGCAAATGGGTTTGATAAATACCTACCTTCTTCCATGATTTCATGTCAAAATTCTACTCTTTCTGAATCCTTTAAAAATTGCAAATAACAGTTCTAGATGTGATCAATTTTTATCCAACAGCATTAATACTGTTAATATTAAACTAGCTTACAGAAAGTCTAGAAAGGAAGAAGTCATTATATTCTTATTATTCAAGACTTACACACTCCTTTAATCCCCAATATGCACTACATGCCAAGAGAAATTTACAGTAAAACATAAACTGCTAGATTGTATAGACTTTGATCTAGTATCAACAAAATACTACCAAGCAAGTAATTTGAAAAAAACTTTTCACAAAAATAAAACCATCCAGGATTTTACATTTCCTAAAAGAAGTGGGATTGTACTCAAAAATATGAGTAATTGAACAATAGTTAAAATCTATACATATATACATTTGTTTTCTACCAAACTATTGCTACGAAACCAAAACTTAGTTGGCATTAAATGACCCACTGAGGTTGATATGTCGTAAAACCAAACCAAACCTTTATACTCAAACAAATACCATTTTGTATAACATGTGAAACACTGTTAAACATTTTCTCATAGAATTTGGAGATTTAGCTCTCATTAGACAAACATTTTTTTTTCAACGCATGAAGGACCTAATTTGGAAATGTCAACATAGATGACATTTCTTCGTGAGAGAAATAAAATCGTACCAAAATTTATAAATGTAAACATGATCACTACCATATAAAGTAATAATTAGAAAACTATCCCATGAAATTTTGACATGATTTTAAAATAAATATTTAAACAAAAAAAATGAAATATCGAAAAAGTGAATAAATTCTTAAACAACTATACAAAATGTGAATAAGAACATACAATATATGTGATTCACTAACTCTTGGCATAAAATAACCCCAGACAGTTTGAAATACTGTTAAAATCAATCAATGCTGTTGTTCTTTTTATAATAATCTTTCTTCTTTGATTTGGTTGTTTTCTCTGTGTCTTCAGAATGTAAAGAATATAAATTATGATATATGCATTCTAATCATGGTGCGCCAACAGCACAGATTCCCTTGACTCTCTCTTGCCATCCATCCCTATTGGACACCAGTCTTGGCAAGTCCTCTAGATGGCATCCAGTATTTACACAGCGCTGGTGAATGTAAGTTTTTGATGGTTGGCCAACATTGGTATGTCTATGAGTAGGAGTCCATTGGAGAATATTGCTTGAGTTCATCCTTACTTCTCCACCAGTTTCCAACATGTCTTGTTCATCTTACTTAGATGGTTTGTGTGATGGGAGGTAAGTGGCCATACAACTGCTGTTTTGTAGGATGCTGCTTCCAGGATTTGTTTAAAACAGCACACAGCATCCTTGTGTAGTTTCATCTCACTTTTTTCCAGGCATTTTATTAGTTCAAATGTTGCAACCACACAATAATACTGACACGGCTACAGCTTGGAAGAATCCTCATTTTATTTTATCAGTAAGATTAATTTCTATATGGTCAACAGTCTGTCCAGATTTGTCAAAATTGTTGACACTTCTCAGATTACAAATGGCAGCTGTTTATCTCTTTGAATTCCAAAGCAGATATCAAGATCCAGTTCGTAGAAGGACTAACCAAAACTAGGATCACGTTCACATTGGTTGCCTTAAAATATTTTGGGGATATGTCTGATGAAATTTAAAAAGATATCTGATCAATATTTTTTATTTTTTATGAAACAAATAGTAATGAGGGTTTCTTACAGTGTAGTACAGACTTTGGTGTGGGTAGGGGTTACTCTTTAATTTGTTATGTTTCAATTTGCTTTTATTCCTTTTGTGATTTGAAATGGTTAAAAGATGATCACTGTGGAGCTGTTTCTGGTAAGTTGATGATACCAATAGTTGGATTGATAACTTAACAAAGGTCTATGTGAAATGTAAACAGTCTTGTTACTGATAATTGTTACATCACAATCTCTTCTACTACAATAGAAATCATTTCTTTTATGCTTGTTTTACATATACACTAGGGTAGGTCAATTTTTCACTTTTAAAAAATATCAAATTGTCCATCTATGTGAAAGTTGTGTGTTAGTATACTGAATACTGATACCAAAAATTAGATCTTTTACTTGTACCATTGTTTGAGGAAATAGCATCAAAGATCATCTGCTAAAATTCACAAAAAATCCTGAGAAGCCAGGAAGCAACTGTGAAAAATCCTCATTTACAGGATCAATTAACATTTGCATACAATGAGGCTTACAAATGTTGCTGGAGACAAAATGTTCGGACATCAATCCCAGAGAAAGTTCACACTTGATTATTACATGGGTGCCAGGTTAACTGACATCAGTTAAATGTCATCACACACACACACACACATAAAAATATCTTATAATGGAGATTAGGTGTCTGTCTGTAGCTGAAACTACATCACAAGTTATTTACAATATATTTGCAAAGATCATTAAATACTCATCTTATTTATTGATGTATGTCTACTATTAAAGTCTAGTAGAGTTAGATTTGCCACAAAACTACCCATGTTATTGATGCATTTAAAATCCTATAATGTGTTATATATCAGTAAGAAATAAAGGTTTACATAGTATATGGTGTGGATAATTTGCATACTGGTTTTAACAAAACTGCATTAAATAAATAATTACTTGGTGTGATTGATTTCCAATATTATTTTATTCTCAAGCGTATTAAAAGTGATCCAATGTTTTAATTCTATATAGAAATCAATTAAAATAAAATTAAAATAGGTTTAATCTTTTTTATGTGCATTCTTATTTAGTTTTGTTAGTTTCTAATTTAATATATTTCATTACATTAATACTTAAAAATACTTTTGCCTGGAGGTGCATATATTTGCTAGTAATAGTAATTATATTTTGTCCTCATTTCAGTGTGTTTAGATCAACAAAAAGCCAATCTTTCTGAATCCTTTAAAAATTGCAAATAACAGTTCTAGATGCGATCAATTTTTATCCAACAGCAACAGACTTACACACTCCTTTAATCCCCAATATGCACTACATGCCAAGAGAAATTTACAGTAAAACATAAACTGCTAGATTGTATAGACTTTGATCTAGTATCAACAAAATACTACCAAGCAAGTAATTTGAAAAAAACTTTTCACAAAAATAAGACCATCTTGTTTGCACTGAAATTACTTTTGTTTACTTTTTTGTTTTTTTTAAATTTCTTACTTTATATTTTCTTATTTCAATTGAATGTGTTGAATGTTTGTTGTACTTTGCTGAAACCTTTTCTTTGCTTAATTCTTTGCTTCCTGCACAGACAAAATTTTATTCTGAACTATGGTGATCCTTATAACAGGCCTGGTAGCCATACCACTGGGGTCCACAACCTGGGGTAGACATTTGGACACCTACATTACTACTAAATAAAAATTACAGAGAAAATCTTTATTAAGGAAATTGTTAGAAATGTCCAGTGAAATTTTATTTCATATTATTATATTAATGGAGATTGTGTGCATCTCTCTGTAACTAAAATTTTTAAATAATTTTTATGGGATATATTTGCTTATAATCAGGTCTAGATTCAGTCCTGTAGAGGCCCTAATAATCACTTAGAAGTTTAGGGTGCCTTTTCACACACATGCAAAGTCTGCAGGGTTTTTTTTTTGACCATGTGGGTCAATTACTAGATTCTAATTTACATACAATCCTGTTTCAACATATCACGTTTTTTCATTGTGGCTAGACTTTGCAGGCTGCCTTCAGCCAGGATTGAAACTTGACTGATTTATCATCTGTCAGTGACTCTAACCACCGGGCTATAAACTACTGCCAGAGGAGAATTCTACTGATAAATACATACATATGGAAAGATTGCCAAAGAGAGATCTATCCATTTTGAGGAGAGCCTTGTAACTAGCAGCTGTCAGTGAATGTCCCTTCCAGCAAACTCAATCCACCAGGGGTAGGGATATATATATATATATATATATATATATATATATATAATCAAGTTGTGCTGCACGACATCTAGTGTCCTCATGGAGATGATTAATGTAAGTTTTTGTTGGTTGACCAACACTTGTGTTTCCATAGGAGAATGTCACTTATGAGTTCATCCTTACTTCTCCATAATATATTGTATGTCTTATTTGGATGGTTTGTGTGATAGGATGTAAGTGGCCATACAACTGCTTTTTTTTGTGGGATGCTGCTTTTGGGATTTGTTCAAAAGAATACGCAACATCCTTGTATAGTTCCCATTTAGCTTTTTCTCAAAGTGTTTCGTTCAAGTCCAAATATTTTTGGTTGGCAACTTTTTTTGCCCTACTATTTACCCATAGTTGGATTCTTACCTTTCCCAAGGTTATTAGCATTATGTGAAATGCAAACAACTTTGTCCAGGATTTGAAATTGGGTCACTGTTTCCATTACCTATGACAATAATTATTACACCAGGAGTACCCCTCATACAAAGTAATTATTATTAATGTTTAATAGACTCTTCAGAACAATTACACAAAAATGTAAATATAAATGTACAATGTATACAATTTGTTAGCCATAAAATGACCTCAGATAGGTTGACATACTGTTAAGATAAATCACTTAATAAAAAATGTATACTTAAGAATGTAGCCATTTTTAGAAAAAGAAAGTAAAAATTGTTCTAGGTCTCTATCAACATTTATGGAGGGGGTAGGGAATTTCTTTTGTTGGGGAATCATTTGCATCAAAAATTAAAAAAAAATTCCAATAGATTTTATCTTCTTGAAAATTTTCCTTTTTTCAATGAATGGCAGCCATGTTAATTTTTCTTTTCTAAATTTTCAGAATTTTTTTATTTATTGACATTTTTTTATTCTTATTTCTCAGGGTTTTTTATCTACTTGAAAAATTACAAGGAAACAAAGTTTTTGGGTAAGTATAGGTGATTAATATGAATGTTGTGAGAATACATCATGATGAGATTTTATAACAATTTAATCAAATCTACAAAAATGTGTTTAATTTATAATTAGAAGTCTTTTATGATCTAAAAGTTTTCATTTGAAAAGTATGTAATTATCCAAACCCTACTTCATTAACAGGATGTGACACAAGGTTAATTTTTATGCTTAGTTTAACAGGTTTGAATTAGTTTTCCCTTCTTGACCAGTTGCTAAACCAGTCTGCCCTACTATTTACCCATAGCTGGAGAGAGAATAGTTGGATGCATACCTTTTCCGTGGGTATTAGTATTATATAAAATGCAGACTGCCACATTCAAGATTTGAACTCTGGTTACCATTTCCTATGATAACCATTACACCACTGATGTATAACATGAGTTTTATTGTGTAAAGTGTTTTGTTTGAATCAGAATCTCCTTCTCTCATGTCTATAAAGAGAGATAAATCTCATTATCAATTTTTGCTGGTTGAGTAATACTGGTGTGTCTGTGTGTATAGGAGCCCATTGGAGAATTGAAGTTTCATAATTACAATACATTCTAAAAAGTAGATAAAATGTAGAAGGGAAAAATGTTGATCTTGTTGTGTTGAGGGTTATATCGCACCTGTGTATTTATAAGAGAATTTTTTATTCACTGATATTTCTAAAAAGACTATTTTACTAAAGTTTTAAAACTAATAAATTTTTGTTCCTTTAATTTTTAGGGCTGAGATATATCCAACAAGGGTCACTTTCAGGGGTGGCTATATATTGCACAATATCCAAAACTTTTAAGTAAAGTGTGGCATCTCTCATCAAGTATGCTTGGGCTATTTGAGTAGTGTTACATTATTAAGGGCCTTGGATTATTAAGGATTGAAAAATGATCAATTTTAGTAAAAATAAGTTGTGATTGAAGAAAGAAATGTTTTGAAAAAATATTTTGAAAGAAAGAATTTATTTGGAATGCATTTTGTTTAAGATGTTTGTTGAAATTCCATCAGAGAATTGCTGGGGTTGAATATTTTCAGGAGAATTACAAACACTGGCAGAGGGATGTCGGATTGTTTTGGCTAAAAATTCTAGTGTGGCAATTTGACAATATACAATGGAATTAAAATATGACTTAAGAAAGTAATTAGCTGATTATCTGTAAATTATAAAAGGGTTTGAAAGGGGGAACTGAGAGCAAACTTCAGACCACGAAGGGTCTATTAAGGCAGACACCATAATGCAGCCTAGAATTAGCCTATTGAAAATAAAATGGCCTTTCTTTTTGTCTGTCATCCTCTCCAAGCCGCCAGCTGACAAGCGATTGACAAGCTTAGTGTTATCTAATTTAAGTGACTCTGTTATTATAACCTTCTTTCTATCTCTCTCTGCGTTGATGACTGCTAGAATTTATCATAGCCAAAAATAAACATTTGTTGACAAAAAGTGCAGGCTTGTTAATCGATGGGTTGCCATGGAGGAGTTGAAGAGACATTTTGCGCAGAAAGAAATGAGTCCACACAAAAGAAGACAAAAGACCCATAATGTAACAGTAGTTCTCCACACCAAAAGGGTTAAACCTTGTCTATGAATATGAATTGATTTTATCTTTGAATATCTCAAAAGGCAACAAATAATTAAAACGAATACTAAGGAGGGGAGGAAACGGACAACTGATATAAAAGTTTTTATTTAGATAATTGATGATGATGTGGTTTATGACAAGTTATTCTTTTAACTGAAACATTTAAAAAAATTTTAAATACTCTTAAAAGCATGCAATCAGTTTCAACTATCTTAAAATTATATTTATAAAATAAAAATGTTCATAGAATTCTCAAAACTGCATAATCAGTATTAATAATTCATATTTTTTTCAAATACGAAATCTATTATCTGAAGGTTATTTCTGTTCTTTCTTTGTATATTAGATTTTATAGAAATAAGTCATTAATTGTAAGCTGCTTCATAATAATAACTATAGTTGCTAATTAACTAATTACTGGATATTACTAACAAATTCCTTACTAAAAATTTCTCTGTAATTGTTGTTTAGTAGTAATTTAAGTCTCCACGTGTCTTCCTTTAGTTATGCCCTGAGTTGCATGGTTGCCAAGCCTTCTTTAAGAATTGAACACAACAATGTATTGAAAATTTTTATTTAGATAATTGATGATGATGTGGTTTGTGACAAATTATTCTTTTAACTGAAACATTTTTCAAAATTTTTTAAATACTCTTAAAAGCATGCAATCAGTTTCAACTTTTGATGAAACATTCAATTTCTTATCTTTAAGTTGTTGTGATGTTACAATGTGCTGCCATTTTGCTGCTCTAACAATTTTTGTATCTTCAGATATTTATTCTCTTACCGCTATGACCTTCTTTTTGATGATAATTTCCAATTTTTGAGGAAAACATGAAAAATAGCAATTTAATTTCTTTGCAATATTGCAAAGTGACAGTCCACAATCATTGTATGCCAGAACCTTTTTCAAACTCTGACAATTGCTTACCAGCCATTAGCAAAATACTAATCATAAATTAGAATATCAAATTAAGGAAAAGAACTTCTAAGAAATTTCCTATTTTTTGGTATTTCTGAGAATTTTCTTTTTAGATAATTATGATCTTTTATTACAACTTTGACAACAATAATTAAGAAAAATAATCACGTGTGTCTAAACCATTGAAGTATCATTAAAATTTGTGGTAATAATAATTGTCCAATACTCTATGCAGAGATGCTGATAGGTACGTGTCCTGCGTCCCTGATGTAGTAAAACCATATCCATATGTTCCAGTGTCTTTCTTTTTTCTTCCCTCACCATTTCAAACTAACTGTAGATACATTTCAATAGTTTCTTAGAAATGAATTATACAGGATAGGTTACACGGTAGGAGTTAGATGGCTTCAGTTGTTTTCCCCAGATCATAAATAAAAATCCTACAATCTATTAAGAAACTTTAGCTGGGAACAATAAATTTTCCCGGGGACTCATTTAAAGCAAATATGTGCATCCCAGGGCACACTAAATCAAAAAGCTATCAGCATCACTATATATATATATATATATATAATCATATTTTATAAATGCGTGTTGGTATTCTTTTTGTTATCTTTTTAATAAAACATTTTAATGATTTCTTACCAGTTTGAATGCTTTTTCATTGAACCATATCTCTGCAAAAGAATTGATTTTATCTTTAAACATAAAAAGAAGAAAGATAAAATAAATCTGTCAGAAATATTAAATGTTTTATCTCTTGGCAAAACTTCAATTTCTAATCAATCTGGGTTGACTTTATGATATTCTATTGAATGTAAATAATTTTTAAACAGATCTATTTCACCCCATAGATTGGAGGCCTAACAGGCACTACCACTCTGAATTAATGACCCTGGCAATGGAAAGATACTCCATACCCCTTTGATCTCCAGAACTGGAGCCTCACCATCAGATGCAATTTAGTGTCATACTCTTTTTTGGTGAGTGGGGTTGGGGGGGGGTCTTACCTTTATATCATCATCATGTCGAGCTGTCAGCGCGGATATCCATGACAATCTCTCTCCATCCCGTCCCTATCACTCATCATTCTCGGGAGGTCCTCTATGCAGCATCTTGTATCCGCACAGAGCTGATCAATGTACGTCTTTGCTGGTCGGCCCACACTGTGCTGGCTTCCACAGGAGGACGTCACATGAGTTCGTCCTTGCTTCTCCAGCAGTGTACCGCGTGTCTTGTCCATCTTACTCGGATGGTTTGGGTGATATATGGCAGGTGACCGTACAGCTGTTCTCCTAAACTCTGTAGAACAGTTTAGATACTTAGGCAGTAACATCTCCTCCACAGAAAACAACGTTAATGCACGTATAGGAAAAGCATGGGCCGCAATAAATAAATTAACGATCATATGGAAATCCAATCTCACAGACAAGTTAAAGAGACAGTTCTTCCAGGCCGTTGTCGTGTCAGTACTGCTGTATGGCTGCACCACCTGGACACTAACTATGCGACTAGAGAATAAACTAGACGGGAGCTGTACAAGAATGCTGTGAGTGATCCTGATCAAGACGTGGAAACAACACCCTACACTTTTATATAGTCCATGTATTCTAAGCCCTGTTAACAATTAAGTAAGAAGAGAGCATATTGAAAAAAATACATGTTAACATTTTACAATAAAAGAAAAATACAAATATTCATTTGATTATTTAATAGTGACTGAATATCAGTGATTATATGTGGTGTAATGGCTAGAGTCATAGGAAATAGACTGATCAACCAGAGTTCAAATCCTAGACAAGGCTGTTTACATTTCACATAGTGCTAATACCTTTGGGAAAGGTATGTATCCACCTGCTCTCCCTCTAGCTATGTGTAAATAACAGGACAGACTGAGCTCTTTAACTTTGGTTAGGCAACCAGTCTTGATGAAGAAAAACTCTGAACTTGTTAAACTCTGCCTAAAAAATTGATCTTGTGTCACATCCTGCTTGTGTGTGTGTGTGGGGGTTGGTAAATATGTACTCCAAAAAGATTTGCTAAGAAGAATTTATTGGTAGAATGTTTGTAAAAGAAATAAAAGTATTACATGATTTATAGAAATGGCAACTCAAGTTTAAATCCTGGACGAAGCTGTGTTTCACATTGTGCTAATTCCTTAGGGAAAGGCATGAATTTATTTTTTCTCCTCTCCCTTGGGAAAATAGAAGGGCAGACTGGGCTCGTTAGCCTTGGTAAGGCAACCAATCTAAGAGAAGGAAAACTAAATTCAAAGCAGTTGTACTCTGCTTAAAAATTGACCTTGTGTCACATCCTGCTTGTGGCTGAGGAGTTGTAAAAATGCATACATTAATTTATATGAATAAATAAATTTCTAAGGAGTTTGCCAGCAATAGGAAGGCTGATTTTAACCCCCAATTACACGAGGTGGTGTTATATACCCCCTTTACTTTGGGTGTATATAGTCGGTGGAGAGTTCTTGAGTCTCTAATAGAGAGAATCATCTTGGGTGTATAATAGAGATGACAGTTCTTACTTTTTACACTGCTGCTTCTGATTCTTTTCTCGGTCATCTAACTTGTTGGACGCCATTTTCACTGATTGGGCTTACTATTTAAGGGCTGGACTTCTTCTTGTGCTGGGCTAGTTATCGTTCTTACATTCAATTAACAACAAGACGGTGTTTCTTGATAAAGTTTTATTTCTTAGCCCATGATTCTGCTGTGGGGGCGACCAACCCCTCAGAGCCTACAATTGCATCTGCACTCCTTCAAAAGCCGGGCTGCATCTGCTCTAAATTAGAAACTAATCCCACGCATCTAATCGCGCGCCTTTTAAGGGGTCAAAGGTTATTAACCGCCTTAAGTGCCATAGATCTTATGATTTTAAATTAATGGCCCTAATTCAAATTCTAACTACAGGTACATTCACAATTTATGACTGTTCATAAATTGTAACAGTGTGTCTACACTCTGTTATAGTTAACCTAAGTGTAGCATATGGAGAACAACAGTCCACTTCCCTAAATTGATTTGTGCTAATAATTTCACCTTTTGTGGGTTTTTAATTTTTTCATCCTATTTGTATGAGGTTATTAACAATTCTTTTTAAATGATGAATTTGAATCGATTGATAAAATATGCAAATCCCATTGTTTTACACAATGAATAAGAAATGAAATCATTTGTGAACACAGTAAAAAGTTATGCAACATTTATTTGTTTATTTTATTTTATTGGTTGATTTTATGGCATGTCAACCTTTGTTGGATTATTTCATGCTGAAGTCAATTTAATAATTAAAGTCTCCAATTATATACATGGTACAAAAATGTATATTCACAATCATTTTAAACAAGTAAACAGTTGCAATATCAATGTTTTAGGAGCTAATGTATTAATAAAATTCACAATCATTTTAAACATAATCTCAAACAGATCTTTTTGGCTCCTAGATGAGACCCTCACAAGTATTACCAGTGGATTAGAGTAGATTTGGATATAATTACAACAAAAGCGGAGGGAATTCTATACTAGTGAAGACATCAATTAAATTTGAGTTATCATGTAAATAATTTGGTTTAATTTACCTATCATGATTTTTGAAATCATCAAGGCATGCTGACAGCACAGATTCTCTTGACTCTCTCTCACCATCTGTCCCTATTGGCAATTCTTCTAGGTGGCATCATGTATCTACATAGAGCAGATGAACATGAGTCTTTGCTTGTCAGCCAACACCAGTACATCCATAGGTAAATGTTGCTTATGAATTAGTCTTTACTTCACCAGCATTGTGCATTGTATCTTGCTCATCGTACTTGAATTGTTTGTAAGATAGGAGGTAAGTGGCTATACAACTATTGTTTTTGGGGGCTGTTGCTTCCAGGATTTGTTCAAAACAGCATGCAGTATTCTTGTATAGTTCCCATCTATCTTTTGAAATAATATTTTTTAGATGAGTAAAATATATATTTTTTTCTTTCAGGCCGCAGAAAAAACAATCCAACAACATGTGAGCAGGCATCATAGCATAATTCAACTGGGATATTTTAGTCCATTATTTTTAAACTTCAAAGAAAATCGTAGAACGCAGACTTCACAAAAGATGACTTCACTTCAAGCAGAGCTGATCTTGAAGACGAGTAAAGATATAATTAAACTTTGGGTCTTTTTTTTTTCTTTTTTTTTTGTGTCCCTTCAATATTTACAACCCTGGTGAGACTCGGAATCATTTGGTGTGGAAGATGACCACACAATAATGAAGACTGTTTTACAATTCTTTTAAAATTCTGGTGGCAAGAAGAAGTCTGGCTGAAGTTTTGTTTTCTTTAATTAATTTTTTTAAAGTTTCTTTATTTTCCAATGTTTTTTTTCCAATGTTTTGTTTTATTTAAATAATCTGTTAACACTTTAAGACCTCTTAATGTCTGCAGCAACCATTTTGGATCTTTGGATCTTTCATTCAGCTGCAAACCTCAGACGTGTTTTTAATAGTATTTTCGTAAATGGATTTATGGATGATACACGTTTCACAACCCAACCAATTAGTTTTTAAATAAATGATTCGAAAACATATACCATAATTATTTGTATATGACACGCTTATGTATAACATTTCCCTTTAACTTTGGACTACAAATATCGACTGACTATTTCTGATAAACATATTTATTCTGTAAGTTAAAAATAATGATGATCCACTCAAAATTTGAATCTAGAATTAATAAAGGATATTTCTCCTACTTTGTACAAATCCAATTTGTATTTATTATCCATTTAAAGTGATCATTGTTGTTTTTTCTACTTGACTGATCTTAAGTCCCAAGTCAATAAAGATCACTTTATCCAGTTTAAGATAAAATCCAGAAAGGCCAAAGTTCCAACATTGGCATGATGTCCCTTTCAGGAAACATCACATTAAATGGCTCACATGAGTTGGACTTTTTTTTATAGTGATTAGAAGATTCATTTTTACCAGAATGCAAAGTTGATGGTTATTTATTTCAGACAGGAAGTTGTTTATGGCTTATACCAAGAGAATTTATCTTTTATTGAAATGAATAAATAGAATTTGAAAAATTTCAAGGAAAAAATAATTAAATTTTCACTTCCAAATTAGAAAGGATATTATATGTAACCTCAGGATGACCTTTTTTTTAAGCATAATTTATTTAGTGATTCCCTTTTATTTTTTCATTTCTTGTGTGTAGAAATCTAACAAATATTTTCTTTGTTTTTTTTGGTGCTGAATTTATTCTTTTTTTTCTTCATCAAATATTTGAAAAATAAATATATTTCAATATTTTGTTTTAAATAAATGTGCAATAGATTGAAATAAACAAGATGATGCAATCTTTTCTTTAACTGGTTCTGACCATCTTGTCATCTTATCAGAAGAAGAGTGATGGGATAAGTTTCATTTAAATGATGACATATCAAATTTAAAATTCTTATTTTCCTTGGTAACGTGAAGAGGGGTGTCAATTTTTAAACATTGAATCCTAACAAATTGTTATAAGCAATAACAACAACAAAAACCATCAGATTAGAACAACAAAATTAAACAATTAAATACAAACAGATTTAAAAGTTTCTTTAAAAAAAAAACATGTACAGATCTATAAATCCCATGAACCTTTTTGGGTCCTGTTATAACAGTGGTCCATGATGATACTGATGTTTCTATTTAGGAAGGAGGGAATGATTCTAATACATCTTTCATAGTTATCTCCAGTATATTGGGAATTTGAATAATTAAAAATTGATGTTTAGTGTGAATTTGGACATCATAAAATTATTATTGAGAGTGAATTGGACTGGAAATTGATTTATTCTTTAAGTTAGAATACTTTAAGTGTATTACTATAATAATAATCTCAGTATGATGAGCTTTTTGGGTGGGTTACAATTATATATATTTCTCCTTTCAGTTTGATGAATTAACATCAAACACAAATAAATCCATAACATTATTTCAATCTTACAAAATGAAGAAATGAATTCATTGTTTATTACAACAAGAATATTTATTTTTGCTGTAGCATGTTCACCACACACACACACAGACACAGACACAGACACACACACACACACACACACACACACATGTACAAGTGGAAATTCTACAGAATACATGCATAATAATATTTGCATGAATTTAAACTATAAATAACATTCTGAAAAAGATCATTGTTGATTTTTCTATTTTAAAATTTGTTGAATTAATAACAATACATATACCAAACAAAATTTAATTAAATCTCACCTTACAATAACAAAATAAAAAAAATCATGAATGGAAAAATTGAAGATTTGTTTTTATGAACTAAGGAACTCACTTTTTTAGGCAAATATATTTATATTACTTTTGAGAAAATGTTAAACTTTTTAGGTGAGTGGTTAATTTTGCAATAAGGCTAACGTTGCCGGTTTGTGTGAAGATCAATATTGATACCAAAATAACTGCAGCCAAAAATAAAATAAAAGCTATTGACAAATGATTATTAAAAAAAGAAATAGAAGAAGTTTAAGAATGAGATTAAAAATGAATAATAAAATCGAGTTATTCATTTTTAATCTTTATTTTATTTCTAAAAACTTATTTTCTATTTTAAAAGCAAAATATCCAAATGAGCCCAACTCTATTTCTATAGAAGATCATTTAAAAACTTGTTTCAGGTGGGAAGAAGTGGTTGTTTTGGTGACACAATTTTATGTGGAAAAGAGGGAGAAAATATTTATTGAACCCTTTTTTAAATAGATAATTTAGGGTTCTTATAGTTTAGTTCAGCATTTGCAAATGAAATAACATTTGTCAGGAGGCCTTTAAGCTAGCAGAATTCCTTTTTCTTTAATCTAGCTCTTTCAAGTGCAATGGAATCTTAAAACTAATATTTATAAGAATATCTACCCACATTAAATATTAATATGAAATATAACTTTGATCTTAGACATCCAAATATAAACATGTTCTTTTCTACTAAAAACGTGAAAAAATTGAAAATTAGCCATTTTTTAATAATTAAATCAATCTTAAAATTCTGGTTTATAATATGACTAAATTTAGGCAATAGAGTTCTTGTCTTGTGATATTTGAAAATTTCAGATGCTATAATAAAAAAAAATCATGGAAACTGTCTGTTAAACAAGGCAAAAGATATTGTCAAAACTCTGTTGTAAAAATCCTTTGGTTTTTCATGATGTCTTGTTTCACTTGCAAGCCTAAAATTAATGAAGGACTTTGATCTTTAAAAGAATAATATGATGTATTTATCCAACCCCTTCACCATGGGCAGGATGAGATACAAGGTCAATTTTTAAGCAAAGCTGGTTTTGAATTCAGAATCCTCCATCGAGACCAGTGGTCATACTAAGGCTAATCTGCCCTACAATTTACCCATAGATGGGGGGGGGGAGAGAGAAGAGATGGATTCATGTCTTTCCCAAAGACATTAGCACAAAGTGAACATGTAAACAGCCTTGATTGGGATTTGAACCTGGGTCACTGTGTCCACTCCCTAAAATGATAACCATTACACCACACACTTCCACTTAATATAACTGAATATTTGAATGTTTTGCAGAAATTATCTGCTATTAAATTTTGTTTTTTTTTGTACTTATGTCATCCATTTTTCTAAGATGTTTTTTCGTCAATTCATTTTTTGAAGAAATGAGTTTTGATTCCTGTATTATTGAAACGTCTTTGGTCTTAGAGTGTTAACATAAACTTCTTTTACCATTTCTTCCCTATCTCTAAAAAAGGGGAAAGATGAAGAAACCTGTGATGTTTGTTGTAATCAACTTTGTTTTTTTTTGTATTTTTTTATATTTTAAAACAATATTGATGCTTTTTGGTTTTTTAATTTTTTTTTTATTAAAAAAAAATTTTTTAAAATTTAGATTAAAAAAAAAAAATTTGCTTTGATTGGAAAAAAAAAAAAAAAAAAGAATGTGAATTGATCTAAAAAAAAAAAAAAAAAAAAAAGAAAGTTTTCTCTTCCACAGGTTAAAACTTAATCTTCTCTTCATTTTTGTTTTAATGATAGGGTTTGTATATGGGTCTTTTGTTGGTTAAAATTATGAAGTTGTTTTTAACACATTTTGCTTCATTTTTTCCCCCCTACATTCATTTTTCAAACAACTTCAGCTATGAAAGGAAACTGAATGCTGCCATAAAAAAAAGGGTTAAAATCCAAAAACCTTTCTTAGATTATAAAACTTTGTAATATAAGCAATACAAGATTTACTCATGGGGACATTCATTTTTTTTTTTCAACAGAATTTCTTAGAATACAAATGACTGATTTCAAATAAAATCTTGAAGCTGATGTTAACAGTTTAGGCAAGATAAACTGACTCCCAAGTGTGTATTCTAAAAATTTCCAAGTGTCAAAAATGTCCACTTTGTATTTCTGGATGCCTCTTTAAATTGAGTGATTATCTAACTCCTTACTCATTCAAAAGTAAATGTATTGTTTAGTTAAGAAGAAAATGTATCGAGCTGCATGTCAATTTTATATTTTAACTGTCATTTTATACTAAAACATAATTTTCTATAAAGTTGAAATTTCCCCTTTATTGCTATAAGCAATACAATGATTTTTCAAGAGCAAAGGGTTAAAATTGAATGATTTCTGCATTAGACTTCAGCTAAGAAAATATTCTATGAAGAGGAACTAAAAAAAAAATAATATATATATATATTTGGTCCTTTTCAGATTAATTCTAAGTAAACAAATCCATTCTATAAATTATTGGCTTCAGTGAAAGTTTTTTGTTTGCTTAAAGAATTTCTTGGAGAAATTCTTATATTTATAAAAAGTGTTTCCTTATTATTTCTTAAAAACAAAATCAAACTCAGTTGAGTTGCAAATTGCATGATGGAACAAAGAAATCAATACCTTTTATGTTCATTATATATATATATATATATATATATATATATATATATATATATATATAACACTTGTCCCTTTTAGCCTGAAATACCAAGTTGAGTCAAAAATTTTTTTGTATTTGAAGCATTTCAGCATCTGTTCACAAGTCCGAGCTTATGGGGGTGTCACTTGATGGTGCATTGTGATGGACCAAGTTCTGCTGACAATGTACGAGTGTGTTTAGCTGCTATTCAACCATTTCAAGTATGGCTTCATCTTCCACAACAAAACGTCTCCCTGATCTTGGTTTGTCTTCAATGCTGATGTCACCTTCCTTGAAATGTCTGAACCAGTTTTGTGCCCCACATTTGTTGACAGTTCCAGGGCATTCCACATCATTAATTTCTTTTGCCACTGCCCAAGTGCTAAGTCCATTTTTTCCACAGCATAAAATGGCTAATTGCAATTTCTTTCACCACTCATTATCAAAATATATAAAATAAAGAATAAACAATGTTTATTATATATGAAAATTAAGAAAGAACAATTCAGTAACAATTGGACAAGTTGTATCAAATTAATTATATAACTTATACATACAAGTTGCCAAAAATCATATGTGAAAACCTGAAAAAAACAAACTTTAGACTCAATCTGGTAATTTCTAAGATATTTTTTTTTTCAGTTCTTTAAAAATAGTGGATCAAATAATCTAAAGATATAGGCATTTATTAAAAAAACCTTTTTAGATATTCAAAAGGCAAAAATCTGAATAATTAAAAAAGAAATATAAGAATGAAAGGTGACTTATTTTTGTAATATCATGCAATTTGATAGCATAAAAACAGGATCAGTTTGAGTGGGTTAGTCTAAATTTATATGAATCTAGACTGTATGTGTCGGGATGTGTGATAGCTGTACAAATTGTAGAAAATTTAGTCCAGGTTGGCTCATTTACCAAAACTGTTTTTGATCCCCAATGATACCTGCATCAGAAAAGTAAGGCCTAAAAGTTTGGCTTTGAGTTACTCTTACCAAACTTTTAACCTGGACTAATTCAATCATCAAATAAAGCAAAATTAAAATCCTGATTTAAATTTTCGGATGTTTGAAATGGCATTGTGAATTTGTTTCCATTTTAGCTGAAAGATTTAAAATATGGTCCATCAAATGTTAAAATTGAATGTTTTAAATTGAACATCCGAGTACTTTTGTTGATTTCTATTGGTAAGTAGATTAGACATTTATTTTGTGCATTGGTTAAATGGGTAAGGATTCAATTTTGATCATGCTAGATGCGATTTCAACCGAACTAATTCTCGGCTATTTTAATATTAACTCTTATTATTTCATATCCTGCGGCTTGTACAGGTTTACAGCCGATTAAAATTTTAAAGTTTCTTTTTGAATTTAAAAATCACAATATCCAATTCACTGAATAGATTATTGTTTTTTTTTTTTCTCCTCCGAGTCAACCTATAATATTTGCTACTTTACACTCATATGAAATAAATTCTTATTTTAAATCCCGCTAAACCAAAGAGACCTGAACGAGATGATGGGAAATGCTCTTCTATTTGAATTAAATTTATCCGAGCATTACGTACACCTCTACATTCTTCAGGAAACCAAATGCAACTCTTTGTTCTTTGAACAGTATAGATCATAAATGAAATGTCATATAGACATGATCATGTGACTTGATACAATTTGGAACTCTCTAAGCAGTGAAATCAATTTTCTACTTGATGTTTTGTGGGTTTTAAGAGGAGTAGATTATATAGTTTGTTTGTTTGTTCGGCTGGAGTTTCTTACTGTCCCTAGTGAGACGCATGTACGGCAATGTGGCTGCCGTATCGTCTGGTGGCTCCTAACTACTTCTGCTACGGCTAGAAAATATCAATATATATATATATATAAAAAAAAAGACTCAGATATTTTCAGGAAGGAAAAAAAGAAAAGAAAAATGAAACTGATATTTTGTAAATGAACGTTTTATTCTGTTGTAAATGTTTTGCATTTTTCTCGTTGTCCTTGGGTTTTTTTTTTTTTTTACATTCCATCAGTTCACATCTGTCCACTTTTTGTACATTAAAGATTCTTGTGCCATTCAGAAAGACAGACATAATGATGACAACAAAATGATATAAAATCTCTACAATGTTCATTTTATTACAAACTGTGTGTTTTGTTTTTATTCAATCTCTATCTATCTATCTATATTATATTATATATATATATGAGTATGAAAAGGTGGAATGAAAAAATCACACAATGCTGTTAAAGAGAAAACAATTTATAATATAATCATAGCTGATACTGATCAATATTTCGATTTTACAAAAATCATCATCAGAGCTCATTCACTCCGTGTTTGTTTGGGTCGGGGAAGAATGTCAAATCTTTGACATTCTTCTCCGACCCAAACAACCACGGAGTGAATGAGCTCTGATGATGATTTTTGTAAAATCGAAATATTGATCAGTATCAGCTATGATTATATTATAAATTGTTTTCTCTTTAACAGCATTGTGTGATGTTTTCATTCCACCTTTTCATACTCATATTGTCGGATTAATTTCCTTTCTTTTAACCTATATATATATTGTATCTATATATATATATGTTGCTATAGTAGGGAGGCAATAAATAATTTTCTCCCTTGTATAATGGTTGTATCTGTTGACGGTGACATGTCAATGCCATAATCCATTTCAGTCTCTTTTTTCCTCTGTTCTCTGAACGGTAAAGACTTACTTTTTTTTATAAAACAAAATCTTTGTTCTTTGAACAGTATAGACTTTGTCTCCTCTCACAGCGATGAATGTTACTTCGCATCCCACTTATGCGGATATGACACAAGGTCGTTTAATGTGGGACCAACGTGGAATCGAAGCGTAGATCCGGACGGCATTCCCCCTCAAGGGGGGCGCATCAGGCACTGGGAAATAAACCCAACTCATGAAACAATGTCCATTGTCATTGAAATGTAAAAATCATGGCTTTACTCATCTTCATCAAGAAATACTTTTTTTGTATTCCTTTCATACACTGCATGCACATTGAACAATATGTGCACAATTTATCTGTTGTGACACATTTGTGTATTCTTGTTAATACATCTTGTATCTATTGTTTCTATATATGTAAAATAGTTTATCTTGTCTTTCTTTCAGTTTATTCAGTATTAGTGTATCATTGGCCATACAAATGCTAATATTGAACCTTGGGACACGACTAAATATTCTCCCTAGAACCAACTATCTTCAATACTATATTTGTTTAAGAAAAACTAATTGGAGATGTCATCCACACTAAGTTGTTTTGGTAATGCATGAATACTCTTTTTAAACAATCCATTTATCATATTTAGTTTATCATTTTCCACTCTGGGATTTGCTTTGGTGACACAGAGTATATTTCATTGAGATCCCATTCAACAAGGATCAATATTTGCATTAATATATCCGTGATGCACCAACACCGAATAAACGGAAGGAAAGACAAACTCATTTGGACATACAAAAATATTTTACCCCTCATTTTTCTATAAAAAAAAGTTAAATAAAAATATAAGGATATAAATCACTGATATACTAAAAAAAATGAAACAAATAAAGTATAAAAAATAAATAAAAGAAAAAATACAAACCAAAACTGCAGAATCTTGTCTCCAAAATGCGATCTTGTACTAGATTCTGGAATCTCTCCTCTGAGGGATAAATTATTCCCACCTCCAAATTGAAGAGAGTTCCCAGATACATTGTCTATTGAGATGGAATCAAGTGAGATTTATGAGAATTTATGAACAATCCCAAATCCTGGAGAAGGTCCTGTATCAAAACAACTTGCTGACTGAGAATGCGTTGATCCTGATTTCTGTCTAACCAGTCGTCTCGGTACATGAAAATATGTACTTGACGGGACCTGAGAAATCCCCCCTCCAGTGCCCACATCATCTTTGTGAACACTCCGGGGGCTATTGCAAGCCTAAAGGGCTTAGCTTTGAATTCTCCTGAAAAAATTAAACCGTTGAAACTGCTTGTGACTTGAGAAAATAGGAACATGGGAGTAAGCACCCTTCAGGTTCATAGTAATTAACCAATCGCCCTTCCTCAATGCCTGACGAATAGTCTTGAAAGTTTCCATCTTGAAATTCAGCATTGGACGGAACCCTTCGTCCTTCTTGGGAACTAAAAGGAAGGTGCTGTAACACCCCTGTCCCTCTTGGGCACTGGGAAATAGTTCTATTGCTTGTTTCCCTAAAAGCCTTTTATTTCGTCTGAAATAACGTCACTTTGGCAAGACGAATTGAATACGGTCCTTTTTACACCGCTTTGTACCGGTGTTAAAGCAAACTGAAGCTTTACTCCCTCAGGGCCATACTCAAGATCCAACGGTCGGAAGTAATTTTCTTCTAACCCTCCAAGTATCCTGCTAGTCGTCCCCCGACCGGCTTGGGGAAATACTCTGACGAGTGTTGTTGGGGACGAAACCCCAACAACTTCTGAAACTTGGACTTCTTAAAACCTGTTTGCTCACCCTCCTGGGTCGAAGCACTCTATCCTCTCTCCTGTTTAAAACTGGAACCTTCACCCTTCTGCTTTTTCTGGCCCAAAATCGAAGAATTACCATATTTGGTCTCCTTAGGCCCCTCTAACTTTCTCTCTACTCCAAGAATATTACTCCTAACATATTGTCTCCCTCGCATTTTTCAGGTTTTCAGAACTGCTGTGCAAAACATCAAAGAATTTCTGACCTAAAGCCGACAAACGTAACTGTTTGTTTTCTGTGGCTTTATTCTTAAAAGCCATGTCCTTCAAATAAAAGACTCCATCTCGCGGAGACAGAGCTTAAAATGACTCTGGACGTATCATCCGTCATAGATTGGAATAATTGAGATAGAGCCTGCATGGTCTCTTGTCTATCTACTGCACAACCCGAAGCATCCATATACGAAGCGATTAAAGAACCGTAAGCGATTTGCCTAAGCAAAAGCCTAGCACTCGAATCCAATTTCTTAAAAATTAGCAGAGTCAGATGATTTGATAGAAATTTTATAGTATGTACTCCGTATCGGGTCTTTATTGTTAGAAGGAGCCATAATTCCTTCTTCAATGATCTCGTCTAGCCGAGTCTAGTAGGGCAGATGGGGCTCTTTAACCTTGGTTGGGCAACCATTCTAGGAGAAGGAAAACTGAATTTAAACCTGTTACACTTAGCTTGGGGTGGTCACTACTAGAATAGGCTCAGTCCAAATTAGTGATCTATTTCACTAAACTAATATGGTTGTTCCTCTTGTTTAAGTCTAAATGAGTGTATGTCTTGGTTGGTTGGTTGGATCTTATGGCATGTCAACCCTTGTTGGGTCATTTTATGCCAAAGATGTTTTTGTTTTATTCATTCTTGACAGGTTTTTTAAAAAGATTTTTGGTCATCCGAAGTTCTAAAACACTTTACTTTTCCCTTAGCCTGTCATTCAGAATCCACTTCTTCCAATGCTCTAATTACAAACCAATCTAGAGGCAGGTTGATAGTCTATTTCAGTCTAGAAGTCAGTAAGTGATCCGTCACGTAAGATTTGAATTCTGAGTCTCTACTCCTCTCCGCACTGGGAATATTTAATTTCAAAATCACCTTCGAAATAAAAGAATTCCATTCCACAGTATGTGCTCTAACTGTGCTTTCCTACAAATTCTGGTCGCTTTCTGCTTCAGAGAAAACACTGATATATTCAACCTCTCCGTCCTAATCGGTGTTTGCCTTGGTATGTTCACTAAAACGAGGACTAATATCGTCTTTGTAACGGCGCGAGTCTTTAAAAAAACAAAACTTCTTCACAAACTTTCTTCTCTTGGGTTTCCTCTTCTTTTTTTCCGTATGATAAAATTCCAAAGTAGGAGTAATAAATTTCCAACCTCTTACTCCCATATCCAAATAGAAAAATGAATTATTCCTCTTATTTGGTTAAGAAGTCATCTTGGAAAATGAGATAATCAAGAATAAATAAATCAATAAATAAATTCTACTCGGACGGTAAAGTATCTTGAGTATGATTGTATTAGTTATACAGGTAAGTATTTATATAAACAGATATTTCATCTTTCTTTTTTAATATCTTTAAAAAAAGAACATTTGCTTTTCGTGATGTGTGGAAAACAAAAGAAAAAATTGGGACATAAGTGTAATTTCTCTGCCCCCCCCCCAAACAAAACAAATAAAAAAACAAAAAAACAAAAAAACAAAACAAACCCCGAAGCAAATGATTAAAACTTAATTTTATTTGGATGTTAGATAAAATCTAAATATAATTGTGTCCAAATGTTTCGACTTGTGAATAATTAGAAAAAAACTAGATGGGAAATACACAAGGATGTTGCTTGCAGTTTCTAATAAATCCTAGAAGCAGCTGTAGGGCCACTTACCTCCTATCTCACAAACCATCCAAGTAAGATGAGCAAGACATGCTGGACACTGTTGTAAAAGTAAGGGCAAATTCATAAGTGATGTTCTTCTATGGACGCATCAGCAAAAACTTACATTCATTAACTCTGTACGGATACTGGATGTCGTCTAGAGGGTTTATCAAGAGCGGAGAGAGAGAGAGAGAGAGAGAGAGAGAGAGAGAGAGAGAGAGAGAGAGAGAGAGAGAGAGAGAGAGAGTGTGTGTGTGTGTGTATGTCATGAACTGTGTCTACCTTTCGCACAACGAATGTTTTTGGTTGCTTTAGCGGCGTTTGAACTCGTAAATCATGTTTCCGATTCAGACTGCGATATGGTTGTGCGGCTTTCAAATCCCATATAGAGTAAAGCAATGCAGAACGTGTCAGCGCACCAACTACCACGATACTAGCAACTTATTACAAAATTTTTGACTGACCCTAGCATATCAATATTGGTTCTCGAAAAAAAAACAAAAAACAAAAAAAAACCCAAAAAACACCAAAACAATTTTTTTTCATAATCCTTTAATATTGACGAGTTTTGTTTTTCAAATCGTTCTTTGGATTACAACGACAAAGAATATTTTTCGATTATTTTTTTCTCTCTAAACAATTTTCAACATTTAGATAAAAATTCAAAGGGAAAATTATATAATATTTATGTAGATAATTAATAATGAATCTGTTCAATTCATATAGATATCTTACCATCAGATGACGCTGTCGAATATTCAAACGCAACTCCGATAATAATGCATTGTTAATAAGACGATGAATAAGATTAAGTTACGCCAAATCATTGAAGTTTGTCAGCAATTAGTCCGATCAGTACTTAGATGGGTGACTATTTAGTAACAGCGGGTACTGTAAACAACCTTAGAGTTGTATGTCAGACTAAATAAAGCTTAATAAATAACAATAAGCAAACTTCACAGTAGATGACGTATTATCATGACTGACGTACGCTTTAAATTTGTCTTTACGATTTGTAAAACACAAATATATGAAACTATTAACGGCAAAGTGTGAAATCAAGGCATCCCATAGAATGGCTAGCATTTTGGGGCAAAGTATGGAATAAACTTATTTCATTTGAACCTTATATACTTTACCTAGGATTTTGGGTAACATGAGCAGAACTCTTTAATTGGAATCTGTGAAAATTAATTAAAAACAACTGAAATTAGTAAATTTTATTTGTGAATTGCTATCGGAAAGCAAATTCAAATCAGCATTTTAGTCTTTATAGTCTAGGGAAATAATAAATAAATGTCTCCCTTAGAGGATCAGTGTGTCCATTAGGGGACTTAATAACATTTATATGATAATCTCAGAAACCCTGACCCGTCCTCTAGCTATGTTCTTTAAACAGTAGAGACGTTGTCTCCTGCTCTGCCATTGAACAGTAAACCCAATATATCTATGACCATTTTACTATTAATCATCATCAAGCAAACCTTTTACCGTTTTATACCCCTTCCACATTCTGCTTGTTCACATAACAATATACGCATATTTCTAACTGTTAGAACACATTTGCATACTTTTTCAATACTACCTGTGTATATTAAATGTTTATTTTGCCTTTCTTTCCGTTTAGTTCACTGTTAGTATATCAAGGATATACTAATGTTAATATTGGTTCGTGGTGAGTTGGGACTGGGTTAAATATTTTCCTTACCTCCAAGCAACCCAATGAATGAATAAAATGGAAATGTTCATTGAGAGGACAACCTTAAACGATACTGAATCAAACTGTCGAAAGAACAAAGACAGACATTGATGGTGCGCATGCGCAAAGGCAATGATTGTTTAATAACAGCGTCAGTTCAGACTTTGCTGTAGTTTGGTCAACACATTGCCTAAAATGAACTCTGTAATCTGCAGAAAACCTGGGAAATGGGGGACAGATGATTTGATCTTGCATTGAAATTTTGGCCATTCAATAGAATACCTACGTTTTGCACATTCTACTTATCATCTCACTCTGTTTCCTTATTCACTTGGTATATTTTACAATTGTTCTTTTGAGTTATAAGCAGAAATGAATAAATAGTAGATCTGGTTTATTTTATTTCTTTATTCCCGATATAGTGGCAAATAATGCAGCTGTGGTACAAGCAAAGCATTGCTGGGCGCTGTTGAAGAAGTAAGGACGAATTCATAAGCGACGTATGGACTCCTAACATGGACACACTAGTGCTGGCCGACCAGCTCTATGCGGGCACTGGATGCCGTTTGGAAGGTTTGCCAAGAATAATGACCGATAGGGACGGATCACGAGAGAGAAAGGGAATCAAAGGAATCGGTACTGTCGACACGCCTTGATGATAATAATGATAAAAGGTGTAAGTCGAATGTAAGTTGACTGACTGGATATAAACGACTGTCATGATTTCGTATTTAATTTTAATTTTTTGTTGTATTGTGTTATAATCGTATAAAAATATATAATGTTGTGTTTGAATATTCGATAGAAAATTCCAGTTCAAGATTTTTAGATTTTATTTTCAAACATTTTTTTTTTTTTTGCTTGGCAAAAAACAAAATCCCAAGAAAAAAATGAATGTAACTGATGTCGCTGTTGTGTCAGATTTTGTCACTGTTGTTTTTGATCGTTGATCGCGTTCTGGTTTGGATCGAAACCACCCAATTTTTCTATTTCTCGTAATGCATCTTTTTCTTTTTCACTCGGAATGATAACTGCATGTTCACCTTCGTAAAGGCCATTGAGATCCCAAATCCGCAGGGAACCGTCGAAAGATCCAGTAAACAATTTGTTGTCAACGATCTGAGATTAGAAAACAAAACAAAAAACAAACAACGATAAAAATCATATAAATCACAAACAGCGATTAAAACAAAAACAAACAAAAACCATAAGAATATTATCAAGCACTTTGCTTTAAGACAGATTTCTTTTCGTACCTTTTGCGGTTCAAACGTCCTAGACCCTCGAACAGCTTTCCTAACTCGCCAGGTTCGTTCAAAGACTGCTAAATTTAGGAACAC
The DNA here is from genome assembly GCA_023376005.1 of Doryteuthis pealeii. NCBI lineage: Eukaryota > Metazoa > Mollusca > Cephalopoda > Myopsida > Loliginidae > Doryteuthis > Doryteuthis pealeii. Next base: position 38,869,894 of record CM042154.1, on the reverse strand, counting down.
CCTCTAAGAATTTGAATAACTGTATAGGGATTCTTACTTATTGGAAAACTTAGGGATTAATTATCTGGCCTTGGCACCAGGGGACGAAATCGCGAATATACGATATTGGCGCCTAAATTGAATTCCATGACTAAGTTACTTATAGTGTTGAGCAGATACCAGCGAGACCTCTAATCCAGTCGCTCCCTATACCTTCCAAAGAAATAAGCAGATAAGTCTCGTCGCAAACGCCATTAAGTTTGCAATTTTGTACCTTTCTGAATATATGTTTTTTTTATCTTCAATTTTTATTGTTGTCTTCTTCATCCGAATTTAATTGCCTATCTCTGAACCTGGGAAATTATATGAGGCCCAGCAAAAAGATCATATACTTGCCACGGTTCCCCTATTTGATGTTAGGGGACACGAGAGCTAATTAAGGATCTCCCATGTCTGCTGGTAGGCGCTAGGCAGTGTTTGAAGCAGTCTTATAAAACCAGAAGCGTCAAAGTTAAAATCCTCTTTTATCCTACAACCTTCGCAGAGGTAACACGCACCAGTTGTGTCTCCTGTCTACATAACAGGGGGGCTTTGGGCTCTTCCCAGCATTCCCTCTGCATAGCACACGAGAACATGCTTAACATGTAAGTGTTTATATTTTCCTCTTTTATCCGCAGCCACAAGACTTATCTACAAAAGGACTATTTTCTCATTAGGACATTTCTCTTGTATACATATGTATAAGCTCTTCTTTGTATCTTTTGTCATGTCTGTATTATCTTCTATTAAGTTTCCTCAGACAATAGAATATCATTGTTATCACTTCGTTGTGAATTGTTTTTATATTTATACCGCACGAGGAAATGATACTCAACCAACAATCATTCATTCAGCAGCCGTTTCAAAGATTTTCTTCTACCCATCTTCGGGTAAAGGTATTTTTTCTACCATTGTTCGGGTAAAGGTATTTTCAATTCTTTCAGCTGGGATTGTGGAAAGGTCCCTCCTCTTATTTATTTTTTATTGCATAATTATTCGTTGCTAATAAAAGAAGTTCGTGGTATAGGGAGACAATAAATAATTGTCTCACTTCGAGAATGGGCGTGTCTGTTAGGTAGCTCATGAACTGTCTCATGCCAATTCCCTTTAAACTTTCTTGCTCTTTTTTATCTCTATTTTTTTTTTACAGTAAAGACATTGAACAGTAAAGCAAACGTGGCTATGGCCATTTTACTGTCTGTCAATCTCAAGGCTTTTTTCAATTTTTGTACCGCTTCCACATATTGCTTGTTCATAGAAAAATAATGTGTATATTTCTAGCTGTTGGGGTACATTTATGTATACTTTTTAATGTGTGTATGTGTGTGTGTGTTTGCAGGTGAAAGTAAGCTTAACTTATTTCCTTCCATGTTCAGTGCTAGTATATCATGGATATACTAATGCTATGGTCTATGAGGAGTGGAGACCCGACTAAATATCTTCCCTACCTCCAAGCAACCCAATAGTGATGTGATTTGAGTATGTGTGTGTACGTGTGTATAGACATATTACTTGAATGTGGCGTCAGAATAGTTGTCGTTTACATCAGTAGGCTGTCAAATACTGGAAGCAATGGTGATGAAACCGATATTTATATGCAGGAAATCGTACACTTTCGACTCCTTCGTCTCTCCTTAGAGATCGACCGATGAAGACTTTTTATCAGGATGTGTATGAAATTATATAAACTAACGAGACCTGTGGATAATTTAACTATTACAAAGTTTAATATGTATACTTAAGAGCTATTAAAATAGTTCGATATGTAAAAAGTATGATAATCTTGATTTAACTATCCCCCTCACTGTCTCTGTCTGTCTCTTTCCTTCCTTCAATCTTTCCTTTCCATTGTATTGAAACAGATTAGCTTTATTGCTTTTATGCCCTAGCTCCTCACTATCTTTCACTCTTTCTTTCTTTCTTTCTTTCTTTCTTTCTTTCTGTCTTATGTGTATTGTGTTCTTTTTCTTCCCTTTCTTTTCTCACAATCAAAACGGAACAGTCCATTATTCACATGAGGTGACGTCTGGGCGTGACACACAAAAGTACAAGCGTATTGATATATGTTCAATTTGTTCATTGGTTATGATATATATTTATATTTTGTGTGCATATGATTATTGTTTTTGGCAACGCCGGAAACTCCTGCAAGTTAAATATAAAATTCCACCAACTATTTTCTTGAAAGTTTTTAATTTGATTATTTACGAATCAACATCAAAGGAATAAAAATCTGATCTCGATTGATTTTCTCATTAGGACATTTCTCTTGTATACTCAACCAACAATCATTCATTCAGCAGCCGTTTCAAAGATTTTCTTCTACCATTGAAGTGATTGGATGGTTTTAATGGTAGGTCAATCCGTTAAGGGTTATTTTATGCTCAGGGGTTAGAGAATCGCGTTCATTGAATGTTTTTTACTGACCCAACATTTGTATATTTTTGTGTAATTAACTTAACAGGTTGTTTTTTTTGTGCACACAGTCATATCGAATACAAATAATTTTTAAACAGATCTATTGACCCAGAAATGCTCTCGCAATATTATTTAAAAAATCATCATATCATCTCCTCACAAAATGTGGAAAGGTATGCCTAGTATTATCTTGAACCTTAATTTTTTTCTATATCTATCATATTCAATCCACGTCGTGTTACTCAATAGTTTATATTTCCTATTGTTTATCTCCCTTATCGACCCTTTATTAGGGTACACCCATAGAATTGTCTGGCAAATAACTTCCGGTTAGAAATAAGACCTTATCTCCCCGAGACTGAAGTTGTTTGTCTATCCTTCCTAGTGAATCCAATACCATCATGGCCAGAATCTTCGTCTTCTTTATTTCCAAGCGTCGACCCGACGTTAATTATTTGCTATTTTGTGCTTTTTCCCTTCAGTCTACTTTATTCACAAGTATTTTCTTCTTCTTACCACGTGGTTAACCTTAATTTCACTTCACTGGATCTTACTTAAACGTAACTGTTACTCTTCACTTATTAATGTTATTTCGGCAGTAGATAACCTCCTTTTTTGAAATTGCTACTCAGCAATTATTTAAGACCAGATAATTTATATTAACCCTACGACGAAATTATCACGCCCCCGATCCTTGTTATGTTTTTGTACATTGCTTCATATACGTATTTGTCCAATTGAATTTGTTCTTTTTTTTATGGCGTGTCTCTAGTAAAGTTGTAATTCATATGTACTTCTGGGACCAGACATCTGCTGATTACTTCCACCATAATCTAGCACGTTACAAAAGGTGACAAGATAGAGTAAAGATATTAACTCTATCTGTGTTTAAATTTAATTGATCAGTTTATATGACGTCATTCTAATTCATACTCTTCTGCTTGATTTTCATTGGTCAACATCTATTCGTTCACGGTAGATGATTGGATCATTAGGAGAAAAAAAAGTACAAATTCTTCCCAGAAGGAATAAGACGCTTTATATATACACTCGTGAACAGAAAAAATGGGCCAAGATTAAAAGAAGGAAGAAAATAGATTTTTCGATATTTTTCAAGAATTTACTGAAATTTAACTGCAAATTCCTATTTTTCAGATCATTAATATTATAGTATATAATAATTTAGTGGTAAAAATGCGTCCTAAAAAGGTAAGACCGCATCTGGGCGAGGATATGAAAAACCGAATTGCAGGATTAAGGCAGTCTAATATGACTTACAAGCAGATTTTCGATATTTTGAAAAAGGAAAATGTGACAACATCTCTCTCTACTGTGAAGCGAATTGGTCAAAGGTTTGAAATCGAAGGTTCAGTAAAAAGGAAATCTGGATCTGGTCGCCCTAGAGCATCCACTGTGAAGGACAACCACAGGCTTAAAATGACTGATTTGAAGGACCGAAAGAAAACTTATGTTGACCATAGCAAACAAGTCAAAACAGCGGACGGAAATTCCATTTCTAGAATGACAATATCTAGACGATTGAAGGAAATGGGATTTTCTTCAAAAAGGTGCGCAAAGAAGCCATTATTATCTAAGAAGAACATCAATGATAGAAAGACATTTGTCTCGTGTTATGGCAAGAAGGATACAGAATGGTTTAGGAATGTTTTCTGATCCGATGAATCAAGATTTTGTCTTTTTAGTGATGCTCCCGAACGCTGCATTCGAAGATCCGGAGAAAGATTATCGCCAAGTTGCATAAAAACAACAGTGAAACACGGGAATGGAGGGATAATGGTATGGGGAACTTTTAATGCCGCAGGAGTTGGGGAACTTATTTGATGTGAGGCGTCAATCAATGCAAAGGAATACATTCAAATATTAGAAACAGGACTGTTTCCAAGTATCCAGAAGCTGGGAATATCCCAAAACATTATTTTTCAACAAGATAATGCACCTGCACACACCGCTAAAGTCACTAAGAAATGGCTTGCTGATAATTCAATTGATGTGATGTTTTGGCCTGGCCAAAGCCCCGATTTAAACCCAATCGAGAATATTTGGGCCATAATATCTCATGTATTGGCTGGAATAACTTTTTCGAACAAAGAAAAACTGTGGGAAGCTCTGCAAAATGAATGGAATAACATCCCCTCTTCACAGTGTTCCAAGTTGGTTGAGAGCATGGTTAAAAGGATTAATCTTTTAAAGAAATCAAAGGGGAAAGCGATTCCACACTAAGCATTTATTAAAGTAAATGTCTTATTCTGTGTATATAAGACTCGTTTTTGTTTTTTGTTCAATTGTATTTTGTTTAATTTAGCTTTTTGTACAATAAAATGTATAATACTTGCTTGGCCCATTTATTTTGTTCACGAGTGTAGATTATCGTTGTTATCACCAAATTGTTTTGAATTAAAGGGAGTGATATATATATATATATATATATATATATATATATATATATATATATATATATATTACCGCTGTTGGGATGCCAGCTAGGTCACCTAGTTGATTACAGTGTGATGAACCCAGGAGCACCACTGACGATGAACGTCTTTAAAAACGCTGTTGAAAATCTGCTGCTCTAATCAGAGTTTATCAACGGATTCTATGAAGAAATCGACAAGATTTATTTACAATACTAGCAGGGATACCCGGTGTTGCTCGTATATATACACACATAACAGAAGATACAAAGAAGAGCTGATACATATGTAGACAAGAGAAATGTCCTAATGAGAAAATAGTCCTTTTGTAGATAAGTCTTGTGGTTGCGGATAAAAGAGGAATATATATACACTTACATGTTAAGCATGTTCTCGTGTGCTATGCAGAGGGAATGCTGGGAGGAGCACAAAGCCCCTCTGTTATGCATATTTTTTAAAATCAGAAAATGATTGGAGGATGGACAAGATTTATGGCATTCTATATCAGGGCTTCCAATGTTTAATTTCCATCTAACCAAGTTAAATGGTTTGGTTTACAAAACAATCAAGCTTAAACACCGAAACACGTGTCTGTGGATGACTTATTAATATAGGCTCCCATAAATTTGGTATGAGCTCTCTAACTGGTAATCTAAATTAACTCTCATTACTAAGCATATAAGCAATGATTGTTTCCCCGAAAATTTGATCTCTCTGTGACCGTAAAATACATAAACAAACCTATGTACTTAATAGTTTAAAAACACCACTCCCGCTACAGCTGTCAGTGGCTGAGGGAATAAGATATCAGGCTGCCAAACAGTCAGTCTGAGTTCGACCCTAGCCAAGGATAGCTGTGTCTAGCCACACTAAAGAGGCGTGAAACGCCGAAATACGTGTCTGTGGATGACTTATATATATATATATATATATATATATATATATACATATCATTTAAATTAATTTTTTATGATAAGCGGGGTTATTTCCTATAAGTCTAACATAAACAAAGGGAACCACTCTTGACTGATAAATTATTTATTTATTTATTTATTGATCTACTAGGAAAAAAGAAGACGGGGTTAGGGTTAGGGTTTAGGGTAAGGATTAGTTTAATGGGAAAATAAATAAATAATTTATCAGTCAATAGTGGTTCCCCTTTGTTTATGTTAGATTTATAGGAAATAACCATAGGCGGTATGATTTCTTTATTTCATATCTGAAGGTTATTTCTATGGTAGCTTTGCTTAAACATTTGAAACGCCCCCAAAATGTTATATTTTCTAATGTTATTTGATTTACAAATATTCTTGATTAGACACATTTTACTATCATGATTATTTTACTAAGATCTCCTTTGGGTGATACTGAATCAGTACATGTTTGTTTTTGGTAATTAAGTATCGTAGCTTTTGAATTACAACTGGACACACATATAGAGACCTACCGATGTTTCGCCTTTATATATATATATATACATTTTTGGGAGAATATGTGCTTAATTTAAGTCATACCTAATTTGAAAATTAATTTGTTGATAATTAATGAATTAGGCGAATATATCTGTTCAATTAATTATCAACTAATTAATTTTCAAATTAGGTATGACTCCAATTAAGCACATATTCTCCCCGAAATTGTCGGCATAGACATATCAAACAAACTGTTTGCGTACTTTCATATATATATATATATATACATATATATATATATATATATATATATATATAATAAAATGGGAATTCTTCCCAATTGTAGCCATGTCAGTACTACTGTACGGTTGCATCACTTGATCCTATATGTATTATATATATAAATGTATAATATACATAAATATATATGCTACAGTAATGATTGTCAACCCTTGTAGAATTTCCGACGAGTTCAGTTTAATAAAAGTTTCTGGTCGATTTGTAATTAAGAAAACGTATTAGAAGTAAATAGTGTTTCTTCTTCTGATCTCTCTCTTTCTCTCTCTTCTCTCTCTCTCTCTCTCTCTTTCTCTCTCTCTTTCTCTCTCTCTCTCTGCCTCTCTCTCTGTCTGTCTCTCCATTTCTTTGCTCGTTATGAGGAAAATATATAATTGTTAATGAGGAAATTCTTAAAGTAATTGTCGGGAGTAAATATATAATTATCTACCTTGGAGAATGGGCGTGTCCATCGGGCACTTCTTTTAGTGTCAGATGACAATCCAGATATCAATTCTCATCCTCTTTTTGTCTCTGTTCTTTGAACTGTCAAAATGTTCTTTCTTGTATTATCTTTATACGGTAAATCCAACATGGCTCGTATAACCATTTTACTGTCACTAGTTTCAAGTAAGCCCTTTACCGTTTTTGTACCCCTTTTATTTACTGCTTCTTCTTAGAAAAATATGTACATATTCTGTTTGTCGGAATATATTTATGCATTCTTTTTAATACTTCTTGTATGTATATTATGCATATCATTATGTTTCAGTATGTATAAATGACTTTATCTTGTATTTTTTCCCGTTTATTCAGTGTTAGTATATCATAGATAAACTAATGCTAACGTTGATCCTTGGTGAATGGGAACTCGATTAAATATCTTCCCCACTGCAAAATAACCCATCAACAGATTTTATTGTACTTTTCGTTTATCGGCTGAAAAGTTCATAGCCTGACCAAAATAATCTTGGACAAAAACTATATATATATATATATATATATATATATATATATATATATATAGAGAGAGAGAGAGAGAGAGAGAGAGAGAGATTTATAAGTAAATAGTACTCGGAACTACAGTGAAACACATGACATACCCTCTTACATTTGTTTTTGCTGCAACGTGTATATATAATATTAGAACTAATCCCAGACCATGATCACATATAAGGCGATGATCATATATTTGGGTTTGTAAATTTCGTTGAGAGGTAGCCACAAAATGGGAAGATAATATGTAATAAATTTATCAGCTCAAAAAGTATAGAAATGTATAGATAGGCCTATAAGCAATTTAAATCTAGTTAACTTTAATTTTAAAACCATTAATCGCTTGTCGTATCATACTATCATAATTCTTCTAAAATCTATACACACTGGGTGAGGGAACCACATAATCTTTATTCATGATATATCTGTTTACTTCAACAATTCATCGCTTTTTAAGTAATATTACTGACTCAAAACTACAAATGATATTAAATATTTCTGTTTAATTAACCAGGAATTATCAACTTTCTTGTATTAACTCAATTTTTTCAACCTGTTCTCAGAACTCATATTATGTAAATGAGGTAATAACCTTTTCTATAGCCCCCCCCCCCACCTCCAAAGGCCACGCCTCTACACAATATTCAACAAAATTCTTACATGTTAGCTGGTTCTCGGGATCAGAATTCTACTTACTTTGTCCACATGTGGGCTATATAAGAAATCACGTACGCAGATTGATGCTCACTTTATAATCTCGGCAATTGAGGCGCTGCAGTCATTTTTCGTCCATCGTACGAAACGGAACCACACAACTTGTTCGTGTAACCGTTACGACATGTGGAATTATAGCTCACTAGTGATGCATACGGATTTCCTACATTGTAGGAAAATTTAATTTATTTCACTCACAGAATTCACCAAATGAAAGCGCAAGACATCATAATTAGCATTCTTATTGTCTCGTATTCATAATTATAGAGTTTGTCAATTGTCAGTTATAGGTCCTTTTTTTTCATTTTACTTACCGTAATTATTTGCCTAAAACACAAACTCATGTATAATACTCACTCCTAACACTGGAATACGAGATACTAAAAAACAAAACAAACTCATGTGCATAATACTCAGTGACGTTTTAGAATTTGTAGAAGCTAAATGTAGCATTTTTTAAACTTTTTATTGGTTTGTACTGACTGAAAATAAAAATGTATATAGTTCACATTGTTCTGAAACATTTACATTTAGAACAAATGCTCAGGCATATTCAGGCAAAAAAGCAACAGACTTGCGGCAAAAATAAGCTTACATTAGGAGAAACAAAATTATAAACGGATATTTCTCTGTAACACATTAGTTAGAAATATGACTTTTGATCATCCTGTCCCGAATATACTGAGACATATTGTCGGAAAAAAGTTAATCGTATAGTTCTCATGTATAATACGCAACCCTATCATTTGGGTTGAAAATCTGGAAAATAGTGCGTCATACTCGGTATAATTTACCGTATAATGTTCATTTTATAATTCTAACGCAGTCAGTCTGTGCAGCGTTAATTATCTCCCTTTTTTGTCATTCTAAAGTGAAGTTGCTCTCATTACGTCAGTGTTGGCATTGTGGTTATGAATAGCAATCAGCTTTTATTGGGTTGAGTTGCTAAAAAAAACCATTCAGGTTGTTTTCACCCATAAATAAGTACGTATGTAAGAATTTTTATTAAAAAAAGTTAATTTTCTTCTTACCCTAACATAAAGGGAGTTTATTAGTTCTAGAAGAATATATGTTGTGGACGAGCCTAGCTTACCTTTTGTCGAGAGTAAATGAGCTGGTCCAAGACTATTTGAACACTGCTGTTTTAGAACATCTAGGTGATTGCTTGAGCCTGCTTCAATAATAAAATTAACAGCGTCGATCCCAGGGGGCTATCCCCTCAGGCAATACCTGCCCCTTGATTTAAAGGGGCAGGGTTGGGTTTATTGCCAGTGCCCGAGGCGCCCAACTTTAGGGGGAATACCGACGGGATCAACGCATTTTTTGTGCCTACCACCCATGAGCTTCGGCTTGTGGGTGGGCCCACATAAAATGTCCTTGTGTCACGCCCTCATAAGTGGGATGAGAGGCAAATACCCTGAGACTGCGAAGATTACGGAACCATTATGCGAACCATCTACCTCGATGTTTTTAACACTCTGTTGCGAGTTACTCTATGTCTGGCGTAAACTGTATTTGGATGTACTTATATAGTATACTGAATATTGTATGATCCAGTATACAACAAAATTATACAATGAAAACGGATATTATTAGATATAAATTATTACCAACTCACAGCGATGAAAATTTAACAAAAATATGAATATGTAGCAGTCTAGAAATGTGTGCACCTCTTATATTTATGTAACTTTATTTTGATTAAACAGGTATTGCAATTATATTGTTGGTTAGAGTTTCAATGCAGAAGAGTTTGGTGATAAATGACACCTAATAATATCCGGTTTTTGTATAATGTCCCATTAGAAATGATAAAATCTTGGTGTTTTTGGTTTAGAAGAAAATTGCCTTAAAAATGGAATGTTTTTGTTTATGGACGATACTGTCATAATAATATCCGTGTGGATTGTTGGTATTTACCCAGGTCATTCGCCACGGGTACGATGTGATACAAAGTTACACGTATAGGGCGTTCCGCGAGGATCCAACTCGCTATTTTGTAGTAATGGATCTGCGAGACTAACTTGCTAACAATTATACCACAATGGGACGACCATGATATGATAAAATGGTTAGGGTTGTAACTTATCTATGGGCGATACGCTAATAATTAATAATATTCGTTTTGTTTGTATAATGTTCCTCTAGATATAAAAACAATCCTGGTATCTTAGGTTTAGAAGAAAATTAACTTTTTATAACAAAGTTATTTAAGTGAACTTATCAATGGATGATAGTGTATATAAAAAATAAGGATGTTGCATTTATATTAATGCAACATTCATGTCGAGTGAAGCTTCTTGCCTTAAAAATCAGCATCTGACATTTCTAAATTGTCATCTTGGATCGATCCCCAATATACTCATATGAAACCAGTGAAAATAGGCATCCATCTCAGCTTTATATTTCAAATATAAAAATTTGTCCTCAAAATTCACATGAAAATGAAATCGAAATTTGAACAACAAAACGAAGTATGTAAAGGGAGACAATAAGTAGTTGTCCTTCTTGAAGAATGAGCGTTTTGGAGGTCACATGACAATACAACAAAATCCACACTCATCCGCTTTTAGCTGTTCTTTGAACAGTAAAGTGTGTTATTTTGCATCTGTTATTTGAACAGTAAAGACGTTGTCTCTTACCTCGCCTTTATACTGTAAAGTCAGCATGGTCATAATTTTCATCAAGTAATCTTTTCCCAGTTTTGTGTACCCCTTTCATATACTGCTTGTTCATAGAATAATATATGTATATTTTATCTGTTAATATTATGATTTCTTTTTAATACTTCTTACACACACACACACACACACACACACACACACACACACACACACACACATATATATATATATATATATATATATATATTTAATTATATTTTCTGTATTTGTAAATGAGTTTATATTGTATTTCTTTCCGTTTATTCATGGTTAGTATATCAACGGATATACTAATGTTAATATTGGACATTGCTGAGACTCGACCAAATATCATCTCTACCTGGACGCAACACAATGATCCCTCTATCGGGACAGGGAAACAGATGGAGTCATCATCCTCAAAGAAATGTCTATTTGAGAGTGGATATGATTATTTTAGTCGATTCCAGACAGTGAAAAGCTGGAAAAAATTCTGGAATTTGATAGAGAACTGTAAAAAACAAAAACAAGACAAAAAAAAAACAACAACAACAAAAAAAAAACAAGACCCCCCCCCCAAGCTAAAAACAAAACAACATAAAGCAAAAAAGCAAAAGTCACACTTGAAAAGCGCTGTAAAGAAGTTAGATTTTTTTCTCTTGTGAATCCTTTTTAGTTTCCAGATATGAATATGTTTATAATTTTTGATGGAATGGGTAAACTACTACAACAGAAGAATATGAAGGTGAAAGTCTTTTGATGGTATGAGTAAACTACTACTACTACTACTACTACTACTACTACTACTACAGGAGAATGTGATGGTGAAACTCTTTATTGTATGGATAAACTACTACTAATACTACTATGATAGAAAAACATGAAGGTGACAATATGGTTAAACTATTACTACTGGTGCTACTTTTACCATGATTGCAATCCTTTGATAGTATGGATAAACTACTACTACAACTATCATAGAGGAACAAGAAGGTGACAGTCGTGTCGGTCGTTGGTGGAGCACTTGGAACGATCTTAAAGAGGCTGGATGATGTGGAAATCCAAAGAATTGAAACTCACCTCTATCCGAGAGCATTCCTGAGAATGTTTGGAATATCATAAAATTTAGTGATAACAACCGGATATTGGGGGTGAGGGTCGGGTAGGAATCTGGGGGTGGGGGGTAGTGAACATGCAAATGCACAAATGGGAAAACAGTTGAACAAATCTGAATGAATAATAAAAAAAAGCAACTTTTTTTTCCAAGAATATTTATTTGTGCATTTTCAGTTTTGATATCTTGGCTGAATTATTTTTTGTTTTTTTATCGATTAGTTTTTTTATTATCAGAAAGACAAAGATGATCGAATCAAAAATCGGACAAGAATCGATTGAAAAATAACTGATCTTTGGGTAATCGATGAAATCTGAAATCGATAATCTTTAGATGTTGGTCGCCATGGCGACGATAAGACGGAATGAACCGGGATTCACCAATAATTAAATTTCAGGTAAGGTAAGTAATTAAATCGGAAGGTAGGTAGTTGAGTAGACGAAGATAATTTGGTGTATTAGGTTGAAGGTTTCTATTTCTGTCTGAAGGTTTCCAGTAAGGATAGGCAAAGGATTGTCTATGGGATTATTCATTCATTTTAATTACTAACGACCCACACCCGTTTATAGCACAATGGCTAACAAGAGAGAGGCATTAACCCAACTGTAAAAACAGATTAAAGTAAAAAATAAAGCTTAAAAAAACATTTGTTTTATACAAGAGGTCATCATGGCAGAACATTTCTAATTTATACGTCTAAAGAAGGTCGAAACGATATGGAATAAATTACGTTGTTAATGATCAAAGGGGAATGCCGACGGGGTTGGACAATTTTATCACTACCCTTCATAGTATAAACTCCAATTAATCCTTTAAAACCGAGCGGTCAGTATTTGTGCCGCTAATCAGCAGATAAACCCGGATGGTCGGAATTTCGACCGTGGACTCCTTATTTCTACATCGCCAGCGCCAATAAAGTGTTGCTATTTTATATTCTATACATCATTTTATTACTTTATAATATATCTAAAATTATAAATAGAATGTTTTAACCTATTATTTAACAGAGGTTAAATAAAACTGGTTAAATAACAGATTACAACGTTTTCACCTATTTATCAATCCCAGAGCGGAGTTCTAAGAACTAAGTATCACATTGTGTCATATGCTGTCACTACAGGATTGAACTGTCACTTTGGGTTGGACAAAAATATCACTTATGATTTTATAGAAATGAACTGTTAATTAGAACAAAAGGGATTGTCAGAGTCAATGTTTTTTTTAAAATTTCATAGTCCATGACAGCTGTTTCCAGTTCTATACAATTATTTAAAGACATTACATATTCAATCCATAGAAATTGGATTGCATATAAAACATCCATTTTGATAATTGTGTTGAATATAAAACACTTGTCATAGAATATTAAACAAATGATTATAATTAATATCACACAAACACTCACTCACCACACATATATAGAGGGGGGCGAGGCAAGAGACTGAGTCACCAAGCACAATCCTAACTTATATATATATATATATATATATATATATATATATATATGTGTGTGTGTGTGTGTGTGTGTGTGTGTGTGTGTGTGTGTGTGTGCTGGATGCCCTGTTTATTTGGCAGCAGAGAATAAAAACTTTACAAAACATCCTTGTTTGTTTCACAATGGAGAAAAAAGATTTTGTTGTTAGAAATTAGACGGTGGGGTAAACCGACACCTAGAGGCAGTGGGTAAACTCAGCAAATCTCTAAGTAGTCGTTCTGATTGAATAATACCTATCCCATAATTCTAGGGCGAGTCAAAAAATTTGCAATATTTGCGTTACAAACATTCGGTGATGCTTTGCATCTAAAAAAATAGAATATGAAAGTGACACAGTTATGTGGATAGAATTCACAATGAACCCATTACGGGTGGTCGAACCATCGAATAGTAATAGGTGTTACATTTGCATATAAATGTTGCATACAAAATGCAACAACTATTATGGGATAGAAATAGCGTTTAAAACTTTGACCTTCATAATTTTTATTCGATTTATTTAAAGTAATATTTCGATCAGTTTTTAAAACTATATTATAATTATTTACTAAAGTTAGCAGAAGAATTGAACTCGCAACACTAATGCATTTAGTGGCGAGAAAAATGTACTGTCACGCCCATAATTTACCTTTGTTTAGTTATTCGTGAGTAAGTGATAATTAATAAGTATATTACTTCCAGTTATAGGGCTCTTAAGAATTGCGATAGGATCTGAAGAAGTGCCATAGGGCCTTGTAGAAATTTCATAGGGCATTAAAGAAGTGTTCTGTTAATAATTCTTTTTAGAATTTGAAAAAAAAAATCATATTCTTGAATATTGGTTAATTATGTTTCAACCAATTATTTAAAACTTTTATGTATAGCTCGGTTCGAAATGTTTAATCCCATCATACCACCCATGGTTGGCCGCTGCTACTCCTTCGGGGCTAGGCAGAGGGTGGGTTTGGACAATGGATATATTCAGAACATTTTATACAGGCAACATGGCAAGCATTCTACCAGTAGAAATGTTGCTATACCCGCCTCTACTTTCATAATTATATCGAAAATTTGGATGATAATGCAGACCCCACAAAATTATCATTCTAGTTGCAAATGGGACGGCAAATTGCTTTATTCTCTAAATTTGAGCAATTTAGTGCATTGCCCTAACAAAATCTTGCTATGATGTGCCATTTTTTCTTCTGGATTATTGTTATATGCATATATACAAACATAATAAGAATTTTAGTATATTGGTAGAATGTTGTTTTTTCTTCAATTTATGTCGATTTATTAGAAGTTGAATAAAATAGCTTAATTGCAAAATATTCACAGTTGCATGGTGGAAGTTTGATTGAAAATAAACAATCAAAACTGAAAAGGTTTAATGAAGAGACTGAATTCGATGTCCATTATCCCGAGAGATTCGCACAGTAAAAATATTAGCATAAAAGATCTGAAGAATTCGTTGACAAAGTTACGCCATTTTGTTTTTTGTTTTTGAATGAAGACTTCTTTATTTTGTGAATCATAGATAAAATATAATATCGATTTTGGAAATGAAAGGCCAGAATTAAAAAAAAGTTAACTTTCATTCGTAAATAAGTATGGAAGTGTTTAGAGCAGCAGTGATTCTTAAACTTTCCGACTGTCGTATTTTTGGCTCCAGACTAACCCCATCTAGCGACTACACCTAATCTACTACAAATTGAAAACAATTCTTTTACGCCAAGTAATATCTACAAATATGGTGATGCTGCTGCTGCTATAAAGATTATTCACTCATCATACATTTTGTGAAAATTTATGTTAAACATCTTTGTAAATTTGAAACAAATATTAGATATATCAATTAACTATTTTACTTTGAAATTATTTTCATAAACTTGATTAAGAATTTATTAGACTTCTACCTGATTTTATCAAACCTCACCTACCCAGCACAATAACAGTCTTATAACACATAAGCATTATAACTTGTCAAATTTACTTGAGTGAGAAGAGAAAGTAATTTTTATTTCATTTTAAAACCCAAGTTATCTGCCCCTGAATGAGATAATCATGGGAAATAAATGATTACCATAATTATTTATGTATAACACGCATTCATATATAACACGCAACCCGAACTTTGGACAACAAAATTCTGGGAAAAAATCTTGTGATAATACACACTGACTTTTTAGAATTTATAGCAGCTGAATTTAATCTAAGTTTAGCATTTTATCGAATAAGAATTTATATAATTTACATTATGTATTAAAACACAAAATTTACACAGAAAACATATTCACACAAAATGCAATATTCTTGTTGTAGGAGAAACAAAATTATAAACAAACAAAAAATATTCCAATGGATATTTCTTTGTAACTTCATAAGTTTGCAATTCCATTTGTTGGGACTAGAGATATAATTTATTTTCGGTCATTCCGTCCCGAATAGGGTGAGGCATGTGGCCGGATTCCTAACTTTTGGACTGACAAATCTGAAAGATAGCGCGTTTTATATACAAATAATCACGATAAGTACGAGATCATATCTATTCTAGGCATACCCAATTTTGTCGTCTGCTAGGCTGTTTTAAAAACAAATTAAAATTAATTAAATCTATTATTTAAGGTCAAACTTTTGTCTAAAATGATAAGTAGTAACATAATGACCATCATTAAAAAAAGAAAGATATCATTACATATGCAGTTTATTTTTGAATAGATTTAAAACGATTTGTTTTGGTCAATTTCGACGCGATCCGCCATTAACGCTCTTTTTCAAGGGTTTTAAAGCGCTTGTTTACAATTTGAATGTAACATTCGCGATTGAAAAAAAAATTACCAAAAATCAGGTAATTATCCGATTTTAATGAAATTTTCAGTATTGATTTATCAATTAATGAATTTTATAATGCATCAGTTATTTTATTTCAAAACCTTAATTTAGTATTTTTGCTATGAAAAATTAATATATAAAATTCATTTAAAATATGAAAAGCCTGATGTTAAGTTTAAAATGTTATATTTTTAGATTTTAAAAATAAATATCTATTTAATGCAAACCTTATTTTATTACATCAAAGTATACTTTTTGAAGAAAAACTCGATTGAAAATGTACCCCCCCCCACACACTTTTTAAGCAGAAAAAATATCGATGTATAAGTTTTTCTTTTATAAGATAATAGTCAATTAAATAATTATCGAAATGAGTAAAAAGGAAATCTCCACAAAATTGATTATTTATTATTTTTTTACATTTTATTTTCCGATTTTCGGTACTTATTTTCTCATAGAAAAGCCACCGTAAATTTTTTTTTGTTTCTATTCATAACTTCGGTCTTTTATCTCTTTATTTATACTGTAATTAGAAAACTAAGTTAAAGTCATTTTGTCAAAAACGCAGTTTAGCTTCATTTTGGGTATCCCTAATCTATTCAGACTCGAACAAATCTGATCACGAACTCCTGCACCCTAACCCCTAATTATAACTTTATGCAATAAAGGTAATGTCTGTAATTGAATTTAAAATAAATGTAAACAATATTATTTTACTTATAAAGGTAAACTCTTCATTGATATGATTAAAAATGATAATTATAACAGATTATTTATTGATATGATAGGAATAAGAATAATTAAAATAACGCACATCGATTAAAATAAAAATTTAAAAGTACACTAAACGCCTCCCTATGAAATAATGTTAGTCACCCCCCCCCCAGTAGATGGTACGGATTCAGTTTGATAACATTGGTTTATTATACTTTAAATGAATAAAACTTTTTAAAAAATGAAAGAAAATATTAGAATTAACTGAATCCGTCTCCTACTACGTTAAGAGTTACGTCAATCTAAAATAACTAAGTCTGTGATCATATCTGTTGAAAATCTTAATGAATATGATCAAAGACTTCTACCACTATTTTAAATTATAACTTAATTAGTTGTTGCAATTGAGTTTAGAATAAATATAAAAATAATTATTATCTAACATATAAAAGATATGTTGGGTCAGTAAAATTTTTATTGCTGTGTGTGGGGTTAAATGATGGAGAGACTTTCTGTGATTGGATATACCAATCACGTGATGAGCTCAGAAGTTTTGGCGCAAAATACCAAAACCCTCAGATAGATTCCGGACCAGCTCCCGAGTGCACGTCGACCTGAAATTCTCTCCAAGAAATCACTAAAATACCAGATATCTTCTCCATCACACCGGTTAAGTCTCTCGAACTTAACTCTATACACAAAAAGGCCTTTGTATTGTTTTATTTGTTCTTTAATAAATTGTTAGAATTAAACTAAGTTTTAATTCATTTATTGTTGCTGTCGATTAAAATAAGAATTAAAACAAACAAACGAATACACATTATTCATTAATGACCAGCAGTAACTTTTACTACGTGCTTACATCGTTAATCTTAACTTAACAATATAGTGTGTTGTTCTTCCCTTATCAATACTTCCCTGATGAGGATATACAAATTTGCTTACTGCTCATTCAAGACTCTAAACGCCCCCAAATCTGTGAAATAATTTTAGTCACTGCTCCATTATATCTCCTGACGTCCCACAGGGGAGGGGTGGGGGTAGTGTGTGGTACGGACCATGTTGGGAAACACTGGTTTAAAGGGACTAACGAATAAATATATGAAAATTTATCCAAGTTTTTTTTTAAAAATATTAAATATTGTTCGATACGTGGATTAATTGGAACATCAGGTGCATTTGCATAGTTTCGAGATACTTTCTTTCCCCTGACAAGTATGTAAGTATGAAACGAGATATTGTTGTTGTTGTTGTGTGTGCATTTATTTAGATTCTGGTTCTTCTTTTAATCCACGGAGATCCCAGACACGTAAGGATCCATCAAAGGATCCGGTAAAAAATTTCTGGTCAACCATCTGGCATTTTTTTTCAAATAGAGAAAAGAAAAAGAAGAAAAAAAGGAAGCTGATTACAAAAAAGAAATAAACACAACAGATTTATAAAATCTTATTAAAGCAACAACAACAATAGCAACAATCACGACAACAATGAGGAAAAATAGCAATAACAATAAAATCAGAAACAACAATAAAAATAACAAACAAATAAACAAAACAAATCCTTAATTAACGCCTGGAAAAGTTTTGTAAAAAAACTTTTATAAACTCTGAACAGAAATAATACAATCTACTTTATCTAGTAATACAGCCAAATTATTTCTAACTATAAAACGAATGTTTGTTCCTGAATAATATTATATTATTTCTTAATTGCTTATGTTATAAAAGTATAAAAAATACCCGTCGTGGTGTAATGGTTAGCAAGCTAGTCTTGCAGATCCATTACTACTGTTAAATCCTCGTTGCATGCCCCATAAAATAAATTAACAGAAGGTCTTTTAACGTGGAATGGAAGGTCCTTTAACGTGGAGTTAAAAGACCTTCTGTTAATCCGACCGGGTGTGAGATTAGGAAAATAATTTATTCTTTTGAAACTTTGCTTTTTGTGTATTGGATGATGAACATTAAAATGAACCCCATTTCTATATGAAAATGATCAAATTTACACATTTATTTTACATAAGGTATTTTTGGGTCAGTAAAATGTTTATTCCCATGTTGTGGGTTAAGTGATGGTGAGGTTTTCTGAAATTCTCTCCGAGAAATAACTCAGTCAGAAGATACTAGTTATCCTCTCCATCACACTGGTAAGTCTCTCAAACTTGACTCTATACACAGGAAGGACTTTGTACTGTTAGTCATTGTTTTATTTGTTCTTTAATAAATTGTTAGAATTAAACTAAGTTTTAATTCATTTATTAGTTGCTGTTAGTCTTATAATTAAACGCAATACTAACAGTAATAGCATAAATCAAATAATATATAAATAACAATTTTCATGTATTTATACTAAAGTTATACAAAAATGAACAGAATGAGTAGTTTTTCGAGATTAACGACAAATGTACAAAGTGGTTCGAAAGTCTAGTCACCCATTACATATTTTTAAAAGTAAAATAATTAAATGATACAACAAAAATTCTAGAAAATAATTTAATTCTTAAAGATTTTTAGGAGATAATAACTGCATAACTTATATATTATATTATTAAAACAACAAAAAAAAAAACAATGAAAGTTAAAACAATATGTAGGAGTGACAAGACTTTCAGACCACCCTGTAGATGTTTTCCTGACCCCCCACCCCACCACACCGGATTATCATAATGTCTTTTTGACGTGGTGAGCCACGCATAAACCGAAGATCATTCAATGGCCAGTGCAAAAAGGTGCGTGCCCCCCCCCCGATGGCATTCTCCTTTTGGCCTACCAGGCATAAAAACCCGGATTTCTGAATAATGCCAATTATTTTCATGTATCAGCTCCCAAATATAAACTCTCATTATATTTTCGTTATACACTACTTGGTCACAAAAGCAAAGTCTGAAGGGGGGGGGGGTCTTTGTCGTTTACTTTATGCATAAGCAATTGGGAAATAACCCTTTCTGGAAAAGAAAAAGTAAAAATATTCGTTACATAGCTTCTTTAATTTTTAGTTTCTTTTTTTGTTTTTCTTTTGAACTGCAAAGCATTTTCGGGAAATCAGTCTACGACAACGAGTAAAAACACAGATTGGAAATAAAAGTCAAATTCTTATCGAGATATGAATTACTCACGTAAAAGCAATAACATAGAGTTATTTACTAAAGCTTAGATGTGGCACAAGACCGAATGTATGGGCACCCAGAGAGAATCGAACTCACTAGTCATGGTTTGCCAGTCTAGCTTGCTAACCATTACACCACGAGAAGCACCCAAAGCAATAACGCACATGGAACCGTGAAAGATGGAGAAACATTAAGTTTCTTAGTTTGATTTGAGTTTCTACCAATCAAATGACTCTTCACAGTTTAATATTGGAGGTGCGTAATGTAATGGTTAGAGTCGTAGGAAATGGACTCGTCGAACCGAGTTCAAATCCTGGACGAAGCTACAGTTCACATAGCGCTAATACCTTTGAGAAAGGTATGGATCCAACTACTCTCCCTCCAGCTATGGGTAAATAGAAGGACAGACTAGGCTCTTTCAACCAGTCTAGGAAAAGGAAAACTCTGAATTCAAACCTGTTAAACTCCGCTTGTGGTGGTCACTACTAGAATAGGCTCAGTCCTAATTAGTAATTTATCTCACTATTTTTTTTTTAATATTGTGTGTATAATCAGGTTTCTCCGAGGCAAAAGTATAATTATTTACTAAGCTTTTCGTAGATATGACATAATGCTCACCTAAATATTGAACTGGCTCATTGTCTGTTCAATATTTCGGTGATCTAGTGGGAACTGGTGCTTTCAGCGTCACTTGGCCATAAATCTAAAAAAAAAAAAATCTGAATGTTTATTTACCCAATCCCTCCACACGAGTAGGATGTGACACAAGGTCATTTTTTAAGCGGAGTTTAAGATGTTTAAATTCAGAGTTTTTTCTCTCCTAGACCAGTTGCCATACCAAGGTTAAAGAGCCCAGTCTGTCTTGCTATTTACCCATAGCTGGAGGGAGAATAATTGGATTCATACCTTTCCAAAGAGTATTAGCGCTATGTGAAATGCAAACAGCCTCATCCAGTATTTGATTCGTTCGCCGTGTCCATTTCCTACAACGAATAATCATTACACAACAAACGTTCCCAAAAGATCTAAGTATAACTTAGTTTGTCACAAAGTAGCAAGTATATGGTATCCAGTGAGAATCGAACTCACTGTTCCGCAGCAATGAATCTACCAGACTAGCATGCTAACGATTACACCACGACGGGGATGTCTAGCGAGTACGTGAGTTCGAATATAATTAACAACTTACGATTCTGTAAATAATTCAAGCTTTTCCACATTGTCACTGATTAATAACCCAAACAAAAGTCGTAATAAAAAGAGAAACTAAAAATCAAAGATGGAGGACAATTCTAGTCATATCAGTAATAAAAATGTCGGACAATGTTTTATCAAAAAATAAAAGTCAATGAAAAACGAAAAAAAAAAAAATCTGTTCATTTTTTTTACAACGTTAAAGCCAGATTTGTTGCGTTCTACATTAATTTCAGCCAATGTTTCAGTCAAATAATATTGGGAAAATTACTTAAAAAATAATGACAGTAAATTTCTTTCTTTTTAAACACAGTTTGAATAAATATATAAGAAAAAACTTATATATAGGAGATTAAAACTGAAAACTAGTTTAAAATTATTATGTAAATATTTGACTATAACATTTGGGAAGAGAGAATAAATCAAAATTAAAATTAAACTTATTACTGGGACAAATAAGAATAGAAAAAAAATATTTCAATTTAAAAAATATATATACTTGATTGGCATAATTATGGTCACTAGTAGTAATATCTCATCTACAGAAATCGATGTCAATTAGTCATGGACTATTGTAGACAGATTATCGATCATATGGAAATCTGATAAGGGAAAATTCTTCCAAGCTGTAGCCGTGTCAGTGCTACTCGATGGCTGCACCACCGTGACTCTAATGGAACGTTTAGAGAAAAGGCAATTGTACAAGAATGCTGTGTTTTCTCTTGAACACATCCAGGATGCAGCTGTACAGCCACTTACGTCCTATCACACAAGCCATACGGATAAGACGAACAAGACATGCTGGAAATTGCCGGAGAAGCAAGGACGAACTGATAGGTGACATACCAGTGTGGGTCGACCAGCAAAAACCTCCATCGATCAGCTCTGTACGGACACTAGATGCTGTACAGAGGACCTGCCAGTAGCGATGGTCGATAGAGACGGTTGGTGAGGAAGAGATCCGTGCCATCGGTGCAACTTGATGCTGATGTTGATGGTGGACCTTACTCTGATGACTTATATTAAATGGAGTCAGCCAAGGTTGCAATAGTCCGGGCAGTAACTGTTGGTAGCCAGCATCAAGCAGGTTTTTAAATGAGCGTCAGCCATGGTGGAACCATACTTGAACTTAATAATCTTCATATGAGAAAAAGGCTTGCTCGTATAGAGTGGCATCTGCTAAACAGAAGATATATGATAGGCTAGAAGATAAATGCATTCATATAATGAAAACCCTTTCCAATGCATTCTTTTAGTAAAACCCTTTCCAATGCATTCTTTTAGTAAAACCCTTTCCAATGTATTCCTTCAGTAAACACCCTTGTCTTCTAGCCAATCATATATAGATGATTTAAAAATTTTGAGTGGCGTCCGATCTACCCGTTCTACCTTTGCGATCTTCCGGTCTTATCGACATTGACGTATTTGGGCACTCCTAGTTAAACACATTATAAAAAACATAATTTTCTTATTGGTTGAACCGAGAACTTTTCAGTGCTGTGAATACAGAGAGAGAGAGAGAGAGAGAGAGAGAGAGAGAGAGAGAGAGAGAGAGAGAGAGAGAGAGAGAGAGAGAGAGAGAGAGGAACATAACAAAGAGAAGGCAAAAATATTTGTAAGCTGATTGGCTGACTTCGACAACGACGACAACAATGAAAACCTTTGATGCTATTTTTTTTTTTTTACCACAAAGACAAAATACCTGGAGACAGTTAATGGCCTGCAACCCTTTCACCCGGAAAACTCGCTTTAATCCACCCGAGATAGCGTTGTAGCATCGTACGCTTGTGTCTCCAGACCCTGTGAAGACTTTGCAGAATGAACAGTGCAAAAGAATATAAACGAAAAGCAGAAAAAGAAAATAGTAAAAAAAAAAAAAAAAAAAAAAAGAACTATGAAATGAATAAAAAATGACTGCATAAAATAAAGGAGATTATCCTTTGTTTTTAACAGAATTTGTACAGATATTGCAAAGACTATTTTTCCACACTTGTGTGACCATGCATTCATACATACGGGTATATAAGTGCATATAATTAGGGGGTGAGGGAAACTGATAAAGAAAATGTTTCTGAGAGAAATCCTCATAGGGGACCAGTTGCTAATTTAGACAAGTTAAACATCTTTTAGCATCAAATGTAATTGCTTGTGAGATAGTATAGTTGTCAGTTATTGTTTTCATGGTTAGTTTAATGTACATTATTTCATAGTTTGATTCAGCATAAAATATACAGGGTATACTTATGGAGGTGTGTTGTGAAATAATTATTGTCATAGGAAATGGACTCTGCGAACCGAGTTCAAATGCTGGACGAAACCTGTTTGCATTTTCCATAGCGCCAATACCGTTGGGAAAAGTATGAATCAAACTATTCTCCTTCCAGTTATGGATAAATAGTAGGGCAGACTGGGCTCTTTAATGTTGGTTAGGCAACTAATCTATGAGAAGGAAAATTCTGAATTGAAACCTTTTAAACTCCACTAAAGAAAATGACCTTGAGTTACACCTTATTCATGTAGGGGTTAGTAAATATAAAGATATATAGGGTATTTAAGAAAAATTGATATTTCGTAATCTAATAACTTGACCAATTATCTCAGATTTTAACAGAAGGCCGGAGGGCACATCGGCCGAAACATTGTACAGATAACAATAAAGATGAGGACAATAGTCCAAATAATACAAATTATCAAGCCTTATCTAAAAAATTCAGAGAAATATCAGATATTTTCGTCTTAATCTTAAAATTTGAACAATAGTAAATTCGTGACTCTTGAAATTAGTTAAATCTCTTAACGATATTCATCCGGTTTGAAAAATTTGTAAAATGTTACAACCAACCGATTACTATCTGAACGTCATGTTTTATAAGTTGGATCTGCACCAGGATGTCAGTACAGATCTGAACAAGGTTTTGTCTTTCCCATTTAGCAATTCTCCACCTTCTTCATGACGCTGACGTTTGTCTTGAATGCAGGGCAACTTAGGCATCAGTGTCGTTACAAAAGTTGCCAAAACAACCTCGGACTGGCTTTGGAACTCTCCAGGTCCTGGTTTTGAATCCAGAGCCTTTTCTTCTGACACACACACACACACACACACACACACACACACACACATATAATATATATATATATATATATATATATATATATATGATCATTATATCAGGGGTCTTTAGGGTAAATTTAAACGCTTGTAAAATCGGAAATATTTCTTGAATGTAATACATTTTTTAGAATTAAAACTTTATTATTGGCAGTAATTTTTAAGGTAGGGCTAATTTCTCTCAGATTCTTTTTTAAGGTTCTAAAATTTTTTTACACATTAAACAAAAAAAAAAAAAGAAAAAAGAATCAGCGTATGTATGCATGCTGGTAGGTGCGCGTGAAATAAGAAAATTCTATACTTTTTGCCACGTGATTTTTTCCTTTCATGACTTGTAAAAGTCGAGACAATAAAAATTAAATTTTCAATAAAATGAATTCTCTATAAATTGATTAATAGGACTATATAAGATGACTCTATAATATGACTATAAATGTATAAATTATAAATTCTATGAATCTATAAATTCTACTTATTCTATATTCATAGAATATTTATAGAATATATTTTTATTTATTCTAAATTCTCTAAATCTATAAATTCTCTATAAATTAAATTCTCTATAAAAATCTGAGTTCAAGTTTAGATGAATAAATTGTTTTAATCGCCGTTTACTGTAAAGGGATATAGCTTTTCAGAAAATCAGAATCTGTCTTGTATCAATCCTCAAAAGAGGTGTGGCCTAGAATACGCCAACTGTATAGAGGGATAAGACCCCCTCCCCCAAAAAGGGGTGTTATAGATATGACTGAACTGCATTCGGTGGTGAGGTTCCAGTTCTGGAGAAGTGTGGTGTGACCCCATTTGTTGCCATTATTCTCAGGACCACTCTTATCCGGAGAGAGCATTTTTTGCACACGGTCCTATTGAATATGAATAATATTTAAACAGATGTAGTTGTTATTTTTTAAACAGATTTATAGGTATTATCTGACCCATAAATGGGACACTAAAAGATACTACAACTCCTATGTCAGAGTGGACCTGGGATTAATTGCAAAGAGGTGACTCTACACGATAGTACATGTTGGAATGTAACATAATGCCGAATTAGATTAGGGTGCTCATAAGAAGCAGGTCATCCGAAAGGTGGGAACAAAATTGACTCCTGTTCCATCAGCATTCCACTTCAGGGGCGCCCAGCCACCGGGAAATAAATTCGGCTCTAACCCTTTTTAGACGAGAGGCCAAGTTTTGTCTGGGGGAAACACCCTGTGACTGCGCCAATATTCAATATCAGCACAAAACAAAATCTGTGATTTTGTGTCTAGCCGCTGGGAGTTTTGAATAAGAGAACACTTTAGTTCGATTTACAATAGTGGAAAAGTGAAATTGTCTTTGTTTTACAAAGTATGAAGAGGAAAGATTTATTTCCAACATGAGTGAAAGCATAAAATCATTCAAGTCAATAAAAGGGGGAAAAGAAAAGAAAAGCAATATCGTAAAAACGTTATAATTACGGTGTCAAATAAAAATTAACCAATCCATAATAAAAAAAAGAAGAAAATCTGCAAGCCTCGTTCTGAGATGTGCTGTTGGTGCTTGAGGCGTCCGGTGCCCGTGCTAGAGAAAATAAATGTGGAAACGTGGATGCCGTGGAAATATTTGCAGTGGACGCTTAGGTGAAAAAAGGTGAAAGATAAACCCAAACCCACTGATTTTATAAGATGCACTGACCTCTGTAGATTATTCTGGAAATAATTAAGAAATTTTGAATTATTTTCGTTGCTTTCTTTTGACACATCACGATCTTATTAAAGTTTCTTCATTAAATCTAAAGAAAATATTTAAATGGTAAAGTCAGCCATAGTTGTCTCCCCCTGAATCAGCCCCCATATATATACATATATATATTTGAGATATATTTTTGTATCTGTATCCGTTGTTGGAAATACATATACCAGTTTTGGGCATAGGTGAAGCATTAACGTACTATATTATGCTAATGTTGTTACCATAATATGTTAGTCAAGGAATAAATATCAGAAAACTCTGTAGTTTTTTTTAGTTTCTTTTATTTAGACGTAGTGGTAAATTTTCAGGATAGTGACATCCCTTCTTCCTGACGTGAATCGTAGTATAATATATATATATATATATATATATATATATAATATATATCAAAAGAACTTCCACCTTACTTGATCACAGTTAAATAAAGATTCACATCAAGCTAACACCTCGTTTGTCATCTATTATAGCTTATTT
Source organism: Doryteuthis pealeii (assembly GCA_023376005.1). Classification (NCBI taxonomy): domain Eukaryota; kingdom Metazoa; phylum Mollusca; class Cephalopoda; order Myopsida; family Loliginidae; genus Doryteuthis; species Doryteuthis pealeii. The sequence goes on along the minus strand of CM042154.1, from coordinate 38,843,235 downwards.
TGATATTTTTGGTAGTGGAGGTGCTCTTTGTGTAACGATTATCGTTAGTGAACTCGGCTACCCGAGTTCAAATCCTGAACGAGACCATTTGCATTTCACATAGCACTTTTCCTGGGAAAGGTATAAATCCAATTATTCTCCCTCCACCCATAGGTAAATAGTTGGTTAGACAGGGCTCTTCAACCTTAGTATGATAACCAGTTTAGGAGACGCAAAGCTCTGCATTCAAACCAGTTGTAGACCAGGAGAGGGATGAGCTATTCGTGCCCAAGACACATGACTAACGCAACTTCTGAGTTAATTAGGTAACAATTAATGAATGGTTGGATTTTAGTATGTTTGTAATATCCAAGTAAGCACGGTAGGCCACATCAAGGTCTAGATTACATTTTTATTAACTTTATTGCATTGATTTTGGAATATATAAATGTGTTACGTTACGAAAACAGTGTGACAGAATTAATATTTCATAGTTTTATGAAAGTTTTATTTAGAATTCCAATGTTTAAAAAATGACGTTCAGGTCGATTACATACCCATACAAAAACATTCAGCCGTAAATTTGAGTGGAAATTTTCTCATGACATTTTAAGTGTATTTCTCTAATAAGAATCTAATCTCTACACGGTCAGGTTTCGAACAATAACAGGAGCTTTGACAATATACAGCAAAGAAATGAGCTTTCTTTTCCATGTTCAAATTTCAAGTGGAACTTTTTTTTTATCATGCGGTGCTAATCTAGCGAGTCATTTCAAATGAATTACTCGAAATACTCGTGCAATAAACGACGGTATTAGATTAATCTTACGCCTATAAACAAGAAGTCATCCATTACAGGATGTATCTTTTTGAAACGTTTATATTGTTTCTAGGCATAATCGTGTCGTAAATTTCATCAAAAGTATCTCCGCATAGCCTATACATAAACAAAGGTTATTAGTTAAGATAATAAACTTTTTACTTAACATTGCTTACTATTTATAACATATGCGCATATAATATTTATACATATTAAAAATAGTAAACAAAGTTACGTAAAAAATTAATTAACTAAAAGTGTTTGTGTAATGATAAACGATAACACGGATAGGCTTAAGAAAGCTTTATTCTACTTGGAATAATGGTACACTTTACTGAGGGCTTATATACTTTTGTAAACACCAAAGAGTTCTCCAAAGGGGAGGTAATAATAAAATAGGGGAGGTAACTCTCAATTACTTACAGTTTGTTTAAGCATTTAGCAATTGTATTAGCATGTCATCGCATGCGACGATAATATGTATTGTTTACATTTCAGTACTTTCGGTAATTTTCTACCCCTTTATTTTTACTCACTTCCGGTTGTAATGACATCGTCATACGTATACGTTAACCTCCGCCTTTTAATCCAAACCATCCTCAGCAGATGATAGCATTAAAGCAATGATTAAAAATACGGAAAGATTAACGGGAAATTATATTGAGTAATGGATACAATGAAATTTGAAATATTAACCGAGAATTGTGAACATTGTTTATATCATTCTATGATATTAAAAAAATATTATATTCAAGCGTAATAAACTTCTGAATTAATTAGGTAACAATTCATCAATGGTGGGATTTTAGTATGTTTGTATATCCAAGTAAGCATGGTAGGCTACATCAAGGTCTAGATTACATTGTTTATTAACTTTATTGCATTGATTTTGGAAAATATAAATAAGTGTGTGAATGCTTTCTCTTTATGTCATTGAATAGCCTAAATAAAATTTTTTTTTAAATAAAGAATTAGGGGTTCATTACACAAGTTCGTTCATTATTCAAGTATATACTGTATTTACTGTCTACTTCACAAATCAAAAAATTTGAATCAATTATCAAAGTATTTATGGGGGGAGTCCAAGTGGTGTAATGGCTAACGTACTGCGACAACGTAGAAAGCGAGTTCGAACTTCAGTCGCGCTATTACATTTAATTCTGAAATAATACACTTGTGAAAAGTATGAACCCACTTATCCTCCAGACATGGGTTGAATAATGCTACTGTTGTTCTTCTACAAGGATGAACTTAGCATTAAAAAAACCCACGAAGGTTAATATACCATTAAAAGAAAAGAAATAAAAAAGAAAGTCTTTATTTCCAGTGCATTTACCGAGGTCAGTGCATATCAAGGTGCAGGTAATTATTTATTTGGCTCCCCACAATTAATGTGGGGATAAATGTGCAGGTAAGGTGAATTGGGGAGGCAGGCAAAATGTTTAACCTGCATCGCATTGATAGCAGTCTCGTGTCCTTTGAAGGTGCGTTTCAGGGCCCCTGATTTCGCATCGAAAGCACGAGCCAGAGTGTCTCCACAACCGGTATAAACTGGAGAGAAAAAGAAAATTAAAATTAGTTGCATTGTTTTCTTGATTATTTTCTACGATTTTGCCAAAATGATCATCTGAGCGGGATTCATCGACGATTCAACCAATTTCATTCTGTTTCGTTCTGTCCAAGAAAAAAAAAAAAAAAAAAAAGGAAATAATCAAGATTTGTGGTGATTCGAACATGAAACCCTGGAAGAATAATGTCCTGGATATGATGTTAACTGCATCTAGTGATGAGGTACCAGTTCTAGAGCTCGTGGGTGTGTGGAATACACCTTTATTGCCATTACTCCCTGGTCCACTTTGTCCGGAGTGATAGTACCTGTTAGGATCCCATTTATGGATTAAAAAGATAAAAATGAATTTAAAAACGTGTTAAAAAAATTTGAATACCCAACAAGAATAAATTAAACAAACGTCTTCGGCATAAAAGACCAAGGTTTAAATTTCATATTTATTTCTGTTTTATGTAGAATTTATGCCGTAAAATTCAACTGACGAAACCAAACCAGCAAGAATATGAGATTGAAAAAAAAAAAAAAAAAAAAAAAAAAAGGACAAATATTTTATTACAATGATAAAATACTAACATTTTATTAAAACAAACAAAAATAGAATTAAGAAGAAAAATATTAACCAAAACTTTGGTGAAGAGCTGGACTGTAACATTGTAATAAGCGAGTTCGAACTCCAGTCGTGCTATTTCGTTCACTTTCGGACTAACACACTTGGGAAAGTATATACCACATCACACCCGCAACTATGGGTTAAATAGTACCACTACTGTTTTTCTGCAAGGATGAAGTTATTTAAAAAACAGACGAAGTTTGGTGCGCCATTAAAAACTCAGTTGAAATCAATTGAAAACTCCCCCCCCCAAAAAAACCAAACAAATACTATTAACACTCATTGTGTAAAAACAAACATAGCGCTGACAAGAATAGTAGATAGATTTATAGGTATTATTTGGACTACAGTGATCACACTTGTTCTCGTACCATAGATAGTAAAACAGCTGTTTATCAGATAAGAAGGTATTCAGCGATGCAAAAGAGGACGTAAGTTCGAATCTCATCGAGAGCTTATCCTTTAGTGTTGTTCCGATGTGTGCTGTTTTTAACTGTTGTAGAATTAACGACTCGAGTGAATTGCACAAAGAAAAGAAGAAAAAAAAGCAAAGTTAAGGAAAATAATAACGATTTTGTAATGCTTCATCTAAAAAGTTTATTTTAATGTATAAAGATCATGGCGATATAAGTGGTGTAGGTGAGGTGAGGTGAGAAAGCAGAGTATCGGTGGACTAGAATTCTTTCAAATCAATTGAGTACACAGAAGAAATATAGCTCAGAGAGAGAGAAGAGAGAGAGAGAGAGAGAGAGAGAGAGAGAGAGAGAGAGAGAGAGAGAGAGAGAGGTCGTAGTATAAAAATAAGAGAGAGAAGAAAAGAAAGTAAAGAGCGCATGAGGCATATTTAGTAGTGTAGTCTACCTAGTTATTACCGTATAAAGTAGACATCTCGCTGAAAATTTCCCTAGCCAGAAATCAAAGTTATGACAAATTTTTTCTGACTTTTTCCAAGGAACCGGAAAACAATACTAAAACAATCGGTTCGTTAACCTCTCGACAACATCCACTAACTTATAAATCTTCATCAGATCATAGTTCGGTATTATGTTTGTTTTATTGTTGCTATCAATAGGTAGATTTTTATAAATTTCCAATGATATTAAACATATATATATATAGAGAGAGATATTAAAATTTTCTACTGAATGCATATCAGTTATTTCTCGAAACTTGGTAACAATATACTTTCCGTATTTTTACAGGGATGGAAGTAAGTATTTAACCAATACGTTCGATTCGGATTGTATGTGACACAAGATCACAAGTATGAGGCACCCAGCGAGGATCGAACTCGCTATTGAGTAATAATAGATTTGCGAGACAATCTTGCTAACCATTATACCACGATGAGATGCCATAATACCCAATCCATTCACCACAGGTAGGATGTCACAAAGTTGCAAGTATAGGGCACCCAGTGAGGACCAAACTCGCTATTCTGCGACACTAGTTTGCTAATTATTACACCACGGTGGGACGCCCTGTTTCTTTCTTTTTTACTGGAACGGAAAATTATAGGTTATCAAAAAAAGGTTAAATCAAGGGGAGGTAACTCCAATTTTTATGACTGCATTAAACATTTATTCTTCAGGTACATCTTACAGATATTGCTTTTTAGTTACATTTACCCGAACATACTTATTGCGCTCTGCTGAAAAAAATCTAAATTCTAAATTTCAATAAAATATGTTTAATATGGGTGCGTAGTTTAGATACGCCTATACACGTGATATTTTTTTATCATTTTGATAGTAGTAATCAGTACTTATTGAATTTTCGTTTATTCTTTGCCGGATACCTGACACACAAAACCGGATTTATATAATATATAGGGAAATTAGTTTTATATCGATACAGATATGTTTGGCAACATAATTAATTGTTATATGATGCAGGCAGATCGACGCCATCATTTAAAAATATGACGGGGGCAACATGGAATTGTCAAATCAGTTTTTAATTTTAATTTACTGTATTTACTCGTGTATAAACCAACCCTTGATTTATGGAATTAATTTAAGGGTTTCGTCTTGTTCTTTATATCTTATATGCTAACTGCATCCTCTGCAGTGAGGTAAGCCCCCTCAAAAGGGTGCCATACTGGATTTTCAATAGCATCCTTTGGTTGGTGTATTAATGGCTGATCAATTTTATGTGTGGAATATCTATCCACACATCATAGCTATCATGTCTTTCCATCAGTTTCTTCATTTAGAAGAAATAATCCGGGGAAGTTTGAGCTCGAAGAGTATCGAAATTATTCAACAAATTTATGTATAAGAATAGCACATTTATTGCCTTAGCGCTGAAGAACAAACACACCAATTGAAGAAGTCATCACCATTATTGAAGAAATTATAACCGAGTGAACATATTCAGGTATTGTTTAAGCACCGTTTGCAAAGCCCTTTGAATGACTGAAGTAATTCAATAAAACCATCCCGTTTTATCCCTATAGTAGACATAACCAGAAGATAAACACCACAGTAAGGTTTTCTTTAGGGTCAACACTTCTGATTATTTATTGAACTGCATCATATAACAATTGATTATATCTGTATCGACACAAAAACTAATTCCCCTATATTGAACATAAAATAGGGGAATTAGTTTTTGTGTCGATACAGATATAATTGGCAACATAATAAAAAAAGAAAACCTTGTAACGTTAATTATTCTAAAACTAATATTGGATTAATAAGTTTATTGTTTACTACTGCAACAACTTTAGATTATTTTATTTATGTTTTAATAACACAACTTCTATCACAACGAATGCGTTATTTATTTTTTCCCCATTCTAATTCATTACTTTTCCCCTTTTTTATGTATTTTACACTTAAAGTATTTTACGCTTAAATTGTTCAAATATTACGCGTATATGTTATTCTACTAAAAATATTCTAATTTAAAAATGATTTCCTTAAGTATTGCCTCTTTATTAAAAAACAAAGTAAACAAAAACGTTATTACATTGATTTTTTCGTTAAACTGTTTGATTTCAACGTTTGTATTATTCCTTTTTCAACAGTCTCACTTAAATTTCTTCTTTTTCCTCCTCCATTGTAAAGATGTCCCTTAGGAATTCCATTATTGATTTCTATTGAAATCCAATTAGTCCTGCTCCTGGATATTAACTTAACATGTGTGTAAAGTTTGTTTCGACATGATCCGATCACTAGTGTAGGCGACAACTGATTATACATAGACATACAGAAATCGTCATTTTGTAATATATTATATATATATATATATATATATATATATATATATATATATGTGTGTGTGTGTGTGTGTGTGTGTATGTATGTATGTATGTGTGTGTTTGTATAAATTAGCAAATGAATAATATTAGTGTAATGTTAGAGGCATTAAGTCGCTAAATGAAAATGTAGACGTTTCCGCTTGTATATATGGTTTTCGTTATCGAAAATACAGACAGGATATAAAGCCTTTACAACAATGGAATCCTTATTTATCACTGATAAAACAATAAGCATGTGATTCCCCTAAGTGTGTGTGTATGTGGTGTGTGTGTGTGTGTGCGTGTGTGTTGGAGGTAAACAAATAACTCATTTGCCCAATATGGATCAGGATTTTGTTTTACAAAGTGTTGTAATCTAACAATGAGAAATAACCAAACGGGGGTTGGAAATGAAATAGAATCTTTATAACATTAACAAAATACAATAATCGACAGCGGCGTGGAAGAAAGGTAATCAATTGCTAGTGGTAAATAGACTCGTCAGTCAGCATAATCCTCCCGTATCTGAGGATTGGGACATACCCATTAATGTTCATAGGTAGAGCATATAAAGAGTCAAGGAGTTTGAAACTTAAACTCTTATATAGGCTGATGATTAAGGTCACTATGAACAGTGTGGCACCTTTTCCACGGGTAAGAATACCTATTGCGTAACAGTCAGATATTTCAAATAAATCCTTTTGAAATTTCAATAGTCCCGTAACCTGGTTTGGTAGTGGGGGCGTTACGCATGTGACGTGTCTTGGGCAAAAACAGTCAGGTAGAGTTCACCTCCTCCAGACTTAGAACTGCTTTGAATTAAGAGATTTTCTTGTCCTAGACCGTTTACCTACCAAGTTAAAGATCCCAGTCTGTCCAACTATTAATCCATAACTCAAGGGAGAGTAGTTGAACTCTTACGTTTCCCAAGGGTATTAAAGATACGTGAAAATGAAAACAGCCTCTTTCAGGATTTGAACTCGGGTAGCCGAGTCCACCTGTTACGACGATAACTGTTACAGACGAGCGCCTCTTATGAAATTAGGATATGATTTATCATAACAACGAAAGAAAGAAGATGAGAAAAGAAAGTTCACAATACCTTCTTTTAGATCTATTTGAAAATAATATTTCAGTGCATTGTTACTCATCACCATAATCTGCACCATTAAGGTGTATCGACAGCATGTATTCTTTTTAAACTATCGCAATATCCATCCCTATCGATTGTTGGTCTTAGTAAGACCTCTAGACGGCAACCAGTGTCCACGCATAGCTGATGAATATCATTTTTTTGCTGGCGGCGAACACTAGTGTGTCCATGAGTATGAATCCATAGGAGAACGTCGCTTATGAGTTCATCCTTACTTCTACATCAATTTCACCTGAGATCATATAGAGACCGATGCCTCTTGATGCCTGCTCCATGCTATGCAGCAGAGATTCAGCTTGAACAGGTGTATTTGCAAAAAGCGCTAGATCATCTAAATGATAGTAACATAAAATAACTTTTATGAGTATATATATATATATATATATATATATATATATATATATATATATATATATATATATATATATATATATATATATATATATATATATATATATATGCTAAAAGAAAAATTCAATCTATCTTCCAACACCAACATTTGTATTTTGTTTGAAAGGTCCGTGAAGCTGATTATGTCTGGAGTTGTTGAGACTTATTTCCTTAATTTTCAGTTCCCTTTTTATCATTTAATACAATTGATTAGGAAACCTGATGTATGATCTGAACGAACCCAGACACCATTTATATGCGATTGAAATATAGTCTTATTTTGCCGTCTTATTTTGCCGGATATAATGAAATATAGTCTTATTTTATTGTGCATTTATATTTCAGTTAAAAATGAATCAATGCACAATTATATCCGGCAAAATAAGACTATATTTCAGTTAAAAATGAATCGTCTTATTTTGCCGGATATAATCGTGTATTGATTCCTTTTTAACTGAAATATAGTCTTTTGCCGGATATAATTGTGCATTTATATTTCAGTTAAAAATGAATCAATGCACAATTATATCCGGCAAAAATAAGACTATATTTCAGTTAAAAATGAATCGTCTTATTTTGCCGGATATAATCGTGTATTGATTCATTTTTAACTGAAAAAAATCGAGATAGATAGATCAGAGGGGTATATCAGAAAAGGTTGGAGGTAGATAAACCCAGCCGACCGGGCGAAAATATTATAGATTATACTATCTACAACAGTACGTAGACATAGGTACAGCGAAATGATATATTACAAACTTGTTTTCTACATTTTATATTACTTTACTGAATTCATGAAAAAAGGAAAGTATGCAAAACAGATATCACAGACGTTAGTTTTATTGTTGTTGTTTTTTTAAAAATTTGTTTATTGTGGTTTGGTTCAACAGCAGCCCAGATTAGAATTGTATGTGTGCGCTGATGTGTATTAAACTTCGTGTCTTCATACAAGTACATAATGCATATAAATAGATATGAAGGCACGTATATTTTCATATAAATATGTGTGAGTTTTTTATTGTTTCACGCGTGCGCAGACACGCATTTGCGGATAAGCACGTTATTTACGCGTATGACGGTGAAAGCGATAATTGCGTCTTAGCCAGAATGATCTTTATAAAACAATAACAGTGATAACAAAAAGATCAGCAGGAACAAACAAATGAAAGAATAATGCATCATGGCGTCATAATTATCCTTAATTTACGCAATTTTCATTTACAGAAAACACAGGATATCAATCAGTGTTAATATGAGTTTTACTTTCTGGTTATTCCCAGACAATAACTAAAGCATTTCAAATTCACATATTATCGTCGTTGTACCATTATTTCTCCCCTCTCCCCCTCTCTCTCTCTCTCTCATATATTATTGCTATCAAAACTCATACCCAATAATATAGTCTTTATCATGCTGCTTTTGCCGTCATAGCGCTATTTAGCAACACGTATCCACAAATGTGTGACTGCGCACGGGCGAGACAATAAAAGAATCACACATATCTAGAGGAAAATATACATGTGTGCATACTCACATATATATGCATTATATACTTGTATGTAGACATGAAGTTAGATATGCATCAACGCACACACACACACACACACACACACACACACACACACTCACGCTCTCTTATACGTTTGTTTTTCTCATTGAACCAAATACCAATTAATTTTCGAAAAAAACCCAAACAATTTACAACGACCATCAATTATGTAGGTGGGAGCGTTCCTAAATGGAAGACTTGTTTTGGCGCACTTTTTGTCATCATTTTGATTTAACTAATTAATGTCATGACAGGACATAATGAAACTGACACAAAAAAAGACAATCATATCTCGAGTTGGAAAATTACTGTCATGACAGATTTCAAAAACTAAGTCTATTAACCAAGTGGATTTTTTTTGCTAATTGAGTAACAAATTGCTTTTTCAGATCACAAACAACAATACTATAAACATTTTAAAAATTGAATTGGATGATTTTATAAATCATGATAAGAAAATTGATTTAAGAAGGCATTTTTGGAACTAACGGAGGAATTACCTAACAGAATTTGATATGTATATAGATACTATATATTACTATTGTAATACTGTGCAAACTAAAAAAAAGGTTAATGTGAGAAGATAGAAAAAAGAGATACCCAAAGAGACATAGTAAACAAACAAACAAACAAACAATAATAATAATAATAATAATAATAATAATAAGTTTGCAAAATCTGGGAATCAGAAAGAGAATCGAGACCATCCAGAATACTGCACTGCTGCAATCTGTCAGAATACTCAGAAGAGTCCTGGAGAACTGAGGAGACTTGTTGTAACTCAGACTCCAGTGAAAGGCCACTCAAAAGGAGTGAATTATAATAATAATAATCCCTGTCGCCGCAGTTATTTGTTATAGCAAAAATGTCATTCAATTTCACATTTGGGAAATGTACAGGGTCTATCAATTTACAAAATCACAAGAAAAAATAAATCAGCTTATGTACATGAATGATACCAAGATATTTGCCCAAAATAAAAAAGGAACTGAAAACCTAGTAGAGACCATATATAGACTGTATATCTACAGATATAGCAATGGAATTGGGAATCTAAACATGTGCTATGCTCGTTGTAATACAAAAGGGGAAAAGAGAAACAATGGAAGAAATAGAACTACAAAGTCAGGAAAATATAAGAACACTAAGTAAAAAAGAGAATTATAAATACTTGGGAATATTGAAAGAATAAACCATAAAACAAACAGAGATGAAAGAAAAAGTAAGAAAAGAGTGTCTTAAAAGAACAAGACACTTTGCAGCAGAAATCTGCAGAAAGGAATAAACACCCGTTGTAAGATATTCTGGATCATTCTCAAAATAGACAAGAGAGGAACGCCGACAGAGGAACCAAGGGACAAGGAAATTGATGATGATGCACAAGGCATTACACCAGAGAGATGACATAGACAGAATATATGTGTCAAGAAGGGGGAAGAAGAATCGCCAACATCGAGGATTGTGGTGGTGTGATAATTCGAAGACTTTAAGAATACACTAAAAAAGAGCAAAGAAATACTAATTACACCAGCGAGTAACAGCAATTGCACCATATAGACAAACAGAAAAAACTACAAAAACTAAAAAACAGAAAAGGGAAGAAAAGCAACTATATGGTTACTTCAAATGACAAACTGGAGAGATTGCACACGAGAAGGACTGGACATGCCTAAAAAAGGAGAACTTCAAAAGAGAAACTGAATCTCTTATTATAATAGCAACACAAAATAATGCCATAAGGACCAATTATAACAAAGCAAAAATAGATAAGACGCAACAGAATAGCAAATGTAGGATGTGTAGAGGCAGTTACGAAACAGTTAATCACATAATCTTTCTTTATCATACTAGCAAATGGTATATGCACAAACCAGAATCTGTCATAGAGAATGAGACATATCAAATTCTCTGGGGCCACCAACTAAAGCTAGGGGAGATTCATATCAATATTAATAATAATAATATAAACTCATCAATTGGAAAAATTATCATTATTAGAGTTTGTAGTTGTTATTTTGACTGTTTAAATAAACGGATTAGCTGACTAGATGATCAGGATATCAGATTCATTGCACATTCATATTTACATTTTTGTGTTGTTGTTTCTTGAGAGATTTGTTTTTGCATACGGTCCAATCAAATACCAATAATTTTTAAACAGATCTATTTGAATTATAGATGGGTCCCTGATAGACACTAATCAACCAATCAAATAGATTAAAATAATCCAATAAGGTTTACATGTCGTAAATCAACTACCAACAAACAAACCAACTATATTCATACAGCTATACTTATATCAATAAGAATGACATATTTACTAACCAAACCAAGAAGCACTTAACCGAGAATCATTCTTTTATAGAATTTGTAATATTTGTTAAATTTGACTTTCGTTTAAAATTTTCTTTCCCAGAATTCCAGCTGCTATTATTCATATGATGTCACTTCCGGTCACAAATTAACAAGCCCCCCAAAGAGGTGAACTAATGGAGTCTTAATATTGAACTGTGCAGAGGACTAACAATAATTAATTGTGTCGGGCCCCATCAATAAGAGAGATACTGAAATGATTAACATTGGTTTGTCAAGTCGGTATAATTAAATGACTGACCACCGCACTACTGACCGCACCCATTTGATACAGGGTTGGTCTTCAGAAAAACTTTCACGATACGGGTTTTTATGAATCTAATTGACCACTGGGTGGATTCAGTTGTTTTATTTCCAAGTCGGAACTTTAAATGAAATGTATTGTCACGGAAACAAATTCCTAAAATAACTGAATTTTCTTACACACATACGTTAATACATTCCACACCATAACTCATACCTTAAAGTGAAAGGACTTCATACGACAAGTTCCATTAAGTTTAGCCCAGTAGCCTTGGAGTCCATAGATAACAAGTACATAAACAAAGTGAATATATATATATATATATATGACGACCTGTGAACCCGTTGGGTTCAAGTTATAACAGAGGTTCAGGATTTATTAACGCTTCTATTTAGGAAGGAGTGAAATATTCTAATTAGAATTTAATGGTTACATCGTGAAATTTGAATGATAATATAGATGATATTCAGATCAAATGTAGATTCCACAAAATTATAATTCAGTCGAAAATTGGAATGGATATTGTATTATTCTTTCACTTAAAGTATTCCAAGTGTATTGCATTATTAAAATCTTGGTGTGCTGTGGCGTTTTGGTTGGATTACAGACACAGGCACAAACATAATGACAATTTTAATATGTATGAGATAAATCAAGACTAATTTGTTTCAATGTCAAATAAACCAAAAACCAACTGATAATGAAACTTCCAATATTAATTACAAGTAATGGTTAACAGTGACATGATATATTAAAGTAAATATATACTAAACTTTCTGTTTTGGAGTAATGTTAAATTAAAGTAACTCTCATTGACGGTTAAACAAAATAATATAACTAATCGTAGCTTTTCAGCATTCAGTCATATCTATGTATATATGCGATGCGTATATTGGAAAAATATCTGCCGAAGCGACAAAAGTAATAGCCAATGCTCCCGAAGGGAATAAAAGTTGAAATACATATACTCATTTTTCTGGTTCCATAGATATTTTCATTTGTTTACTTCGCTACACTGCAAACAAAGGTGAGCGATACACTGGAGCGCAAAGGTGAGTGATACACCGGAGAACAAGTATGGATAAATATCAATTACAAAATTTAGCGTTCAGGCCGGAATGAACAATCGAAACAAAACATATCAAGAGAACAATGAATTTCTGAAAACACTCGAGATATAATTATATGGCCAGAGACAGACAGTGTTGATATAAAGTCTTTTTTTTTAATCTCTACTGAGGCAATATATTTCTTCTTTTTATGGCTAATTAAAAGAATCCCTAGTTAAATAGAAAACATCTCAGTAAAAGCAGCAGAAATATCAACAAATTTGTCTGGTTCTGGGATGAGGGAGGGAAGCTCTCTATTCTATCAAGTTCAGCCACAGTCAAATGTTCACTTAAAATTAAGCACGTTTCCTTTGGAAATTTCTATCCAAATGGTTGGTTGGTTGGTGGGATTTTACATATAGATTGATTGATTGATTGATTTTAACGACATTGCCAACCTGTTTATGGTTATTTATGTATAGAGTTTAAGGAATATATATAACATATATATATATATATATATATATATATATATATATATATATATATATATATGTTATAGGTGATACACCCTATTTGATCAACAAATTTGTCTGGTTCTGGTTACAGCTTACTATAAACAAACAGGGATAATTGTGTCTTAGGAGCAAGCCAATGCGAGTGCCAATAATTCTGTTCGTCGGACTTAATTTCCACATCTCTCTATTGTAGTGTCTACTTTCTGTTAATACTTTTTTCTACTTTTCGTTAACCGTTGTTCGGTTCTTATTTGACCCCTTAAAACCTCACAACAATATATATATAACATAAAAAATATATGTATATATATAACATAACAGATATATATATATATATATATATATATATATATATATATATATATATATATATATATATATATATAACATAATTGTACATTATATTTACATTTTGTGTAGTTGTTTCTTAAAGTTTTCTTTGTTTGCCTACGGTCGAATCGAATACGAATAAATTTTAAACAGATTTATTTGACCCATAGATTGGAAAATAACAGGGTCAATTAAGGGGTATTCCACCCTCCCCAGATCTCCAGAACTCCATTTAGTACCATACCAGGACACTCCTTCTTTGCTGGGATGGTCTTATCCTTCTGTAGGGTGAGACAGCATATTCTAAACCCCGTCGACGTAGAATGTGAAAGTGAATATAAAATAAGATGAGATTATTGATGTCATTTGGTTAATGAGTCACAGATGTTAAACAGTCATGCAGGGAAATGAGAAAAATCAATAAAAAAAAGGATTGTTTGAAAACAAAAGATTTTTTTTATGATTGAACTCTACGCCACATTATGAATGAATGGAGTGAGGAGGATACAGTAGAGACACGTTCTGCTTACGCTTTGTTTGATCAAGCAGACCCGAACGAAGACCAATACGTATTTACTTGTTCTTCATTTATGGTTTGGAATTTATTATTGTAAAAAATTGAGAACATATATATATATATATATATATATATATATATATATATATATATATATTATATATATGTGTGTGTGTGTGTGTGTGTGTGTGTGTGTGTGTAACAAACATATATATATATATATATATATATATATATATATATATAAACAAACACACACACACACACACACACACACACACACACACACACACATATATATATATATATATGTATAAACAGATATATATATATTTTTTTTTTGAGAATATGTGCTTAATTGAAGTCGTACCTAATTTTGAAAATTAATTAATTAATAATTAGTTAATTAGGCGGGCATCATCATCATGTCGCGCTTTCAGCACGGATATCCATGACAATCTCTCTCCATCCGTCCCTATTGCTCATCATTCTCGGGAGGTACTCTATGCAGCATCCCGCATCCGCACAGAGCTGATCAACGTACGTTTTTGCTGGTCGGCCCACACTGGCTTGTCCATGTGCTGGCTTCCACAGCAGGACGTCGCTTATGAGTTCATCCTTGATTCTCCAGCAGTGTCCGCGTGTCTTGTCCGTCTTACTCGGATGGTTTGGGTGATATGTGGCAGGTGGCCATACAGCTGTTTTCTCGTAGGGTGCTGTTTCCACGTCTTGTTCATGATCACCCGCAGCATTCTTGTGCAGCTCCCATCTAGTTTATTCTCTAGTCAGGGTCCAGGTGGTGCAGCCATACAGCAGTACTGACACGACAACGGCCTGGAAGAACTGTCTCTTTAACTTGTCTGTGAGATTGGACCTCCATATGATAGATACCTGTAATTAATTATTAACTAATTAATTTTCAAAACTAGGTACGACTTCAATTAAGCACATATTCTCCCAAATATTGTCTGCTAAAAAAAGCCATATCAAAACACATCGTTGTTTATTTACCTCTCATATATATATATATATATATATATATATATATATATATATATATATATATATATATATATATATATATATATATATATGTATACGTGTTGAAAAAATGAATAAAGGAAAGAAAGTATAGAATGGATAATATAGGATATTTTAATCAATTTTACTTTCACGTGTTTTGGTCAGGAGTTTATCCATGTGTACATTATTCAAACTATTATGATTTAAAAAAAACCCAAATGAAATGAAATAATATGATAATAGAAAAAAATGTAAAAATGTTCCGCACACAAAGAAAATTCGATCTTCATCAGAGTAAATCCTTATTTGAAATGAAATTTCTTGGAAAAAGCGGAGAATTTTTGAAATGTTCGAAAAAGAACTTTAAAAAAAAAAGACGCGACCGAGAAAGACCGTTAATGACGTTATATCGCAAGTGAAGATATTTTGACGCGGAGAGAAGTTTTGTGGAATTCTAAATTATCAAAGCATGTGGGATTTTATATATATATATATATATGCACCTCTATATAATACACACAGAAGCGCGCCCACACTCACACACTATATATATATATATATATATATATATATTATATATATATATATGTATAAAAAAACACATCGTTTATGTATTTACTTCTCATATATATATAATACAAACATGCTCTCTCACACAGACACACACACACATATATATGTATATTTATATATAAACACACGCTCTCTCTCTCACACACATATAATATAAACTCAAGCTCTCATTCTCTCACACACATATTTATATAATACATCCATACACACATATATATAATACATACATAAATATATATAATACACATATGAATATACATATATATATATAATATCACACATGTGTATATATAATACACACATTCGCTCACACAACACACACACATATATATAATACACAAATACTCTCTCTCTTACACACACACACACATATATATATATAATACACACACACATATATAATGCACACATACATCTATATATAATAGACACCCAAATATATATATATATATATATATATATATATTATATATACATACATACACACAAACACATATACATACACACACACACACATATATATATATATATATATATATATATATATATATATATATATATGATACATACACACACACGAGCGCACAAGCACACACACCCATCCACACACACACACACATATATATATATGATACTCACACACACACGCTCTCTCTCTCTCTCTCTGTTTATGCTTTGTTTGTTCCATTTTCTCTCTTTGTATGAAGTCAAATGCCTGGAGTAAAATCTACAAACAGCTCCGTTGCTTCAAGATTCTTTGCTCGAACAACTTCATTGATTCGACGAATAGTCAGGATCTGTAACGTTGTGAATTGATTTCTTCAAAGATTTCTCTCTATTTCGAGTCGGATGCAATTAAGAAGAAGGGTATTATATATTTTAGCAGCTATAACAATAAGAGTTATGCCTCTGTAGTTCTTAGCGATTCCGAGGTCACCTTTTTGGGGAAATGGGAGGATGCAGTCTTTTGTCCATTTTTCTATCATGATTTTGTTTATATACTGCATTGCATAAGCTTAAGTAGTATGTAATCGAATTTCATTTTCCATACCTCAAGGGGTATTTCTTCGAGGCTTCTAGCTTTTCTATTTTTTTGTTTTCTAAGGACTTCGCTGAGTTCTTCCATCGTAAAGTCTCCTAGCTTGATGTCTTGTTGGTCTATGATATTTTGGGGTATCATTTTCTGATTTTGAGGGGTAGTCCCAGCAGTTTCTGAAAGGGGTCTTTCTATTTCTAAAGTCTATCTTTTTGATTGGTTGCCTTTAATTTTGACCTAGAGGTACTTTTCCTAACCCTAATTTCATTTTCAGTTTGCAATGCTAATCGCGACAGTTTTCTACTGAATATCTGATTTTATTTATTTGCTCTTGGATGTATTCTATTTGTTCTTTTTTGTATGTTTTAGCTAGTTCTACCCGGGACTTCTTAAGGTTTTGTATATTGGTGTTAGTTGTGTTTGTTACATTAAGTTGGGGTGTTTTCTAAATGTTTTTTTCTGTAACTACTTCCGTTTCCCAGGTAACAGTGTATTTGGCGCTTAGTTTGGTCGGTACACACTCAACTGCTGCTTCTAGGAGGACACTTCCATCCATTGTAACATCCCGTGTATGTCTACATTTTTCCACACACACACACACACACACACACACACACACACTATATATATATATATATATATATATATATATATATATATATATCCCAAAGTTACAACAACGTTTTTATTGTAGTATCATTAGTAGTTAATCCAAAAGTGCTCAATATATTTCGTAAAATATAGAGCATTTATAGTTGTAGAAAAAAGTTTTTCTCTCTACCACGGTTTCGGTGTTCAAGGTACATCTTCCTCAGAAGAACTAAAAAATTATAGGTAGCTACATTTTATGTATACTTATCTAGTTTGGAATTATTTTTATTTCCCTTTCTGTCTTTTAATTAGTTTGTATGAATTTTAGTTTTTAAGTCTAGACTGTTTTCCTTTGAAATCAAAGATTTGTTTTCTATGAACATACATGTCTCCTATATTCAGGAAAAAGTAATTTGTAATTCTATCTGTCATCAACCCCACCTCTTTTTTCCTTTATTTATTTTGTTTATATCTTATTTGTGTATACTACTGGAGTTAAAGTATTTTGGTAAATCTATTTAGTTGTAGTTGGTGTTTTTTTATCTTAATGGAGGGGTTAATCTTAATAATACATTAATGAATTATAAATTTTATGCAAGCACTTCCCAAGGAATTTGTCTTTTTTTATTCAAGAGATTTTTCTTATCCGGAAATCTAATCATCGCTAAATTTTCTTGTAAACACAAGAAACACGGATCAGTCAAACTGCGACAGATATTAAATCTCTATAAAATTTCCCATTTAATGATATTTTGATTCTTTAAGTTGCAAACATAGCTATCTAAGGTTGTTACATTTTTTAACTTAATATTTGTAAATAAGTGTTTATGAGTTGCAAACCTAGTTTTAAATTCTGATTCTGTACAACCCACATAAAATCCAGTAAGGTCTTGTTTCTGTGTAGACGTTATCGATGCAAGGTAAATTACACCTATGGTCAAACACTTTCCTTTTACAAGGCACATATCCGGGTTTCGGCAATTGCAGTTTTTCTCTTTGTCTTTTTCCTTATTTCCATCATTTGTGTGGTTATTAAATATTTTTTAATTATGTTTTTAATTATCCTTTCTATATTATCCACACAGGAGAAACTGATCTTTAAGTTGTCTTACTAAAAATTTTGTGTAGAGTATGGTTAACTGGGAAATGTTTGTTGATTAAATTTTAAAATATCTTACCTATTTTCGTTATCACCTGTAGTTGAATGGTGGTTTATACCAACTAATTCTTCTATTTCTGTTTTTTTCCTACATAGTTTTTTGTTCTTTTGCTTTTTGTTAAATTTAATTCTATTTCTAGTATATCCGCTATTATATAGTGCTTTATTATAAATATCGCTAACGCTATAAAAAAATTGCTGATTAGAGGAATTTTTACTAATTCTGTATTCTACTAAATTTGGGATTTTCTTAATTATCCAGGGTGGGTGGTTAGAGCCGGGGTTAACATATATTGTCAAAAGACCAATACATCACGGTAAATCCCAACATCCCTAATGTCCATTTTTTGTTAAGTTGTAGAGTATAAGTATACCAACTACGTCCGAGACTTGCGTAGAGTCTAGGGCCCCATGGCTATGTCAAAACCTGTGCTATTACGAGTCTTCACCCATTGTTCTTCGTTGTTCACTAACAATGTTTTTCCGGCTGATTTTATAACACCTATTTCTTTTTGGGAAATATTAGTGTGCCATTGCGCAAAGTCCATTGCCTTGGAGAATAGTTTCTCTTATATCGACTGGTAAAATTCCTTAATATCAAATTGGAGGAAGGCCGTCCTCTCCTTATTTTTGATATTGTTAAACCTTCGTAAACTTTATCAGATCCTCTGTCTTATGTCACCTTTTTAGAGAGGATTTAAATTCTGCTAATAACACACACACACACACACACACACACACACACACCACACACACATATATATATATATATATATATATATATATATGTGTGTGTGTGTGTGTGTGTGTGTGTGTGTGTGTGTGTGTTGGAAAGATAAATGAAACAAAAGATATTTTGATATGGAGGAAACTACAAACTGAACTTTAAATTCAAAAGCACAGAAAGCTACAATGGCCATTGGCGTTTAGAAGAATTTAAATCCTCTCTAAAAAGGTGACATAAGACAGAGGATCTGATGAAGTTTACGAAGAGTTTTTGAGACAATTACTTGTAGAACCTTTAGAGATTCTCTTAAAAATATATAACAATATATGGACACGCAGTAATTTTCCGAATATTTGGACACAAATGATTATAATGCCAATCCAAAACCCGGAAAGGACCCTTCTGACCAAGGAAAGTATAGAAATATTTCACGGACCAACTGTCTGTGCAAAACAATGGAAAAAACCTGGAGACTAATTATTTAATTACTGAGTTACAATGTGGATTTACAAAGAGAAGTTATACCATTTAGTCCACATTGAGGCGATTATAAAAGATGCATTATATTGGACCAAGTTTGTTTTTAAAATGATGAATGTTTAATAGATATAAATGTAATATCTGCATCAGGTAAATGTATATGTTGAAATAGAAGTTAAAGCGAAACAGGATTTTGAATATAAAAACAAATAAAATCCAAAACAACGAAACTGGTCCAAGCTTTCAGAAAAGTTAGTGTCGAAAAAGAGAGAAAACTTTAATTAGATTTATAGTTCTAAATGAATTAAAATAGAAAGATGAAATCAATAATGAAAAATTCTGAAGTTATAAAATTTTGTAAACAAGGAGATATATTAGAAATTTTATATTGGGACAGTAAACGTCTCGTAAAAGAAAAGAAAAAGATAAAGCTTGGAAAGAATTTGGAATTATATCTAATATAGAAAAGTATCAAAATACTTTAAGTAAGCAAAATGAATTTAAGAAAAAAAATGGAAGTAAATAAAGAATTAAAAATGAAAAAAAAAAAAAATTGTAAACCATTATTCAGATATGTAAAATAAAAAATAAAATTCACAAAAAACATGTAAGAAATCATAAGAGAGTTTAATTAGCGGACACACCAGTTAAAACAGCAGGTGTAATAATTTTTTTCTATCTGTTCATTCTTTGGGAGAATTTGGTTCTCTCCAAGCAAGTTGTTATAAGGAGAGTACCAAATAAATTATGGACATAAAGACATAAAACTATTATTATTCAAGTTAGATGCTGTAAGTAAAAGTATGGAACAGAATGAAATACATCCCAAAATTTTAAAGTACTTATAAAATAAAATATTTGCAATAAGTAAATTGTTTGAGAAATGTAAAGAATATTAAATAATTATTTATGTTTAGAAAACAGTAATTATAATAGCACTATATAAAAATGTTTTATATATTTACAAAATGATCACTAACCAGATTATCTAACATGTATTTTGTGTAAACCTTTTGAAAAATTGATTGGAAATCAAATATAAAATTTTATAGGGAAAGATATATATTGTTGTCAACATGGTTTCGTAAATGGTAAGTCAACACTCTTTAATATTTTAGAAATTTTGATATTATAAATGAATATTTGATAGAAGGGGACAATGCGGATATTATATATTTGGATTTTAGCAAGTCATTTGATACGGTATCTCGTTATAGATTATTGGTGAAAATGAAAGATTCGGTTATCTTTTAAAATAGTAAATATTGTAAAATAATTTTTACAGATCGAAATACGAAAGTAGAAATTGGTAACAATTAATCTGAAACAGTGTATACTGTCCAATCAGGGATCATTACTGGGAATTAAATAAAAGGAACATTAAAGCCAATCCCTCGATCGCATCCCTCATTTACTTTTTTCATTTTCTATTGCTTAATTTATATTCAACTTTAATAATTTTGGACCCAATATGTAATACTTTCCTAATAAAACCTCATATAGAAAATTGTTCTCAGGCTTATGTTCCAGTGTCTAAACATGGAAATTGGTGTGTGATGTTGAGATTGGAGGATAAACAGAGGGAAAATGATATCAAGAGCAAAAGAATTACAGGGAGAGATTAGAGAAATTAGGATTTACTTTACTTGAAAGAATAACGAGAGGTGATCTAATTAAAAAATTTTAAAATAATAAATGGAATTTCTAATTA
The DNA here is from genome assembly GCA_023376005.1 of Doryteuthis pealeii. Taxonomy (NCBI): domain Eukaryota; kingdom Metazoa; phylum Mollusca; class Cephalopoda; order Myopsida; family Loliginidae; genus Doryteuthis; species Doryteuthis pealeii. The sequence continues at coordinate 38,821,589 of CM042154.1, read as the reverse complement.
TGGTAGATATATTTTGATATTTTTACTCAAATTGGAAATTTACTCTCAATGCAAATTTCAAAAATTAAGTCTATTAATCTATTGTTTATTGCTTATATAGTTGTATATTCTTGGAACAAATCGCCTAATCAAATCAAAAACAGAAATAGCATAGAATATTTAAAGATTAATTCGGATAATTTTAGAAAACATGTCAAGAAAAATATTTAAGAGGATATTTTTTGGAAACTATCGGATGAATCGTTTAACAAAATTGATCTGTATATAGATATTATCTCAATAGAGTATGCTCTGTGCAGAGATTATTATTATGGTTTTTCACACCAACGTTAGCTGATGGTTTTTCACTGGAGTTTGAGTGACAACAATTCTCCTCAGGTCTCCAGGACACTTCTGAGTATTCTAGCAGATTGCAGCAATGCAGTATTCTGGTATTATTATTATTATTATTATTATTATTATTATTATTATTATTATTATTATTATTATTATTTAAGGCTGTAGTGAGAAAATATAAAAAAGTGACGATGCCCAAGGGGGCATAACAAACAAATGAACAAATAAATAAATGTAAATATGTATTTGATTAATGATACATTTGAAAAAAATCTTGGAGATCCTGTTAAATAAAGAAAAAAATAATATTGATTAAGAAAGAAGAAATTTATAAATCAAAATGATTTTATAAATGTAAGATGTGAACAAAAGAAAATAGAATAAAAGTGTAAAAATGCTTTGTCACTCACTTAGTCCTTCGTAGAATTTCATGCAAATGACAGTGTGTCTGTGTCCTTTATAAATACGTGTACATTCAGCGAATTCCGACACCCAGGATCGAGCAGTATGGTCAGAACTGCCTGTGTACAAGATTTTGTTTGCAACCTATTAAAAAGAAAAAGAAAAAATGAAACGTATTAACATATTGTTAATCCCGGTCATCATTGCCCTCCGGGATAATTTGGAAGGGAAAAAAGTTTCTTTAAGAGATAGAATAATCAGTGGACAGCAAACATATTTTATTTTATAAAGCCTTTTTTATTTTTGTTCTTTCTGAAGCCTTTTTTTTTGGGGGGGGGGATATGGATTTATTCTATATTTTTATTTTATTTTATTTCTATTTTTTTCTAGATTTTTTCCATGAATGTAAGTTGTGCATTGTTGGAAACTGGTTTAAAGAAAGAAATATTCTAATTTCGCTAAAATATTTGTTTTGAGGCTATTCAAAATGTCGAAAAGTCAAACTCTAGGGTTGAACGGACGTCTGTCATCGAATTTTTGTAGCTCAGATGTTCAAGACATGGGAAATTTACAGAAGAATATGTGATGCGTACAGAGAAGCATGTTTAGTAAAACATGTTTACAAATGGGTTAAACATGGGTTTGCCACTACGTGCCTAAGTAGAAAAGACAGCCCATCAAGTAGAAACAATCTGTCTCTCCAGTAGAGAAAAAATTCCGTGCGTAGAGATAGAAAGGTTATCGTGACAGTATCCTGGGACTTAAAAGGACTTGTAACTATTGATTTCATTAAAAAAAGGAGCAACTGTAAATAGTTCTTCCTACTGTAAACTTCTTAAGCAAATTTCAACTTATTTATTGAACAATCCCCGTATTTACAATAATAAAAAAATGCAAGTTTCTTATTGTAATCATTTGCGTATAAGACTTTCCAGATTTTTCAGCCAAAAAGTTCGGATTTCGTATTATACGCAAGAACTAAATATGAACTTTTTTTCCGGACAGGTACGTTGCCATATTCAGGAGAGTATGACTGAATGTAAGTTATATCAATGACCCAAACTAACTAATGTATAACAAATACTTCTATTTTATACAACTACAAAAAATAGACGCTGTTGTTGGTTTATAATTTAGAGTTGGGGGCACGTGGTTCGTAGGAAATGGACTCGTCGACCCGAGTTCAAATCCTGGACGAAGCTATAGTTCACCTAGCACTAATACCCTTGGGAAAGGTATGACTCCCACTAGTCTCCCTTCAGCTATGGGTAAATAGTAGGGCCGACTGGGCTCTTTAACCTTAGTTAGGCAACCAGTCTAGGAGAAGGAAAACTTTTAATTCAAACCTGTTAAATTCTACTTGTGGTAGTCACTACTAGAATAGGCTGTCATAATTAGTGATCTATTTCACTAATTTAATTTTGTTTCACCTAGGGTGAGCTTTTTTTTTGCCAAAAAGTTTGTTACATTTTCGTATGAACTAGTCCTTGCCTTTAAATACTGTGTTAATTTTTGTTTGGAAACATTATGTAAACTATATAAATTCTTATAAAATACGATACAAACTGGATAAAAAGCTGAACAAATGTTAAATTTAGAATAAATTTAGCTGTTACTATTGAAAGCTGGGGGATGGAGAATAATTGGATTCATACCTTTCCCAACAGTATTAACGCTATATGAAACGCAAACAGCCTCCTCTAGTATTTCAACTCAGGTCGTCAAGTCCAGTTCCATAACGCCACGAGTGATTCCATTAATGTAAATTAAAAATATTTAAATCTGTTTTCTTTTTCATTACAGAAATAATTTGCAAGCTATTAATGACAGGATAGAAATTTTGGTTGATTCATTTATTCTAATGGCATGTCAACCCGTCTAGGGTTATTTTATGTCTAGAGATTAGGAAATCGCGTTCATATTTACATTTTAGTGTTGTTGTTTCTTGAGAGTTTCTTGCACAGCCCTATCGAATACGAATAATTCTTAAACAGATTTATTTGACCCATAGATAGGGACTAGTACTCCGGATCAGAGTGGACTGGGAGTAATGGCAATGAAGAGGTACTTCACCCCCCCAGATATCCAGAACTGGAGTCTCACTATCAGATGCAGTTTAGTGTCATACCTAGGACATTTTGGGGGGAGGTTGGCGGAGGGATTCTTACCCTTTTACATGGGATACAGTCAATCTGTTCGACAGGACAAAGAAAGAATCAGTGAAATAATAAAAACGTCTCTGGTATTTCTTATTTGGAAGATTGAAGGAAATAATGTGTGCACTCTCATATAATCTTATGCACACATAAAACTTAGACTACAGTGATGCTGATAGCCTTTTGATCTAGTGCGTCCTGGGACGCACATATTTTCCTTGAATGAGTCCCCGGGAAAATTCATGGATCTAAAGTCGTCTAACTCCTACCTTGTAACCTATCCTGTGTAATTCGTTTCTAAGAATCTTTGAAATGTATTTACAGTTAGCTTGAAATGGGGAGGGAAGAAAAAAGAAAAACACGGGGACGCATGGATATGTATCTATCAGGATCTCTGGACTAATATTTATATTAGGATGTGACAAAAGGTCGCAATTATGGAGCATCCACCAAGGATGAAACTCGATATTCAGTAGTAATGGATAGTGCGAGATTAGCTTGCTAATTGTTACAATACAATTAGACTTAAGCTAATCTGGTTGATCCATTACTAATGAACAGCGAGTTCGATCATCGCTAGATGCCCCACACTTGTGACGATCCGTAGTGAATGTGTGGGGTAAGAAAAAGCGTCACATCGTGCTGAAATGGTTAGCAAGCTTGTCTCATTACTATTGAATAGCAAGTTCTTCAAGATGGAATTAAAAGAATGCTAGAATGTTCAGAAGATGTAGCACTAAACTGTTGAAAAATGGACAAAATCTTTAACAAATTTTGAAGAGAATTATATTAATTTCATTTTGATAATTGGTTATTCTTTTATTATTAATATTATTGGTAGACTGGAGAGTCTTATTGTCTAGCAGTGGATAGAGTAGGTGTATTTTAAGCCCCGGTGAAAGGGTGAAGAATGTTTAGAGTCTCTCTGGGGCGCTGATTTCATCTATAAAATCGGCTTTGATTGACTGGCTTTAAAAATATTTGAGAATTTAGTTTGCGTCGCTATAATTGACAAGTTTACCAACAGATATATATATATATATATATATATATATATATATATATATATATATATATATATAAGAAAGGAAGTAAATCCGATGGTATGTAATATATCAAGAAAAATGAAAAAAACACTTAACCCATTTAAACCTGTGTTTTTTCATTTTTCTTGATATATTACACACACACATATATATATATATATATATATATATATATATATATATATATATAATCTAAATGATTTTAGATTTCATGTCTGTTTTTGTTATGTGGTGGTGTGTATTGTATTACGCCCTTGTGGGTAAGGTCGGTAACAAATCAAAGCTGCTATCCAAATTAATGTAGACTGTATATTTTAATTATTTTGGTTATTGATGAAAAAAGTTTGTAATTTGAAAATTTGATGGATATAATCCATTGAATATTTGGGTAAAAATCATAATTTGATCGAATCAGTTCAGCAAAACTAATCTCATTTTTAATTCAGTCGACAGAAATATACTAAATATGGTTAAAAACATTTGACAACTAAAAAACGGATTTTTCTTAAGCTGTTTTATATGTTTAAAAAAAAAATAAAATAAAAAAAAAAATAAAAAAAGATCGAAAATAGTGTAAGCAAAGAAGAAATTATTAGATTCTGCTTTATTGAGAACCTACACAGGAACGTTCGTAAAAAAAGATTCTCATTGACTTTTGGAGGCGTGGTTAGCGTAATGATTATCGTCAAAGGAAATTGAATCAGTGACCAGAGTTCAAATCCAAGACGAGGTTGTTTTCGTTTCACTTCACACAAATGCCCTTGGGAAAGGCATAAATATATCCCCCCTCAACTATGGGTAAATAGTAGGGCAAACTAGGTTCTCTAGTTTTTGTTAGGCAACCAGTCTAGCGAAGGAAAACTCCAAATTCAAACCAGCTTTACTCCGTTTAAAAATTAACCTTGTGTTACATCCCCCTAATTGGTGGACAGTTTGGGTAAATGCAAACTGACTTTCCCCATGTTGTGTTTGGTTTCTTTGTTTAATGGCATATCAACCTTCATGAGTTATTTAATGCCAAAACTATCCTTGTAGAGCAGCAGTGATACTATTTAAGCCATAAATGTGTGAGTAAGGGGATTAATACCTTTCCCAAGGGTATTAATCCAAAACTAAACGTAATATAATGACGAGTTCGAATTCGCTTATTACGATCTCGTAGCCCAGCACATTAGCCATTATGCCATGGTTAATTCCCGTTGTGTTTGGTTTACTTAAATTAGAATATAACCCGTTGGTGTTGGTCGAAACTGAAAAGGCACTAGGTAGTTTCATGAAGGTATAAGAATTGAATGACTGTGGTTTTTGCTTTAGTGGTCAAAATGGTTCTTATAATAATCTTTAGAGAAACCTTCCAACGTAGGTGAATATATACATGATAAAATCCAAACAAAGAGATACAAAGCCCCCCACTTAATGGACAGAGACAACAAGCGTCTAGTCAATCTTTTGTGGATGCCAAGCCCAAAGAGAGAGAAACCCTGGCGCCAAAGGAAGATAACCTTTTTGGACACCCCAAAAGTCCATCCCAGCAGGGGCAGACGATCGCTACAAAAGGGAAGAGGATCTTTATCCACAGATCGGACAGTCGTAAAATATGGGAGCCCAAGTAGGTTTTATACTCTCTTTAACAAATGTCTCTTGTCTATCGCAACAAGACACAGATGTTTTAAATTCACTTCTTTATAGTGATAAGCCACATTCTCCCTTTCACAGAAAAAGGAAAGTGAGAAAGAAAACTTGTGCTCGTTGAGTAAAACAGTACACATAATAGTACACATTGGCTGTTTCTTTCTGTACAGGAAATACGTCTTCCTTGAAGGAAATATCCACTACTCGTCTTACTTGAAGGTGATGTCCATTGCCCTTACTACTGAACCGGACAAACTCATCAGCTGAGACTAATCGATCAAAAAACAACAATGTGGGGGGCCTAATCAATAAAGCAAAGCATGTTAGATAAGGCGGGGTGGATGTTATACTACATAAATTACTAAAAACAAATGTTCCAAAGTTGAAAGGATTTACTGTCACTTGACCGATATCAGGATTGCCTAACTGACAATACTAGACGATCCTTAAATCATTGCAATAAAATCTCATGTGATCATAAATTCGTTTTTGATCGTTCGGGAAGTTTCGCCAATGTATAAGTTAGATAATTCATTACATGTTATTGAATACACACCCACCTCATATTTAATATAATTATTTTTCATCCTGTTTTTGATTATGTTCTTAATTGTTTTGAAATATTTTAAAATGGGCAATGAGAGAAATGCTTTAGTGAAACCCAACAGTTTTAATCTTAAGTAACACTGAAAAATCGTCGAATCAAGCATCATTTCTAACCACAAAACTATCAAACAAAGGCCAGATTTTTAAAAAACCTATCTTCTTATTTAGTCGAATTAGTTTTAAATAGTTACAATATTACTTACTTTAAATAATTTTAATCTAATTTTTAATTTATTCTAATTTTAATTACTTATGTAATATATTATACTCACTTTCTATAGTTTGGTATAATTTCCTATCAAATAGTTTTCCTAAACTTTATTTTGTTTGCGTACCTCAACAATTGATGTTATTTCATTTTAATTTGATATAATGTATATAATAAATACAAATAATGTTTACTTTAAAAATTAGAATTTTGAATGGTTTATCTAGTCTACACACTTATACGTTATATATTTAAAATAATTCTTAGAATCCCAACATTGTTTTAAGTTTTATAGATACTAAAATGTTAGTTAATATACTTAAAAAACAACACAGAAATTCGTTAAATCCAGTATTATTCCCAACTATGATATTATTACACTATCAAACATTGGCCTGTTCTTTTCAATTTAATCTTAAATTTTACAAATATCAATTCTAGATTTGAATTTAGATAATTATCTAATATTATATTATACTCCCTTTCTATAGTTTTGGTATGTTTTCCTATCAAATACATTTGATCTTAATGTATTTTATTTTAGAAAAACAAATATAAAATAATTTTGCTTAAAAAATTGGCAATTTAAAAAAAGAAGATTTTTTTAACACTACATACTTATTAGATTCTTTTGAAAAGGATCTTTCAGAATTTCGTAATTCTTAGATTTTTTTCAAAAATTTACAGGAATCGTTCGTAATAAACTGTATTCTTAAAATGATATTTTTTTCGAATACTCCCATGACGTCAGTATGTTTTGAAAAAAAAAAAAAAAAAAAAAAGGAACGCTGTTAATGATAACCAAATAATTAGTTACATTTTTTCTTTCATTTTCACTAGAAAATAACTTTTCTGAAAGTAGCTTCATAATATCGCTCCGTGATATTGCCCTGATTATGGTTTGATCTATATAAAAACCGAAACGCTCGAACGTAGGTATAACATTCATTCATAAATAAATAAATAAATAAATAAATAAATCCTTTGAATATTTGATTTTCATGTTTTAAAACTTACAACCGTCAGATTTATTGTGTGTGTGTGTGTGTTAGGTATGATGTGATCTTGAAAACCATTACTAATGAGTTGATCCACAATAGATTCTCTATGATAGAGATTTAACCAAATGAAAATAAAATAATATCTTATGTATAATGTCAAGAACAAAAATAACATGTCGAACCTTATTTATGTGCATTTCAAACTAAATAAATCAAATGCTTCTTTTACCAATTTCATTTTCACATGATCGACTGTTTGAGCCAATTTTTACTTTGCATGGTTCTAGAAATTCCAGAATCAATATACAAGCATTTATTCAATTCGAAAGAAACCTGACAGAAAGTATATACACAAAAAACGTTACGATATTGTTGTATAGACTCTTAATATACAACATATACTTCTGCATGAGTGTATACCCGTGGTTGTATTTCTCATACTTAATCTTAATCTGATGCTTATCTTTGCTTGTAGCGTATATTTCGTCTGTATTTCTTTTTACGCTATTTTCTGTTTATGAATAGCAGGTTTTCTTCATGGCTTGTTCTAGCTGAGTATACCTTTCTGTCTAACGGTGAATCCCCTGCTATCTGGCTGGTCTGTCCCTTAGCTTGTTTCTTCTTATTTTTCTGGTTTATTCTTCTTAAGATGTTGAGGGGTCTTGTGATGTAGGTTTGTTCTTAGTTAACAACTCAAGACATTTCTTCAGTGAATTCACTTCATTTCTTTTCCTTGGACCCGGATCACTTAACCACTCGAAACTGACAAGAACTACTACCCATTCCCACGCAGCAGGAAGAGAGTGGTCAAAACTAAGATTACGAGACTTCCGTCAAAATCTCAACCGTTTTATTTGAATTCAAATAATTTCTCTATATTAACTTTGCATAATTTATTGTATGCCCATCAAATATGTAACAATATCGGAATATAAAACAGAATCAGAGTTACATTACAAAAGAACAGAGAAGATGATAGAACAACAGAATTAAAGATATCCCCCCCCCAACAAAAAGATTATATATATATATAGTTTAGTATATTTATAAAGAGTACTCAATATCATTGATAGGGAATGTATATCTAAGTTAATCTATGTTAGAGTAGGGGAAAATGAAATTTACAGCTCTTAGTAGTTTCTCGCCTATTTCAAACCATGGCGCTTGGTTTAAAAATCGCATAGGTGGGAAACTGCCGGTTATCAAGTGCCGTTGACTTCATGTCTTTCTGCCCTATATATATATATATATATATATATATATATATATCATATTATAAACTTTGGATGCGCTCCCTGTGTAACGGTTATCATCGTAGGAAGTGAACTCTGCTTGATTGAACCACAACGCCTAGAGAAAAATAGAAGGGATCATAGAAGTTAAAAGGTAAACATAATCCGCTTAAGCTGAGAGTATAAGGTTCATTTTTTGTTCAGAACTGTTGCTGAAAACTTGTGCTGATCTGATAAACAATATGCTAACAGCGCATCAAACAATGTGATGTTTGATGTCTCTTAAAATACACCTCATGTGTTAAAGACATTATTTTAAATTAATGATCCCCTAATGGGATTTAGGGGGATAATTTACGGGGAACAATGAAGCAGAGAGAAAGCTAGGTGGCAAGATTCAAAGAACGACGGCAATATATTACTTCAAAAAGGGTTTAATGTACGCTAAATGTACACAATACATATACACAATAAAATGTTAGTTACAACAAGTGGTTAGTGAGTTCAGTTCGTTTAGTGTTCATTTTGTTTACGTCGGAAATACTTTACTGGTAATTTGGTAGTTTTAGGGTTTGTTTAGAGTTCATGGTAGTTTGTGAAGTTAGTTTTGCAAGAGTTTAATCCTGCTTGAAGAATAGTCTTTGGGTACTAATTCCTCGTGTATTTTGATACACGAGGAATTAGTACCCAAAGACTATTTGGGCAGTTTTTTCCAAAGGTATTTGTAGCAAATAGCATACCGAAGGCTTCTAACTCCCAAGGTGAGGTGTAGCAAACCTTTATCGATCGTCTCGGTTGTTTGATAATGGGTGCTAGCCAAGCCTACTATGTGGATGGGAAAGCAGGCAACAGAGAGAAAAGGTCGAGGGAGGCTTTGTGCTTGCTTTTATAAGTGTCATCACGTGATCATAAAGGGATGCCTGCTGCTGCTGACCGGTGAAACCGGAAGTTTGTCCCCTAAAGGCTGCTGGCCGGTGAAGCCGGAAGTTTGTTCCTTAATAAATTTCAATAGTATTTTAATTTTCCAATTTAACGGATCTGAATGCCCTATGTGATGAACAGGAAGAGAGATTCCACTAGAACATATCTGAAATAAGAGTTATAGAGACCAGTTCAACACAAACTTGCTAACTGATTACTGCTGGTTCCAACAGCGGAAGATTAGATCATTTTGAACAATTCTGAAAATAACGGAAATAGAGTATTTTATATTCATTCACTTATTTCTCATTGTTATCCAGATTTTCCTTTAATATAAATATATTACTTACTACTATTCATATAATATCTACTTTGAATATAAGATGTATAGCGATGCGCATATATATGAGTACCGTAATTATTTGGGCAAAAGACGCAATCTTTTTCCATATTTTTCGACCCCGAAGTTAAGGGTGCGTATTGTAATGATTATCGTTATTGTCATTATATCAGAGATTATATAATTAATTTTTTTCCTGTCACGTGCCTCACCTCATTCGGGACAGGATGATCGAAAGTAAACTATATTTACAATCCAAACTAACTTGTTTTACGCCGTTACAGAGAGATTCTACTGGAATGTCTGTTTGTTAATAATATTGTTTCTCCTAATGTGAGTTGATTTTCTCAACAAAGTTGTTGCATTTTTGTGTGTAGATGTCTATATGTTTGCTCCGAATACTGTGTAAATGTTGTGTTTTAAGAAATAATGTAAACTATATAAGTTCTTATTTCTAATCTGTATGAACCGATAAAAAGTTGAACAAATGCTAAATTTAAGTTAAATTTAGCTGCTACAAATTCTAAAAAGGCACTGAATATTATATCTCATAATTTTGTGGTCCAAATTTAGGGGTGCGTGCTATATATGGGTGCGTATTGTGCATAGATAAATACGGTTCATATTCGGGATCAACGTAGTTTATTTAATCTATTTTCTGGGTAGCTAATATTTTTTTTGAATAGTGTAATCTTCGTCAAAAAAAACAAAACAAAAATAAAACTGTTAATATTTGTTGGGGTTTGTTTTTACCAAAATAGATTCAACCTTTTCAAAATGTCATCATATAACACTTCGAATGTAGGCATATAAGTACTAAATATATAGGTATTAAATTTAAATAGGTTTATATGCATTGGTCAGAACCGGATGTTGGCATTTATAGCATTTACTTTAATTATGTAACCAAAATATTTGGTTGTCATGACAACACGTGCATCTGATTGGCTCGAACACAATAAATATTGCATCTGGATTCATTGAAAAATACAAAAGACAAGCAAAGAATATCGACAATGACGTTTGGTTTAATTGTTGTGTTGTTCTCTGCTTGATTGGTAATGCGTTATTAATATTCATATTGTTTGAATGACCTAGTGGTTAGACATCAGTGAGCAGGTTGAAAAAGAATCTATCACTTAATACTTTCTTGGGAAGGAAGCATTCATTCTATAATTTCCTAAATGTGTGAAAACAAAACAAATAAACACGCACGCGATAATTTAGTCTAATAGTTATCGTTGTTGTGGGCTGAGTGATCCCAGTTCAAATCCTAAACAAGACTGGGTTTCACTTTCACGGGAAATACACGAATCCAACGTTTCTATCCCCCATCTATGGGTAAGTAGTAGAACAGAGTGGGTTCTTTATCCTTAGTAAGGCAACCAATCTAAGAGAATGAAACTGAATTTAAACAAGCTCACTTAGACATGGTGGCGGAGTGTTTGGATAAACACACACACACACACACACACACACACACACACACACACATACACACACACACTAAGTTCCCGAACTAGACTATCTTTCACATTCTTCTATGCAGCTTTTGGATCGCACATGATGCACTGCGTGTCAGCGTAGCAACTAGCACGAAACTACCAAACATCTGCGAGTACCTACCACGGCTTGAACTACTTTGACTACGTGATATACGTGCCACAATCAAACACGTACCAAAATATTGCAAAACATTTGACTCACGCAAATATTTATTTGTATATATATATATATATATATATATATATATATATTTATTATATACATATATATATTTATTATATATATATATACATATATATATATATTTATATACATATATATATTTATATACATATATATAATATATTTATATATATATATATATACATATATATATATATATATATATATATATATATATATGTAATAAAATATATATAAATCTCTATATATATCTCTATATATATATTCATATATATATATATATAAATATATATATAAATCTCTATATCTCTCTCTCTCTCTCTATATATATATATATATATATATTCATATATATATACATATACATATATATATATCTATATATATATATATATATATATATATATATATATATATATATATTATATATATATATATATATTATTATATTTATATATATATATTATATATATATATATATATATAACTATATTTATATATATATTTATATATATACATATATATATCTATATATATTTATA
>CM042154.1:38789478-38804478 GCA_023376005.1 Doryteuthis pealeii | reverse complement strand
TGTTCATCGGTGCCAAAAATGCCAAGATGATTATGGTGAAAAAAATATTTTATAGCTGAAAACTTCAACTTTCTAATCGTGCTTTTTTTTATCTGTCGTATTTCCTAGGGAATGAATAGAAGGCATTACTTTCGGCACACCTTGGTTAGAAAAATTTACTTTAAAAATTATTTCACAAGTAATTTTTTAAACACGTTTCAATTTTCATCTTATTGGATTTGTATCGTATTTGAAACCCGATCCTTGAATGATGTTGATTAGCTTTCGTATACTAATCGGTAAGCTGATATTCCAAATACGATCAACCTATGTGGCAGACTACGCAAAGCCTTAGTGTCTCGGCTAATGAGTTCGATTCTAACTGGGTGCCTCATATTACTGCCTCATATTAGTCTTATAGAAGGAATATTCAGTTATGAATTCATCATCAAAATCATCGTTGATTTTAATATTTTTTCTTGTTCTCCAAATCTCTCTAGTTTTCATTTTCAAAAACTTTCCCACTAAGCACATTTACAATCGACCATTGCATTTTGGAAGAAGAGAGACACAGACGCAAAAAACATTGATTCTTAAATAGTTGATTGCATCGTTCGCTTTGGTAATGATCACATAAAGGAAAGAGAAGAAAATATCGAACAGTTGAAGTTTGACGTAACGATTTATACATGTTGGAACATGAATATTATTTGAAAATGTCTCGGTCGCTTCATTTCTTGGCTTAGCCATGTTCTTAGGTTGTTGTCTACACCAAGTGACTCACTTCAACATTTGAAAATCAATGAGATATAAAAAGGAAAACAGAGAGAGAGAGAGAGAGAGAGAGAGAGAGAGAGAGAGAGAGAGAGAGAGAGAGAGAGAGAGAGAGAGATAAGGTAATAAGTTTTATGATGAAGAAGAGGGAAAGTGAAAAAGGAGAGGCAGTGGGGTGGGTGGTGAGATAAGACTCGAGTAGACAATGAAATTAGTCGTAGATTTTGCAAGCATATGAATGAATCTACTGGTAAGTTAAAAAGTATCTAGTAACAATTGGGAAAGTCTTACAAATTAGCTTTCAAAATATTAACCTTATCCGAAATTTAATGGAAGAGCCCGTGGGGTAGTAGGAAATGAACACGGCGACTTGAGTTCAAATCATGGACGAGGCTGTTTGTATTTCACATCACGCTAATACCCTTGGGAAAGGTATGAATCCAACCATTCTCCCTCCAGCTATGGGTAAGTAGGACAGACTGGGTTCTTTAACCTTGGTACGGCATCCTTTCTAGAAGGAAAACTATGAATTGAAACCACTTAAACTCCGCTTAAAAATTGACCTTGTGTCGCATCTTACTCGGACAAGTAAATACATATTTCGAAGTTGAACTCGAGACTGATTAATTGGCTGATTTTAACAGCATGTCACACTGTTTAAGGTGGTGCGTAAAAGTTAGGGAATCGTGTTCATTGTATGTTCATATTCATATATTTTGTGTATTTGTTTCTTATACGAGTACTTTTTAAATAGATTTATTTGACCCATAGATGGGTCCCTAACAAGTACTACCACTTCGGTCCAAAGTAGACCTGGGAGTAATGACAATGAAAGGGTACTTCATATTCTCCATAACTGGAATCTCGCCATCATATTCTAAGCCTCCCCGACAAGGCGCGTATAGTAGAGGTCAACTCTAGTGTCAGCCTCAAGAAATTTCGATATTTATAACATGAATGTATAGCATTTATAAATAGATGTCGTATCAATGGTAACAAGACTAAAACTGGATACATAAATATAAGGCCACTTTGCGAAGATGACACGAAAATTCATGAAATATGCCACCAAAAAAAAAAAAAAAAAAAAAAATTGCAGATGACCCAACGGTTATGGGCGTCGGAAATAGGATCACCGAGTTGAATTTAATTTCCGGTCAAGGCTGTTTAGGTTCACTTTGCGCAAAAAACATGAATCTATCTCAACTTCAGCACCCCAAAAGTATGGGTGAAATAAAACAGATGGAATTCTCTAACCATGGAAAGTTACCTGTTTAATAAAGCATTTTAAGCAAATGCAATATCTTCTGTAGCATGACACTCTCTCTTCGTACAATTCTCTTCATTATAAAGTCAGAATACCAAGTTTTAATGTTGGCGGCAAGCAAAAAGGATAGACGAATTGATAAATGTTTATGCTGATTGAGCAAGAGGCAGGAAGTATGAATAGTAGTGTCTGTCCTGAAAGAAGCTTCCATTTTAGACGTGGCTTATATCTGGACCGTTACAACAATTAAAAAAAATCAACCAAAACTATGTTTAATTGTTAGAGATAAATCTACCTGTAAACTAAATGTTGACTTGGAAGTTTGTCTAATGAATTCTAGGCGTCTTTACGCACAGGTAGAGAGATTTTGAGACTGACAAAGCGAAGCACATGTTGTAAAATTCAGGTGGATAAAAAGATGGGAAATCACAAGAGAAAATCTAGCCAAGTAAAAAACTTGAATCTTTTAAAATTTGTCTGACATTTTTTCTTCGCGAGGCGCCCGTAGTGTAATGAATAGAGTCGTAGGAAATGGACTAGTCGACCCGAGTTCAAATCCTGGACGAAGTTACAGTTCCCATAGCGCGAATACCCTTAGGAAAGGTATGAATCCAACTACTCTTCCTCCAGCTATGAGTAAATAGTAAGGCAGACTGGGCTCTTTAACCTTGGTTAGGCAACCAGTCTAGGAGAAGGAAAACTGAATTCAAACCTGTTAAAATCCGCTTGGTGTGGTCACTACTAGAATAGTCTCAGTCCTAATTAGTAATCTATTTCACTAATTTTTTCTTCCTCTCCAAAATGATGTCTTAAACAGGGTGTCTACAAAATTAATAGTTTCCAAATTGAAATAAAAAAAGTCGACTTTACAAGAAAAAATTGTTCGTATTGATTGTTTTAAAATGCAAAATTAGTGCCCTTTTCACAACCGGGTCGATTAAGTTGATAACAATTTAGGTAAGTTCACCGAAAATAGTTAAATCACGTGTCACTTTTGGCGCGAAACTACAAAATAAACACACCATCCACTCCACTTGACCAACTACTAACAATTCAGTTTTCCACACATTGTTCATTTTTTAAAAGAAATCTCCATTTTAATTTATTGCTACCGTTTTAAAATTTGTAATTCCCCATTTCTTTTTATTAAAAGATAAATATCGACTCTCATGATAAATAGTTTTATAGAGAAACACTAGAAATTTATTATTAAGGCTTTCATCAGTACCAGGTGTCCTATTGATAGTGTGCCAAAAACTACAGCTGTTGAGAAGGCATTTTTAAAACTCATTTTAGAACACATTTCAGAAAATCACCGTGAAGTCGACAATCCATCCGCGAAGAAATGGTACTTCACACTCACCAGATAGCCAGAATTGGAACCTAATAATCAGATGTAGTCTATTGTCATACACAGAACACCCCCTTTAATGAGGCATTAACCCCCTGCAGGACGATGAGTAAGTAATTAGTCAAACATTTTTACAGATTTTAATTTTAATTCCTTTTAGAAGTAAAAGGCTGCAGTAAAAATGCCAGGTTTTGTTTAGTTTCTTTGCTTAATGACAAAACCTACATGGGTTATTTAATGCCAAAACCATCCTTGAAGAAGAACAGTAGTGGTAATATTTAGTATCCCGGAAATGAACGTAATAGCACGACTGGAGTTCGAACTCGCTAACTATAATCTCTCAGTCCAGCACGTTAGCCACTACGCAACAGGGACTCTCCAATGAAATATCAGGTTTTACGTACCGTATTATTTCAATTAATGACGCGTTGTGATTGAAAATAAAATGTTATTTTTAATTAATCTGTCGAGTTGGTGAATAATAAAATAAAATAAAAAAAACTTTAATTGCAAATAAAAAGCAAAAACAGAATATTGCAATTGAAGTCATCAAGTCGTTATTACGCATTAGCTACAAAGAGAGAAAAAACAGAAAAAGAAAAGACACTCTAATCGTTTACATGATTAAACGTGTCGATGATTGAACAGTGAGAAAATAAATGAACCGCTTTAATTTGTATTACACGATTTTTCTCGGCGCGAATTTTTGCAGTTGATTTTCTTTAATAAACATACAACAATAATATAATGATTAATTAGAGCTTTCTCTCAAGATTATGTTTGCCCTAACGGTGGGACTTAGAATACGCCGACTGTATCCCCTGCTGAACCCACACACACAAAAAAGGGGTGTCCTAGGTGTGGCCCCAATTCTCGCGATCTGGAAAGTGCGAAGTTTCTATTTACCAAAACTTCAGGATTTGACATAAGGTCAATTATTTAAGCGGAATTTAACATATTTGAATTCAGAGTATTGCTATGTCAAGATTAAGGATGCATACCTTTCCCAAAGCTATTAGCGCGATGGAAAATGCGAGCAGCTTCGTCCAGGATTTGAACTCATGTCACGGTGTCCATATCCTATGACGATAACCATTACCCAACAAGCATCTGGGGAGTGCGGAGTACCCATTTATTGTCCGTGGGTCTCGTCTATGGCTCAAGTAGATCTGTTTACAAATCATTAGTTTTCAATATGATCATGCATAAAAAAAAACTTTACTAATAGGTACTTCTACTTCGGGTGAGAGCTAACCTGATAGTAAACAAATGAGTACTCTACGTTCACTGGAACTGGACTACCGGATGCTCTTTAGGATTATACGCAGGACAACTATTTTAGGGGAAGGGGGCCTTACCCTTCCATAGCCCAGTTATTCTAAGCCCACCGACAGAGCATTGTTCTTTTGTAGAAAAAAAAACCTTGACTAAATTAAAAAAGTCCCTGTTGTATACTTAGCTTCTATTTTAGTATGTTTTAAAATATTATTTTATTTTATATATATATATATAATATATATATATATATATATATATATGAAACAACAATATCTTGATAATAGTAAAAGCATCCAGGGAGAAAATTTCTGGCAATTTTTCATATAAAATTGAGCAAAATTTAAGAAAACTTCTAAGGTAAAAAAAATCAATAAATAGTTGTTAAAAATAATCTTTCCTGTATTTCTTAACGACACACACACACACACACACACACACACACACACACACACACACACACACACACAATTTAAAAAATTAATTATTTTTTCTTTTAATATGACCTTACCTGGAGACATATCACAGAAGCCTGATGTCCTTGAAACACCTTGTAATTTTCTCCCGTCATTATATTCCAGCTGCGTACTGTGTGGTCCATGCTGCCTGTGAACAGAGTCTCACCAACCGGGTCAGTCGCCATGCACGTGATGGCGTTCGTGTGACCTTTGAACGTGTGCAGGCATTCGCCATTTTCAAAATTCCAAGCCTTAGCCGAACCGTCAGCTGAACCAGTGATTAGAATATCCATTGATAACTCGTTGTTCACGTCGTCTTCATCTTCTTCACTAGGAATGAAGATCAGTGGGAAAACGCCCCGTTTATGGCCTTCGAACGACATGAGGACAACACCTTCGTCGAAATCCCAACATTTTGCCGTACGATCATAAGAACTTGATATTATGAAGTCACCCGTACAGATTATTCGGTAGATGAGCGACTTGTGTCCCTCCATAACTAGAAGGCACTGGCAGGTAGAAATATCCCATTTTCGAATTGTCTTGTCTGCACTTCCTGTTAATACATCAGCCTCTTCAATGAGGATGCAGCTAACGTAATCTGTATGGCCGGTCAGAGTACCCATACATTCACATTTCTTCGTTTTTGTACTCCATAATCTGGCAGTTTTGTCTTCACTTCCGGTGGCTAAAACGGAACCATCTTCACTGAGTGCCATGCAATTGATGCCAGCTGTGTGTTGATTTAATGATTGAAGGAGGAAAGATTTTCCATCATCATCTTTTTTTGAACCACAAGCACCCATGCTTGGTTACTTTTTATGGTTTTAAATTGAACGACTTAATTGGTAGAAGGAAGAGGTGAGCGGAACCGGAAGCTGTGTTAATCCGAGTCACAGCACATAAACGATGATTTACCCAGTCAGCCAAAGACCCATTTTTGAATGAACTCTAAAATAGATAAATAGAAATACAAGAGAAATACAGTAAATATATAATTTTTTTCTAGACATGAAAATATTATAAGAATGAAAACAAAAGCATTTGAAAAATTAAATTTTGGATAAGAATTTTGTGGTGAAATTCAACCATAGTTGTCTCCTCCGCTCCAAGAAGCTCCACCCTAACTAACCACAGTGTTATAACAATTAACATGCATTACGTAATATAGGATACACATTTGTAATAATATTATAAATAAAGCTTCAAGTTAAGTTTTTATGTCGTTCATTTTTCATTACAAATTAAAATACCCATAAATATGAGAATAAATAAATTAAATGTTATTTCATTCACCGAATTAAGCAACTTATTCTGGCTTCTTTTACTTGCAATCGTTTTTTTTTTAAATAATTAATAGATATTCTTAATTACTTGCTCAGTTGATGGTTCAACTAAGGGTTGGATTTTTGAAAATAGTATTTACCTGCAAAAGTTCAAAGGTAATTTTGGAATGTTCTAAATTCCCAATCTATAAAGTATCTTAAATGGTCCAACCATCAACAGTGAATGGATAAATAAAAAAGAAAAATGTAAAGGGTGATTTGTAAAATGTATTAGATATCAGGCACCAAGTAAAAGTTAGAATATACCAGGTAAAAAGTAAGGGTTATAATAGTTAATATGTATTACTTAATATATGATACAAATTTGTAATAATGTAATAGTTAATAATTGTTAGAAAATAATATGTAATATCTAAGTGTTTTGAGGTAAAAGATGAATAAAGGGTTACAGTTAAAATCTGTCCGACACAAACCAAACGATCAAGCCTTGGTAAGTCAAACTTACAGTATCAATCCTTTCTGACTGAATCTTAAATATTAGAACAGAAAAAAAGTTCATTTTTTGAGGCTAAAGATAATATAAGACATGCATTTTTACATTTTGTAAAGAGACAATGTCTATGAGATTATATGACGATATTTCAAATACTTCAGAGTTAGGTTGTGAGCGGGGCGAGACTTTTGAAAATAGAAATAAAAATTACCCCCCCCCCAAAAAAAAAAGAAAAAAAACGCAAAAGGTCGTAGCCTGTTGCAAAGGCGCCTGCAGGGCCTAGCGCAAAGCAATGCTATGCACGGCGAATTCGTTAGTTATAATAAAAGCTCTTTTCGTTCTAAAGATTTCATTAGTGAGAAGGTGGGCACTAGAAATTTTCAAAAATAACGACTAAACTTTTCATTTATTTCCCTTTAGTCATCATAAAATAGGTTGCAATTTAACTGTTTCAAAAAGAGCCGTATTAAGAATTATTCATATTCGATAGGCTCGTGTGCAAAAAACCCCCAAAACCGAAACAAAAACACCCTCTTTGGAAACAATTACAAAAAGGTAAGTATGAACGTACAATGAACACGATTCTCTAACCTCTAAACATAAAATAACCCTTGATGGGTTAACATGCCGTTAAAATCAATCAATCAATCACCTGAAGGAAAAGAAGAAAAAACTGGCGAATCTTTTACACAATATGATCTAATCCTAATTCCCAATTGGTGGAAGACTAACAAATCCCAGGTGAAAAAGAAAACAAAGTTGTAAAACCTCAATAACCAACGAGTTAAATTGCTTTTTTTCTCACCTGCCAATCAGTCTATGAAAATAAGATTCAACGTGATTAAATGAGGAACGAAGAAAACAACTGTACATAATAAATTCAAATCAGTCGACGCCATGTTTATCTCATCAATGTACTCGGCCAAATCTTTTGAGTTTTCTTTTATTTGAAATAAATAAATATTTCAAACAAAACTTTGGTAATCTCTGTAATATCAAAACAGCAAAGTTAATTTCCAATCGAACAACACAAAACAATGCATATAAGGTTGGTTGGTTGGTTGGTTGGATTTTACAGCATGTCAACCCTTATTTGGTTATTTTATGCCGAAAAAATTGTTTTATTCATTCTTCATTGGTACTCATTTTTTTTTAAAACTCATTTTTTTAAACACATTTTTCTATTTAACCCATTGATGGGACCCTAACGGGTATTACCACTCCACGTCAAAGTGAACCTGGATCAATGGTGATGAAGGGTACTCCACATTTCCCAGAGCTCCAGAATTGGAACTTCACCATCAGAATTTAACGTCATACTCAGGACCTTCAGCCGCCGCCTTCTAGTACATATGATAAAAGGGTTAGGGTTCGCCATAAGGGCAATAGGGTTGGGATAATCATATAGCTGTTAAGGCTTGACGTGACCAGCCTATTGATCTGAGGGGGTCTCTCCGACCATCCATCTAACTTAAGAAAGGACCAAAGTGGAGGTTTTCATAACATGAACTGCTTAGCCACCAGGGTTTCCAACGGGTGGCCCCATTTGATGGTGGTGGGAGGTCTTACCCAACTGCAGAGGTGCAGTGTATTCTAAAACTCCAGCCGACAGGGCTGGTACATATAAGGAGATGCTAAGAAGTTGCTAAGTTAATAATAACTCATATCAACCATAGAACAGAAAAATTGATATAATTTCATAAACTTGATCAATTCTCGATCAAATGATTTCAAATTTTAACAGCATCTTGGAACAACTCAAAGTTCTATGTTTAATATTTGTTGTGGCCTGGTTAGGGGCCAGAATAAAGACACAAGATAGGAAATGAGTTAAACAAATATATACCAATGAGTCGGTTACACGCAAGGTCTGTCTGCTGAAATACTAACTCTCGCTTAAGTGCAGAACCTGTTGCTATTTATAGCTGATAGAGTTCATGCGTGCGTGATAAATTACCATAACACCCCCCCCGCCTAAGTATTAACTCCACAGGATTCTTAATACCTTTTCCTCTTTGGGTTAACAGTGATAAAGTCCGTCATTTTCCACCCTCTTTTCTCGGCGTTGTTCTGGGGCCGCTTGTGAAGAGTATCGTACATGACGTCTATGACTTCTTTCTCTTCCGAAGGACCACTGTCAGCATCATCTGAGAGGCGTTTTCTAATTTGGTTCACATGTCTCTTATGAATAAACTGGGGACCTTTAATTATGGAGATCATTTTTCTTACTCTTTTCTCAACTGTACCCCTTTCCCAGAAAGTTTTATTCTCACGATACATCCAGGAAAAAAACTTTCTATCTGGGTTCGTAACATTTTTTGGTACAGTGTTTTGTTTGTTTGGGGAGTAGCTTGTCGAACACAGACCTGGTTTTACGCGCAAACATTACCTCGGCTGGTGGTAATGATGATGGTGTGTTGTCATTGGGCGTAATTCTATACATCCGAAGGAATTGTTGTAGAGCTTTTTCTGTGTGTGTGCTCCTAGCTTTCTTCAGTGCTCTTTTTATCGTGTCAACGAAGCGCTCGGACTGTCCGTTGGACCTTTGGTGATATGGAGCGATAGTGATATGATTGATCTGGAAGGTCTCACAAAAACCCTGAAAGTCACCGGACCTAAATTGTGTTCCATTGTCAGACACTAGATAATCGACAACCCAATTCTGGCGAACAGTTCGTGGAGGAAATTAATCGTCACTTCTGTAGTGGGATTTCTACATCTAAGGACTTCGGGCCATTTAAAAAAAACTATCTATTACTATAAGATAGTAGAATCCGTCTAGAGGACCTGCAAAGTCTATATGTATTCGGGAGGCGCGTGGTCTAATGGTTAGAGTCGAAGGAAATGGACTCGTAAAGGCGTGTTCAATTCCTGGACGAAGCTGTTGGAATTTCACATGGCGCTAATACCCTTGGGAAAGGTATGAATCCAATTCTCCCTCCAGTTTTGGGTAAATAGCAGGGCAGACTGGACTCTTTAACCATGGCTAGGTAACCAGTCTAGGAGAAGGAAAACTCTGAATTCAAACCTGTTAAACTCCGCTTAAGAAATTGACCTTGTGTCGCATCCTGCTCGTGCGGAGGGGTTGGTAAATATATATATATATATATATATATATATATATATATATATATATGTATTCGGGACCATGTTCGGTCTGTTTTAGGCCAAGGACTATATTTGATTGGGGATGCTTTAGCTGCCAAGGCACAGCCTTCACATGATTTTACGCTGTTTTCTTATCCATGTTCCGCCAATACACATAACTGCACATAAGGCTTTTCATCCTTGTAATCCCTGGGTGGCCATCATGGAAATCCTTCAGAATTCTCCTTTGTAGTGTTGTGGGAATGACAACTCGCTCACTATATAACATTACTTTGTCGCATAGAGAAAAATAGAGAAAATGGTCCTTTTCACAAATTTTTGCTTTGGTTTTCTTGACAAACTCATCGTTAAGAGCTTCTCGTTTGATTTGGTCGAGAGTTACTGGGAGTTCCTTACTTCACGAAGAAGTGTTCTTGACGCGTGAACATCTGGTTTGTAAGATCCATCTGGGATCTTATTTAGAATACATGCCCATACCATACGAGCTGGCATCACTGGCAACTATAATGTTCAGGTATGGGTTATAGTGAGTGAGAAACAAGTCCAACACTAAGGTTCTTTTATTTTGACGAATGATTTCTGGCATTCAGGTGTCCACTCCCGATCCTTGTCTTTTTTTTAGAAGTTCGTTTAACGAAGCACGTACATCGTGCATATTAGGTATAAACACCTGGTAGTAGTTTGCCAATCCTAAGAGACTTTGTAATGAAGAGACGTTTTCGGGAGCTGGCATGTCCTTGATTGCGGTAGCCCGTTCAGGATCTGGCCTTCTGCCATCTTTGTCTATAATATGGCCCAAGTATTTAACCTTCTTCAAAAAGAAATCGCATTTGGATTCTTTCAATTTGAAACCGTACTCCTGAATTCTTGAGAAGACTTTATGAACATGTTCCTTGTGTTGTTCTATATTTTGGCTCTTCATTAATATGTCTTCCAAATATGCAACCGCGAAGTCAAAGTCACCTATTAGGTGTTGATACAGAACAACTTAGAACATTCTTCTTCGACCGGTATTTGAAGATACGCCTCACTGTGAGGTCGACTTTTGAAAAAAAAAAAAAAAAAATTCCTCCATTTAGTTTCGCGAAAATTTCTTCTGGGCTTGGTAAAGGATAGTGATAGTCTTTGAGTGCCGCATTAAGCCCCGTCGAGAAGTCAGCGCAGACCCGGATCTCCTTTTTATATTTACATAGACGGTCGGTGAAGCCCATTGACTGTACTCAATTTTCGACAAGACCCCAAACTCTTTCAAGTCTGTAGAGTTTTCATTTATTTGTGGTAAAGAAGCAAAGGGCACGTTTCTTTTTTTTTCTTAAACACTGCTGGGTGTCATCTTTAACTTGAATTTTGCCGTCATCTTATTACACCAACCAAGAAAAAAAACTCCCCGAAAAGTTTCATTTAAATCTGTTATTAATTTTTCTGCCTCGAGGGTCAGGTTTTCGAGTTTTTGGCAAAATGAATTGGCATGTCCCACAACTTAAATTTCTCCATCCAGTCAGTACCGAATAAATTTCCTGTATTCTTTAGTACGGACATTTTTAGTTTTAACATTTTTCCTTGAAAGGTTACATTTGTGATAAGTTCTCCTTTAAACTTGATTTTCTTCCTGTCACAGACCTAGCCATTTTATTAGATCTTAGCAAGGTTGGTTTTCCCAACTTTTTCCAAGTTTGAGGACTTGTGATTGTGACATCTGACCCAGAATCCAACTGTAATTTTATATTTTCATTTTAGGATTTTTACTTGCATTTATTTCCTAATGTTTAACCCGTTTCGATCGACCAATTTTGTGTTTTTACTCAGATATTAACCATTTTCTCGCTCGGCAATGCGAGCTCTTGTGCCCGACACGGCTACAAGTTAGACATTTCTTATACCAATGTAGTAACTCACAACTGGAACACGGGTTAAGAGGCAAGTTGTTTCTTTTTGTACTGGTTTGATTTAGAGGGAGAATTAGATTGTGGCGTACCTTTCTTATGTGTGCTACGCCAGATTCCTCGATATCTTTCGAATCTTGACGTACGATTAAAAGCTTTTGACAGTTTTAAATCATTAAACATAGAATTTTGAAGTTGTTTTTTTTTTCATGCTGTTAAAATTTGGTAGGATTTGAACAAGAATTGGTAAAGTTTATTCAAGATTATATCAATTTCTCTGAAACAACCTTTACATCTTAAATGATATCAATTTAAAAAAACACACACACACTCTCTCTCTCTATAATATATATATATATATATATATATATATATATATATATATATATAGAGAGAGAGAGAGAGAGAGAGAGAGAGAGTGTGTGTTTTTTAGAGTAATATAAAGTAATATAATAGAGTAATATAAAGCTAAACACCAAATCTTCTGCCTAAATACACATTTTCTGTATATATATATATATATATATATATATATATATATATATATATATATATATTATTAGGTGACAAAGGAACATTCACAACCATATTGGTTTCATGCGATGCAATCATCAGGTGAAGATATATATATACAGAAAATGTGTATTTAGGCAGAAGATGTTCTTGTAGGCATATTTTGGTGTTTAGCTTTATATTACTCTTTTCTTTTTGGCGAGCGTGATGTTGCACTGTTTAAAAACTACCCAAAGTCTCTATTAGTGTAGTCGAAGTATCTGCACTTTTGACTATCTTCATTGGACATCAGTCGGTAGAGCACACGTATAGAAATCGCAAGTTTCTGGGTTCGAAACAGGTCCCCACCAACTCAGCGTATTAGTAGCACAGCTTGAGTAATTTAATTTGTGCAGTAAAGTGAGAAGCTGACGGCAGGTGTGGCGCTTTACCTCAGCAAAAACAAACTCCCTGATCTAGTGCTAGCAAAAAGGAGATAGACTCCTTCGCTATCCGGCTGATAATGACATTAGGCCACTCCACAAACTTTATTACTTTTACTATATCAGTAATGTGCGTTGCTAAGAAGATACGAATTGCTTGTCCACTAAAAATTATTCTATACAAAATTTGTAATATCTTCATTAAATTGAACGTATCATTTATTTCAGCTGTATCATGAAGTGCTTTAAATAGGTCCGTTAGCGGACATTGACTTTTGAAAATCTGTTTATTTTTTATACGCAAAATTCCATTCGTAGTAATGTCTTTCAATAATAAAATGATATAACACATCCCAACGAAATATGGAATAAACTTCTGTACTGATATAAGTTAGCGAATATGTATAGCATTCAGCTGTTTCTGATTTGGTAAAAAAGAAAGTGAACTGACACTTTTAACATTTTTCGAACTTTTCACCGCAGTAAATAAAAAACAAAACGAAACAACTGTTTCATTTGATGTTATTATTTATAATTATTGAAATATGACATAACGTAAATAATTTTATAATGTAAATAGAACTTCTTATTATTCAATGGTATATATATTTTTTTGAATTTATTAAATTTTGCTTGTAAGTTTACGCTTCCAGGTTAATAATTGTAGATCCAAAAATTAAGTTAACATTTAGGAGGTCATGTGATACATTTAATCTTTAATTACTGTTAATTATCTTATCACACCATATTTTTCAGGATTTGCCATTGATATATACAATCATACACCACCATATATCATTAATTGATTTCAAAAAACGGTGGCGTAAACCATGTTTTTTACTCGAACCGGATGTAATGCTTAAAAATGTTTTAAAATCAAAACAAGCACCGTAAAACTAGTGTAAATAACCCACAAAAGAATACACACACACTCACACACACACATATATATATATAACTTTCAAAGAAAGAAAAAACTTAACAAACCGTATTTCTTTGAAAGTTAAATATTACACTGTATATAATTAATCTATTGATTATTATAAATTGAGCTCTCAAAGGGATTTATAAAAATCCTTGTATGAATATATATGAGCATAAGAGTATGGTTGAACAGTGAGATTTCGATGATCCTAAATAGAATCATCTCTTACTTACTAGTCATTTGGATTATCTTTATATATACTAGTACAAAATAAAAAACGGCCTCCGGCGATGTAAAAATAGATTTTTGAAACATATTGCCTGAGGGGTTGGAGTAAAAAATTCAATGTCAGCGAGTTTGTACTCTAAGTAAGTAAAATCATCAAATTCATTAAAGGATTAAAAAATAAAACAATTTGAAATGTAAACTTTAAATATGTATTAAAATAAAACAAACTATATATAGATGTATAATACCAGTTATGTATTTATTAAAACTTGTTTTAAAAAAAATGAGGACTGTCTAATGTTGCATGTTCAAATTTTGAGTGTATCTATTCTATGTTATGACGATTTTGGGTAATGTGACGTAAGCAATGACGTAATTTTTGTTACAGACAAAAACCGGAAGCGAATCTCCATTATTAATAGATATATAGCTAAACCGTAAAGAACACTAAAACACATTTTAGTTATGTTTTTTAAAGAATAATGAACACAATGAAATTAATAAAATGGCGTACATTTTCTGACAATTTTTCGATATTTATGTACCTTAATGCATTTTGTAAGGTGTTTTTTTTTTTTTAATTGTTTTTTAAGTTCTTTTTAGCATATTTTTTATCTTTTATTATTATTTTTTACGTATTTCATTTATTTCAAATATATTTTAAAAGAAAAATCTATTTATTCAATATCCCCTTATGAATTTGTTGACGATGCTGACCAGCTACGTTACGTCGGACAGAATGACGTTCGCTGAATTGAAATTTTGTCTAGACAAGTGGCGTAAAGGCGAATTTGACGTAGGCCAAAATAACGTATTATTGTATGCATAAAATCATTAGTCGAAAATAACTTTTGCGTAACCTTGCTTAGTTTAAAGTTTCAACTATCTTATAATACAATAGTCAATGCTCAATGTTGATCTACCCATCCACGCGCAAAAATGGCGTCTAGTCATCCATTAAATAGAACTACAATCTTAACTAGACTTTACCATGTCTCTAAATATAGATTCGTTGATTTTAACGGCATGTCAACTCGT
>CM042154.1:38774478-38786978 GCA_023376005.1 Doryteuthis pealeii | reverse complement strand
TTCATTGAAATATTTTCTTTAATATTAATAAAAGAAATTGTATTCATTAGGACTTCACTTATCCACGACTTTCGTTTTCAAAACTTTTAGAAAACAAAACTCTTTGCAAAATATGGACGTGCTACAAATGTGACGGTCATCAACGTAGGAAATTAATCCGGTTACTAGAGTCCTGAACGAATCCCAGACAAAACTGTTTGCATTTAACTTAGTGGTAATACCCTTGGGAAAGGTGTGAATCTAACTATACTTCCCCAGCGGTAGATAAATAGCAGGACAGACAGTATGGCAACCAGTCTAGGAGAAGGAAAACTGAATTCAAACCATTTGTATTCAGTAGTAAAATTGACTTTGTGATTGTGGCAGAGGAGTTACATAATTACATACGCTGCAAAATATATTCTAAATGAGAAAAATATTTAAAAAATAAATCTATACATCTATAAAGGGCAGTTGGTGTGTATGTATGCCCTGATGAAACTATGAAAGTAAAAAAATTAACAACAAAGTAAATATATATACACATTAAATATCACCAGTTCTTGCTTTTTGTGCAAAAATTATGAAAATTTGATTATTATGGGAAGTTATTTAAAAATCAAAATACACATAGAAATAGCATTGAAATTCTACTTAAAAATGTCCAGCATTTTTAAATCTCAAAAGTAAACAAATCAATACACCAGGGTTTTTCCCCTCTCCGTCTACCCAATTGATGCTGGGTAGCCACTTTAGTATTACATAAATTAGAAATTAGTTAAAAATTTCTCGTTCATTGACAACAGAAATGTTTTTAATTTCATTTTTACTGTTGCTTTCCTAAATATATTTTTTAATTGGTAGGTGATTAATGCCCTTCCTATCATGAAATGGGCTTACGTTGTATAGTAGAATAACGCTCAGACCGATATATATTAGTCACTTTATTGTACAAGGGTAGAAGTGCGAACAATTTTATGTGTCTTTCGTTATTACCTTTCATCACCAATGGATGGAACTGGCTATGAATTTATCAACTGTTGATAGCATATATATATATATATATATATATATATATATATATATATATATATATATATAGAATGAATGGAGAATGAATGAGAAAAGTATTAGCATATGAAGGTGCTCAATGCTAAAATACCAGAGCAGGTTTAAAAAATCAAATTTTGAATATTATGGATTTAACATTCCGTAACTAAAGTTTCATGCTTACTTACAATCATCAGACGATCAAAATGTTAAGATTAAAAACAAAAACGGTGGCTTGTTTAACAAAAACGCTAAACAAACCAGCGTTTTTTTTTAAATCTTAACATTTTGACTGTCTGATGATTGTAAGTAAGCATGAAACTTTAGTTACGGATATATATATATATATATATATATATATATATATATATATATATATATATATATATATATATATATAATTATAATAAAATCGCTAGGTGTTCTGGGCCGCTATAAGTCCCTGCATAAATATTTGTTTTTGAGATTACGTAGTATGATCCTCCCTGTCGGCGGGGCCTAGAATATGCTTACTCTATCCGCTACAGAGGGGGTAAAACCACCGTAAAAAAGGTGTCCTGAGCATGCCACTAAATTGCACCTGATGTTGAGGTTCTAGTTCTAGAGATCTGCGGAATGTGGAGTATCTTATTATCATTACTCCCATGTCCACTGAGTCGGAATGGTAATACCTATTAGGGTCCCATTTATGGGTCAAATAGATCTGTTTAAAAATGATTTGTATTCGAAAGGACCCTCAGCAAAATAACTTAAGAAATAACCACAATTAAAAGTAAATATTGACATACAATGAACACGAACGCATCCCTTCGAGGTGTAATGTTTAGTTGACAAGTATCACAGATCCGTTACTACTGAATAGCGAGTTCGATCCTCGCTGGATACTCCATATACTCTGTATCACATCCTACTCGGGTTAGGTAAATACCTATAATTATCGCAATCCCCTAACCTCTAGTCATAAAATAACCCTAGATGGGTTGACATACCGTTAAAATCAATTTAATCGATCACTCATAGAGGCACGGGCCTGTGCGCACACACACAAATATACACCCGTGTAGCTATTTATTAAGCTTAAATTAAAACAAAGCAATAAGTATGAGACACCCAGTGAGAGTATAACTCAATAAAATGTTCTGCTAGCTTAGTTTGCTAACCGTTACACCACGAGGAGTGCTCACTGTTATCGTTTAGTAAATTATAAATTAAACTACATTATGTTTTATTATGAGAATTGAATTAAATATGCCTTTATGCATTTCCAGTAGTAAACACTGAATATTTAAAAAAAAGCGTAAAAATTGAGAAGTAGTTGTGTGTCTTTGGTACGACACTGAACTGCATCAGCTAGTGAGGCTCGAGTTTTAGAGGTCTGTAGAGTGTGAAGTACCTCTTCATTGTTGTTACTTCCAGCTCCACTGAGTCGGAGTGGTAATAAATGTTAGGGTACCATCTATAGGTTAAATAGATCGGTTTGAAAATTATTCGTATTCGATCGAAGCGTGTGCAAAAAAAAAAAAAAAAAATAAAATAAAATAAATAAATAGAAAATAAAAATAAATAAATGAATAAAAAATAAAGCAACACACAAAAGAAACACTTAAGAAACTACCTAAAAATGTAAATATGAACGTACAATGAGCACGATTCCCAAACCTCTAGGCATAAAATAACCCTAGACGGGTTGACATGCCGGAAAACCAACCAATTATATGTTTTCTTTAGAGAAAAAACATGCATTCATTTAAGAATGAATTTTAATTGATATAAAATTGATAAAGTAATAATAAGAAATATATCCACTAGTATACATTGGATATAAAAAAACAACAAGCAAGAAATTGAAAAGTAGGTATACACCCTACACCCCACATATCCCTTCCCCATTTCTTCAATTGATTTAATAATTGTAAAAATGTGTTTATTTTGAAATATTAAGATCATTGTAAAATTTAAAAAAAAAGAGAGAATTTATTTGTTGACCACCTGAAATAAATATCGCATCTACACATATAAGTTAAAAATGATGAAATGCAACGCCTCCGTGGATGTAGATAGAAAAACAAACCATTCACCTGTTGGTAGCCATATTCATGTGTAGTCAAGTAAAATAACAAGCGATAAACGACTAAAATATGTAATAAATCTACCATCTAAATTAGTTTAACTAAAACACTGACTTTGTCATTTCAATGAATTTATAAAAAAATATTCTTTTTTACTTACCTGAGAGTAAAGTAAAGCATTTCTATTTCGAGCGACGAACTCCACGGCCTGTCGATAAGTTATTAAGTGAGTTTTCTCTAGTCGTTGACAACCATCTGATGTTGATGATTAGAGGTGGGTGGGTCAGATGCTGGTGGCCAGTGGTTGCTACCTGGCGAGGCGTATCACTTCATACACGCGTTTACATTATCCATCGAATAAGAGGGATAGGGAGGGACATTGGAAGAACGTCACAATCTCTTTTTTTTTTTTTTGTTTTGCAGTGGGTCTGTATAAATCTGTGGACGCTAGTTTTTTTTAACGTAAAGATGAGGCAGGTAACCCTCACTCTCTCTTGGTACTTGAAACATTAAAAAATAAATAATTTGTATTTACAGAACGGATTGTTCGAAGGACACATAATTCCCCCGGGAATAGACAACTTTTTACGGTTTCATGCCTGAGTAACGAACATTGTGATCCTCTGGACTGAAATCGATTTCTACAATTTAGAGTAATTTTATATCTATACACGACTGTCTGTGTGTGTCTCAATGGATAAGGTGATGGTCGTTCGTATTGAGTCAGCTAATTGTTTGTTTGATTGGTTTTAACGGCATGTCAACCCATCTAGGATTATTTCATGCCTTGAGGTTTGGAAATCGCATTCATTGTACGTTCATATTAACATTTTTGTTTAGTTATTTCTTATGTGTTTTGGCATACAATTATATCATATCATGTATTCCTATTTAACACAAATAACTTGCACACATTTGTATAGTTTCAAGAATTCCTATCTAATACTAATAATTATTTGGTTTTAAGTTTTATTTCTATTTGATAAGAGCCATTTGTTTGAACACATATTGTTTCAAGTAACTAATAATAATCCTTAGTAAACAATTATAACTCCAATAAATATTCTTAATACAAATAACTTAGAGTTTTATGGCACCAAGTATTTCAATTGAATACGAATAATTTTTAAACATAATATATTTGACCGATAAATGGGATCCTAACAGATACTACCACCCAAAGTGAACCTGGGAGAAATGAAATGAAGATATACCCCACATTCCTCAGAACTAACAATTTTTTGTCGTTACTAATAGAACCTCAGAGGATGATATTTGCATATTAGCTTTTGAAATTTCCATCATATTCAAAACTTTTTGGCTGGGGGTTAATTTTCAATGTAAATGGACACTTTACTTTGTGTCTGTAAGGGTGCTTAAAATCTTAAAACTTAAAATAAATCTATTAAACGAAAACTAAAGCAAAGATTCACACCACATCAAAAAAGTATTTCAGAGATCCTTTGACCAATGGAAAACTTGCTGGAATAAGTGTTTGGATCTGAAGAAACGTTATTCTGTCAATAAAAACTACAAAAAGAAAAGAACGAGTTCGGTAATCCGAAGAGCTTGGAATTATAAGCTTTTCAAAACGAGGCTATTTCCACCGCCATCTTTAAACTGTAGAAAAACAGATTTTTCATTGTTACCGTAACAATTTCTGCACATCTAATTATCAATCGAGTTGGTTACTCCAATCTGCGCCTGTTATAACGAAACCACAATTGATTTATTTTTTTCAACGTTTTCATTTCAAACCAGTTTGTGTTTCTTTTACTACATTTTTAGTAATGTTTTGAGAATCTATCATTGCGAAGCCAAATAAACATTAATAATGCGATAAATAATGATATTTCACTTCGAGCAACTATAATATAATTAAAAAGTAAAAAAGCTAAAGCAGAATCATGTTATTAGCTCCTACTGAGAATCGAACTTACTGTTCATAGTCCGCTTGACAAGCTCGCTAACCATCATTACGCGCGAGGCCCGTGGTGTAATGGTTAGAGTCGTAGAAAATAGATTCGTCGACCCGAGTTCAATTCCTGGACGAAGCTGTTTGCATTTCACATGGCGCTAATACCCTTGGGAAAGGTATGAATCCATATATTCTCCCTCCAGCTATGGTTAAACCTGTTAAACTCCGCTTAAGAAATTGACCTTGTGTCACATCCTGCTCGTGCGGAGGGGTTGTTAAATATATACATGAGTGACAATTTTCAAATAAGACACATGATTCAATAAATACATAGTTCTAATCTATGATCTTTTAGTAGGGCCTAAAATGCCATTTAAGCCTCTTGCAGCAACCATATTAACATCTCATTCGTTGGGTGGGTTTTCAACTAGTTTAAAAATGTAGGATTTAATTTGAGATTTACATTATATCAAGTTGCTTATAGACTTTACACATAATTAATGTGATTTGTTTGTTTTAATTCACATAAACTATCCAAGTAAGACGAAGAAGATCTGCTGGACATTGCTAAAATATTTTGGTCTACTTCGTGCGTAAATTAAATTATGAATAAAAAGAATTATTCATTGTAGTTTATAAAAATAATTTTAACCTCAGAACATCATTACTTCCCTGTCGGTGGGGCTTAGAGTACGCTAAGTGTATCTCTTTCAAAAGGGTGTCAAGAATATGACACTAAATTGTACTCTGACCTGGATTGATAGTACTTGTTAGGATCTAAATATATATGTTTGAAAATTATTCGTACTAGCAACAGAAAACACCCTCCGGGCGTCGTAAAAATTAATTTTTGAAAGACATTGCCTAAGAGTGTGGGAGTTAAAAATTCAATGTCAGAGGGTTTGTATCATAAGTAAGACAAATCCTCATATTTATTAAAGGAGTAAAAAAACCCCCAAAAAACCCAAAAACAACAAAAAAACAATTTGAAATGAAAATAGAGCCCCATCTCTTTCAAATAAAATGTTGCGTGCATGTAATAATCAAACAATTATTTTGAATATTTTCCACATCAATTTTACACAAAATCGTAGGTATTTATTTATTTGTAAACTTATTAGTTAACTTTTTGTTACTGTAAAAAAAAGGGACGTGAGTAAAAAAACATTTTAAAAATTGGTTACTCAAATTTTGGGTGTATATAGCATAAGAATATTGTGACGTAAGCTGTGACGTAGAGCTATCACATAGTTTTTGTTACAGACAAAAATACAGACAATCTCCATTATTAATAGATTTGATAGGACGGTTTGAAAAAAAAAAGGAAAAACTTTTAAGAACTAAAACTACACAAAATTGTAAACATAAATGTACAATGAACGCGATTCCCATACCTCTTGGTATGAAATAATCTAAAACAAGTCAAATATAATCAATCAACAGAAGGTTTCAATTGGGTTCAATATCTTTTCATAAAAACGTTCATCGGTTATGAATTTATTCTCAAGCGTGAAGAGTTACATGTTAGTATTTACTAAGTTTAGCGCAAGACCGGAAGTATATGACAACCAAGGAAAATTGAACTCTAACAATGGTTTGCTTAGCCGAGCTTTCTAACCATAACATTGCGTGAATTACCCATAAAGAGTTACCTTCTCTTGAGACATTTTGGTTTCTACCAGAGAAGGGTATCCTAATAAATTAACTAGTTATAAAAAAAGCAAACAACTATTTTAATTCAGTTTTGTACTTTATATTTACTAGTACAAAATACCCCCCCCCTCGGGCGATGTAAAATAGATTTTTGAAACATATTGCCTGAGGGGTGGGAGTAAAAAATTCAATGTCAGCGAGTTTGTACCCTAAGTAAGTAAAATCTTCAAATTCATTAAAGGATTAAAAAATAAAACAATTTGAAATATAAACTTTAAATATGTATTAAAATTAAACAAACTATATATAATATCAGTCATGTATTAAAAACAATGAGGACTGTCTAATGCTTATGTTTAAATTTTGAGTGTATTTATTGAATAAATACACTCAAAATTTGAACATGAAAAAAATCGTAGAATAAATTTTATTCTATGTTATGACGATTTTTGGTAATGTGATGTAAGCAGTGACATATTTTTTGTTACAGACAAAAACCGGAAGCGAATCTCCATTATTAATAAAGATGTAAATTGGAATTTTCTTCTCTTATTAACATTAAATGCAAAAAGAGACAGAAAGACTTCTGTCCATTGACGACGAAATGAAAGTCTGAGTGGACCTGGGAATAATGCCAATGAAAGATTATGTTGGGTATTACATTAAACTGCATCTAGTGGTGAGTTTTCAATTCTGGAGCTCTGAGGAGTGTAGAATATCCCTTCATTACCATTATTCCCAAGTCCACTCTGACTCGGAGTGGTAGTACCTCTTTAGGGACCCATCTATGGGTTAAATCGATGAAAAAATGAGTTTTAAAATATCTTTAAAAATGAGTATTAAAAAAATTGAATACGAATACCCAACAAGACAGAATAAAACAAACGTCTTCGGCAATTGGGTTATTTTATTAACCCGAGGATTAACATGCCGTAAAATCTAACCAACCAACCAACCAACCAGCCAACCAATGAAGGAGTACTCTACACTCCCCAGATCTCCAGAAAATGAGTCTCACCATCAGATGCAGTTTAGTATGGCACTTTTTTTTGGTGTGTGTGGGGGGGGGGGCGACGAGTTACATGACGGTGCCTATATCATCTTCAACTTACATGAACTCAGTTACATGGTACGAGTAACAAGAAACAGTCCCTTATTTGACCTATTATTAAATGTCTTTATAAGACTAAAGTTTTCCAAAGGATCTATCATTTATCTAGGAGGCGTGCTTAGCATAAAGGTTATCGTCGTAGAAAATGGAATCAGCGATCCGAGTTCAAATCCCAGATAAGGCTGTTTGCGTTTCACTTCGTGCCAATATTCTTAAGTAATGGATTATTCTGTTCTCCTTTTAGTTATAGGTAAATAGTAGGACAGACTGGATTCTTCATCATCGGTTAGGCAACCAGTCTAGAAAAATTCAAATCAGTTGTATTCCGTTTAAAATTGAACTTGTGTCATATACTATTTACCCCCAGCTAGGAATAGAGAGAATTGGATTTATTTTTTGTATATTTTTTTTTAACGACTTGAAAGATTTTATACTTACTTCTCGTCATTGGGTTGATCGATGGTAGGGAAGATTTAGCCTAATCACTATTAACCAAGAACCAATATTGGCATCATATATCCGTGATATACTAGCACTGAACGCACGGAAGGATGACAAGATAAGCTAATTTACATATAGAGAAACATTTAATAAATACATAATACACATACAAATACTAAAAATAATACATACACGTGTCCCAACAGATAAAATGCGTACATATTGTATTATGAACAAGCGGTATGTGAAAGGAGTACAAGGACGGAAAAGCCTTACTTGATAATGACGGTATTTAAAATGGCTAGAGCAGGAGCAAGAGACGACGTCTTTACTGTTCAAAGAACAGGGCACAAGAGAACGAGGTTTTCTGGGATTATCTGACACTTTACGAAGCGTTCAACAGGCACGCCTACTCTCTAAGGGAAACAATTA
The DNA here is from genome assembly GCA_023376005.1 of Doryteuthis pealeii. Taxonomy (NCBI): domain Eukaryota; kingdom Metazoa; phylum Mollusca; class Cephalopoda; order Myopsida; family Loliginidae; genus Doryteuthis; species Doryteuthis pealeii. Next base: position 38,778,325 of record CM042154.1, on the reverse strand, counting down.
GTTATTATCTCTTTTATAATTTTATTTACTTACAGCACCTGTCAGTTTCAAGAAGCTATGGATTTGCATTTGGATCCCGGAACATAATCAGGGAATTTTGTAAGAAGCCCGGCAGTCAGTCATACTGCAGGTCTCCTCGAATACGACTAATCTTTAAACAGATCTATTTGGTCTATAGATGGGACCCTAACAGGTACTAGCACTTATGGATCTGGGCATAATGGCAATGAGCAAGTATTCTAAACTCTCCAGAGTTCTAGAACTGGAACTACACCATCAGATGCAGTTCAATGTCATCCCCAGGACGTCCTTTCGGGAATCTTACACCGATACAAGGGTTAGCAAGTTAGCGCATTCTAAGTACCGCCAACAGGGTGAGTAGAGGAGATTAGATGGATACGTTTTTTTCATAGAGGCATTTGTGCAACGTAAACAGCCTCATCTAGAATTTGAACTCAGCTTACCGAGTTCATTTTATTCGGCGATAACCGTTACGTGACATACGCCTTCTCGTGATGATCTACAAATACACGACTAATTGCTGTTTGTTCTTCTCCAGTTTGCTACAATCCAAAGAACAAAAAACTTGATCAACTAGGGCCCGACGCAATACCTCAAATGTATCACTTGCAACTACTATATATATATCATGGCAGAATATTTATAAATTATACTCAGTAGTTGATTAGACAAATATTTATCGAACTTTACGCATTATGTTGTTAACAATAACATTGTTTTTTTTTGTTGTATGTGAATATGAAAAATGTACGTGAATTTTTGATTAGTCGTGCTTATTTGTTGTATTTTTATTGCTTGGACAAATGAGTGTCTCTAAGCAAACTGGTGTTGTGAGTCAGTGTTGTCAAGATAAAGTACAGTACATAAACATTTGATCAGAGGAATATGTAGATAAAAAGGGACACATAGGTCTTTTGAAATAGACAAGAAACAGCCTATTATCGAGCATAGGTTATATTTTTTAATATATAAATCGAATTGATTACCTGCGCGCGCGCTCTCTCTCTCTCTCTGTATACTTAGATTTAGCCGGATACTATATAACCTGGACAAGGCTGGGAACATACAGCTGGTGTTTAATAAAGTCTGGATACATTTTAGGGAAGACTCTCAGAGAGAGAGAGAGAGAGAGAGAGAGAGAGAGAGAGAGAGAGAGAGAGAGAGAGAGAGAGAGAGAGAGAGAGAGAGAGAGAGAGAGAGAGTCTTCCCTAAAATGTATCTAGACTTTATTAAACACCAGCTGTATGTTCCCAACCTTGTCCGGGCTATATATTATCCGGTTAAATTTAAGTATACACTTTTAAAACCTCATATTGCCCACCACTGGATAGCAGTACCTATCGCTCGATGTGTTTATTGTGAAAATGTTACTCAGGAAATTGTTCTCAAATCTGAAATGATATTCTGTTTTCGATCTTGTCGTAGAATGATGAAAGGATGTACATCTTTTGAATATTCTGGAATGAAACCACTCTTATTTTTCATATTTTCCCATAGCACAGTCGGTAATTTAGACCCTAGTGACGCCAAATGAATCCAGTGATAAATATAATTACTACCATTGGATTTCTCGTAAAATTTGAACATTTTTGTGTAATCTTTGTACAGGGCTTTGTTCTCAATTGCATCTCTGTATATATATATATATATATATATATATATATATATATATATATATATATATATATATACTGTCAGAGACAACACAAATACAGTATAATATTTTGTAAACTTGAGATAACGTCTGATTTAAAAATAAATCATTAAATCCCTATCAGCGGGGCTAACAATATGCTGATTGTATCCCCAACAAAAGGGTAAGAGCCCCCCCCCAAAAAAAAAAGAAGCTGTGTCCTGTGTATGACAAAAACTGCATCTGGTGAGTCTTCAGTTCTGGAGATCTTAGGAGTGTGGAGTACTCCTTCATTACCATTATTTCCAGGTCCATTCTGACACTCTGTTAGGGCCCCATCTGTGGACCAAATAAATGTTTAGAAATGATTCGTATTCAATAGGAATACTTGATACCATATAACTGCAAATCATTTTTGTATAGTTACTTGAAACTATGATTGTTTACTAAGAAGAATCATTATTAGTTACTTTAATCCATATAACTATGTGCAGAGAAATAACTATTAAATAGAAATAATTACTTGAAACTATAATTATTAGTATTAAACATGAATACTTGAAACCATACAACTGTGTGCAAATTATTTGTACTAGTACAAAATAAAAAACATATTGCCTGAGGGGTGGGAGTAAAAAATTCAATGTCGGCGAGTTTGTACCCTAAGTAAGTAAAATCTTCAAATTCATTAAAGGATTAAAAAACAAAACAATTTGAAATGTAAACTTTAATTATATATTAAAATAAAAAAACTATATATAGATATATAATACAGTCATGTATTTATTAAAACTCTTTTTAAAAAACAATGAGGACTGTCTAATGTTGCATGTTCAAATTTTGAGTGTATTTATTCAGTGTTATGACGATTTTGGGTAATGTGATGTAAACAGTGACGTAATTTTTGTTACAGACAAACACCGGAAGCGAATCTCCATTATTAATAGATTAGATAGAAATACTTGATATATAACTGTACCAAAAACTCTTAATAAACAACTATATAATTTTTAAAAATATAAATGTAAAAGTAAAGCAATTCTCTACAATAAAATCTCATAAAAAATAATTTAAAAATTCCTTTTTATTTAAAAAAAAAAAGCATGCGAGATGGTGGTATAGAGCATTTTGTGAAATATCAGACATTACTTTTTTTCAGAATTTCACCCTCAAAATAACCCAGCATCCTAGACGGCGATAATTAAATTTAGGACCTAAAAATTTCCCTCAGTGAAGTCCGGGGAAGATTCGAGATAATTTACATTCCCCAGTATAATACAGGGTATGGCAGAAATACATCCCACATACTGTTACATGTGTGGTGCAAGGAAACTTAGGAAAGTAGTAATGGTAGCTCCATCTAGCTAATATCTTAACATTTTCTTTCAGATGTGATTAGTTAAAATCATGGCTTGAACCGGTGCACACTGTACGTTTATTATTTAATTTTTTTAAAAGACTGATCAATCTAATTATTACACAGAACTTTTCCAGCTCATTTCATGTTAAGACGGAATGATGCTGTTCCGAATAGAAAATCGATACTGCCATGGGTCGAAAATTATATATATATATATATATATATTATATATATATATATATATATATATATGGAGTCACGCTTTGTATAAGGGTTATTGTCGTAAGAAATGGAACCGGTGACCCAAATTCAAATCCTGGACGAGGCTGCTTGTGTTTCACTTTGCGCTAATGCATTTGGGAAAGGTCTGGATCCATCTATTCTCCCTTCAGTCAAGGGCAGAATGGTTCCTTTAACATTGGTTAAGCAACCAGTCTAGAAGGAAAACTCTGAAACTTAAACTTAAACCCCGCTTAAAAATTAACCTTTTGTCATATCCTGCTGTGGCGGAGGGGGCTGGGTAAATACAGAAATATATATATAATAAAAGCATTGACAACTTTTTACTCACTTTTCAAAAGCAATTTATCATATATATATATATATATATATATATATATATATATATATATATATAGCAATAGCATAATCTTTAAAGATCATTGCCGTCCCTCACAATCCTAAAACCCACCACCAGAACCTTTCCTCTTATGAGCCCTCTAATGACTCACCAAACCCGCTGTAGATCCACAAAGTTTGATGCAAATATGACATAGGAAGGACGTCCTTCCCGTTGTATCAGATGATAAAATTTGATGCTTATGCACCAACAT
>CM042154.1:38686978-38769478 GCA_023376005.1 Doryteuthis pealeii | reverse complement strand
TTCACACTACCCAGAGATCCCGTACTGGTGTTTCACCAACAGATTTAGTTTAGTGTCATACACAGGACACCCATTTTGGAGGGGGGGGTCTTATCTTATTGCAGGGGATACAGTTGCGTATTCTAAGCTCCGCCGACAAGGCAAAATGGTTTGTTTGAATTTTAAAAAACCTAATTTGCTTCAAGACACCAAAGACAGCCATTACTTTCAGTGTCGGATCACTTCCTATTTTAAGAATTGATATAATTATTCAAAAAATAATTGAAATGCAAACGTGGATATCCCAGTAACTTTTCGATGTTATTTGGGATCGTTCCAAGGTTTCCGATTTGGATTTATGTCTCTGTCACCTTCATTGACAAACTTTTAAAAGTTTGAAAATTTTACCGTTTTGCTTATTTAATTATGAGATGCATAAGGAATGTACAACAATATATTTTACATTTTAACATTTATTCCATTATTTCATTTAAAAGTAGAAAAAATTGTGACCAGAAAAGAAAAGAAAAGAAAAAATTATGATAGAGATACCATTAAAATAAAGGTATTCTTCTTTAAACCAAGTGTGTCACCAAATCTAAAAATAGAAAAGTACATGTTCGTCATGGTTTTCAGAAATAACTTTTCCCATAAATCTATTACGTTGCATCTTATGAATTTACCTTCAAGCTTTTAAGCAATTATATTGTAAATTCTAAAACTTTTAGAAGATGTCGCTGAAATCGAAATTTCAAATTGAAAAATAATTCTACTTTTGGAGTTATCTCCCTTGATTACTTACACAAGAATACAGAAAATGAATCATTATCAGTGTGTGGGTGAATAGAAATGCCTCTAGTAATTGTTTTGTTTTCTAACGGCATTTTAACACTATTGCTCAGACCCCCCCCCCAAAAAAAACACAAAAAAAAAACAAAAAAAAGCAAAACAAAACAAAAACAAAAAAACAAACACTACGAGGATGTCTTCAGAATTACGAGAAAAATGTCTTTAAAAAACTTATCTTTTATTACTTCAAATACCAATCTAAATCTAATACTAAATCTGATTATTAGCAGATTATGAGAGATTTACAAAAACGGTGCTTTAGCAGGTGCTCTAATCTGTATATCCTACTGTATATACAAGTTTAATGAACAACTTTTTAAAACAAAAGGTTGTTCATTACACAAAATGTTTTTGAAACGTCGATGCTGTTATATCAGAGAGACGATATCTCTTATGATTCACAATGCTTACTCACAAAATACACCTCGCTAGCATAAAACATCAAAACTCAAGTCGGAGGCAACAAACGGAAGTGAACTCAATGGTACCCTCTCACGAAGTGACCAATTCGACGCAGTTCTGCGCATAGGCTCGGATTGAGTTACGCTTGAGAGGAATTCCAAAATAAACAAAAAATAATAATGTAAGGAATCCGGATTTTCAGCCAATAAAAAACTCTCCCGCTAAAAACCCCAAAAGCATTCTGGAGCCCATCTACCAGCATATAAGCTCGGGTATTTTGAGAATCGGCAGTTGACGGACGGCGAGGACGCCGAGAATATCACCAGGCGGGGCTGGATCAAAAGGCCGCTATTTTCCACTACCACGTCGATACCCACACCTCACCGACCCCACGGCCATTCCTGACTTACGGCCCCTCGGCTACTCCTATTTCCCGCACCAAGTGACCGTATCAACTCACTTTCTACTACCTCACGCCTTGCACCAGGCCAAGAGAGAACTGACGTATTATCATACGCTACCCACTATTCCACTGGGTAATTCCTGACTTGGCACCAAGTGACCGTATCAACTCACTTTCTACTACCTCACGCCTTGCACCAGGCCAAGAGAGAACCGCTACCCACTATTCCACTGGGGACTTGGTCCCTACACCAAGTGACCGTATCAACTCACTTTCTACTACCTCACGCCTTGCACCAGGCCAGAGAGAACTGACGTATTATCATACGCTACCCACTATTCCACTGGGTAATTCCTGACTTGGTCCCTACACCAAGTGACCGTATCAACTCACTTTCTACTACCTCACGCCTCGCACCAGGCCAAGAGAGAACTGACGTATTATCATACGCTTCTACGGATATACTAAGATATAACAATGCTTACCTTGTTTTTAGTCCTAACACTTTGTAATCACAAACGATAACACCGATAAACTTTAGAAAGCTTTATTCTACTTAGAATAACTGGTACAGTTATTGAGAGATTATTTAATCTAGTATTCACTAAAATCACCCAAAGTGTGTGTGTGGGGGGGAATCATAAGATAGGGGAGATATCTCTCAATTACTTATTACACTAGGTACTGGCAAAATGAGCCTAAAATGCGTTTTTGACAAAATGACTTTAGCCCCCCCCCTCCTACAGAAAATAATTTACTAAAAATCAGGGAATTATCGGATTTTAATGAAATTTTCAGTGTTTATTTATCAATGAATGCTCTTTATAATACATTATTTATTTTATTTCAAAACATTCTCATTTTTTTCAGGTCACTTAATTTTGACCCCCCCCTTATGTTGGGGGGCGTAACATTTTTTCGAGTTGGTCTTATACTGTACTAATTACAGTATAAATAATGAGATAAAAGACCGAAGTTATGAATAGAAACAAAAAAAAAAAATTACGGTGGCTTTTCTATAAGAAAATAAGTACCGAAAATCGAAAAATAAAATGTAAAAAAATAATAAATAATCAATTTTTTGGAGATTTCTTTTTTACTCATTTCGATAATTATTTAATTGGCTATTATCTTATAAAAGAAAAAAATATACATTGATATTTTTTCTGCTTAAAAAGGGGGGGGGGAGTACATTTTCAATCGAGATTTTCTTCAAAACTTATTAGTTTCGTCTAAAAAAATAAGGTTTGCATTAAGTAGATATTTATTTCTAGAATCTAAAAAAATATAACATTTTAAACTTAACATCATGCTTTTCACATTTTAAATGAATTTTATATATTCATTTTTCATAGCAAAAATACTAAATTAAAGTTTTGAAATAAAATAACTGATGCATTATAAAATTCATTAATTGTTAAATCAATACTGAAAATTTCATTAAAATCGGATAATTACCTGATTTTGGTAAATCTTTTTGCAATCGCGAATGTTACATTAAAATTGTAAACAAGCGCGTAAAACCATTGAAAAATAGACAGAATAGCGGATCGCGTCGGAATTGACCTAAACAAATAGTTTTAAATCTATTAAAAATAAACTGCATATGTAATGATATTTTTCTTTTTTAATGATGGTCATTAGGTTACTACTTATCGATTTAGACAAAGTTTGACCTTAAATAATAGATTTAATTATTTTTAATTCGCTTTTAAAACTCGTAGCAGACGATTTTAATGCTAGTACCTATTACACCCTATCGTAACTTCGATCCAAAATGTTCCTGCATAGCCTCTACGTAAACGAAGGCTATTCGTCTTTACTTCGTCATTGTTTACTATTTATAACACCTGGCATATATGTACAAATATTATGAATAGTAAACAATGTTACATAAAAACTTCATTATCTGTCGTTATACATCCTAAACAAAAACAAGCTTTTGTTTAGGCATTAGCGTGGAATATTCAAATAAACACGGTAGGCTACATCAAGTTCTAGACTACATTGTTTATTTGCGGTATTGCATTGATTTTGTTTGTATTACAGTAGTTTTGAAAGTATAGATAAGTATTTGAATTTTCTCTTTATGCCATTGGATATTAAAAATTGTTTTTATAGGCTAGTCAAAAGTTAGGGTTCGTTCATCACATGCAATGTATGATAAAACCATTTTGTTGCTGAAAATTAGGGGTCATCCATTATACAATGTCATACATTAAACGAGTATATACGGTAAGCAAATTTTAACAAGTTTCATTACTTTACTTTAATTAGCGCTCAAGTAATTTTAAATAAATTATTTCTGTTGCTGGATACAAAAATTCTAAACCACAGGTTTACCATTAATTTTAAATTACATTTCATTTGATTGTATTGTTGACTAGTAAACGTTGGGGGAAGACTGACATTTATTCACATTTAAAACGTCCTCTGTCACCACCCATGTCTCTGTTGTCGTCAAACTACGAAGCGTAGGAAGTCGCGTATACAAATTACACTAACTGCATTGCATGGGAGATAAATCCAATTAACTGGATAATTGTTACTTCCCTTTGACAGTAACAATTTGAATTTTGAAAGAGAGAGAGAGAGAGAGAGAGAGAGAGAGAGAGAGAGAGAGAGAGAGAGAGAGGGGGGGTAAAGATTGAGAGAGAGAGAGAGAGAGAGAGAGAGACAGACAGACAGACAGACAGACAGAAAAAAAGTAAAATCGCCGATTCGGTATCAGCTAGATAGCAATTGAATCTTTCACCTAGCATTAGACCTTGGAGATTGTTTTTGCGTTTAGGGCGGAGTACCACACCAATCATCAGCTCCCCACTTTGCCGCATAGATCCAAGCTGTGCTACTCATGCGGGAAGTTGGCGATGGCCGGTATCGAACCCTGTGGTTCTTAGGCCGATGCTCTACCGATTGAGCTAAACCGGCTATAAGAAGCAGAAACAATTTTGTAGCAAAGAAACAGGTCGACGCAAAAAAAGGCCCAGAGTTGGTGTGTTTAGTGTGGTACGCTCTCTCTCTCTCTCTCTCTCTCTCTCTCTCTCTCGAAATTAGTACCGTCTTCTCTTCACCAAATGAATCTTTTGAGAGGAGACTGTCGCCGTGGGTGGTACTAACAAAATCCGAGTGGCAGTTGTCGTACTAATTTGAATAGGAGTGATAATGATCGGATAGTGGCTAATAGTCAGTGTAGGTTTAAGGTGAGACAGAACCATATAACACTTTGATTTCGCCAGTCCCGGTGCCTGAGGCGCCACGAAAGGTGATTACTGAATGAATCACGCACTTTTTGTACTGGCCACTGCATGAGCTTCGTTTTGTGCGTAGCTTCCCATGTTAAAAAGTCCTTGTGCCAATCCGACCTGGTAGGAGGTCAAGAAAATAAACTTAGATTTTGTCAGTCGAAACAGACGGACAGTTTGAAAGTGAGACGGAAAGTTGGAGTCGAACAACATTACCTCCTTTTTGCATAATTTGAACATATTTCGAACTTGCTCTTATTTTTTATAATTACCTTTTCAACTTATATAAAGGTCATTATTAAAATTTTTCTTCAAGCTGTTTTCCCACGCTGTCATGCCTGTCCTTGCATTCCTTTTGTGCCTGTTTGTTGCATTCACTAATTATGGGATTAACTAGTTCATCTATATCACCACATAACCTACATTTATTATTCACCTCCGTATTATCAATTTTTACTTTGACATAATCTTTATGGTATTATTTTATGCTGCAGTGGAAATTTCTCTTTTCATGTTCCCTCTGCGTAATCATGTCCAGATCATCTCATGTGTAATTTGCTAAATTGAAAATATCCATACTGTTTTTCTTCCCATTTTTGTTTTCTAGATTTTTTAAATTGGTGTTCTTCTTTGTCCTAATGTTTTTGATGTTAATGGCTGCTGTAACCAATCTCTCTTTACTCTTTTTTGGATATTCTTCGGTCCCCTGAATTGGTGTTTCCACGCAATCCTCAATACTGACAAGCACCCCCCCCCACCATTTCTTGTCACACACTGTCATGTCTCGGGTGTAAAGCCTTGTGCATCTTCTGTTTAGATTCTTTATTTAATGGTGTTGGAGGTGAGTGGTGTAATCGTTAGAGTAGTAGGAAATGACTCGTCGATCCGAGTTCAAATTCAAATCCTGGGCCAAGCTACAGTTCACATTGCGCTAATACTCTTCGAAAAGGTATGAATCAAACTTCTCTACCTCCAGCTATGGGTAAATAGTAGCACAGAAGGGGCTAGGCAACCAGTCTGGGAGAAGGAAAACTGAATTCAAACCTGTTCAACTCCGCTTGGTGTGGTCACTATTAGAATAGGCCCAGTCCTAATTAGTGATCTATTTCACTAATCGATGGTATCTCAACCTTCGTGGCTTATTTAATGCTAAGGCCACCCCTGCAGAAGGACAGTAGTGGTACTATTTAACCTGTAGCTGGGGGGGGGGGTTATGGGGTTCATACCTTGTCCCAGTTATCATAATGAAGTTTACAACTTGTACTGATATCTTGGATATTCTCGGACAATCTATCATTCATATCAGTAGGATCATGTCATGTGTTTTTGTAATATATCCTCATTTTTCCACTTTGTCTTTACCTCTTTAAGAACGTGATAGTTTACACAAATCATTTGTGTCTAGTTTATTGATATCATTTCTGTTCTTCTGAAAATAGCTCATGGCTTTCAACCGAGTAATTAGATTTATTCTCTTATTTGTGCAGTTAGGATCTTCCATATAATAAGCAAGCAATCATTGGTCTGTAGTTGCTTGGGACGGTTCCTTTGAAGAGTCTTTATGGATCAGGAATTTTCTCCTTTGTCATCCATTCGGATATTCTATTATTATTACACTTTTCGTCCTTTTTAACGCATAAGATTTAATAATCTTTCCGGTGTATATTATTTTTGAAATGACGAATTAGACACGCAGATACGCAAAGATACGTGGTTATGAAAACCATGTCTTTGTCTCTTTCTTTTACACGTACATTTATATATATATATATATTTACCAACCCCTCCACACGAGTAGAATGTGACACAAGGTCAATTTCTTAAGCAAAGTTTAACAGGTTTGATTTCAGAATTTTCCTTTTCCTAGACTGGTTACCTAGCCATGGTTAAAGAGTCCAGTCTGTCCTGCTATTTGCCCAAAGCTGAAGGGAAAATTGGATTCATACCTTTCCCAAGAGTATTAGCACCATGTGAAATGCAAACAGCTTCGTCTAGGAATTGAACTCGGGCCAACGAGTCCATTTCCTACGACTCTAACCATGCGCTTCCTAGATTTATATATAAGCGGTGTTGAAAGAATCTCTAGACTGAAGAAAAAAAAAGAGAAAAAAAAGAACAATGAATTAAATGTCCATTTTCTTCAAAATAATCAATTTGGCATTCTACATACATATTCCAGCAGATTTTTCCTTGGTCGAAGCACCTATGGAACTTTTCTTTTCGATATGGTTTGTAGCTGCACTTGGTATTTCTTTTAATCTTCAAAGTCTTCAGATCTCTTACGATTAAATAAATTTGAAATATGGAGAACAAGAAAAAGTCGCATGGAGCTAAATGTGGGGAGTATACTTATGTTCTTCCCAACAAAATGTTGTTAAAATGTATTGATCAAAAAGTATCGAGATTTTGCGCTGATTCGTCTAGACAGCCAATATCATTGACAATGTCATTGATTGTAACACTCGGATGGACTATCAGTAATTCTCATGCATTACAGAGTTGTGTTCCTTTTGTTCTTGAAGATAATCTCTCGCTAACTATTACGCGTGAGGCCCGTGGCATAATGGTTAGAGTCGTAGGAAATGGACTCGTCGACCTGAGTTCAAATCCTGGACAAGGCTGTTTGCATTTCAAATAGCGCTACTACCCCTGGGAAAGGAATGAATCCTAATATACTCCCTCCAGCTATGGATAAATAGTAGGGCAGACTGGGCTTTTGAACCTTGGTTAGGCAACTTGTCTAGGAGAAGGAAAACTCTGAATTCGAACCTTTTAAACTCCGCTTAAGAAATTGACCTTGTGTCACATCTTGCTTGTGCGGAGGGGTTGGTGAATATATAATCTATGTGAGGAGATATCAATAAACGATTAACATGTGATAAACAGGAGATAAACGTGTTTCTGAGTTGGCCCCTAACCTAGCCATTATGAACCCATACAAGTCATTATAAAATAGTTTAGAAATTATTTTAAGTTTCTCAGCTGTGCACACGTCTTCATTATTGGAATTTATCTGACGCATGTGAAATGGCCAAATAGTCCAATAACAGCAATTTTAGAGGTAACGTGAAGTCCCTGTGGATCCCCCAATATAAACAGCCGAATCTCTTGATTCAGCCTCTTTTTGCCTCCAGCGTTCAACATCAGACCGTGGTTCCTTGTGAGACTGCCACTTCACGACAAGTCCAAGATGACCAGTGAGAAAGTGACTCCCTTTGCCACCTTAATCACACTGTGACTCTAAAAAGCACTTAGCCAACAGCCTCAGGAGAAAACACCAACTACTATAATTGAAGCCAATCTTGTGTCGTCCGGTTATGAGTACGTATATCCTATCCAGCTAAGTTCGTGGTAGCACATTGTCTGCAAACCATTTCCTTTAGTCTTTTTTTCCTTCATTGAACAGTAAAATTCGGTCAACATTGTTCACCGTTGCGCACTTAGCAACATACCATAATTCTTTAAAACTTCGGGGATAAACATTCCCACATCATTCAGATTTAAAAAATTAAAAAATTAACAGATTTACGGGTCCACGGTGGCCTTGTAGGGGGTCAGTGAAGACAAATTCCGACTGGTGAGAAACGGATGCCAACCCCGCTAACAATATTTGGAATGACGATAATAAAAAGACACAGGTTAGGAAAAAATGGAGGAATAACAAAACAGGGTATATAGTTAATGACAACAAATAAATGTATTGCGTGGTCGTTGGTCGGTAAAAAAAACTGGATAAAACAAGAAAGGTATCACAACCTGGAGACGAATGTCTCATTTGTTGGTCGAAATGGCAGGAAGGGTATCATATTCGGATTGTAGTAAGCAGCCGGTTCGAAATGGCCGGATGTTATCAGCATCTCTAGTGTTGGGTCGTTTTTTGAAACCGCTGTTCATCCTAAAGTATCTGCTAATTACAGCGGGGGCATAATCATCCACCGTGTGTAACAGTGGGCGACGCCTCTATTGCAGGGTAGAGTCTCTGGTGATTACATGCCGAGGGGTTTGGTCTCGTCCCTAATACCCGCGTGATAAGGATAGACTGCCTTGTTGATTCTCGTTTATAGAAGTGTCAGCCGGTGTTTTTTTTTCTTTCTTTTTAGCGGTAACGACCCTCCTGGAAATTCATTTGTGCAAAATTGTAGAATTTTTTGAATTTGGGGAGGAGTCATGGTTGGTGCGTCTTTTACATTGTTTTCTTTTTAATTGTTTAGTAAATTATAGGAGTTTATTTTATCTGATCTTCCAATCTCATGTGGGTCACAGACATAAGACCTATAAAATAAAAAAAGTGACTGAGCCCTCTCCCCTAGGTAAATGCTGCCCAGCGTATATGGAATTGATTGACAAAAAAAAAAAAAAAAAAAGAAAAAAAAAGAAAAAAAAAAGGAGATTGTATCAAGACATTCTTTCCACGAAACCTAAACCAAGTAGGCATTTGCCCAATCTGTTCGTCACGGTTAGGATGTGACACAAGATTACGAGTATGGGGCATCCAGCAAGGATTAAACTATTTAATAGTAATTAAATTCTATTAAATAGAATTAAAAATTCTATGAAAAATCAACTAATAGCCCGATTTTCACGAAAATTTCCATAATTACTTACCTTTTGATGAAAATATGTCTGAAATAGTTTTTTTCCCCCTAAACTATATCAGGGGAAAAATTTTTACGAGGTCTACCCACCCCCTATTTTATTTTACGAAATATGAAAAAAATAAACCGACAAAAAAAAAAAAACGATTTTTACTTTTTTTCTATAAAGATAAGTGTCTGAATAATTATATCAAAAGATTTTTATAAGTTTCTATGAGAGAGGTTTTTTTTTAGTAAAAGAACCATTAATACAAAATATCAATAAAGAAATCTTCAAGTCACGGTAAAAAAAACGGACTGTTTTACTTATTATTCAAGTTAACGGTGATTAATTTTCCCCAATCGGATAAATTGATCTGTGAATTAACTGCTTTTCTTTGTAACAACTCTTTATGTTTGTTATTTCTTTTTTGCGAGATTTTAAAAAAAGTTCAAAAATTTTTACGTTTCTTCCTATTTTGGTGGTACCTAAAAATCAGATTAATACAAACAGGTTTTATCTTCCAGTTGAAATTTTTTCACTTCTTTCTTTTGGTTTGCTGAGATAGACATTCATTAAAAAAATTAAATAGAAACTATTGTTTTTTTTATAAGATATTTTTAATTAGTTTTTATCGGAAGACACCTTGTATGTTAGGGGTAACCAAAATCAAGCCACGTGATCAATTTAGGCCATCTTGAATAAACGAAAGTAAATATTTTTGAACTTTGTTTTTTAAGAATCTCGCAAAAAAAGTAACGATCATACAGAGTTGTTACAAAGAAAAACAGTTAATTCAAAGATAAAATTATCCGATTGGGAAAAATTACCGTTAATAATAAAAAAAATAAACAAAATAGTCCATTTTACATGCAACAGGGTAATTTTTATGTAGAAATCTGGACTGTAAAATTACATATTATCTCTCTTTGACAATTATACATTTAAATGTATGGGTGGTAATAGAAATAAAAGTAAACAAGGAGATAGTAACAATAGTAATTTCTGCTACTCAGGAAAGGTACAAGGCGAATATGGTGCAATATATGAAGTGTAAGTTAAATGTTCAAAGTATTTGTGTAAGAGTTCGTACAGTTCATACTAAAGTTGCCAGAGAAATTCGCTCGGCGGGAAGTATTATATAATGTATGAGACAAGGGTTACTTAGCTCTGAAGAATTGTATTCTGTAATTGTTTCTTGTTGCAGTAGTCTGTTGAGTTGTCAGTTTGCCTATTCTGTTCGTTGAATTTGTCTGTTGAGTTGTCACGTCTTACCTCTGTGGGTGCCTAGACTGACTTAATTCGGGCGCTGCAAAAAACTGGTCCGACTTCAGTGCCTGCAGACTCTGTTCTGATGATTTAGGGCCATCTGCCCCCTGGCGCCTGGTTCCAGGAACTGATTAAGGGACAGATAACCCAAATTTCGGATAGTGACTGTATTCGACATAATTGTTTTCTTGTGCATATTCAATAACCGATTATTGGTTTTTAACGATTTTTGAAAGATTTTTTTTTTTGTGGTAGTTTCAGAATAACTCCTGAATATTTTTTTTATTTGAACTTATAGTGTAACTGAAGCAAAAAAAAGACAATAAGTATTACAAATGTTGTCAGTTTTTCTCTTCCGTATATTATAAGAATCAAACGATATATTAATATTTTCAAGAGTATTTAAGAGGGTTTTTTTAATTGTTGAATAGCAATATTCAACAATAAAAAAACCCTCTTAAATACCCTTGAAAATATTAATATATCGTTGATCGGACAAATTTTTAGTTCAACTGAATTCTAAAATTCAGTGTTATATTATATTTAAATATCCGTGAAAAATTCGATTTGTACACACAAAAAAAGATTTTTAAACATTAAAAAAAAAAAATTTATCTAAGCATACAAAAGATTGAAAATCTGTTGAAAATTCATTTCTTTAAAAAAGTTTTTTTCTTGACAATTTAATAGAATATAGTACATATCAATTAAAAAAAAGCAAAAAAAGTTTTCAAATAATAATATTATGACATTTTTTGCACTTTTTATTTCAGAATTCATGATTTTTTTTCTACAAAAACTACTGCCTTGAGTATTATACAAATTTTTTGATATGTCATAATAGAAAAAAAAGCAAAAATTGTCTTTTTCCGGTTCATTTTTTTTAAATATTCTCATAAAATAAAATAAGTAGACCTCGTAAAAAAATATTTCCCCTAATATATTTTAAGAAAAAACTATTTCAGACATATTTACATCCAAAGTTATGGAAATTTTCGTGAAAATCGTACCATTAATTGATTTTTCATAGAATTTTAAAAAAATCCTCTTGTCATAACTTGTTTTTGGCTACGACAAATTTCAGTTAATTTAACAGTGCAAAAATGAAAACATTGTTTTTCAATCATAATTTTTATTATTTCCGTGAGCTGAAATTAAAAAAAAAATCATCAGGATTTTGTTTAATGTTTCTTCTTACGAATGGAAAAAAAAACTTTCATGATAATATTAATTTGTCTGTAAGTTTCATTGTGTTAAATATAGGGGGGTAAATTTCACAGGGGAAATTGGTGGTACTAATGTATGTAAACCACTTTCTTTGGAAACACTTATTTCTCTGCCATTGTATGTGTGTATATTTGTGTGGCTTACTTAATCAAGTACTCCCTTCCGTACAAAATATAACTTGCAGACTAAACTTTATAAATAACAATAAATATATCCAAGTGACTAGTGAAGTGTAACAAAAGTGT
Organism: Doryteuthis pealeii; assembly: GCA_023376005.1. Lineage (NCBI taxonomy): Eukaryota > Metazoa > Mollusca > Cephalopoda > Myopsida > Loliginidae > Doryteuthis > Doryteuthis pealeii. The sequence goes on along the minus strand of CM042154.1, from coordinate 38,757,284 downwards.
TATTATAGAGTTGCCTAACACTAACAGTAACAGGATTCGTAACAATTACTACTGTATTACTTAGTCATCTGGATGATTATAGATAATCAGGTTAGTTTCGACTACTGCTGCTGCTGCTGCTGCTGCTGCTGCTTGTAAGTCTCTCGTCATTCAGTTTGCTAACAGGATTTAGTTATTGGATTGCAGTGATATTTTTATCTAACTATAAAAACCATGCTCACAAAATCACCCACCAAGAAGTCTTGGGCACCTCGCCTCGTGTAATGATTACCACACTAGACTAGCAAACTGTTACTAGTGAGTTCGATTCTCACTGGGTGTCTCATACATCCGATCTTATGCTACAACCAAACAAAGCGTAGTAAATATTATATAACTATACAAGAAGCCCTTCACAAACAACAACCTTATATATAAAAAAAAAGATCTGAAAGTGGTGATGATACTTTAACTTATGGATTTTTTGTTCATCCGTTCTGAAGAGAAACAACTTTAAGAGCATTAGGACTTTTTAAACAAACTTCGGAATTTACCTGGAAATGGAAATACACTGTCTACCACTGTGAAAGTTACATTAGGTAAGATTAATATTTTTCTCTTCTCTTGGTTGATGGGAGTTTTATTTATTTATATATTTATTCATTAAAAGGTGATTTTAAAAGTTTTTTTTTATTTCAGTCAGTCAGTAAAAAAAAAAGAAAAAGAAAAAGAAAAAAAAATTAAAAAAATGGTTATACAATACATAATTATTTATCAATGATTCAATATAATTTTTGATGAATTTGTGTTAAAAAATGAAATGATAAAATTAAAAAAAGAGGCCTAGAGAGTGTGTGGACTAAAGAGGTAATAATATAAGGGGTGCCACACATTATTAGCACCTCAAAAACATTTTAATTTTAATGTATCTGAATTTTAGGATTAGTTTTTATTGTATTAATCGAAACCACAAGCATATTTACGATAAATGTGGGATAATTCAACTCGATGTGTTTTTCCGGGTCCAAAAGTGGCAGTCACATATTTTTTTTTATTGTTTATGTTTTTTTGTGAGACATATTTTACAGTACCAAATCAATACCCCTGATTGAGGGGGGAAAATCTGGGAATTATCCGATTTTAATGAATTTCAGTGTTGAAATCAACACTGAAATTCAACACTGAAATTCATTAAAATCGGATAATTCCTGGATTTTTTTTTCAATTAATTTTTTTTGTTTATGATTTTCTAAATTGGAATCCCCCTATTAAAGAAAACTAATCTTTTTTTTAATTCAGTAAATCGTAATGGTTTAAATAAAATAGCGGCCTCCATAGAATTCTAAGTATATCGGGTTTTAAATCTATAAAAATTGATTGAAAATATAATGTCCATAATTTCTAGTTTTAAAATTAATATCTTTAGATTATAAAAAAATTTAATAACAAGTTTAGTTTAGTAGGCTGTGTAATAATTAATGAAAAAAGATCTCAGTTAAAAGGTTTAGCCGCCGCCTTTTTAAACAGAACAATTATCGATGTATAATTATTTCACTGATAATCTAAAAGAAAATTATATTTCATATACAACAGAGTAATTAAATTAAAAGAAATCTTTATTTTCTTTTAATTTTAATTCTCGGTACTTGTTTTTTTTTTTTTTACAAAATCTTTCAATTAAAAAAAAAGAGTTTTTTTTCTATTCACACCTTCGGTCTTTTGTGTTTATTTTATTTTTATTTTTTATTTATACAGAAATTAGTTTTAATTATATATAACCCCGCCGATATTTTGCGCCCCCAAAATAAGGGGAGTTCAAAGTTAAGTGACATGAAAAAAAAATCACACTATAAAAAGACATAAGACCAAAAGTGTGAATAAAAAATAATAATAAAGGAACTATCCTGGTAGAAAATAAGTACCAAAATCGGAAAATTAAAAGCAAAATAAAAACTGAAAAATAATTTTTAGATTTTTTTTTTTTCGATAATTATTTAATTGGTTATTATCTTATAAAAGAAAAAAATATAGATAGATATTTTTTCTGTTTAAAAGTGGAGGGGTAAATTTTCAATTGAGTTTTTCTACAAAAATTATTAGATAATAATAATAGACTAAAGTAATTATTAAATAAATATTTGTTTTTAGAATCTAAAAGTATGAAATTTGAAACTTAAAATTAGGCGCTTCATATTTTAAATGAATTTTATCTATTAATTTATAGGTATGTGGATTTTTTCGCTGACTCTAAAAAGGGTGATCACATGAAATTCTTCTAAAAATCATATAAAATAAACTAAGTATCCGATTTTAATAAAACTTTCGGTATATAAGTAATAAAAGGCAAACTTTTATTGTAAATAAATGTTTACTAAATTGAAAATGCTAATAATTTTTTTCGTTAGTTTTTGTTTCGCACATTGATCCCCCGTAAAGAATTTTTATTTTTTGTATATAGATAAATTTTACATTCTTGGATAAATTTAATGACGGAACATATGTAAAAAAATTCCCTGACTTTTGGTGATTTTTTTTTCAATCGGGTGGTTAAATTTATTTTGTAAAATACGGATTTTACGTCATCTTTGGCAATGTTTACGGCCATGTTTACGATATATTTGAGCAAAATTGACAGAAAAAATAGTTAAAAATGTATTAAAAATAAATTACATGTTAATATTTTTTTATGTTACTAGTTTTCGACATAGACAAAAATTTGACCTTAAATAAACGATTTAATTAATTTTAATTCGTTTTTAAAATGAAAACTAGTCATCATTTTGGCAGACCCTATAATAGACTGATTTTTGTTCTTAACGACTCCTTTAAAAAAAAAAAAAATAAAAAAAAAAAAAAAAAATAGAAAAAAAAAAATAAAAACGATCTTAAACATTTGTCCTAGATATTTAAAGTCACTGGGATAAAGTTTAAGCTACATTAACATGTGATGGGCCAATCCCTCGGCAATCCTTTACTAAAATTGAATCTCTTGTGGACCTCCATAATGAAAAACCACACAAACAAAACAAAACAACAACAACAAACAAAACAAAAACAAAAACAAAAACAAAACACGCACACAAATGTTTAATTTTTTTCTCCTTTCTTTTTTTAAAGATAAATTGCAAAGACGAAAATAAAATGAAAAGAAAAAAAAAAGTCTACAAGATTTTATTTCTCCCATTTCACTGGCTGACAAATGCGTATTTATTTTTAAAAAATTGTATAAAAATATATAGCTAAAAATAATGAAATTCATTTGGTCTAGTCTATGAAAAAAAGATAAAAATACTGAAAATAATTTTTGAAGTAAAGATGGTTGCCTTTTTTATTTTATTTATTTTATTTTTTTACGGGAACCATACTCAATTCTTGGGTAACTGAAGTTACAGGGTAACCCCCATCACAAATTTGTATCTGAAACTGTCGCCTCTCAGAACAAGAACACTGACAGAACTTACAAATAGGCGTGGCTTATGCTAGGGTGTGGAAACATTTGGAAAATAAACGTTCATCGAAAAATGATTTAAAACAAAAATGTACGTTATGTGTAACAAATCATTTAAAAAACAAACAAACCTGGAATTGTTCTTATATTAAACGTTTAAGAAAATGGTAAAAAGATTTTCCATTTTTTTTATTAACGTTTTAAAATATCTAAAAAAGTTGCGCACTTTTTGCCCATCGTTATCATTGACAAAGGGAGTCAAATTAACAAAATGATTGAAGACGGGGGGAGGGCTGTTGGCGCATGACAACAAAACAATTAAATAAAATGTCTTCCGAATTTTGAGAAAAAAATGTCTTTTAAAAGAAACCTATTTTATTGCTTTAAATACAGAAATTTTTTTTTTATCAAAATCCGATAATCAGCCGATTTGGGGGGAATTACCAAAAAAAACTGTGCTTTAGCAGGTGCGTGGATTTGTACATCCCTAAAATATTTATTCAATGGTAGAGTATTGTCAACAAGTATTTATGTTTTTCTTTTGTTATAAAGTTTCTATATAATTACCGATTTTAATATACCGATATTAAGTTTCTTTAAATTCCTTAGACATTGTACCACCAATTTTCCCTGTGAAATTTACCCCCCCCCCTTATATTTAACACAATGAAACTTACAGAAAAAATAATATTATCTTGAATAATCTTTTTCCATTCGAAATAAGAAAAAAAAAACCCCGATGATTTTTTACATTTTTTTTCAGCTTACGGAAATAATGAAAATTATGATTGAAAACAATGTTTTCATTTTGCACTGTTAAATCAACTGAAATTTAACGTAGCTAAAAACAAGTTACGATAAGAAGATTTAAAAAAAAATTCTATGAAAAATCAATTAATAGTCCGATTTTCACGAAAATTTCCATAACTATTTACTTTTGGATGTAAATATATCTGAAATAGTTTTTCCTAAAATATATTAGGGGAATTATTTTTTACGAGGTCTACTATTTTATTTTATGAGATAAAAAAAAATGAACAGTCAGAAAACTTTTTTACTTTTCTTCTATAAAGATAAGAGTCTGAATAACTATATCCAAAAAATTGTATACCATACAAGGCAGTATTTTTTTTAGGAAAAATTAATGAAATCATAAATAAAAAGTGCTAAAAAATGTCATAATATTATTATTTGACCACTTTTTTTTTGGGCTTTTTTAATTGATATATATTATATTCTATCAAATTGCCAAAAAATTTTTTTAAAGAAATTAATTTTTAAGAGATTTTCAATCTTTTGTGTGCTTAAATATATTTTTTTTTTAATGTTTAAAAATCTTTTTGTGTGTACAAATCGAATTTTTCATGGATATTTACATATATGGATTTTAGAATTCAGGTGAACTAAAAATTTGTCCGATCCACGATATATTAATATTTTAAAAGAATTTGTAATTTTTATTGTTGAATAGTAATGTTTGATTCTTATAATATACGGAAGAGAAAAACTGACAACATTTGTAATACTTATTGTCTTTTCTTTGCTTTAGTTACAACTAAAAAAATATTCCGGAGTTATTCTGAAACTACCACACACACAAAAAAAAAAAAAATCAAAAATCGTTGAAAACCAATAATCGGTTATTGAATATGCACAAGAAAACAATTATGTCGAATACAGCCACCCATACATCTAAATGTATAATTGTCAAAGAGAAATAATATGTGAAGTTACAATCCCCGTTTCCACATAAAAGTAAACCTTTTGTTTGTAAATTACCAAAAATCAGGTAATTATCCGATTTTAATGAAATTTGCAGTATTGATTTATCAATTAATGCATTTTATAATGCATCAGTTATTTTATTTCAAAACTTTAATTTAGTATTTTTGCTATGAAAAATTAATATATAAAATTCATATGAAATAAAAATATTCGGATTTTAAGTTTAAATGTTATAATTTTAGATTCTAGAAATAAATATCTACTTAATGCAAACCTTATTTTAGGCGCAAAAAGTAATAAGTTTTGAAGAAAAACTTTTTAAGCAGAAAAAACATCGAGGTATAATTTTTTCTTTTATAAAATGGCTATTAAGCCAATTAAATAATTATCGGAATGGGTAAAAAAGAAATCTCCAAAAAATTAATTATTTATTATTTTTTTACGTTTTATTTTTCAATTTTCGGTACTTATTTTCTCATAAAACAACCGTAAACATTTTTTTTTGTTTCTATTCATAACTTCGATCTTTTATCTCTTTATTTATACTGTAATTAGTATCGAAAATGACCAACTCGCAAAACATTTTACGCCCCCAACATAAGGGGGTCAAAATTAAGTTACCTGAAAAAATGAGAAAGTTTTGAAATAAAATGAATAATGCATTATAAAGATCATTTATTGATGAATAAACACTGAGAATTTCATTAAAATCCGATAATTCCCTGATGTTTGGTAAATTATTTTCTGTAGGGCGGGCTAAAGTCATTTTGTCAAAAACGCATTTTCGGCTCATTTTGCCAGTAGCTAAATAATAAAGAGTTAGTTACTTTTATTGTAAAATAAGTTGAATTAGTTTAAGATGATTTTTTACGCTTAAAAAAAACAACAACAAAAAAAAAAAAAACAAACAAAAAACAATATAGTAGACGGGAACGTGTCTCGTCTATAGTTCCAAGGTAAAAAAACAACAACAAATAAGTCAGTTTTACTCTAAGAATCACACATTTCTATTCAACAATAAAAAATACAAATTCTTTTTAAAATATTAATATTTTAAAACGTTAATAAAAATGGAAAATGATCTTTTTACTGTTTTCTTTTGCGTTTAATATAAAGAACAATTCCAAGTTTGTGTTAAAAAAAAGGAAAAATAATGTAGCTCTGTCGGCTGAGGCTTTAGAATACCACGACATACTCTGCAATGGGGTAAGACTGTCCCAATGAGGCTACCTGTTGACCGTGGATAGCGACCCGTGATGCTTAATGATGAAACCCTGGTGGCTGAGCAATCCATAACATGCAACACACTATATGTGCTAGAAGGCGATGACCGGGGGTCTTATTGTCCTGAGTATGACGTTAACTATCTGATGGTGATGTTCCTGTTCTGGAGTTCGGAGAATGTGCAGTACCCCTTCATCATCCACTGACCCGGAGTGGTAGCACCTGTTAGGGTTCCATATATGGGTTAAATAGAATAAACGAGTTTACAAAATGTATTTAAAAAAGTTAAAAAATCAGTACCCATCAAAAATAAAACAAAACGTCTTCAGCATAGATAACCCAACAATGGTTGACATGCCGTAAAAATCCAACCAACATAATAATGTTGAATTTTGATAATCGATTACAAAAATGTATTCCATTTTAGGTACTTCCTAGTACTTTTGGAAAATATTCAAAAGCTGTATAGAATTTATATTATCTTAGTCTTTAACACTAAAATTATCTGTCGATTTTAAAAATGAAATACAATCATAATATAAGTATAATACAATATACAGGGTGTTCCGAAAGTCTTGTCACCACTACATATTGAATTTTTCAATACACATACATTGAATTTTCAAAAATATACATATACTCATTATATTTTGTTTTAATATAATATGTTAATTATGCAATTATTTTACCTTTAAGAAATATTTGAATTAAATTATTTTGTAGAATTTCGGTTGTATTACATAATTATTTCACCCCCCGCCAACAACAAAAAATCCCCCTAAACTTTCGGACCACCTATAATGTCATATGAATCCGTGTAATCTATTTCATGCTTGTTTTGGGTTTTATAAAAACTTTTCATAGCTAACTTTTTTTTTAGTGTTCTTTAAAAGATGTTTTTCAAAGACAAATAAAACAGGCTAACTTTTATACGAAAAGTAGTCAATTGAAAAGGAAATAGAATCATAATGTATACGTGATTTATTTATTCGGTTCCTTACGAGGCCAAGATCTCACACAAGGTCGATTTAATGTGGTAGGGTACCCCGCAGGAAGCAAGTCACCCAGTGAGTGGGTCCAACAATTCCCAGTTTTGTCGGCATTCCTCCACTGGCGCGCTCCAGGCCATTAACCCCGCCCTTACCCCCTTTTTAGGGATCAACATTTATAAATCTAACAATGCTAAATATACAATGCACATTTGAATTTATATATCTCTAAATATTCATTTAGATATTTCAGTCATTTCAATATTTTATCTTATTTGTAGGGACTGGCAAAATGAGCCTAAAATGCGATTTTGACAAAATGACTTTAGCCCCCCCCCTACAGAAAATAATTGATAAAAAATCAAGGAATTATCGGATTTTAATGAAAATTTCAGTGTTTATTTATCAATGAATGATCTTTATAATGCATTATTTATTTTATTTCAAAACTTTCTCATTTTTTTCAGGTCACTTAATTTTTAACATTTTTTCGAGTTGGTCTTATACTGTACTAATTACAGTATAAATAACGAGATAAAAGACCGAAGTTATGAATAGAAACAACAAAAAAATGTACGGTGGCTTTTCTATGAGAAAATAAGTACCGAAAATTGAAAAATAAAATATAAAAACATAATAAATAATTAATTTTTTGAAGATTTCTTTTTTACTCATTTCAATAATTATTTAATTGGCTATTAACTTATAAAAGAAAAAAATTATACATTGATAATTTTTCTGATATTTATTTCTAGAATCTAAAAATATAACATCATACTTTTTACATTTTATATTAATTTTTATATTAATTTTTCATAGCAAAAATACTAAATTAAAGTTTTGAAATAAAATAACTGATGCATTATAAAATTCATTAATTGTTAATTCAATACTGAAAATTTCATTAAAATCAGATAATTACCTGATTTTTGGTAAATCTTTTTGCAATCGCGAATGTTAAATTAAAATTGTAAACAAGCGCGTAAAACCATTGAAAAATAGACAGAATGGCGGATCGCGTCGAAATTGACCAAAACAAATCGTTTTAAATCAATTAAAAATAAACTGCATATGTAATGATATTTTTCTTTTTTTAATGATGGTCATTATGTTACTACTTATCGATTTAGACAAAGTTTGACCTTAAATAATAGATTTAATTTTTTAAATTCGCTTTTAAAACTCGTAGCAGACGATTTTATTGCCAGTACCTACATATTTGCATATTGTGATTCTATTATAAATCATCATAAAGTTTATTTATTTCAAATCTATTTAATGAAGTTTCTTTTTTCTGAGTTTTAAATTTTCAGATATTTGGTAAAAAGACAAAAACAAAAAAACAAATGTCTTTTCATGAAAAAAAAATCATTTTAGTAAAAAGAAATGAAGTATATTACATAACTATTACATGTACATTGCATTATTAGTTTTATACACCATAATTGTATTTCATATTAAAATTACATCAAGTTAGTATTATCTGCGTTATTCGGACTATTGTCCTCATCTTCATTGTTATCTGTACAACGTTTCGGTCGATGTGCCCTCCGGCCTTCCTCAGGTATTTCTTGTCTGACTCGGGAACCTTCTCAGACAAGAAATATATAATAAGGCCGGAGGGCACGACGGCCAAAATGCTGTACATAACAATGAAGATGAGGACAATAGTCCGAATAACGCAGATAATACTAATCATCAAGCCTCGTCTCAAACATTCAGAGAAATTACATCAAGTTATTTATGTTCAAGCCACGCTGAAAGCATCGGTTCCCTCTAGATAACCGAAGTTAAGCAACATCGAACATGTTCAGTACTTAGATGGGTGACCGTTTACAGAACATGTGATTGCAACTGATACAGTAAGCAACCAGAAGCATGTGTGCCATGTCTAAACAGAACTTAGTAAATAACAAGAATAAAAGAAGTTAAGCAGCAATGAGCTTGTTTAATACCACTTAAGCACCAAGAGGTAATGTAAGCAACCTGAAACCTGAGTGCTATATCTAAGCAAAACTTAGTAAATAACCCCCATCTAGTTTGGTTTCTTTGTTTAATGGCATATCTACCTTGGTGGGTTATTTAATGACAAAACCATCCTTGTAGAAGAACAGGGTGGTACTGTTTAATCAATTGCTCAGACAATATCTAGTCAGTTATTTACGCCTTTACAAAGCATGACGGAAGCATGTAGGATGGAAATGACGTTATTTGTCTAGAATATCCTCCTTAGGAAATATTTGCGGTTGTAATATGTATAAAACCAAACTATATATAGAACTGTAATACTTAGAAATCTGGAATCTATTCTATGTATTAATTAAAAATGAAAACTAAATTGAAAATGCCATTTTCATATTTGATATTTAAAAAGAATTTAAAAATACGAATTAGATTTTGTAAACTTAGGACAAGTCACATTGAAATTAAGCAGCGATAAGCATGGTGATTAATTTGGTGGGTAACCTCTTGGGAACACCAGGTTATTGTAAATCAGTCAGACTAATTTTGGACAAGCATAAAAAAATTGCTAATGAGAAAAAAGTATTCAAATACAATATTTACATTTTGGTCTGAATTTTAATTATTAGCAATTAAAAATATTCTTTTTATAACCATTTCTGAGCAATTAAGGGTTAAACAAAGAAACAAACAAATTGGATTAATTTCAACATTTAAAAAAATATATTTTAAAGAGTGTTTAAGTTTTATTACAAAGGTAAAATTTTAACTGATTTAAGCCCCCCCCCCCCATTCAGTGGATATAAAACTGAACTATGATGCCCTATTCTTAAAACGTAATTGAGATAAACATTTTGAAATGTTTTAAAATTGATTTTATTTTAGCTCGAAAGAGTACATTTCTACTGGTGGGTCTTAGAATGTGGTGACTATATCATTTAAGAGGGGATATCACTCAAAGTGTCCTGGGTTTGACTCTAAATTGCATCTAATGGTAAGGCTTCCGTTCTGAAGATATGGGGGTGGGGGTGGGGTGGAATACCTATTGCCATTACCCACAGATCCACTCTGACCCAGAGTGGTAGTACCTGTTAGTGTTCATTTATGGATCAAATAATTCTGTTAAAAAAATATTCGTATTTGATAAGATCAACTGCAAAGAATGAATAAAATCTCTCAAGAAATAACTGCACATATAATGTAAACATGAATGTGCAATAAACGCGATTCCCTAACCTTTAGGCATATAATAATCCTGGATGGGTTGACATGCCATTAAAATCAATCAATCTACAATGCGGTTTTTCATACAATTTTCAGATAAACAATTATATTTTATACAAATTTGTGATTTAAAAAAATCTCTGTCGGGTGTAGATTTCCTGTGGAAAAATCTGGGTGATGATACCCGAGGTATTTCTTGAATATCAGTTGTATTTGGGGATGTTTCTTTGCGGGTGCATATGCCAGATTAATCGCATGTACCCAGTCCCCGAGCAAAGTTCAGACACCCAAGGAAAATTTGGTGAGGTTAAAGTAGCTGAAAATGTTCAGATTAAAAACAAAACAAACAATATTCAGCATCTCTTCTGTCAAGTTGGAGTTAAGAAGAAAAGAAAATATTTTTAGGACACAAAGTGAAAATAGGAAAGCGAGGAAGATGTATTGAAAAGAATTCGTATAGCTCAACCAGTTTTATTGCCGGAACAAAAGTAAATAGAAAAGAGGCCTAATTAAAAAAAATGATACACAAATAATGAACTTGTGTGTGTTGACTTGTGGCAGGTATATGTTTTATAGGAATTTTAGATATGCAGGGTACACAACTGTACCACGAATCAAAAATATTAGGTAGTGGGTCATTTATACACACACGCGTATATATATATATATATATATATATATATATATATATATATATTAATAAATAACTATACCACCCCCTGAACATGGCACTTTATAGGGCCGAAACTTTTTGGTGCATTTATTTACAAATTCCACCCTGATGTTAAAATATTGTATGGGAAACTCGAAAGAATAGAGAAAAAAAATCGTCAGACAGGAGATGTCTGTCCTGTTTAATAGCGTTAGCATTAAAGAAAGAAAAAAATGCTGCCCATATATATATATATATATATATATATATATATATATATATATATATATATATATATACTATAAAACATATGAGCCCTCCGGTCGTAAGTATTTAAGTTTTAATTAAATGAGTACACCTATAAAAAGATTGCACTTATTTTAATTCTACTTAATTTGATTTCTATAAAATCATTCATAAGATTGATTTTAATGCGTTCGAGAATAAAACAATAATATTAGAGATCAATAATACCAAGTGATTATTTATTAAACCCGGTTTTGTTAAAACCAGTATGCAAATGAACCACATCATATATTATGTAAACCTTTATTTCTTTGTGATATATAAGACACATTGCAGGATTTTAAACACACTAATAACATGGGCAGATTTTCATTAAGACATCCTTAATAAATTAAATTTATTCTACACATTAATGATTTTGATTATGACTAAATTAAATACTCATTGATAAGCTTACGCAATTCCCGAGAGCATTGTGACGTACGCATTGATGTAGTTTCGGTTATAGACACCGAATCTCCATTATGATAAGACAACAGGCGGTCCCATTGATGATCCTGTTTCCTTTCAATTGCACTTTCGCTACTTTTGGTGTTAAAAAAAGGCAACCAGTATTTTTAAACAGTTGACAGGGCGGTATAACTGTATGAGTATTATGAGTTATAAAAACCTTAATAATATCTATCCATTCTTATTGTAATAGGTGGTAAGTGGCCATACAGCTGCAGTTTTGTAGGGTACTGATTCCAGAATTTGTTCAAAACTGCATCGTTGTGTTGTTCCTATCTAGTTTTTCTCTAAGTGTTTCGTTAGAGTCCAAGAGGTGTAACCATACAGTTGTACTAATACGGCTACAGAACAGAAGAATTCTCATTTTATTTTATCAAAGAGATCCAATTTCCATATGATCGATAATTTGTCAGTTCGTATATCATAACAATTTTATTGGTGTGGAACCAAACAAAAATAAAGATACAAAAAGATGTGTGTGTGTGTATGTGTAAGTGTGTATGTGTGTTTATGTGTGTGTGTGTGTGTGTGTGTGTGAGTTATATGAATTACAATTGGTTAATTCTACCTACTTGACAATAATATCCCTTTCATTATATCTGGTTGTGATCAGCCTTTGTCTTTGTGTTATGTCCAGCTTATGTAATGTGTGCAGAGCAGTATTGTATATGAGCCAGGGCGACAAGGCCCCCAGTCAACTGAAAGGACCGGGTATGCATAAACATACACTCTTCTCTTCTTACAGTATGATATGCAAAAGAGCATTTGTCTTTGAGTGATCATTCCGAAAATTCTACTGTAGGCAAGAGCAGGTAGTTCAACAAGTTCTTCAGGTTGAGGTTAAATCTTTGATTGATTTTAATGACATGTCAACCCTTCTAGGGTTATTTTATGTCTAAAAGTTAGGGAATCACATTCATTGTACGTTCATAATTGCATAATTGTTTCTTAAGATTATTTTTTTGCACATGGTTCTATTGAATATGAATAAATTTTAAACATCTAATTGACACATGGGAACCTAACAAGTGCCATCTTTTCCAGACCAGTGTGGACATAGGAGTAATGGCAATCACACTCCCCAGATATCTAGAACAGGAGCTCCACCATTAGATGCAGTTAGGCATCATACCAAGGACACCCCCTTTTTATTGGGGGGGGGGGGTCTTACCCCTGTTCAGGGAATACTGTCAATGTATTCTAAACTCCAATGACAGTACGGCCTTTACTTGAATAGAATAAATTATGAATTGCTAATATGTGTACGCACGTGCGTGCGCGCGCGCGCAGAGAGAGAGAGAGAGAGAGAGAGAGAGAGAGAGAGAGAGAGAGAGAGAGAGAGAGAGAGATTATAAAAACAAAGACAAGGAGAGAATATTTTTTAGGTTGTCCCCTGATCAGTCTCGTACAAATCTAAGATGTTTTTACTGAGTTGCATTTCTAAAGTCTTATTTCCAAGTTCTGACCTATTATTTCATTGCAAAGTTGCCAACAAATCGTGATATAAAGGTTAGCCAGATAGACTCGTAGATCCATTATTACTGAAAAGTGAGTTCAATCCTCACTGAATACACCTTGTGTCACATCCTCCTTGTGGAGAATGGGTTGGATAAATACCTACTCAATGCAAGTTTCTCAAAGATAAACTTCTTGAGGATAAAGTACAATCACTGCAAGTTATTTTAGTGCAGACAGACACTTATGGACCAGTTTCATTGACAAGTCAACTAGAATTCATTTTCAAGAGGATTGACTGAAATAGAAGATATCAGATATCCTTAACTTCCCTCTTCATCAAACCGGTAGATCTTTCAAACTTAACTCAATGTATACGAAGGATATCTATGTTGTTAGTTATTGTTTTGTTATTTAATAAACCTTTAGAACAATTTATTTGTTGTTGTTGTTGTTAGCCTTAGAATAAATGCTATACTAATACGATATTTTTATATTTTATTATTGATATATTATTTAAATATTTATAATTATACACTTTCTGCATGTGCATTACTGTAACAGTGAAAATATGGAATGGGACCAATTCAGAATGTCAATAATGTTTTTGTGTTAAAACAAGAAATGAACAACAGCAACTGATTGGAAACAAACAACAATAATTGTTGATTAAAATAAATTAGATTGTTGCAGTGTTAGGGTTTGCTGGGAATGTTCCACCCTTAAAAACATTTGCAATATATTAGGGTTTTGAATATCATAAAACAATTTGATTTATCAGCTCCACTGGAACATTTGCATCACAACTATGAAATGCATTAAAGATTTAATATTCATTTTATTTATTTGATTTTATTGTGAGAAATAAATCCAATTCTTTTTTTATTATGAATATTTGACCATTCCTTACAATCTTATATATCTATTCAAGATATGTCAAAGGCGCACAAAAAAAGTTGAGTACCAAAACAGTCCCAAAATGGTGGTGCTAAAATGGCACTACCAAAACATAGCAGTAAAAATAGAAAATTGTAGTGAGATTTGTCAAAGAAATATAATGGAGTTTCTCTTAAAAAATAAAGCAATTTTCAAAACATTTTGTAACTTAACAATTATAAGTGCAGTAGATATCCAAAAATTGAATAATTATTTCAACTGGTTATTACATATTATATGTTTATCAAAATTTTTGGCTAAAGTAAATGATAACTGGTTTTAAATTCATAACTGCTGATATCCTTGATATCCAAAGTTGATAGATAAATAAGAAATGGATTTTTTGTACTGCCAATTGCTCATCTAAGTAGAAATAAATCATCAATAGATCTGTTGTATGATGAGTGTCAGTATGTCTAGTATTAATATGAGAATTAGTATTGAGTGTATTAAGGTGTTGGTTTGGTATATTTAGTATTATGATGTGTGTCAGTATGTCTAGTATTAATATGTGTATTAGTATGTGAGTGTATTAAGGTGTTGGTTGGTATATTTAGTATTATGATGTGTATCAGTATGTCTAGTTTTAATATGTGTATTAGTATGTGAGTGTATTAAGGTGTTGGTTGGTATATTTAGTATTATGATGTGTGGCAGTATGTCTAGTATTAATATGAGAATTAGTATTTGAGTGTATTAAGGCGTTGGTTGGTATATTTAGTATTATGATGTGTGTCAGTATGTCTAGTATAATTGAGAATTAGTATGTGAGTGTATTAAGATGTTGGTTGGTATATTTAGTATTATGATGTGTGTCAATATGTCTAAAGGTGTTGGTTGGTAATATTTAGTATTATGATGTGTGTCAATGTCTAGTATTAATATGAGAGTATGTGATAGTTGAGAATTAGTATGTGAGTGTATTAAGGTGTTGGTGGATATTTAGTATTATGATGTGTGTCAATATGTCTAGTATTAATATGTAGAATTAGTATGTGAGTGTATTAAGGTGTTGGTTGGTATATTTAGTATTATGATGTGTGTCAATATGTCTAGTATTAATATGAGAATTAGTATGTGAGTGTATTAGTGTTGGTTGGTATATTTAGTATTATGAGTGTGTCATATGTCTAGTATTAATATAGTATTAGTATGTGAAAGTGAGTGTCAGTATGTCTAGATTAATATGTGTATTGAGTTGTGAGTGTATTAAGGTGTTGGTTGGTATACTTTAGTTTATGATGTGTGTCAATATGTTAGTATTAATATGAGCAATTAGTAGTGAGTGTATTAAGGTGTTGGTTGGTATATTTAGTATATGATGTGTGTCAATCATGTCTAGTATTAATATGAGAAATTAGTATGTGAGTGTATTAAGGTGTTGGTTGGTATATTTATCAAGTGTGTCCAGTATGTCTTAGTATTAAAGTGTATTAGTAGTTGAGGTGTTATTAAGGTGTTGGTTGGTTATATTAGTATTATGATGAGTGTCATATGTCTAGGTAATTAATGTGTGATTAGTATGTGAGTGTTTAAGGTGTTTGGTTGGTATATTTAGTATTATGAGTATGTCTAGTATTATATGAGAATAGTATTGTGAGTGTTTAAGGTGTTGGTTGGTATATTTAGTATTTATGATGTGTGTCAGTATGTCTAGTATATTAGTAATTGGTAATATTAGAGATGAGTGCAGTATGTCTAGTATTAATATGTGTATTAGTATGTGAGTGTACTTAAGTGTTGGTTGGTATACTTTAGTATTATGATGTGTGTCAGTATGTCTAGTATTAATAATGTGTATTAGTATGTGAGTGTATTAAGGTGTTGGTTGTATATTAGTATTAATGATGTGTGTCAATATGTCTAGTATTAATATGACAATTAGTATGTAGTGTATTAAGGGTTGGTTGGTATATTTAGTATTATGATGTGTGTCAGTATGTCCGGAGTATTAATATGTGTATTAGTATGGTGAGTGTATTAAGGTGTTAGTTGAATATATTTAGTATAATGTGTGTCAATATGTCTAGTATTAATATGAGAATTAGTATGTGAGTGTATTTAAGTGTTGGTTGGTATATTAGTATATTGATGTTGTGTCAATATGTCTAGTATTAATATGTGTATTAGTATGTGAGTGTATTTAAGGTGTAGTTGGTATATTTAGTATTATGATGTGTTGTCAGTTATGTCTAGTTTTAAATATGTGTATTAGTTGTGAGTGGTATTAAGGTGTTGGTTGTATATTTAGTATTATGATGTGTGTCAATATGTCTAGTATAATAGTGTATTAGTATGTGAGTGTATTAAGGTGTTGGTTGTAATTTAGTATTATGATGTGTGCAATATGTCTAATATTAATATGAGAATTAGTATGTGAGTGTATTAAGTGTTGGTTGTATATTTAGTATTATGAATGTGTGTCAATATGTCGCTGAGTATTAATATGGTATTAAGTATGTTGCGTGTATTAAGGTGTTGGTTTTGGTATATTTAGTACTTATGATGTGTGTCAGTATGTCTATTTAATATGTGATTAGTAGTGAGTGTATTAAGGTGTTGGTTGGGTATATTTAGATATTGATGATGTGTGTCAGTATGTTAAGTATTAATTTGAGAATAGTATGATGAGTGTAATTGGTGTTGGTTGGGTATATTTAGTATTATGATAGTTGTGTTCAGTATGTCTATTTTTATTGTGTATTAAGTATGTGAGTGTATTAGGTGTGTTGCTATTTTAGTATTATGATGGTGTGATTCAAGTATAGATCTAGTTCTTAATATGATCTTGTTGAGTATGTGAGTGTTAAGTAGGTGGTGAATTGGTTGGTATATATAGTGATTATGATTGATGGTCGTAGTTCAAGGTGTCGTATAGTAATTCAAATATGAAGAATGAGTCATAGATAATTGAGTGTATAAGGTGTTGTGTTGGTATATATTACGTAATTGATTGAGTCGTGCTTGTCAATAATGTCTTAGGTATTAATAATGTGTTGGTTATTAGTCATCGTGAGTGTATCTAAGGTGTTGGTTGGTATATTTAGCTATTAAATGATGTGTGTCAGTATGTCTAGTTTTAATATAGTGTATTAAGGTAGTGAGTGGTAATTTGAAGGTGTTCGGTTGCTAGATTTTAGCAGTAGGATTAATAGGTATGTGTAGGTCTCAGTAGAGTACGTTTAGGTGCGATGTAAGATGAAGTCGAGAATTTTAAGTGTTGTGAGTGTAGTTATGTTGAGGATGATTGGTATGGCGTGGTAATAGAAGTATTTATAGTTAGTTATGATCAGTGTGGATGCAATAATGTGCTCAGTATATATGTAGAATTTAGGTATGTGAAGTGTAATATAAGGTGTTGAGTGGTATAGATTTAGTTGATTAGTGGATGTGTGTACAGTTGTCTTAGTATTTAATATGAGAATATAGTATAGTGCAGTGTATTTACCGAGTGTTGGATTGGTATATTTATATTTGAGTGTGTCAATATGTCTAGTAATTAATATGAGAGTTACAGTATGATGGAGTGTATTAAGAGTGTTGTTTGGTAGAAGGTTTAAGTATATATGATGTGTGTCAATATGTCTAGTATTAATATGAGAATTAGTATGTGGCTGTATTAAGGTGTTGGTTGGTATATTAGTATTATGATGTGTGTCATTGTCTAGGTATTTAATAAGTGAGATTAAGTTTAATTGTGATGGAATTGTAGTTAAGGTGTTGGTTTGGTGATATTTAGATATTGGATGATGTGTGTCAATATGTCTAGTATTAATATGAGAATTAGTATGTGAGTGTATTAAGGTTGGTTTGTATTTTTAGTATTATGATGTGTGTCATGTATGTCTAGTATTAATATGGAGAATTAGTATGTGATGTATAAGGTGGTTGGTTGGTATATTTAGTATTATGATGGTTGTCAATATGTGCTAGTAATATTAATATGATGAAAGTTAGTAGATGTGAGTGTATTAAGGTGTTTGGTTGGTATATTTAGTATTATGATGGTGTGTCAATATGTCTAGTTTTAATATGTGTTTAGTATGTGAGTGTATTAAGGGTGTTGGTTGGTATATTTAGTGTATTATGATGTGTGTCAGTATGTCTAGTATTAATATGAATGAATTAGATGTGAGTGTATTAAGGTGTTGGTTGGTATATTTAGTATTTATGATGTGTGTCAATATGTCTAGTATAATATGAGAATTAGTATGTGAGTGTATTAAGGTGTTGGTTGGTATAATTTAGTATTATGATGGTGTGTCAGTATGTCTAGTATTAATATGTGTATTAGTATGTGAGTGTATAAGGTGTTAGTTGTATATTTAGAATTATGATGTGTGTCAATATGTCTAGTATTAATATGAGAATTAGTATGTGAGTGTATTAAGGTGTTGGTTGGTAATTTAGTTTATTATGATGTGTGTCAATATGTCTAGTATTAATATGTGTATTAGTATGTGAGTGTATTAAGGTGTTGGTTGGTATATTTAGTATTATGATGTGTGTCTATGTCTAGTTTTAATATGGTGTATTAGTATGTGAGTGTATTAAGGTGTTGGTTGCTATATTTAGTATTATGATGTGTGTCATATGTCTAGTATTAATATGAGAATTAGTATGTGAGTGTATTAAGGTGTTGGGTGGTATATTAGTATTATGATGAGTGTCAGTATGTCTAATATTATATGTGAATTAGTATGTGAGTGTATTAAGGTGTTGGTTGGTATATTAGTATTATGATGTGTGTCAATATGTCTAGTATTAATATGAGTATTAGTATGTGAGTGTATTAAGGTGTTGGTTGGTATATTTAGTATTATGATGTGTGTCAGTATGTCTAGTTTTAATATGTGTTATTAGTATGTGAGTGTATTAAGGTGTTGTTGGTATTTAGTATTATGATGTGTGTCAGTATGTCTAGTATTAATATGAGAATTAGTATGTAGTGTATTAAGGTGTTGGTTGGTTTTAGTATTATGATGTGTGTCAGTATGTCTAGTTTTAATATGTGTATTAGTATGTGAGTGTATTAAGGTGTTGGTTGGTATTATTTAGTATTATGATGAGTGTCAGTATGTCTAAGTATTAATATGTGTATTAGGTATGTGAGTGTATTAAGGTGTTGGTTGGTATATTTAGTATTATGATGTGTGTCAATATGTCTAGTATAATATGAGAATTAGTATGTGAGTGTATTAAGGTGTTGGTTGGTATATTAGTATTATGATGTGTGTCATATGTCTAGTATTAATATGTGTATTAGTATGTGAGTGTTAAGGTGTTGGTTGTATAATTATATTATGAGATGTGTCAGTATGTCTAGTTTTAATATGTGTATAGTATGTGAGTGTAATTAAGGTGTTGGTTTGCTATATTTAGTATTATGATGGTGTGTCAGTATATTAGTATTAATATGAGAATTAGTATTTGAGTGTATTAAGGTGTTGGTTGGTATATTTAGTATTATGATGTGTGTCAATATGTCTTAGTATTAATTGAGTAATTAGTATGTGAGTGTATAAGGTGTTGGTTGGTATATTTAGTATTATGAGTGTGTCAGTATGTCTAGTATTAATATGATGAATTAGTATGTGAGTGTATAAGATGTTGGTTGTATATTTAGTATTATGATGTGTTCAATATGTCTAGTATAATATGAATTAGTATGTGCGTGTATTAGGTGTTGGTATGTATATGTTTAGTATTTGGAATGTGTGTCAATTATGTCTAGTATTAATATGAGAATTAGTATGTGAGTGTATTAAGGTGTTGGTTGGTATATTTAGTATTATGATGTGTGTCAATATGTCTAGTATTAATATGAGAATTAGTATTGAGTGTATTAAGGTGTTGGTTGGTATATTTAGTATTATGATGTGTGTCAATATGTCTAGTATTAATATGAGAATTAGTATGTGAGTGTATTAAGGTGTTGGTTGGTATATTTAGTATTATGATGTGTGTCATATGTCTAGTATTAATATGAGAATTAGTATGTGAGTGTATTAAGGTGTTGGTTGGTATATTTAGTATTATGATGTGTGTCAATATGTCTAGTATTAATATGAGAAATTAGTATGTGAGTGTATTAAGGTGTTGGTTGGTATATTTAGTATTATGATGTGTGTCAGTATGTCTAGTTTTAATATGTGAATTAGTATGTGAGTGTATTAAGGTGTTGGTTGTATATTTAGTATTATGATGTGTGTCAGTATGTCTAGTATTAATATGAGAATTAGTATGTGAGTGTATTAAGGTGTTGGTTGGTATATTTAGTATTATGATGTGTGTCATATGTCTAGTATTAATATGAAATTAGTATGTGAGTGTATTAAGGTGTTGGTTGGTATATTTAGTATTTGATAAGTGTCAGTATGTCTAGTATTAATATGTGTATTAGTATGTGAGTGTATTAAGGTGTTGGTTGTATATTTAGTATTATGATGTGTGTCAAGTATGTCTGTATTAATATGTGTATTAGTATGTGAGTGTATTAAGGTGTTGGTTGGTATATAGTATTTGGTGATGAGTGTCAGTATTCTAGTATTAATATGGTGTATTAGTATGTGAGTGTATTAAGGTGTTGGTTTGTATATTTAGTATTATGATGTGTGTCAGTATGTCTAGTATTAATATGTGTATTAGTATGTGAGTGTATTAAGGTGTTGGTTGTATATTTAGTATTATGATGTGTGTCAGTATGTCTAGTATTAATATGTGTATTAGTATGTGAGTGTATTAAGGTGTTGGTTTGGTATATTTAGTATTATGATGTGTGTCAGTATGTCTAGTTTTAATATGTGTATTAGTATGTGAGTGTATTAAGGTGTTGGTTGTATTAGTATTATGATGTGTGTCAATATGTCTAGTATTAATATGAGAATTAGTATGTGAGTGTTTAAGGTGTTGGTTGGTATATTTAGTATTATGATGTGTGTCAAGTATGTCTAGTATTAAATGTGTATTAGTATGTGAGTGTATTAAGGTGTTGGTTGGTATATTTAGTATTATGATGTGTGTCAATATGTCTAGTTTAATATGTGTATTAGTATGTGAGTGATAAGGTGTTGGTTGGTATATTTATTATGATGTGTGTCATATGTCTAATTAATATTAGTATGTGAGTGTATTAAGGTGTTGGTTGGTATATTTATATTATGATGTGTGTCAATATGTCTAGTATTAATATGTGTATTAGTATGTGAGTGTATTAAGGTGTTGGTTGGTATATTTAGTATATATGTTGTGTCAGTATGTCTAGTATTAATATGTGTATTAGTATGTGAGTGTATTAAGGTGTTGTTGTATATTTAGTATTATGATGTGTGTCAGTATGTCTAGTATTAATATGTGTATTAGTATGTGAGTGTATTAAGGTGTTGGTTGGTATATTTAGTATTATGATGTGTGTCAGTATGTCTAGTTTTAATATGTGTATTAGTATGTGAGTGTATTAAGGTGTTGGTTGTATATTTAGTATTATGATGTGTGTCAGTATGTCTAGTATTAATATGTGAATTAGTATGTGAGTGTATTAAGGTGTTGTTGGTATATTTAGTATTATGATTGTGTGTCAGTATGTCTAGTATTAATATGTGTATTAGTATGTGAGTGTATTAAGGTGTTGGTTGGTATATTTAGTATTATGATGAGTGTCAGTATGTCTAGTATTAATATGTGTATTAGTATGTGAGTGTATTAAGGTGTTGGTTAATGTCTGTAGTAATAAACATGGGTCATTAGGAAATAGTTGATTAACTTAGAGATTTTTATTTTTTTCAGGTTTTATGAATTAACAGATGCAATGGAAGCCAAAAGATTGATTGGACGTGATGCTCAGTTAAAGTTTCTGAAAGATAAACTTTTGGAGGATGAAGTCCACTTGTTACAGGTTTATGGTCAGCCATGTGTTGGTAAATCAGCATTGATCTATGAGGTAAATATGAATTACCATCAGTCTAGGAAACTAATGTGTCACTTTGTCTTCACAATTGATAATTTTATTGAAAACAAGTTGAGAATAAATGAAGTTTTCAATTTTCCCTATTTCAGTTTATTTTCCTTTTCTTTTTTTTTATATGAAGCTCCATTATATAACTAGTGTATAGGCCTGGCAGATTTGGGCAATTAGGAAAACTATGGGATAGCAGGAGGTTTAATGTTTTAAGGTTTAAATGTGGATGTGTTTATTCTTGGTGCATGTTTCTAGGGTTTGCTTTTAACACCATCATATTTGGTAGTCATGCTGAAAAGGGAGGAATTCAAGTGAAGAAAAGGAGACAAAGACAAAGGTGGTTTTATGATTTAGGCTTTATTTATGGGTCATAGCCACCATGTGGCAAGAGTATTTCTCTCTGGCCAGTAGTTAAGGTCCAAGTTAAGGCCTAAGTCCTAATGGGTGAGAGATTGTCTTTAGGGACAGAAGGGAGTCATTTTTCCTGCATATGTGTGGAGGGTTTTTCCAATGAAGACTCATGGGAGTTTGTTACTTTTTTAAATTTTAAAAATTTAAATTTTATTTTAATCCCCACAAAATGTTTTCATTTGGGATATTTTATTCTTGAAAAGTACCCTAATAAAAAAAATTATGAATTTGTGTTCTAGCAACCACACTCTATTTTGGCCCAAATCCTTGAATAGCCTTTTTATATTTTTTAACTGATTTATCAAGAATTTTGTACATAGACATTTGTACACAGAAATTGTAAATCATTCAAGTTTTATTAAGACTTTGTATTTTAGAATGGACTGATCTGATTTGGACAGCAATGGTCAATGAGAAAAGCTAGATTTTATAAGTTTGACTTACCAATGCTTATTCATTTGGTTTGCATTGAACAGATTTTACATGTATCCTTTTATTCATATTCTATCTTAGACAACTTAGATCTTATTGCAAATTTCTTTCTGCCAAATACATATTAACTATTACATTATTACAAATTTCCATCATATAATTTGTAATATATTTTACCTATTGTAACTTTTACTAATTATTGTTTACATTTTACCTGTTATCTCATTTCTTTTACACATTGTCCTTTACCTTTTCTGTTTTTAATTTTCTTTATTTGTCCATTTACTGTAGATAACTGGGCCACTAAGAGAAAAAAATTACAAAAATTTCCCTGACAAAAGAAGCTACTTTATATATAGATTTTGATCAGTATTATCCTTCTTGTTGCTTTTTATTGCAACTTAGATTCACATGTCCTGTTGGTGGCTTAGAATATGCTGACTGTATTTCCTATAGAAGATAAGCTCCCATTGTAAAAAAGGAGTGGCCTAAACTGCAACTGGTGGTGAGGCTACAGTTCTGGAGACCTGGGGAGAGTGGGGTACCCCATCATTTTCATTAGTCCCAAGTCCACTTTCACCCGTAGTGGTAGTATCTATTTAGGGCATGTATCCATCTGTTATGCCAGCTATGAGAAATAGTAGGACAGTCTAGGTTTTTTTAACCCGTCTAAGAGAAGGAAAACTCTGAATTCAAACCAGCTGTACTCTGCTTAAAAATTGATCTTCTGTCACATCCTTTTTGTGATGGAGGTGTTGTGTAAATGAATACTTAATTACTCAATACCTAATATCTCAATACTTAATATATGAATGGTAAATATTTGAATATATAATATCTTAATACAAAATACCTCAATAATTAAATACATAATACTTGATATCATTATATGCTTCAGTTCATTCATCAATACTTAATATCAGATTCAATAAATAAAATGAATTTTGCTGAAGAAGTTGGCAAGAGAAAGAACTGTTTTGCAATTGCACCCTTTTAAAGAAAACCAATAGTGATGTCCCAGAACACTGTCAGCATGACTTTCTTTACTGGTTTCTGTGGCCAGGGACTTTTTCTTTACCCAAGAATCAGTGTGTTTGAACTCTATGGACTGTTTTTAATTCAGGCTCGTAGTAGCAAACACATATTTAACCCATTTGTAAAAAAATGTTTTGATTAAAACACGCTTCTCTATACACATGACACATTCTTCTGTAAATTTCACCCACCAAAGATTTGATGGAAGCACTCTGTTAGATTTTTTGCTAGTTTTAATAGCTTGGAAACAAATATTATAGCAAAATCAAAAAGAAATTGTTGCTATAAACCAATTTCAAACAATGTAGAGCTTACATTTATAGAAAAAAATGCTTTTTGAAAAAGAAATTCCCCTTATTTATTGAATGACTCTCATAATTTAATATTGCATACCTAAATGGTGAATAACTTTGCTTTTAACTGTTATAAACTTTTAGCAAATAGATTTTTTCTGAACTTCAAATTTAATTTTTGTTAATCTGATCTCACTTTTCAGGTCCTAAATCTGATAAAATATGAAGTGGAAAAAGATTTCTTTTCCTGTAAAGTCATTTTCATCCAAGAAAATGACCACTGGGAGAATATTGAATCAAAGATATTTCCTTTTAAAAATCCAAATTCATCTCGACTTTTAGTCATCTTGAAAAACTTTCATCTGATTTCTCCTGAATCTCTTGAAAACTTTCACGAATTCTGCTGCCAGATGTCATTGGAAGAAAAGAAAATGTGTGTAATTATTATCCATCAAAGATTGTTTGAATTTGACCTCCAAGGAGTGGTGTCTGAGAAATTACTTGTGTGTCCCTTGAAGGACACTCATGCAAAAATGTTATTTTGTAAAAATGCTTTTAAGAGTGACCATCAGTTCCAAGTACAGAAGGGTGATGATGAACATATAAACTATTTAGTTACTCAGTGCAGTGGTCTACCTGGATTAATAATTAACCTTGCTGATAAATGGAGAGAATGGTCATCATGTGCTTCATTGGCAGAGTTCTGTGAATATTTAAGGAAACATGGCAATGTATTCAGTTTCATGAAAGATGTTATATGTCCACACAAGGGAATCAGCAAATCCTTTGGTCATTTTATGAAACATTTGCCTGAAGAACTGAAGAAACCTTTGGCTGAACTGTCGATCTTTCGTGGTCCTCTTAGTATTAATGACATGACATACATGACTGATGGAGGAAATGAGTTGACAACTAAATTTGAGGTGGCATTGCCTCTTGTTTTTCATGGTTTTCTGAAGAAAAACAACCAAAAATTCCAAATGCAACCATTGATTCGTGACATGGCAAATCAACAACTTTATCATATGTACAATGAAGGTACAAATCATCTCAAATTTGCACACCTCATAGGAAATGTACTTCTAAAAGCCGAGGAAATTTATCGAAAAAATATGCCAGTGCAGACTCTTGGTATCGTGAAGGATAACTGGGATAATATTGAGTTTCTGCTGCGACAGGGAATACATATAAAAAACAATGGTGAAGCAGTTTCTGTTTTATTCCAGGTAAGTTTCTAATTCCTATTCTCTTAGATTTTACTTCAGATTGGATTTCATGATTTCAGTTGAAAACCCCAACCCCCCAAAAAAGAAAATCATCTGAAACTTTTTCATCATCCAGTACTGGTGTTTAAAAAAATTGATATTTGAGATATACACTACAGGGTGTTTCAGAAAAATTGATATCATTTCATAATCTAAAAATTTGACCAATTCTGATCACAAATTTTAAGAGCATGTGTAGGAACAACTCAAAATTATGTTTCATGTTTCAACATATTTTCTTTCCCTGTAAATGACATTTAAAAACCTTAAATAAAAATAACACATAAGACATTAAAAATAATTCTTAAGTTGTTTTTACACATTCTATTAAAATCTGAGATAATTTGAATGAGAATTAGTCAAGTTATTAGATTATGAAATGATATCAATTTTTCTAAAATATTCAGTAGAATGATATAAATAAAATTATAATATTATATACTCAGAAAAAAAATCAACAGCTTTGTGGCCATCAAAGCTTTCACCAGATGATGACACTGAATTCAAATTGGGTTATGGGGTCAGTGCATCATTACCACTAACCCAGAAGATCCCAGCAATATTTGACAATATCACAAAACTTTTTTTGTTTTGTATCACATCAAGGGAATTCCAGATGCAATCTCTTCATATAATTCTTTGTTGTATTCACAACTTTCCAGCAAAAAAGTTTTTTAATTCAATTTGAATTAATTGATGGATTATTACATGAATGGTAATAAAAGTTTTGGGAAATTCACATGCAAAGTTAGTATACAAGGTCTCAATAATAAAATGTTAATAGTGATGTTAATTTGAATTGTATGATTGATATATATATATATATATATATATATATATATATGTATGTAAAAATGGAAAAGGAATTTAATCCGACAATATGAGGAAAAATGAGTAAAGAAAAGAAAAGTAAATGGATAAAATGAATTTAATCAATCACTTACACATGTGTTTCGGTCAGTTTATGTGTGTGAAAATATTTCGCACACATACAAGAATCGACCTTCATCAGAGTGAATATTTATTTAAAAAAAAAAAAAAAATAAATATTCACTCTGATGAAGGTCGATTCTTGTATGTGTGCGAAATATTTTCACACACATAAACTGACCGAAACACATGTGTAAGTGATTGATTAAATTCATTTTATCCATTTACTTTTCTTTTCTTTACTCATTTTTCCTCATATATATATATATATATATATATATATATATATAGTTTTTTTTTTTTTTTTTTTTTTTCCGTAGTTAGGGTCTTTCCATGTGTGGTTTAACCAAGCTGATGTAGGTAGACCATAAGTACCTAATACCAGTGAGTAGAAGGACAGAGCAAGATATTTAGTAAATGAAGAAAAACTCTAAACTTGCTTCATTACAATAATTTATTTCAACCGTATTAATACGGCATCTTCAGGTAATCACAAGAACATGACTCTTACTGAGAATTTCCCAAAGTAACATCTCTTTTATATCTATCAATTTAGGGGAGCCTCCCTTGGTGTCTGATTTTGGAATGGGTGGGGTTATTTTCTTTGGATGAGGCAGGGAGGTCTATGTTTTGGATGGGGTGTGGCTTAGCTTGGGGCATATTCCTTGGAGAAATAGTTGTAAGAGTGTATATACAAAATGAGCAGAATTTCAAGGCCACAAATGTTTAAAAAAAATTTTTTTAAAGAATTTAAAATAATTAAAAAAATTAAAAAAATTAAAAACTTAAAAAACTTTAAAAAATTAAAAAAAAGGGGACGAAGAGAAGAAGAAAGAGAAAAATACAGATAACAAAATGATATAGAAATAAACAATAAAATAAAATTAGATGAAAATTAAAAGTTAAAAAAATTTAAAAATTTAAAAATTAAAATCAAACAAAAAAAATAAAAAAATAAAAATAAAAATAAAATTAAAAAAATTAACAAGTAATAATGGTAATTATAATAAGGTAAAGGAATAAAGCATAATGATTAAGATTAATAAAATCTTGTAAAATAAAATAAGATAAATTAAATTAAAATAAGAAAAGAATTAGAATTAGAATAAAGAATTAGAGTCTACTAAAACAGAATGAAATAAAAATAAAAATAAAAATAAAATTAAAGAAATTAAAAAAAAAAAGAAAAAAAAAAAAAAAAAATAATAATAAAAAATTAAAAATGGAACATAAACAATAAAAAAATAAAAATTAAAAATCAAATAAAAATTAACATAATATAAAATTAGAATTAAACTAAGAAGCAAATTATAGGGGTGGGAGGTAGCTTGTGAAGGTAAAGAGTTAGAGAATAGACTGAGGATAAAGAATAAACTTAAGATTAATCTAGTCTTGGAATTTAGTTTTGGATGATATAGGGTAGACTAGAACAAAATTGAATACAGTAAGAGGTAGTGGTATATTACTCCACAAATAATATAAAAAAATATATAAAAGTTAAAATATAGAATAATAAAACAATATAGTGACGTTACAGATTAAAAATTAACATTTAACAAGTGGGGACTAAAGGTGAAAGACAACATATAAAGCATAAAGTATAAGAAGTGAAAGACCGGATTTAATAATTAAAGGTTGTAGAGACTCACTATAGAAGTAATGTTATAATTAAATCAAAGGTAGAGAGTCTAAGAGACAATAATTAATATTAGTAAACTTAATAATGATGATAATTCTAATAATGATAATAATAATCATAACAATAATAATCATATTAATAATCATAATTATCGTGATGAGAATGATAGTTGTAAGACAATAATAAAGAACCTTGGTAATCCAATTAATAATACTATATTATAACTTTATTAATGGTGGTACTAATCATAATAATAGTAGTAATGATGATAATAATAATAATAATAATAATAATAATAACGCTCCACTGCTGTAATCTGCCAGAATACTCAGAAGATTCCTGGAGACCTGAGGAGATCTGCTGTCACTCAAAATCCAGTGAAATACCATCAGCTAATGCTGATGTGAAAGCTCATAATAACTATAATAAAAATTATCATAGTAATAATTATAACATCCAGCTTAAGATAAATGGATATTGTCAGTGATAATAATAATACTAATACTAATAATAATAATAATAATAATAATAATAATAATAATAGTAATCATCGGTTGATGTATAAGTTATGATAATGGCAATACTAAGGGGCTAGAAAAAATTGTGAATTCCCTAAAGCCTTAGGG
This sequence comes from Doryteuthis pealeii, assembly GCA_023376005.1. Lineage (NCBI taxonomy): Eukaryota > Metazoa > Mollusca > Cephalopoda > Myopsida > Loliginidae > Doryteuthis > Doryteuthis pealeii. Next base: position 38,728,346 of record CM042154.1, on the reverse strand, counting down.
TAAAAAAGTAAAATTTATGTAATTAAGTTTGAAGTCTTAAACTTTAGAGGATATATCTGACTCGGGATTGGAGGAATGGGGGCCCAAACCTAATAAGATATCGAGGTGGAATTAGGCAATCAGGGTTATCGATGTAGAATTAGGAGATCAGAACTATCTGAAACACAAAAACAAAAAACAAAAAACAAAAAAGACCATTTTTAATTTTTTTAACTTTTAATTTTCATCTAATTTTATTTTATTGTTTATTTCTATATCATTTTGTTATCTGTATTTTTCTCTTTCTTCTTCTCTTCGTCCCCTTTTTTTAAAATTTTTTAAAGTTTTTTAAGGTTTTAATTTTTTTAATTTTTTTAATTATTTTAAATTCTTTAAAAAAATTTTTTTAAACATTTGTGGCCTTGAAATTCTGCTCATTTTGTATATACACTCTTACAACTATTTCTCCAAGGAATATGCCCCAAGCTAAGCCACACCCCATCCAAAACATAGACCTCCCTGCCTCATCCAAAGAAAATAACCCCACCCATTCCAAAATCAGACACCAACCCTCCCTCCCCTAAATTGATAGATATAAAAGAGATGTTACTTTGGGAAATTCTCAGTAAGAGTCATGTTCTTGTGATTACCTGAAGATGCCGTATTAATACGGTTGAAATAAATTATTGTAATGAAGCAAATTTAGAGTTTTTCTTCATTTACTATATATATATATATATATATATATATATATATATATATATTATATATGAGAGTACGTAAATAAACACTGTGCTTATTTGATATGGCTTTTTACTATGATTTTTTGTTGATGAAACATGGGCATTCGTGGATTTTTAAAATGTAAACAGATGCTGAAATCTACGACAACCATTTTGTTTCAGCGTCTGTTTATGTTTTAAAAATCCACAAATGCCCGTGTTTCATCAACAGTTTTAAATAGACTGACTGACCATAAAACAAAAGAGTCTTGCAGATTTCTTATTTTCTGTGATACATTTATTTTTTCCTCAAACTAACGAAAGCCCTGATGAAGATCTATTGAAATAGATCGAAACACTGCAGTGTAGGCGAAATAAACATTACTTGTTTATGAACTTGTGATTTTCAATTTTTCATAATATTACATATATATATATATATATTATCAATTATGAAGTATATATTAAGGTGTTCAGAAAGTAATTTTGTTTTATCAGAGAGGATATAAAAACAAATGTATTCATATACCCAACCTTCTCTGCTAAGGACAGGATGTGACCCAAGGTCAATTTTTAAGCATAGTAAGGCTGGTTTGAATTCAGAGTTTTCCTTCTAGACCAGTTGCCTAACCAATGCTAAAGAAACCAGTATTCCAAAGAATTTGCCCTTAGCTGGGGTGGGGTGGGGAGAAGAAATGGATTCATACCTTTCCCAAGAGCATTGATGCAAACAGACTTGTCTTGGATTTGAACAAATAGAAAATTAAATTCATTAAAATATTATCATCAATAATGTAATCACTTTTATTTTCAATGACAGCAGACCAACTGGAAGGTAAATTTTGGATTCTTCATTTTTCCTGCAAAGAATTCCAACTTCTTTGATTCTGAATGTTCTGCCACTTAGGAAATGTTCTAGCGATCAAAACAAATACAAATCTGTAGTGTTTAAATCTGGTCTGTATAGAGGATCCTAATGATTTTATTTTGGGTTTCTTTTGACTTTTAATGGGTTTATTTGAGACAAATTTGTTTTTTAATGGATTGGCTCGAGTCAGGTTAGATTTTTAATAGGTTCACTTGAGGTAAACTTGGTTTTTAATGGTTCTACTTGAGCCAGATTTGATTTTTAATGGGTTTACTCTGAGTCATGTTTGTTCTTTTTTGTCAGCTGTACAAAAAGTATAGACAAACTGGATAGTAATAAAATCATGTTAGTTACATGTGTGTTTAAGGAGGAGCACTTGGCATAACAGAAATATAATTGCTGACCCAAGTTCAAATCCTGAACGAGGCTGTTTGCATTTCACTTTGAGAAAGACATGAATTCATCTGTTCTTCCCCACCCCAGGTATGGGTAAATTGTAGGAAAGATTACATTCTTTAGATTTGGTTAGGCAACCAGTCTGGGAGAAGGAAAACTCTGAATTTAAAACCAGCTTCAAAATTGACCTTGTGTCACATCCTGATGATGGTAAAAATGCATACGTGTTTAATTTTTATTTTTTATGATCATGAAAAAGATGCTACTTAAAGACTGAAAAGTTTGGATGAATTTGTTCATTAAATAAAACAAAGAAATATTTTTGCAGGTAGCAGTGGAAGCTGGAGATGTGATTTCCGCATGTTGTCCAAGAGAAGCAAAAGAATTCTTTTGGGATTGTCTAAATGCAGCAGAACAATTTGGCACAACTGAACAAAAGGCGATGATGCAAGTGCGTTATGGACAGTCTTTAACTAATGAGGGAGGTAGGTATTTAACCAATCTATTCACCAAAAGTAAAATATGATACAAGGTTGCAAATATGGGCATAAAGTTAGGATCAAAATCGCTATTCAGTAGTAATAGATCTGCAAGACTAGCTTGCTAACCATTACAACATGATACATGGGACACCCCTAGAAATAAGGGAAGTATGTAAGTTCTGAATTTTTGTGAGATCTATGTATCTATTTGTCCCTTGTATGGGTCAAATAGGTCTGTTTAAAAGGTATTTGTATTTAATAGGACCGTGTGCAAAAAAACACAAAAAACCCCCAAAAACAAACAAACAAACAAACAAAAAACAAAAATACAAACAAAAAGACAAAACAAAAACAAAACCCAATCTCTTAACAACTACACAAATAATGTAAATAGGAATGTACAATGAATGCAATTCTCTAACCTAGAAGCATAAAACAACCCCAAACAGGTTGACATGTCATTAAAATCAAATAAGTATCTATTGCATTCTGTTCAGTATCTATAAATCAGCTGGTCTATACATACTCAGATAATCAAAAAAACACACACACACACACACACACACACACACACACACACACACACACACACTCATGTATATATATATATATATATGATTAGTTAGGTGTGGTTAATGGCATATCAACACCTTATAGGCTATTTAATGCTGAAATTTGATATAAATGATTTGCACGCTATTATATGGTTTCAAGTATTACAATTTAAAACTAACCATTTTCAAACAAACTTATTTGATTCTTAAGAGATACTACCACACAGGATCAGAGTGGACCTGGGAGTAATGCCAATGAAGGGATAATCCATAATTCCCAGACATCCAGAACTGGAGCCTCACCACTGGATGCAGTTTAGTGTCATATGTATTTATGCAATTTAATTTTTGGTTAATGAGGTATTGCAATTTGATTCTTGGTGATAGTGTTTCAATGATGCCTAATGATATATCTAATTTTGGTTGTATAATGTTCCACTAGAAATGATAAAATCCTGCTAACTTTGGTTTAGAAAAAAATGAATATTTCATAAAAAATTAGTAGGTGTGTATTTATATAATTCAGCCTCCACCAATGTAATTTACCTTATTTTTTGTACATTGTAGAAATTGCTTCTTAATTCCACTCTATTTTAAAATTGTTTGAGTGTGGGTTTAGGAATATCTGGAAAAGTCATCCTGAGAATATCATTGTAAATTAAAGTCTCCAAGTCAGAAATGGGAAATTGTTTCGACAAATAAATAGACAGCTTTGAATCATTCTGGTCAATTGTAAGTCACTAGAATTTAGAATCAGGATATTATTCCAAATATTTCAACAGAGCCACTTCTTCATTTACTTCCAAAAATTATATGCACTATCTCTTGACCCTCTCTCATGCACACTTTCACCCCAAAAATGCATATATGCACACTGAGACTAAATTTATTACAGCAAAAAGGTCATACAATGCTCAGTTTTCCAGAAAATCATCATTGGAAGTTTTCCATTCAAACTAAATTCAAACTGTCCAAATCTAATTCTAGAGGAGGACTTCCAATGCTAATTTTCTCATCTAGATTTTTCTCCAGGTATTTCATTAAAGTCTAATTGTTGCAACCATACAGTAGTACTGACATTGCTACAGCTTGGGAGAATTTCAGTTTTATTTCATCAGAGATGACCTGTCAATAGCAATCCTTGTCTTACTTATTGATATATCCGGGTTAAGGGATATATTCTGAAGTTCGTATTTGGTATATTATCGCAATAGTAATTGGTACATCTGTTGGTCAAGGTGTTGTCTAGCGAGTAAAGTTAGCTTGTCAGCATAAGGTCTGGTCAATTGAGTAAGTGTGGGTCGTCGGTCTAGAACCAACACAGTATCGACTATTTATACATGAACTGTCCAATGAGATTATAGTGAGGGGGTACCAAGGTATTTACATATTCATTATATCACTTATGCATATGTTGACATCCCTTTCAGTAGAAAAGATATTGCTACTGTTCTAGTAATTTCAGAAGCTTGCCATTTAATGGGGAGATAGCACCATCTTGATTAAAACACATATACAATATGTATTGTAAATTGTATTGAAGAAATAAAAAGATTAGAGCAGCTTTTAATCTTTATTTGTTGTTTTTTTTAGTTGGGCATCAAAAATGTCTGACAAATTCTATTTGAAACTTTGGAAGATATTAGAGATTCTGATCACATATCTATCTCAGTTATGCTAAAACCATCTTGAATAAAACATAGGGATTCTTTCTTTTTTTTTTGATAACTGTTCAAGAACAAAATAGCATAAAAAGATTATTGATATTTGTGCAATGCTATATAATATGATGACAATGACTGTATTCTACCTTTCCTCCAGGTGCTGGCGGTGAAAAATATGGTATGATTCAATACAAAAAAGCAATTGCCACCTTAAAGGAAGAAGGCAAAGACTTCAGAACTTTATGTCTTTTGAACAGTATGGCATACAACTATTATCGACAAGGGAATATTCATGATGCTTGCAAGTAAGTCCTTTGATGATTTCTTGAATTTTGAAAGAATAGTATTATTTATTGCATACCTAGCCAAATATTAATTCATTAAATTCATTTAAATTCTATTTTATTTCTTGATAATGTACAAGGAAAAGCATGAATCCATCTCTTTTCCTCTAAAGTATGAGTAAAAGTAATGCTGACTGGGATCTCTAATCTTGGTGGGGCAACAGTTGGAAATTCCTAGAATAGTAAAATTTCTAAACGATATATCTTTGATAATTTTTTAAGAGTAAGATACTCGGGTGAGTCAAAAGCTTTGTTGTAATATTTTGATGACTGAGGCAGTTTAATGAGAGCAAGGTACCAGCTGACACATTGATTCACTCCAGATGATTTAAATGTCACATGTAATTTATTCTAATATTTTGATGACAGAGGCAGTTTAATGAGAGCAAGGTACCAGCTGACACATTGCTTCACTCCAGATGATTTAAATGTCACATGTACTTCATTTCAATTTTGGAACTTATGCTTTACAAGTTTAATTTGAGTCATAACATTGTGGAAGCAGCAAAAAAACATTTGTTGTACAAAATGTGAAGGTTCAGTTGATTACAATACAGTAACCAGGTGGTTTAAGAAATTTAGCTTGGGTTGCAAGAACCTTGATAATCAGAGAAGATCTGGTAGGCCTAAAAGCAAGGAGTCTGAGTCAATGCTTGAAGCCATTGAGTTAAATTTGACAAGTAGCACTCTCAGGCGACCTTACCATCTCACTGTCCAATGTGGTTTGTCACCTTCACACCGTCAGCACCTGGAGCAGCTGAATTGTTCATCACATTACTAAGATAACGAAAATTGTGCAGGAGCTTGTAATGTAATAATTATCATCATAGGAAACAAAAATGATGATCTGAGTTCAAATCTTGGACAAGGCTGGTTGCATTTCACATACCACTAATACCCTTGGGAAAGGTATGCATCCAATTATTTTCCCACAAACTATGGGTTAATAGCAGGGCAGATTTGACTCTTTAACATTGGTATTGCAACCTGTCAAGAAGAAGGAAAACTCTGAATACAAAAATAGACCTTGTGTCACATCTTATTTCTGCTGAAGGGTTTGATCATATTGCAAAACTTTTGATTCATCCTAATGCATTGTACAGAAAAAAGAAAAAAAAATTGTCAGAATTTCTTTTATTGTAGTCATGCTCAAATTCTATATAACTTTTTATACCAAGATGGAACAAATGAAATGTATGACTTAGAAATTAAACTTAAAAAAAATTGGAAGATATCTTCTTAATGAGAGAGTTCCTGTCCTCATGAAGAATTAAACAATTTTATGTTAAAAATTTCCCCTGGGTCCAGTAATTATCTATATCAAATATAGTAGTTTTTATCAAACTGTCCTGTAAATTGGACTTAGGATGTGCTGACAGAGTGGCAAGACACACCCAAAAAGGATTGTCCTGAGCATGGCACTAAACTGCATCTGATGCATTTATGTATATACCAACCTTCTCATGAGCAGGATGTGACACAATGTTAAGTGTAGTTTAACAGATTTGAATTCAGAGTTTTCCCTCTCCTAGACAAGTTGTCAGTTTGCCCTACTATATACCTATAGATGTAGGGAGAATATTTGGATGCATACCTTTCCAAAAGGTTTTAATGCTATGTGAAATGCAATCAGCCTCATCCAGGAATTTGAACTCAGGATACCATGTCCATTCCTATGACAATAACTGTTTCACACAAGCTCGTCTACAATTTTCAATATTTGGGTAATGTAAGGAAAATTCAGCAGCTCCAGATGCATTTGTTGAGGATGTGAAGGTGACAAACCATATTGAACTGTGAACACCTTCATCCAGGATTTGAACTCAGATCCCCACGTCCCTTTTCTACAGCAATGACCAAGTGCCATCTATTGGTCAAATAAGTCTGTGTGAAAATGATTTATATTTGATATAATTGTCTTCAAAAAGTACACTTAGAAACAACTACGCTAAAAATGTAAATATGAAATTACAATGAACACAATTCACTAATCTCTAGGCATGAAGTAACCTAGACCAGTTGACATGGCATTAAAATGAATGAATAAATCAAACTGTTTGGCCATCTATTGAGGACTGATAAGAAAACCTTTCCTAATTATTTGATATAGATATTTATTCCTGCTAAGAGAAATTTGTCAGTCTTATCTGGTATTTATTAGAAGATGTCAGTGAGTTGTAAAAAAACATTTTATTTGAACTTTATTTTTCAGATGTGCTGGTGAAGCTCTGAAGATGGAAGTCAGGGATGAAGATCCAGAAGTAGCAAACCATATAAAGATCAATTCAGCTTCTATTTATGCATACACTCTTATCTATTTAGGTAAAGTATCTAGTGTCTGTTTTAACTAAGATCTTTTAAACTTTACCCTTATTTGAAAATATTTGCTGGGTCTTAAAAAAAGAATAAAGAAAAAAACATTTGCTACTAATTTTTCTTGCTTAGCATGTACTTAGGCAATTTGTCAGTTTTGAAAACTATTGATTTTATATCATTTAGAAGGGATCTTTACAATGTAGATATGTTCTTGTCTACTCTGATGGGAAGGCTCATGGGGGGTCTCTTTACAATGTAGATATGTTCCCCTTGTCTACTCTCTGTTGGGAAGGCTATGGGGGGTCCTCTTTACAATGTAGATATGTTCCCCTTGTCTACTCTCTGTTGGGAAGGCTTATGGGGGGGTCCTCTTTACAATGTAGATATGTTCCCTTGTCTACTCTCTGTTGGAAGGCTTATGGGGGTCCTCTTACAATGTAGATACTCTCTGTTGGGAAGGCTCATGGGGGGTCCTCTTTACAATGTAGATATGTTCCCCTTGTCTACTCTCTGTTGGGAAGGCTTAGAATAAATAACTGAATCTTTCTATTTTTTCCAATATCATGCTATTGTAGAATTTGATATGTATTCTTTTTGTGTACTCTTTTTGTTAATTGTAATTTTTCATCAATTCTTGGTATATATGCTCATAGCCATCTGTATCCTTGTGTTATAGTCAAGTGTATATAATCGGTGAAAGAGACAGACAGATAGATTAGAGATAGGGTAGAGATGGATGATGGTCTTACTTTTAACGTTTTGCTTGTTGACTTGTTTGTCAGTTGCCATGTTTTTCTCTTGTTGATCTGGTTGGCTTAACGATTGGTTTTCTTTGTTGATTTCTTTGGGCTGTCATCTTTTGTTTTTGAATTACTTAACAAGACTTGATTGTTTTCTTAGTGAAGCTTTTTTTCATAACCCATCCATGATGATTCCGATACTGTGGGAGATGGACCCTAAGTGCTGGACAAAATGTCTATGCTCCTCAGAACAGGTCACATCTAAACTAAATTAAAATTTATTCTCATGGTGGCCCAATCGCAGCTTTCAAGGGGTCAAGGTTATTACCATCACCAAATGTCAGGTAACTTTCCATGGACCCCGTCATTTAAATTTAACGGACCCTAATTCAATCCAGTCTGACTTTGAATGGTACTGTTAGGTCCTCTCTATGGGTCAATAATCTACTTGAAAATTATTTGCATTCAATAGGAATACTTAATACCCTATAACTTATGCAAACATGAAACCATATAATTGTGTATGAGTTTATTCATATTCTCCATAGGAAAACATCGCTTATGAATTTGTCCTTTCTTCAGAAGTGCTGCATGTTTTGTTTGTCTTTTTTTTATGGTTTGTAAGACGAGAGGTAGAGTGCTGCTCAGGATTTATTGAAAAACGGCATGCAGTATTCTTGTGTAGTTCCCTTCTAGATTTTTTCTCTCGGACAGGCATTTCGTCCAGTGGTGCAACCATACAGTACTACATTGGCTACTGCCTGGAAAAATATACTTTTTTATTTATAAGAGATATGATTTCATATGTTGTTAACATCATTATAATGTCAATAGCGATCTACCTATGGCATATGTTGACATTGTTTTCAGAAGATGAGATATTTGCTACAAAGGTATATGAACTGGCTTATGGATTTCAGTACCTTCCATTAATGAGGAGATGGCACATCTTGATCTTTTTTTGAAACACATCAAAATTTTTTGTTTTCTTACATTTATTTTCAAATATCAAAATATCTTGCTTGATGATGACCACTTTTTTGTATACTTAAATTTTATGTTTTTTTAAATTTATTTTTTGTATTTAAAATAATAATAGATAGAATAAATTTATACTCATGTTGAAACACGTGTTTGGCATTCCAATAAATAATTTTTATCCATATAAATTTTCTTTCCTTTTATTTCAACATAATTGTTGTATTCACTTCATTTCAACACACACACACACACACACACACACATATATATATATATGTATATATGTGTGTGTGTATGTGTGTTGTGTATGTATGGTTAATTTCATTTGGTTAATGGCATATCACACCTTATAGGCTATTTAATGTTGAAATTTGATATAAATGATTTGCACGCTATTATATGGTTTCAAGTATTAATTTAAAACTAACCATTTTCAAACAAACTTATTTGATTCTTAAGAGATACTACACAGGATCAGAGTGGACCTGGGAGTAATGCCAATGAAGGGATAATCCATAATTCCCAGACATCCAGAACTGGAGCCTAACTGGGATGCAGTTTAGTGTCATATGTATTTATGCAATTTTAAATTTTTTGGTTAAATGAGGGATTGCAATTTGATTCTTGGTGATAGTGTTTCAATGATGCTAATGATATATCTAATTTTGGTTGTATAATGTTCACTAGAAATGATAAAATCCTGCTAACTTTGGTTAGAAAAAAAATGTATTTCATAAAAAATGGTCTTTTTGATTTCAGTACCTTCCATTAAAGGAGATGGCACCATCTCAGTAAAGTGCATGTACGATTTCTAATGTCATTGTATTTGATGAAATAAAAAATGTTGTAGTTTTAATTTTTATTGCTTTTTCTTTTGTAGGAATCATAAAAAAGCCAAACAAATTTTATTAGAAAATTTGAAAATATCAGAGAATTCCGATCATATGTTATCTCGGTTATGTTGAATTCACTTGGATTGAGTGAAGAGGACGTGAGTAAAATTCATACCTATATCCTTTATAAACATTAATTAGATATTTAGTTTTACACAAACACACACACACACACAACATTATATATATAAATAATATATATATATATATATATAGTATATATATATATATATTTGCATATATGAGGGAATCCCAAAGTTTAAGGTTTTCAAATATTTAGAAATTACAGAAATGTTTATTGTTTATTGTTGATAATGTTTACGTTATTTTAAAATTCAACATCTATTATTTTTCTACATAATTGCCATTTTGGTTGATGCATTTTGTAGGTGCATGGCAGTTTTTGTATGCCCATGTCATACCATCACATTACCATGTTGTTGAGGAAGTATTGAACCTCATTGCAAACTCCTAACCTTTTGCAGATGTTTTAGACATCCATGTACAAAGTGCAATTGGCATTCCGTTAATTACTAATGTGCATTCAAAAACTGAATAGCAGCAAAAACTTCACATTTGGTGGTAGTGTCAAATTGGATCTCAATCAGAAATGATTGCCAAGCAAAACTGAGCATGGCAGTGAAGTGTGTGCAGTGGCAGGCACAGGTACATGCACAACAACATGACAGTTGCAATAGCCACACAACCAGTTTCCCTGTGTTCCAGTGATTTGGAAACCTTACTTTTTTATTACGCTTGTGAATAGAAACATTATTGGTATCAGCTGGACAGCAAGGGAGTCTATACCCTTTTCACTAGCATAGCCAAGCGATTGCTTTTGGTTTTAAGTGGAGTATCACACCTACATCAGCTTCCAGTTTACTACACAGATCCAAGCTGTGCTATTCATGTGCTGAGTTGGTAAGTGTCAGTATCAAACCAGAATGTTGTGGTTTCTTGGCAAATGGGAGGTATCATTATTTTATATAAACTTGATGTCTAATATTGATATATTTATTAAAAATTACTTGATTTTCCATAAAAAACAAAAGGAAACTAATTGCACTTCACATTGAAATACAGGGTGTTCAGGATAAATTTGACATATTTATATTTGGTTATTTTGCTTTGTAGGTTGAAGGTATTGTTGCCACTATGCCTCATTCAAAGCTTGGACCTTCTTCATTCATATATGTGATGAAAGATAGAATGGATGACTGAAAACCACCTGAATCATGGAAGAGAATAACTTGTATCATGATTATCTGCGTCGGCCATCAAAATAAGGAGATTATGGTTGCTGCCCAATGCTCCCTGAACACTGTAAAACAATCAGGCATAAACTGGAGAATTGCAATGGAGACTAAAAGGCTGTGACTAGAAGAAAGCAACATAACAGACGATCTGATTGTGTTCATACAGCAGAATTCCTCGAAAATCTGCAGAAAAAATTGTTGGAGGCCCTCAGATGCTACATGGATTTGCTAAACACTATAGTCAATCCCTGGTAACAAGGGTAGTCAATGGTAGGCCATATGTATGGCAACAGGATTCAGCCCCTGCCACACTCTGGGAAAAGTAAAAAATGGTTGTTCAGTAAATTTTATGACTTCAACCCGTCTTGATGTTTGGCCTCCAAACTCCCCAGATTTGAACCCATGGATTATTATGTATGTGGCACTGCCGAGAAAGACACCAAACACTGTACCAGTAACAAAGCCCAGTTAATCAACAGAATTAAGATAGTTTTGAGACCTTCCAGAGAAACTGTAACATCAGCTTGCTCCAGGTTCCAGAAGCAAGATTGAGGCTGTGATCAATGCTAATGGTGGTTTATTTTGAGTGAAAACTTGTTAAAAGTAGTGTAATTTCCATGTTTTTTTGTATTTCTTTACCATCCATTGAATTTTGTTGTCACCAAGCACCTTTTCTTTTTCCTTATGAACCTGTCAAATTTCTCCGAACAACCTGTAAATCATCAAAATTATGATTTTAGTTTTCAGTTTGATTATATAATTCATTAATATAAGAAATGAAAAATGAAAGCACAACATCATTTTAAGTATTTGGTGATTGTAAGAGGAAAAATATCATGGATAAAAAGTTATAATTTTTTATTTCTAACTACTTCATATGAATAAACAAAGCTATAAAGATTTGGTTTAGTTACCCTGATTGACACAAATTTAAGTGTTCCACTTGCATGTAGATAAAAAGCTTTAAATGAAAGCTTTAATATGCTAAAGCATATATGCTAAAGTTCAAAAAGTCATCACAGAAAATTTGGTGGCTCTCACTTTAGTGATGCTTGAGTGATGCAATGATAGGTAAATAGATGAAAAAGACATTTGGTGAATTATAATCACCATCATTAAAGCATACGCAACAGCACAGATTCCTTTTCATTCCTTCTTGTCATCAGTTCTTATCAGTTATACTCTTTGCAAGTTAGATCAGTGTCAACTATGATCACATGGCCAAAATTGGTCATGGCAAATTTTTTAGTTGGCCACAGAAATTTTTATAATTTTTAATGGGCTACTGCTTATTGAATGGTTCATGAAGTTGCTATATTAGCCTGATGGCACAGTAAAAATTATAAAGTTTCTGTGACCTACCTAACATTTGCCTTGGCTTATTTTTGGCCATAGGTTGGAAAAATACTGCTCTAATTAACACCCAGTGTTTGCAGCCAATACTTGTGTGCCCATTTGTAGGACTATATAGGAGAATGTCACTTCTGAAATAGTTCTTACTTCACCAGGAGTATCTAGCATGTCTTGCTCATTTTACTTAGATGGTTGGTCAGGTGGAATGTAAGTAGTCATCAGGATTTGTTCAAAACAGCATGTAACATGCTTGTGTAGTTCCCATCTAAAATGTTTCCAAGTGTTTGATTAAAGTTCTAGATGTTCCCATTTTATTTTACCAAATAGATCAGATTTGATATAGTTGTTAATCAGTCAATAGCTGTTCATACCTTACCTATATGTATGCTTTTTACATATTTTTCAGTAAATGAGATATTGCTAATGAGGTATATGAACTGGTCTATTAATTTCAGAGACTTGCCCTTCCATGAGGAGATGGGATCCTCTTTAAAACACTTGATCTCTGTTTTATCTGAGTTCACATAGAGAACAGTGCTTTTTTGCTGTCTGTACTTGACAATGCAGTAAATATTCAGGTTTATTTGCCAGAAGTGCTAGATCATCTGCATAGTTTGCATCAGTAACTATTTCTGGTAGATATTATCTACTTTTGTCTTATTTAGTGTGAAACTATTTTCTTTCATTAGATTTATAGACATTCATAGTACATAATCTAGAAAGTTTATGAATAGAAATGGTGCCAATGTATTTCCTTGCAAGACTCCAGTGACAATGTAAATGAAATCAATGTCACCATTGCTTTAGTGTCTTTATAGAGCATTATTTAGTGGTAACAATTACTTTGGAAAGACTATATGCTAGAAGTATTTGGTCCATCTTTCCTCTGTGTATAGAAATCAAATGTCTTGGAGAGATCCAAAAACAAAAGTGTTGCCTAGAGATTATTTTCATGTACCTCTTTGATGATTTGATGAATAGTCAGAATTGTGAGAAGTTGTGGATTAATTTCTCTGATATTTTCTAATAATGTTCTCAACTTCATGTATGAATTGAGAAAACAGGGCATTATAAACTTAACAGTTTGGCAAATTGGTGCTATAGCAATAAGAGTTATACCTCTGTAGTTCTTAGTAATTATGAGGTTGCTTTTCTTTTGTAAGGGGAGAATGCAGCCTTTTATCCATTTCTCTACTGTATTTTTTTATACATGTCATTGCATAAGTATTTTGTTAATTTGCTTCTCTTTTTGTAACTGAATTCTTATATTTCTTTCTTGTAGCGGATGGGTGTGAAGCTGAAGCTTTAAAATGGTATACAAAATCATTGGGAAATCGGCGCAAAATGTCAGTATTAAAGCCAGAGAATTTGGTTATACCTTTGTGCCATATAGCTGATTTGGCATCCAAAATGTCTAAAAAATATGGTAAGTCCATTCTTTAGAATGGAGAAAATCTAATGAAACTTTTTTAAGCCATTAAATCTCAGACATTGTGATTTATCTTGAGAATGTTTGTGGTATAAATGTTTGCAATCAATTCATGTATTATTAAAATTCTCCTCTTATATACTGCCTTGTTGGCAGGGCTTAGAATACAAGGTGTGTCAAAAAAGTTTCGAGATTTTATGTACTTTTTGACACTCCTTGTATTCTGAAAAAAAAGGTTCTATTCATTCTTCATTTCTATCTTGGTAAATACAGCTTTAAACTTGATCCAAGTAGTACTACCTCTTCTAAGCATTTGATGTAGACCTCTGTGTTGAATCTGAATCCATGTGGGAAATGGCTTTGTTTTGTGCTTTGTTATCCAAAAGCACATTGAGCTGCCTGCATGTGTTGTTTGGAAAGAAATTAGTCTAATAATTCAGGTTCCTAATTATTATTATTATATTATTATTATTATTATTATTATTATTAATTATCATTATTATTATTTTTTATGCATCATTATATTATTATTATTATTAATAATAATCTTTTGGTTGATGTTTTGTTTAGACTTATCTTAGTCTTCCTGTATCTTAAAATTTTGTTGGACATTTCTTGTTTGTCAAAAATTCCAATATCAAACTTTAATATACAATAAGTTTATTCTTATTTTAGAAAAGCTTTGAAAAAAAAAAACTCACATAAAAATCCATAGCAAAATATTGTAAAATTTTGACTCCCCCTAGTATATATTTACATCTCCCACATGAGCAAGATGTGATACAGCATCAATTTCTTAAATGGAGTTTAACAGGGTTGATACAATTTTTTATATTCAGAAGTTTTCTTTCCCTGAGACAGTTGCATACCAAAGTTAAAGAGCCCAGTCTGCCCTACTATTTATCCATAGCTGTGGGTTGAATACTATTCTTTTCTGTCTGAGTTTTAAACATCTAATAAAAAAACACTTTTCAATTCATTTATATCTTCTGGGTAATTTAAGAATATTTTTAATGGATCTTGTTAAAAATTAAAACATTATTATGATTAATTGAAACAATTTTATCTGCATTTTTTTTTTTCCTTTTTCGTAGAATTGGCTTTGAAGTATTTGAATGAAGCAAGGAAATTTGATGAGAAATGTTGGGATTCATATTCATTCAGCTAAATCGCAATAACATTTGGTGTTGTATACATGAGAATGTAAGTGCTTTTCTCTTTTGCTACAAGTCCACAGTTTCAAAAATTAGTAACATAAAAAGAAAATTATTCTAATAATTTCATTTGATATACAATTTTCTTGGATAAAGCTTTGAAAAAAACTTAAAATGAAATGCAAATTATTTTTTATTAAATAAAAAGATAATGGTATGTCACTTTGTGTTGTGTTTGGTATCTATCTGTGTCATCATATCTATCTATCTATCTATCTATCTATCTATTAAATATGTTTCATATCTATTATCTATCTATCTATATATTATCTATCATAGTCTGTTTTTATCTATCTATATGGATTAGAAAATGGTTTTTATAGCATAAAAGATGATGCACTTTGGGGTTTCTTTATATAGTGCATTATTAGGGAATTTGGGGATTGAACAAAATGGTAAATCAGATTTCTGGAGAAAGAGAAGAAAAAGAAATAAGACAAAACGAGGTTAAAGTTTGTAAGGGTAAACATCAACGGGGTGTGTGTGTGTGTTTGTATGTTGTGTGTGGTGCAGCCATTGACTGACCAATGACCGGAAATGGAAGTTCCAGATTTTGAGTGGAAGTGGATGTGACTTTCCCCACACCTGGGACTACAAACGGAAGTAAAGAAATTTGGCCTCTTTTTTGCAGATCCTAGGAGGGTCGGATGTGTTTGTTGGGGCTTCATTTTGTGAACATATCTAGGGTAGAAACGAACAGAGCAATGGGCGTGATTTATGATAGAATAGCTTGACCTTACTCTTTCACTCTCCTTCTCTCTGAAAAAGAACATGTAGCTAGAAATAATAAATAACCCTTTGTGACTATATTTTAATTGTTTCTTCGAGCTAACAACGGCCCTAGGCAACACTATCTAAGTTGGTTCATATCTAAACTCAGTCTGTTTTTTATTTATCTAATTATTGTCTTTGTCTCTCCCAGTTGTTGCCTATATGAAATAAATATTGTATCTGTATTGTACCAGACCACCTCTATTACAAGAAGTGGAATAGTCCAATATTTTATATATTCTAGCAATACTTGTGTCAAAAGTCAGGCCACTAGGAAATACGAAACAGAAAACACCGAATGGTTGATAAGGATGAGATTAAACATTCATGATGAGGTTTACAACACTCCTAGGGATGGCTTCTGTTGTCAAGGATACGCTCCTAATCACTCACAACTCCTAGGCATGGGCTTCTGTGCTCACAGGCATACCTCCTACTCAATCCACTCATAGGGCATGGCTTCTGTTGCTCAAAGGCATACCTCCTACTCACTCACAACTCATAGGGATGGCTTCTGTTGCTCAAAGGATACCTCCTATTCACTCAACACTCATAGGGCATGGCTTCTGTTGCTCAAAGGCATACCTCCTACTCGACTCACAACTCATAGGGCATGGCTTCTGTTGCTCAAAGGCATACCTCCTACTCATCACAAAATCATAGGGCATGGCTTCTGTTGCTCAAGGCATACTTCTACACTCACAACTCATAGGGCATGGCTTCTGTTGCTCAAAGGCAATACCTCCTACTCACTCACAACTCATAGGGCATGGGCTTCTGTTGCTTAAAGGCATACTCTACTGCACTCACAACTGCATAGGGCATGGCTCTGTTGCTCAAAGGCATACTCTATCTCCTACACTCATAGGGCATGCTTCTGTTGCTCAAGGCATACTGCCTACTCCTCAGAACTCATTAGGGCATGGCTTCTGGTTGGCTCAAGAGGCATCCTCCTACTCACTGCACAACTTAGGGCATGGCTTCTGTTGCTCAAGGATACCTCCTACTCACTCACAACTCATAGGGCATGGCTTCTGTTGCTTCAAGGCATACCTCTACTCACTCAGCAACTCATAGGGCAATGCTATCTGTGCTCAAAGGCATACCTCCTACTCACTCACAACTCATAGGGCATGGCTTCTGTGCTCAAGGCATACTCCTACTCATCACAACTCATGGGCATGGCTTCTGTTGCTGCAAAGGATATGCTACTCAACTTTCACAACTCAATAGGGATGGCTTCTGTTGCTCAAAGGCATACCTCCTACTCAGCTCAACCACTCATAGGGCATGGTTCTGTTGCTCAAAGGCAATACTCCTATCACTCACAATCATAGGGATGGTTTGTTGCTCAAAGGCATACTCTACTACTCACAACTCATAGGGCAATGGCTTCTGTTGCTCAAAGGCATACCTCCTACTCATCACAATCATAGGGCATGGCTTCTGTTGCTCAAAGGCATACCTCCTACTCACTCACAAATCATAGGGCATGGCTTCTGTTGCTCAAAGGGATACCTCCTATCACGTCACAACTCATATGGGATGGCTTCTGTTTCTCAAGGATACTCTACTCACTCACAACTCATAGGGCATGGCGTTTCTGTTGCTCAAAGGCATACCTCCTACTACTACAACTCATAGGGCATGGCTTCTGTTGCTCAAAGGCATACCTCTTACTACTCACAATACTCATAAGGGCATGGCTTCTTTGCTCAAGGCATACCTCCTACTCACTCACTACTCATAGGGAATGGCTTCTGTTGGCTCAAGGAATACTCCTACTCACTCACAACTCATAGGGAATGGCTTCTGTTGCTCAATAGGCATACTCCTACTCTCAATCATAGGGATGGCTTTTGTTGCTGCAAAGGATACTCTACTCACTCACAACTGCATAGGGCTGGCTTCTGTTGCTCAAAGGCATATCCTCTATCACTCCAACTCATAGGGAATGGCTTCTGTTTGCTCAAGGCATACTCCTAATCAACTCACAATCATAGGGCATGGCTTCTGTTGCTCAAAGGCATACCTCCTACTCACTCACAACTCATAGGGCATGGCTCTGTTGCTCAAAGGCATACCTCCTACTCACTCAAATCCATAGGGAATGGCTTCTGTTGCTTCAATAAGGCATACCTCTCTACTCTCACACTCATAGGGCATGCTTCTGTTGCTCAAAGGCATACTCTAATCACTCACTCATAGGGATGGCTTTGTTGCTCAAGGCAATACTCCTACTCACTCACAACTGCATAGGGCAATGGCTTTGTTGCTCAAAGGCATACTCCTACTCATCACAAAATCATAGGGCATGGCTTCTGTTGCTCAAAAGGCATACCTCCTACTCATCACAACTCATAGGGCATGGTTCTGTTGCTCAACAGGTTATCTCTCTACTCATCACTAACTATAGGGCATGGCTTGTTGCTCAAAGGGCATTACCTCTACTCAATCACAACTCATAGGCATGGGCTCTGTTGCTCAAGTCAATACCTCCTACTGCACTCACAATCATAGGGGCATGGCTTCTGTTTGTTCAAAGTCCATACTTCTACTCACTGCCCAACTCATAGGGCATGGCTTCTGTTGCTCAAAGTCATACCTCCTACTCATCAAGAATGATAGGGGCATGCTTCTGTTGCTCAAAGGCATACTCCATCACTGCACACTCATAGGGCATGGCTTTCTGTTGCTTCAAAGGCATACCTCTACTCATCACAACTCATGGGCATGGCTTTTGTTGCTCAAATAGGATACCTCCTACTCACTAACAACTCATAGGGATGAGCTTCTGTTGCTCAAGACAGGCATACCTCCTACTCACTACCAACTCATAGGGCATGGCTTACTGTTTGCTCAAGGATACGCTCCTACTCCTCAGAAATATAGGGCATGGTAATGTTGCTACAGGCGTACTCCTATCACCAACTCATAGGGCTATGGATTCTGTTGCTCAAGCATACTCTAACTCACTCAGCAATCATAGGGAAATAGGCTTCTGTTGATAAAGGCATACGTCTACTTACGTCACACTCTATAGGGCATGGCTTTTTGTTTGCTCAAAAGGCATACCTTGCTATCACTCACAATTATAGGGCATGGCTTTTTGTTGCTCAAGGCATACTCCTACTTCACTGACAACTCATAGGGCATGGCTTTTCTTTGCTCAACAGGCATACCTCTACTCACATCATTTTAACTCATAGGGCATGGCTTCTGTGCTCAAAAGGCATACTCCTACTCATCAAACTCATAGGGCCAATGGCTTCTGTTTGCTGCAAGGCTATAAACTACTGCATAGCACTCATAGGGCATGGCTTCTGTTGCTCAAAGGCAATACCTCCTACTCACTCACACATCATTAGGGATGGCTTTTTTTGCTCAAAGGCATACTCTATTCTTCACAATCCTAGGGCTAATGGCTTTCTGTTGGCTCAAAAGGCAATACATCCTACTCACTCACACTATAGGAATGGCTTCTGTGCTCAAAAGGCATACTCTACTCACATTTCACAATCATAGAGCATGGTAATGTTGCTCAAGGCATACCTCCTACTCACTCACTAACTCATAGGAATGGTTGCTTTGTTCATAGGCATACCTCCTATGCACTCACGAACTCAATAGGGGCTGGCTTCTGTTTGCTCAAAGGCATACTCTACTCACTCACAACTCATAGACATGGCTTCTGTTGGCTCCAGTCATACTCCTACTCACTCACAACTCATAGGATGGCTTCTATTGCTGCAAAGGCATACCTCCTACTCATCACATCATAGGGCATGCTTCTGTTGCTCCAAGGCATACCTCTACTCACTACAACTGCAATAGGGCCATGCTTTGTTTGCTCAAAGCGCATACCTCTACTCACTCACAATCATGAGGGCATGGCTTTTGTTGCTTCAAAGGCATACCTCCTACTCATACCACAATTATAGTGTCTTTGTTAATGTAACACGCCTGTGTAATAATGTTAGATATAATAAACATGATTGAAATAGATATGATGAAGCAGGTATGAAATAGATATACAGATTTATTGACTGAACTAGAGGATTGAATTATATACCAAAATACGAGAAATATAGATTTATAGACTGAAATAGATGAATTAATATGTCCAAAACTGCTTTTTTCAAATGCTGTTTGAACTCACTATTGATTTTATAATCAATCTATTAATCTTTCCATCTTTTTCGTTTAACTTCAGGCATTCCTCTAAGCAATGCCTTAGAGTGTTTTTGGGACGCTCTGCACTATTCACTCAGCAGCTCATGCAACGACTATTTTAATGCAACAATACTGAATTGGATATGCCACTGTTTTATTTACTGATGAATGATTATGCTCACTGTGCAAAAAAGTTTTAAAGAGCACAGAAAAATTGATGAGAGAATTAATAGATATGCGCCAACGCTTTGTTATTTATCTGCAACCTTAGAGCATGCTAGTTCAGATGATAAGCCTAATAAAGAATGTTGTACAAATTCAACTCAATTGAAATTTTTACTTCTGTGAATGTGTGTGTAAATTGAGAAGAAATCTCACATGATCAAAAGCCCAAAGTGTAAAACAAGAGAAATATATTAACCGATGAAAATAAAATGAAAAAAATGGCCCCCCCCCGCCAACTACTATCATATGGAGAGGTCCAACTCTGTGGACAATAAGATATGTATCAATCTATCAATCTATATCTATCTTCTATCATATCTATACTACATACATACATAATAGCATTAGACTTTAAAATATATACATATTATTATACAAATCATATTAATGTATGCCTTCACAACCTCGACCATATATATCTGTTTGTATATATAGATCTACATGTATTTATATATTTTAAGTTTATATGTATGTATGTATGTATGTCTGTATAGATAGATAGATAGATAGATATATTGGATTGGATTGATAGATATGTTTTGTCAAGAGTTTGAACCTCCTCCAGTATGATTAGGTGGCCATCATTTTATTTTCATGGTGTTTATATATCTCTTGTTTTACACTTGTGGGCTTTTGATGCATGTGAGATTTTGCTTTCTGCCATATTTACACACAATTCCACAGAAGTTAAAAATTTAATTGAGTGAATTTTGGTACAAATTTATTAGGGCTTATCATTCTGACTAGATGCTCTAATGGTTTGAGATAGATAACAAGGCGTTTGGTGATATCTTTAATTCTGCTCATCAATTTTCTGTGGCTTCTTTAAACTTTTTGGGCAAGCAGTTGAGATATCATTCATCAGTAAATAACAGTGGAGTATCATAGTATTGTTGCATTAAAATAGTGGTTTGGCTATGGAGCTGCTGGTGAATAGTGGAGAAGCGTCCCCAAACATCTAGGCATTGTTTAGAGAAATTCTGAAGTAAAACGAAAAAGGATGGAAAGATTTAATAGATTGATTTTATAAAATATATAGTGAGTTCAAAACAGATTTGAATAAAGAGGTCTTTGGAGATTATTAATTCATCTTTTCAGTCTATAAATCTTATATCTCTATTTTGGTATATAATTTATATCTCTCTATTTCAGTCAATAAATCTTGTATATGTCTTTGAATACGTGTTCATTCATATTATTTCAATCTGTTTATTATATTAACATTATTAACAAGGCTGTGTTACATTAACAAATGACACTATAAGTTGTGTGAGTAGGAGGTAATGCTAGAAGCAAACAACGACATGCCCTATGAGTTGTTTGAGTGAGTAGGAGGTATGCCTTTGGAGCAACAGAAGCCATGCCTTATGAGTTGTGGAGTGAGTAGGAGGTATGTCTTTGAGGCAAGCAGAAGCTCATGCCGCTATGAGTTGTGGAGTGAGTCAGGAGGTATGGCTTTTGAGGAATAGAAGCCATGCCCTAATGAGTTGTGGAGTGAGTAGGAGGTATGACTTTGAGCAACAGAAGCCATGTCCTTGAGTG
This sequence comes from Doryteuthis pealeii, assembly GCA_023376005.1. Lineage (NCBI taxonomy): Eukaryota > Metazoa > Mollusca > Cephalopoda > Myopsida > Loliginidae > Doryteuthis > Doryteuthis pealeii. The sequence continues at coordinate 38,706,444 of CM042154.1, read as the reverse complement.
GTGAGTGAGTAGGAGGTAGCTTTGAAGCAACAGAAGCATGCCCTATGAGTTGTGAGTGAGTAGGAGGTATGCCTTTGAGCAACAGAGCCATGTCCTATGAGTTGTGAGTGAGTAGGAGTTATGCCTTGTGAGCAACATTAGCCATGCTCTATGAGTTGTGAGTGAAGTAGGAGGTATGGCCTTTTGAGCCAACAGAAGATGTCCTATGAGTTGTGAGTGAGTTTAGGATGTTATGGCCTTTGAGCAACGAAGCATGCCCTAGGAAGTTGTGAGTGAATAGGAGGTATGCTTTTGAGCAAAAAAGGCCATGCCCTATGAGTTGGAGTGATGTAGGAGGTATGCTTTTGGCAAACAGAAGCCATGCCCTATGAGTTGGGGTAAGTGGTAGGTGTTATGCTTTGAAGCAAGCATGAAGCCATGCCTATGAGTTGTGAGTGAGTAGGAGGTATGCCTTTGAAGGCACAGAACGCCATGCCCTAATGAGTTGTGAAGTGGTAAGGAGGTATGCCTTTGAGCAACAGAAGCATGCCTATGAGTTGTGAGTGAGTAGGAGTATGCCTTTGAGGGCAACAAAGCCATGCCGCTCTGAATTGTGAGTGAGTAGGAGGTATGCCTTTGAGCCACAAAGCGCCATGCCTATGAGTTGTGAGTGAGTAGGGGTATGCTTTGATAACAGAAGCCATTCCCTATGATTGTGAGTGAGTAGGAGGTATGCTTTTGAGCAACAGAATCATGCCTTGAGTTGTTGAGTAGGAGGTGCCTTTGAGCAACATTAGCCCATGGCCATGAGTTGTGAGTGAGTAGGAGGTATGCTTTGAGCAACAGAAAGCATGCCCTATGAGTTGTTAGTGAGTAGGAGGTATGCTTTGAAAGCAAGAAGCCATTGCCGCTATGAGTTGTTAGTGAGGTAGGAGGTATGCCTTTGAGCAACAAAAGCCATGCCTATGAGTTGTGAGTGAGTAGAGGTATGCCCTTTGAGCAACAGAAGGCATGCCTATGAGTTGTGAGTGAGATGGAGTATGCCTTTGAGCAACAGAAGCCATGCCTATGAGTGTGAGTGAGTAGGAGGTATGACTTTGAGCAACAGAAGCCATGCCTATGAGTTTGTGAGTGAGTAGGAGGTATGAATTTGAGCAACAGAAGCATGCCCTATGAGTTGTGAGTGAGTGGAGGTAATGACTTTGAAGCACAGAAGCCATGCCCTATGAGTTGTGAGTGAGTAGGAGGTATGCTTTGAGCAACAGAAGCATGCCCTATGAGTTGTGAGTGCGTAGGAGGTATGCCTTTGAGCAACAGAAGCCATTGCCTATGAAGTTGTGAGTGGAGTAGGAGGTATGCCTTTGGAGCAACAGAAGCATGCCTATGGAGTTGTGAGTGAGTGGAGGTATGCCTTTGAGCAACAGAAGCCATGCCCTATGAGTTGTGTGTGTGTAGGAGGTCTGCTTTGAGGAAACAGAAGCCATGCCCTACTGAGTTTTGTGAGTGAGTATGGAGGTATCTTTGAACACAGAAGCATGCCTAGTGAGTTGTGAGTGAGTAAAGGAGTATGCTTTGCGGCACAGAAGCCATTCCGTATGAGTTGTGAGTGCGTAGGAGGTATGCTTTCGAGCACAGCAGCCATGCCCATATGAGTTTGTGAGTTGAGTAGGAGGTATGGGCTTTGAGCAACGAAGCCATGGCCCTAGAGTTTGTGAGTGAGTAGGAGGTATGCCTTTGAGCCCGAAGCATTCGCTATGAGTTGTGCAGTGAGTAGGAGGTATGCTTTGAGCAACAGAAGCATGCCTATGATTGTGAGTGAGTAGGAGGTATGCTTGGCAACAGAAGCCATTCCTAATTGGGTTGTGAGTGAGTAGGAGGTATGCTTTGAGCAACGAAGCCATTCCTATGAAGTTTGTAGTGAGTAGGAGTATGCCTTTGACACAGAAGCATATCCTATGAGTTGTGAGTGAGTAGGAGGTATGTTTGAGGCACAGAAGCATGCCTATGAGTTTGTGAGTGAGTAGGAGGTATGCACTTTGAGGCACAGAAGCATGCCCTATGAAGTTGTGAGTGAGTTAGGAGGTATGCCTTTGAAGCAAAGAAGCATCCCTATGAGTTGTGAGTGAGTAGGAGGTATTGGCCTTGAGGCAACAGAAGCGCATTCTATGATGTGTGAGTGGTAGGAGGTATGCCTTTTGAGCAACAGAAGCCATGCCTATGAGTTGTGAGTTGAGTAGGAGGTAGTGCTTTGAGCAGCAGAAGCCATGCCCTATGAGTTGTGAGTGAGTAGGAGGTATGCCTTTGAGCAAAGGAAGCCCATGCCTATGAGTTTGTGAGTGAGTAGGAAGGTATGCCTTTGAGCAACAGAAGCCATGCCTATGAGTGTGAGTGAGTTAGGAGGTATGCTTTGAGCAATCAGAAAGCCATGGCCCCTATGAGTTGTGAGTGAAGTAGGAGGTATGCCTTTGAGCAACAGAACCATGCCCTCTGAGTTGTGAGTGAGTCGGAGGTATGCCTTTGAGCCAACAGAAGCCATGCCTATGAGTTTGTGAGTGAGTAGGAGGTTGCTTTGAGCAACAGAAGCCATGCCTATGAGTTGAGTGAGTAGGAGGTTGGCTTTTGAGCAACAGACGCATGCCCTATGAGTTGTGGAGTGAGTAAGGAGGTATGCCTTTGAGCAACAGAAGCATGTCGCCTAATGAGTTTGTTGCGTGAGTTAGGAGGTATGCTTTGAGCAACAGAAAGCCATGGCCCTATGAGTTGTGAGTGATGTAGGAGGTATGCTTTGAGCAACAGAAGCATGCCTTAATGAGTTGTGAGTGAGTAGGAGGTATGCTTTGAGGCAACAGAATGCATGCCTATGAGTTGTGAGTGAGTAGGAGGTATGCCTTTGAGCAACAGAAGCCATGCCTATGAGTTGTGAGTGAAGTAGGAGGTATGCTTTGAGCAACAGAAGCCATGCCCTAATGAGTTTGTGAGTGAGTAGGAGGTATGCCTTTGAGCAACAGAAAGCCATGCCCTATGAGTTGTGAGTGAGTAGGAGGTATGCCTTTGAGCAACAGACGCCATGCCTATGAGTTGGTGAGTGAGTAGGAGGTATGCCTTTGGAGGCACCAGAAGTGCATGCCTAAGTGAGTTGTGAGTGAGTCGGAAGGTATGCCTTTTTGGGCAACAGAAGCCTATGCCTATGAGTTGTGAGTGGTGGAGGTATGCCTTTGAGCACAAGAAGCCATAGCCTATGAGTGTGAGTGAGTAGGAAGGTATGCCTTTGAGAGGCAACAGAAGCCATGCCCTATGAGTTGTGAGTGAGTAGGAGGCTATGCCTTTGAGCAACCAGTAAGCCACCCCTCGCAACTACCTCGCACGCTTTGTGAGTGAGTAGGAGGTATGCCTTTGAGGCAAACAGAAGCCATGCCGCTATGAGTTGTTGTTAAGACATCATATGGCATGTTTGAATCTCATGCCTTATCACATTTCGTGTTTTTGTTTTCGTCAATTTTCCTTAGTGTGCGCTGACTTTTGACACAAGTATTAGCGTAGACTATATAAAATATTGGACCTATTCCACTTCTTGTAATACGAGGTGGGTCTGGTAACAATACAGATACAAATATTTGTATTTCAGTATAGGAACAACTGGGAGAGACAAAGACAATAATAGATAAATAAAAAACAGACTGAGTTAGATATGAACCATACTTAGATAGTGTTTGCCTAGGGCGCCGTTGTTAGCTGCGAAGGAAACAATAAATATAGTACAAAGGTTTTATTTATTTATTTCTAGCGCTCTGGGTTTATTTTTCAGAGAGTCAGGAGAGTGAAAGAGTAAGGTCAGCTTTCTATCAATAAATCACGCGCCATGTGCTCTGTTCGTTTATACCCTAATATGTCACAACGGAGCCCAACAAACACATCCCGACCTCCTAGGATGTGGCAAAAAAGAGGAAATTTTTTACTTCCGTTTGTAAGTCCAGGTGTGGAGAAAGGTCACATCACTTCACTCAAAATCTGGAACTTCATTTCGGGGTCTTTGGTCAGTCAAATGGCTTGCACATCACACACATACAGACACACACACACACCCGTTTGAGTGTTTTTACCTACAAACTTTAACGCTCGTTTTTGGTTCTTAATTTTCTTTTTCTTCTCTTTCTCAGAAAATCTGATTACATTTTGTTTTCAATCCCAAATTTTCCCTAATAATTGCATATATAAAGAACCCAAAGTGCATCATGCTTTTATGCTATATAAAACCATTTCATCCATATAGATAGACTTAAAAACAGACTATGATTTAGGGGTAGATAGATTGGAAACCATATTTAGATAGATCAGATATGATAGATGAATAGATAGATATGATGAAACAGAGATAGATACAACACAACACAAAGGTGCATACATTAATCTTTTATTTATTAAAAATAATTTGCATTTCATTTTAAGTTTTTTTTCAAGAGTAGCTTATCCCAAGAAAAATTGTTATATCAAAATGAATTATTAGAATAATTTTCTTTTTATGTTTAGCTAATTTTTGGAACTGTGGCTTTGTAGCAAAAGAAAAGCATTACATTCCTCATGTATACAACACCAAATGTGTATTGGATTTAGCTGAAAACTGAATATGAACCACAATTTCTTCATCATAATTTCCTTAGCTTCATTTCAAATACTTCAAAAGCAATTTGACGAAAAAAGGAAAAGAAAAAAAAATGCAGATAAAATTGTGTTGATAATTCATAATAATGTTTTAATTTTTTAACAGGATTCCTTAAAATATTCTAAATTACAGAAGATATAATGAATTGAAATAGTGTTTTTAATAGTGTTTAAACTCAGATCAGAAAAAGAAGTAGTATTCAACCGTATGGATAAATAGTAGGGCAAAGCTGGGCTCTTTAACTTTGGTTGGCACTGTTAGAGAAAAGAAACACTCTGATATAAAAATTGTATTCACACCGTTTAAACTCCATTTAGAAATGATGCTGTATCAATCTTGCTCCATTGTGGGGGAGATGGTAAATATATATAGGGGGAGTCAAAGTTTACATATTTGCTATGTATTTTATGTGAGTTTTTTTTTTTCAAAGCTTCTAAAATAGAATAAACTTTATTGTTTTAAAGTTTGAATAGTTGGAATCTTTTGAACAAACAAGAATGTCAGACAAATTTTAAGAATACGGAAGAGCTAAGAGAAGTCTTAAGAAGAACATCAACCATAAAGATATTATTATAATAATAATAATGATAATGATGAATAATAATATAATAATAAATGATAATAATAAATAATAATAATAATAATATATGATAAATAATAATAATTAGGAACCTGAATTATTAGACTAATTTCTTTCCAAACAACACATGCAGGCAGCTCAATGTGACTTTTGGATAACAAAGCACAAAACCAAAGCCATTTTCCCACATGGATTCAGATTCAACACAGAGGTCTACATCAAATGCTTAGAAGAGGTAGTACTACCTTGGATCAAGTTTAAAGCTGTATTTACCAAGATAGAAATGAAGAATGAATAGAACCTTTTTTTTCAGAATACAAGGAGTGTTCAAAAAGTACATAAAATCTCGAAACTTTTTTGACACACCTTGTATTCTAAGCCCTGCCAACAAGGCAGTATATAAGAGGAGAATTTTAATAATACATGAATTGATTGCAAACATTATACCACAACATTCTCAAGATAAATCACAATGTCTGAGATTTAAGTGGCTTAAAAAAGTTTCATTAGATTTTCTCCATTCTAAAGAATGGACTTACCATTTTTTTTAGACATTTTGGATGCCAAATCAGCTATATGGCAACAAAGGTATAACCAAATTCTCTGGCTTTAATACTGACATTTTGCGCCGATTTCCCAATGATTTTTGTATACCATTTTTAAAGCTTCAGCTTCACACCATCCGCTACAAGAAAGAAATATAAGAATTCAGTTACAAAAAAGAGAAGCAAATTAACAAAATACTTATGCAATGACATGTATAAACAAAATACAGTAGAGAAATGGATAAAAGGCTGCATTCTCCCCTTACAAAAGAAAGCAACCTCATAATTACTAAGAACTACAGAGGTATAACTCTTATTGCTATAGCACCAATTTGCCATAACTGTTAAGGTTTATAATGCCCTGTTTCTCAATCATACATGAAGTTGAGAACATTATTGAAAATATCAGAGAAATTAATCCACAACTTCTCACATTCTGACTATTCATCAAATCATCAAAGAGGTACATGAAAATAATCTCTAGCACACTTTTGTTTTGGATCTCTCCAAGACATTTGATTCTATACACAGAGGAAAGATGGACCAAATACTTCTAGCATATAGTCTTTCCAAAGTAATTGTTACCACTATAATAATGCTCTATAAGACACTAAAGCAATGGTGACATTGATTTCATTTACATTGTCACTGGAGTCTTGCAAGGAAATACATTGGCACCATTTCTATTCATAAACTTTTCTAGATTATGTACTATGAATGTCTGTAAATCTAATGAAAGAAAATAGTTTCACACCTAAATAAGACAAGAAGTAGATAATATCTACCAGAAATAGTTTACTATGCAAGATGATCTAGCACTTCTGGCAAATAAACCTGAATATTTACTGCATTGTCAAGTACAGACAGCAAAAAGCACTGTTCTCTATGTGAACTCAGATAAAACAGAGATCAAGTGTTTTAAAGAGGATCCCATCTCCTCATGGAAGGGCAAAGTCTCTGAAATTAATAGACCAGTTCATATACCTCATTAGCAATATCTCATTTACTGAAAAATATGTAAAAGCATACATATAGGTAAGGTATGAACAGCTATTGACTGATTAAACAACTATATGCAAATCTGATCTATTTGGTAAAATAAAATGGGAACATCTAGAACTTTAATCAAACACTTGGAAACATTTTAGATGGGAACTACACAAGCATGTTACATGCTGTTTTGAACAAATCCTGATGACTACTTACATTCCACCTGACCAACCATCTAAGTAAAATGAGCAAGACATGCTAGATACTCCTGGTGAAGTAAAGAACTATTTCAGAAGTGACATTCTCCTATATAGTCCTACAAATGGGCAACAAGTATTGGCTGCAAACACTGGGTGTTAATTAGAGCAGTATTTTCCAACCTATGGCCAAAATAAGCCAAGGCAAATGTTAGGTAGGTCACAGAAACTTTATAATTTTTACTGTGCCATCAGGCTAATATATGCAACTTCATGAACCATTCAATAAGCAGTAGCCCATTAAAACTTATAAAATTTCTGTGGCCAACTAAAAATTTGCCATGACCAATTTTGGCCGTGATCATAGGTTGACACTGATCTAACTTGCAAAGAGTGATAACTGATAAGAACTGATGACAAGAAGGAATGAAAGGAATCTGTGCTGTTGGTATGCTTTAATGATGGTGATTATAATTCACCAATGTCTTTTTCATCTATTTACCTATCATTGCATCACTCAAGCATCACTAAAGTGAGAGCCACCAATTTTCTGTGATGACTTTTTGAACTTTAGCATATATGCTTTAGCATATTAAAGCTTTTCATTAAAGCTTTTTATCTACATGCAAGTGGAACACTTAAATTTGTGTCAATCAGGGTAACTAAACCAAATCTTTATAGCTTTGTTTATTCATATGAAGTAGTTAGAAATAAAAATTATAACTTTTTATCCATGATATTTTTCCTCTTACAATCACCAAATACTTAAAATGATGTTGTGCTTTCATTTTCATTTCTTATATTAATGAATTATATAATCAAACTGAAAACTAAAATCATAATTTTGATGATTTACAGGGTGTTCGGGAGAAATTTGACAGGTTCATAAGGAAAAAGAAAAGGTGCTTGGTGACAACAAAATTCAATGGATGGTAAAGAAATACAACAAACATGGAAATTACACTACTTTTAACAAGTTTCACTCAAAATAACCACCATTAGCATTGATCACAGCCTCAATCTTGCTCTGGAACCTGGAGCAAGCTGATGTTACAGTTTCTCTGGGAAGGGTCTCAAAAACTATCTTAATTCTGTTGATTAACTGGGCTTTGTAGTACTGGTACAGTGTTTGGTGTCTTTCTCGGCAGTGCCACATACATAATAATCCATGGGGTTCAAATCTGGGGAGTTTGGAGGCCAAACATCAAGACGGGTGAAGTCATAAAAATTTACTGACAACCATTTTTTACTTTTCCCAGAGGTGTGGCAGGGGGCTGAATCCTGTTGCCATACATATGGCCTACCATTGACTACCTTGTTATCCAGGGATTGACTATAGTGTTTAGCAAATCCATGTAGGCATCTGAGGGTCCTCCAACAATTTTTTCTGCAGATTTTCGAGGAATTCTGCTGTATGAACACAATCAGATCGTCTGTTATGTTGCTTTCTTCTAGTCACAGCCTTTTAGTCTCCATTGCAATTCTCCAGTTTATGCCTGATTGTTTTTACAGTGTTCAGGGAGCATTGGGCAGCAACCATAATCTCCTTATTTTGATGGCCGACGCAGATAATCATGATACAAGTTATTCTCTTCCATGATTCAGGTGGTTTTCAGTCATCCATTCTATCTGTCATCACATATATGAATGAAGAAGGGTCCAAGCTTTTGAATGAGGCATAGTGTGCAACAATACCTTCAACCTACAAAGCAAAATAACCAAATATAAATATGTCAAATTTATCCTGAACACCCTGTATTTCAATGTGAAGTGCAATTAGTTTCCTTTTGTTTTTATGGAAAATCAAGTAATTTTAATAAATATATCAATATTAGACATCAAGTTTATATAAAATAATGATACCTCCCATTTGCCAAGAAACCACAACATTCTGGGTTTGATACTGACACTTACCAACTCAGCACATGAATAGCAAGCTTGGATCTGTGTAGTAAACTGGGAAGCTGATGGTAGGTGTGATACTCCACTTAAAACCAAAAGCAATCGCTTGGGCTAGTGCTAGTGAAAAGGGTATAGACTCCCTTGCTGTCCAGCTGATACCAATAATGTTTCTATTCACAAGCGTAATAAAAAAGTAAGGTTTCCAAATCACTGGGAACACAGGGAAACTGGTTGTGTGGCTATTGGCAACTGTCATGTTTGTTGTGCATGTACCTGTGCCTGCCACTGCACACACTTCACTGCCATGCTCAGTTTTGGCTTGGCAATCATTTCTGATTGAGATCCCAATTGACACTACCACCAAATGTGAAGTTTTTGCTGCTATTCAGTTTTTGAATGCACATTAGTAATTAACGGAATGCCAATTGCACTTTGTACATGGATGTCTAAAACATCTGCAAAAGGTGTAGGAGTTTGCAATGAGGTTCAATACTTCCTCAACAACATGGTAATGTGATGGTATGACATGGGCATACAAAAACTGCCATGGCACCTACAAAATGCATCAACCAAAATGGCAATTATGTAGAAAAATAGATAGATGTTGAAATTTTAAAATAACGTAAACATTATCAACAATAAACAATAAACATTTCTGTAATTTCTAAATATTTTGAAAACCTTAACTTTGGGATTCCCCTCATATATGCAAATATATATATATATATATATATATATATATATATATATATATGTGTGTGTGTGTGTGTGTGTGTGTGTAAAACTAAGATATCTAATTAATGTTTATAAATGGATATAGGTATGAATTTTACTCACGTCCTTCTTCACTCAATCCAAGTGAATTCAACATAACCGAGATAGACATATGATCGGAATCTCTGATATTTTCAAGATTTTCTAATAAAATTTGTTTGGCTTTTTTATGATGTCCTACAAAGAAAAAGCAATAAAAATTAAAAGCTACAACATTTTTTTTATTTCATCAAATACAATTGACATTAGAAATTGTACATGCACTTTACTGAAGATGGTGCCATCTCCTCATTTAATGGAAGGTACTGAAACAAAAGACCAATTTTTTATGAAATATTCATTTTTTTCTAAACCAAAGTTAGCAGGATTTTATCATTTCTAGTGGAACATTATACAACCAAAATTAGATATATCATTAGGCATCATTGAAACACTATCACCAAGAATCAAATTGCAATACCTCATTAACCAAAAATTAAATTGCATAAATACATATGACACTAAACTGCATCCAGTGGTGAGGCTCCAGTTCTGGATGTCTGGGAATTATGGATTATCCCTTCATTGGCATTACTCCCAGGTCCACTCTGATCCTGTGTGGTAGTATCTCTTAAGAATCAAATAAGTTTGTTTGAAAATGGTTAGTTTTAAATTGTAATACTTGAAACCATATAATAGCGTGCAAATCATTTATATCAAATTTCAACATTAAATAGCCTATAAGGTGTTGATATGCCATTAACCAAATGAAATTAACCATACATACACACACACATACACACACACATATATACATATATATATATATGTGTGTGTGTGTGTGTGTGTGTGTGTGTTGAAAATGGAAGTGAATACAACAATTATGTTGAAAGATAAAAGGAAAGAAAATGTTATATGGATAAAAATTATTTATTGGAATGCCAACACGTGTTTCAACCATGAGTATAAATTGTATTCTATCTATTATTATTTTAAATACAAAATAAAATTTAAAAAAACATAAAATTTAAGTATACAAAAAAGTGGTCATCATCAGGGCAAGATATTTTGATATTTGAAAATAAAATGGTAAGAAAACAAAAAATTTGGATGTGTTTCAAAAAAGGATCAAGATGGTGCCATCTCCTCATTTAATGGAAGGTACTGAAATCCATAAGCCAGTTCATATACCTTTGTAGCAATATCTCATCTTCTGAAAACAATGTCAACATATGCATAGGTAAGATCGCTATTGACATTATAATTGATGTTAACAACCATATGGAAATCTGATCTCTTATGAAATAAAAAAGGTATTTTTCCAGGCAGTAGCCATGTGAGTAGTACTGTATGGTTGCACCACTTGGACGAAATGCCTGGAGAAAAATCTAGAAGGGAACTACACAAGAATACTGCATGCTGTTTTCAATAAATCCTGGAAGCAGCACTCTACCTCTCGTCTTACAAACCATAAAAAAAAGACAAACAAAACATGCAGGGCACTTCTGAAGAAGGACAAATTCATAAGCGATGTTTTCCTATGGAGAATATGAATAACTCATACACAATTATATGGTTTCATGTTTGCATATAGTTATAGGGTATTAAGTATTCCTATTGAATGCAAATAATTTTCAAGTAGATTTATTTGACCCATAGAGAGGACCCTAACAGATTGTACCATTCAAAGTCAGACTGGGATTGAATTAGGGTCCGTTAAATTTAGAATGACGGGGTCCATGGAAAGTTACCTGACATTTGTTGATGGGTAATAACCTTGACCCCTTGAAGGCGTGCGATTGGGCACCATGAGAATAATTTTAATTTAGTTTAGATGTGACCTGGTTTCTGAGGAGCATAGACATTGTTGTCAGCACTTAGGGTCCATCTCCCACAGTATCGGAATCATCATGGGATGGGTTATGGAAAAAAAGCTTCACTAAGAAACAATCAAGTCTTGTTAAGTAATTCAAAAACAAAAGATGACAGCCCAAAGAAATCAACAAAGAAAACCAATCGTTAAGCCAACCAGATCAACAAGAGAAAAACATGGCAACTGACAAACAAGTCAACAAGCAAAACGTTAAAAGTAAGACCATCATCCCATCTCTACCCTATCTCTAATCTATCTGTCTGTCTCTTTCACCGATTATATACACTTGACTATATAACACAAGGATACAGATGGCTATGAGCATATATACCAAGAATTGATGAAAAATTACAATTAACAAAAAAGAGTACACAAAAATAGAATACATATCAAATTCTACAATATGCATGATATTGGAAAAATAGAAAGATTCAGTTATTTATTCTAAGCCTTCCCAACAGAGAGTAGACAAGGGGAACATATCTACATTGTAAAGAGGACCCCCCATGAGCCTTCCCAACAGAGAGTAGACAAGGGGAACATATCTACATTGTAAAGAGGACCCCCCATAAGCCTTCCCAACAGAGAGTAGACAAGGGGAACATATCTACATTGTAAAGAGGACCCCCCATAAGCCTTCCCAACAGAGAGTAGACAAGGGGAACATATCTACATTGTAAAGAGGACCCCCCATAAGCCTTCCCAACAGAGAGTAGACAAGGGGAACATATCTACATTGTAAAGAGGACCCCCCATGAGCCTTCCCATCAGAGTAGACAAGGGGAACATATCTACATTGTAAAGATCCCTTCTAAATGATATAAAATCAATAGTTTTCAAAACTGACAAATTGCCTAAGTACATGCTAAGCAAGAAAAATTAGTAGCAAATGTTTTTTTCTTTATTCTTTTTTTAAGACCCAGCAAATATTTTCAAATAAGGGTAAAGTTTAAAAGATCTTAGTTAAAACAGACACTAGATACTTTACCTAAATAGATAAGAGTGTATGCATAAATAGAAGCTGAATTGATCTTTATATGGTTTGCTACTTCTGGATCTTCATCCCTGACTTCCATCTTCAGAGCTTCACCAGCACATCTGAAAAATAAAGTTCAAATAAAATGTTTTTTTACAACTCACTGACATCTTCTAATAAATACCAGATAAGACTGACAAATTTCTCTTAGCAGGAATAAATATCTATATCAAATAATTAGGAAAGGTTTTCTTATCAGTCCTCAATAGATGGCCAAACAGTTTGATTTATTCATTCATTTTAATGCCATGTCAACTGGTCTAGGGTTACTTCATGCCTAGAGATTAGTGAATTGTGTTCATTGTAATTTCATATTTACATTTTTAGCGTAGTTGTTTCTTAAGTGTACTTTTTGAAGACAATTATATCAAATATAAATCATTTTCACACAGACTTATTTGACCAATAGATGGCACTTGGTCATTGCTGTAGAAAAGGGACGTGGGGATCTGAGTTCAAATCCTGGATGAAGGTGTTCACAGTTCAATATGGTTTGTCACCTTCACATCCTCAACAAATGCATCTGGAGCTGCTGAATTGTTCCTTACATTACCCAAATATTGAAAATTGTAGACGAGCTTGTGTGAAACAGTTATTGTCATAGGAATGGACATGGTATCCTGAGTTCAAATTCCTGGATGAGGCTGATTGCATTTCACATAGCATTAAAACCTTTTGGAAAGGTATGCATCCAAATATTCTCCCTACATCTATAGGTATATAGTAGGGCAAACTGACAACTTGTCTAGGAGAGGGAAAACTCTGAATTCAAATCTGTTAAACTACACTTAACATTGTGTCACATCCTGCTCATGAGGAAGGGTTGGTATATACATAAATGCATCAGATGCAGTTTAGTGCCATGCTCAGGACAATCCTTTTTGGGTGTGTCTTGCCACTCTGTCAGCACATCCTAAGTCCAATTTACAGGACAGTTTGATAAAGAACTACTATATTTGATATAGATAATTACTGGACCCAGGGGAAATTTTTAACATAAAATTGTTTAATTCTTCATGAGGACAGGAACTCTCTCATTAAGAAGATATCTTCCAATTTTTTTTAAGTTTAATTTCTAAGTCATACATTTCATTTGTTCCATCTTGGTATAAAAAGTTATATAGAATTTGAGCATGACTACAATAAAAGAAATTCTGACAATTTTTTTTTCTTTTTTCTGTACAATGCATTAGGATGAATCAAAAGTTTTGCAATATGATCAAACCCTTCAGCAGAAATAAGATGTGACACAAGGTCTATTTTTGTATTCAGAGTTTTCCTTCTTCTTGACAGGTTGCAATACCAATGTTAAAGAGTCAAATCTGCCCTGCTATTAACCCATAGTTTGTGGGAAAATAATTGGATGCATACCTTTCCCAAGGGTATTAGTGGTATGTGAAATGCAACCAGCCTTGTCAAGATTTGAACTCAGATCATCATTTTTGTTTCCTATGATGATAATTATTACATTACAAGCTCCTGCACAATTTTCGTTATCTTAGTAATGTGATGAACAATTCAGCTGCTCCAGGTGCTGACGGTGTGAAGGTGACAAACCACATTGGACAGTGAGATGGTAAGGTCGCCTGAGAGTGCTACTTGTCAATTTAACTCAATGGCTTCAAGCATTGACTCAGACTCCTTGCTTTTTAGGCCTACCAGATCTTCTCTGATTATCAAGGTTCTTGCAACCCAAGCTAAATTTCTTAAACCACCTGGTTACTGTATTGTAATCAACTGAACCTTCACATTTTGTACACAAATGTTTTTTGCTGCTTCCACAATGTTATGACTCAATTAAACTTGTAAAGCATAAGTTCCAAAATTGAAATGAAGTACATGTGACATTTAAATCATCTGGAGTGAAGCAATGTGTCAGCTGGTACCTTGCTCTCATTAAATCAAATATTAGCAGCGTCATTAAACTGCCTCTGTCATCAAAATATTAGAATAAATTACATGTGACATTTAAATCATCTGGAGTGAAGCAATGTGTCAGCTGGTACCTTGCTCTCATTAAACTGCCTCTGTCATCAAAATATTAGAATAAATACATGTGACATTTAAATCATCTGGAGTGAAGCAATGTGTCAGCTGGTACCTTGCTCTCATTAAACTGCCTCTGTCATCAATAGAATAAATTACATGTGACATTTAAATCATCTGGAGTGAAGCAATGTGTCAGCTGGTACCTTGCTCTCATTAAACTGCCTCTGTCATCAAAATATTAGAATAAATTACATGTGACATTTAAATCATCTGGAGTGAAGCAATGTGTCAGCTGGTACCTTGCTCTCATTAAACTGCCTCTGTCATCAAAATATTAGAATAAATTACATGTGACATTTAAATCATCTGGAGTGAAGCAATGTGTCAGCTGGTACCTTGCTCTCATTAAACTGCCTCTGTCATCAAAATATTAGAATAAATTACATGTGACATTTAAATCATCTGGAGTGAAGCAATGTGTCAGCTGGTACCTTGCTCTCATTAAACTGCCTCTGTCATCAAAATATTAGAATAATTACATGTGACATTTAAATCATCTGGAGTGAAGCAATGTGTCAGCTGGTACCTTGCTCTCATTAAACTGCCTCTGTCATCAAAATATTAGAATAAATTACATGTGACATTTAAATCATCTGGAGTGAAGCAATGTGTCAGCTGGTACCTTGCTCTCATTAAACTGCCTAGTCATCAAAATATTAGAATAAATTACATGTGACATTTAAATCATCTGGAGTGAAGCAATGTGTCAGCTGGTACCTTGCTCTCATTAAACTGCCTCTGTCATCAAAATATTAGAATAAATTACATGTGACATTTAAATCATCTGGAGTGAAGCAATGTGTCAGCTGGTACCTTGCTCTCATTAAACTGCCTCTGTCATCAAAATATTAGAATAAATTACATGTGACATTTAAATCATCTGGAGTGAAGCAATGTGTCAGCTGGTACCTTGCTCTCATTAAACTGCCTCTGTCATCAAAATATTAGAATAAATTACATGTGACATTTAAATCATCTGGAGTGAAGCAATGTGTCAGCTGGTACCTTGCTCTCATTAAACTGCCTCTGTCATCAAAATATTAGAATAAATTACATGTGACATTTAAATCATCTGGAGTGAAGCAATGTGTCAGCTGGTACCTTGCTCTCATTAACTGCCTCTGTCATCAAAATATTAGAATAAATTACATGTGACATTTAAATCATCTGGAGTGAAGCAATGTGTCAGCTGTACCTTGCTCTCATTAAACTGCCTCTGTCATCAAAATATTAGAATAAATTACATGTGACATTTAAATCATCTGGAGTGAAGCAATGTGTCAGCTGGTACCTTGCTCTCATTAACTACTGCTGGCCTCTGTCATCAAAATATTAGAATAAATTACATGTGACATTTAAATCATCTGGAGTGAAGCAATGTGTCAGCTGGTACCTTGCTCTCATTAAACTGCCTCTGTCATCAAATATTAGAATAAATTACATGTGACATTTAAATCATCTGGAGTGAAGCAATGTGTCATTAAACTGCCTCTGAGGTGACATTTAATCATCAGCTCAGCATTAAACTGCCTCTGTCATCAAATATTAGAATAAATTACATGTGACATTTAAATCATCTTACCTTGCTCTCATTAAACTGCCTCAGTCATCAAATATTACAACAAAGCTTTTGACTCACCCGAGTATCTTACTCTTAAAAAATTATCAAAGATATATCGTTTAGAAATTTTACTATTCTAGGAATTTCCAACTGTTGCCCCACCAAGATTAGAGATCCCAGTCAGCATTACTTTTACTCATACTTTAGAGGAAAAGAGATGGATTCATGCTTTTCCTTGTACATTATCAAGAAATAAAATAGAATTTAAATGAATTTAATGAATTAATATTTGGCTAGGTATGCAATAAATAATACTATTCTTTCAAAATTCAAGAAATCATCAAAGGACTTACTTGCAAGCATCATGAATATTCCCTTGTCGATAATAGTTGTATGCCATACTGTTCAAAAGACATAAAGTTCTGAAGTCTTTGCCTTCTTCCTTTAAGGTGGCAATTGCTTTTTTGTATTGAATCATACCATATTTTTCACCGCCAGCACCTGGAGGAAAGGTAGAATACAGTCATTGTCATCATATTATATAGCATTGCACAAATATCAATAATCTTTTTATGCTATTTTGTTCTTGAACAGTTATCAAAAAAAAAAGAAAGAATCCCTATGTTTTATTCAAGATGGTTTTAGCATAACTGGATAGATATGTGATCAGAATCTCTAATATCTTCCAAAGTTTCAAATAGAATTTGTCAGACATTTTTGATGCCAACTAAAAAAAACAACAAATAAGATTAAAAGCTGCTCTAATTTTTATTTCTTCAATACAATTTACAATACATATTGTATATGTGTTTTAATCAAGATGGTGCTATCTCCCCCATTAAATGGCAAGCTTCTGAAATTACTAGAACAGTAGCAATATCTTTTCTACTGAAAGGGATGTCAACATATGCATAAGTGATATAATGAATATGTAAATACCTTGGTACCCCCTCACTATAATCTCATTGGACAGTTCATGTATAAATAGTCGATACTGTGTTGGTTCTAGACCGACGACCCACACTTACTCAATTGACCAGACCTTATGCTGACAAGCTAACTTTACTCGCTAGACAACACCTTGACCAACAGATGTAACCAATTACTATTGCGATAATATACCAAATACAAACTTCAGAATATATCCCTTAACCCGGATATATCAATAAGTAAGACAAGGATTGCTATTGACAGGTCATCTCTGATGAAATAAAACTGAAATTCTCCCAAGCTGTAGCAATGTCAGTACTACTGTATGGTTGCAACAATTAGACTTAATGAAATACCTGGAGAAAAATCTAGATGAGAAAATTAGCATTGGAAGTCCTCCTCTAGAATTAGATTTGGACAGTTTGAATTTAGTTTGAATGGAAAACTTCCAATGATGATTTTCTGGAAAACTGAGCATTGTATGACCTTTTTGCTGTAATAAATTTAGTCTCAGTGTGCATATATGCATTTTTGGGGTGAAAGTGTGCATGAGAGAGGGTCAAGAGATAGTGCATATAATTTTTGGAAGTAATGAAGAAGTGGCTCTGTTGAAATATTTGGAATAATATCCTGATTCTAAATTCTAGTGACTTACAATTGACCAGAATGATTCAAAGCTGTCTATTTATTTGTCGAAACAATTTCCCATTTCTGACTTGGAGACTTTAATTTACAATGATATTCTCAGGATGACTTTTCCAGATATTCTAAACCCACACTCAAACAATTTTAAAATAGAGTGGAATTAAGAAGCAATTTCTACAATGTACAAAAAATAAGGTAAATTACATTGGTGGAGGCTGAATTATATAAATACACACCTACTAATTTTTTATGAAATATTCATTTTTTTCTAATCCAAAGTTAGCAGGATTTTATCATTTCTAGTGGAACATTATACAACCAAAATTAGATATATCATTAGGCATCATTGAAACACTATCACCAAGAATCAAATTGCAATACCTCATTAACCAAAAATTAAATTGCATAAATACATATGACACTAAACTGCATCCAGTGGTGAGGCTCCAGTTCTGGATGTCTGGGAATTATGGATTATCCTTCATTGGCATTACTCCCAGGTCCACTCTGATCCTGTGTGGTAGTATCTCTTAAGAATATGCGACCATATACCTTTAGCACCCCTTTTTGACCTCGATTAAAAAAGGACTTGTTTTTCATTTACACAGTCAATATCGGTTGTTTGTTAGGGATTAGGGTTAGGGGTAAGGGGTTAGGGTTAGTTTAATAAAAAAAAATTTAAATCTAAAAATCGTCTGTAAAACAACCGGATATTGACGGTGTAAATGAAAAACATGTCCTTTCCTAATCGAGATCAAAAAAGGAGTGCCTAAAGGTCATATGTTCCAGAATAGTTACGAGAAGCTATAATTGTGTTACTAAGAATTATCATCATTACTTACTTGAGACCATATAACTGTGTGCAAATAAATGATTCTTATTAAATAAAATAATTACTTAAAACCATTAATTATTCATATTAGATAGTCATATTTTAAACTGTATAAATTTTGCAAATATTAATTATCATATCTAAATTCAAATTGTACATTTTTTAACATCATTTCAGAATAAAACTTTCGATTTGATAGTAGACGAGATAATTATTAGGGACCATATGATCTTTAGGCACCCCTTTTTGATCTCGATTCAGAAGGACATGTTTTTCATTTACACCGTCAATATCCGATTGTTTGTTAGGGGTTAGGGTTAGGGATTAGGTTAGGTTAGGGGTTAGTTTTATAATTAAAAAAACCTCTAAAAATTGCTGTTAACAAACAACCGGATATTGACGGTGTAAATGATCAAAAAGGGGTGCCTAAAGGTCATATTGTCCATTATTAGTATTAAATAAAAGTCCTTAAAACCGATAACGTTTGCAATTAGAATTAGATAGGAATACTTGATATAATATAACTGTAAATTATTTGTATTAGAATAATTATTGGAAGCTATAATTGTGTTTACTGAGACCATATAACTGTGTGCAAATAATGATTCTTATTAAATAATAATAAAAATCAGATCAATAATGCGAAGCATATACTTATTAAAATCAATGTTAATATCAATATGCAATTAGCCTTCACGTTCACAGTGTAACCGTTATTTTGTTGATATATATATAAATACTATTTCATGTTGTAATATGTACATATGGTGAGCAGTGGCTTTGGCTTCTCGTTCATTGATATAATAACACCGTTGATCCCAGGTGGCCAACCCCCAGGCACCTACACCCTTGATTTAAAGGGCAGGTTTGGGTGTATTGCACAGTGCTTGAGGCGCCCCATTGGGAGGATGCCGACGGGATCAAGTCATTTTTT
>CM042154.1:38641279-38686878 GCA_023376005.1 Doryteuthis pealeii | reverse complement strand
TTTATCATTTCTAGTGGAACATATACAACCCGAAAATTAGAGTATATCATTAAGGCATGGCATGAAACACTTATCACCAAGAATCAAATTGCAAACCTCATAACCAAAAATTAATTGCATCATAACATATGACACTAAACTGCATCCAAGTGAGTGAGCTCCAAGTTCTGGAGTTCTGGGAATATGGAATTTATCCCTTCATTGGCATTACTCCAGGGGTCCACTTCTGATCTGTTGTGTAGTATCTTTCTTAAGAATCAAATAAGTTTGTTGAAGAATGGTTAGTTTTAACATTGTAATACTTGAAACCATATAAGAGCGTGCAATCTTATCTTCAAATTTCAATCATTAAATATGCCTATACAGGTGATATTCCATTAACCAAATAATAATAACTCCATTACATACCAACACACACATACACACACACATATATACCATACTATATTATATGTGTGTGTGTGCCGGGTGTGTGGTGTGTGTTGAAAAAATGGAAAGTAATACAACAATATGTGAAACGATAAAAGGAAAGAAAATTTCTATAGGATAAAAATTTATTTATGGAATGCAAACACGTGTTCAGACCATTGAGTTATAAATTGTATTCTATCAATTTTATATTTAAATAGCAAAATAAAATTCTCAAAAAGAACATAAAAAATCTTAAGTATACAAAAAATGTCATCATCAGGGCAAGATAAATTTTTGATACTTTGAAAATAAAATGTAAGAAAACAAAAAAAATTGGATGTGTTCAAAAAAGGACAATGATGGTGCCATCTTCCTCATTAAGGGAAGGTACTGAAATCCATAAGCCAGTTCATATGACCTTTGTAGCAATATCTCATCTCTGAAGAACAATGTCAACATATGCATAGGTAAAGACGCTATTTACATTATAAGTGATGTTAAACAACTCATTATGGAAATCTATCTTCTTAGAAATAAAAAAAGGTTATTTTTCCAGGCAGTAGCCATGTGATAGTACCGTATGTTGCACCACTTGGACGAAAATGCCTGGAGAAACAATCTAGAAGGGAACTACACAAGGAATACTTGGCATGCTGTTTTCAATAAATCCTGGAAGAGCACTCTACCTCTCGTTTAAAACCATAAAAAAAAAGGACAAAAAAAACATTGCAGGGCACGTTCTGAAGAAGGACAAATTCATAAGCGATGTTTTCCTATGGAGAATTATTGAATAACTCATTACACAATTATATGGTTTCATCTTGCATATAGTTATAGGGTATTAAGTATCCGTATTGCAATGCAAATAATTTTCAAGTAGATTTATTTGACCATAGAGGAGGACCCTAACAAGATGTACCATTCCAAAGTTCAGACTGGGATTGAATTAAGGGTCCGTTAAATTTAGAATGACGGGGTCCATGGAAAGTTACCTGACATTTGTGATGGGTCTAAATAAACCTTGACCCCTTGAGGCGGTGCGATTGGGCACCAGAGAATAAAATTTAATTTAGTTTAGATGTGACCTGGTTTCTGAGGAGGCCATAGCATTGTTGCAGCACTTAGGGGCCATCTCCCACATGTATCGGGAATCATCATGGGATGGGTTATGGAAAAAAAAAAAAGCTTTCACTAAAGAAACAATCAAGTACTTGTAAGTAATCAAAAACAAAAGATGGACCAAGCCCAAAAAACAACAAAGAAAACCATCGTTAAGCCAACCAGATCAACAAGAGAAAAACATGGCAACTGACAAACAAAGTCAACAACAAACGTTAAAAGTAAGACCATCATTCCCATCTCTACCCCTATCTCATAAATCTATCTGGTCTGTCTCTTTCCACCGATTATGATACACTTGACTATATAACACAAGGATACAGATGCGTTATGAGCATATATACCAAGAATTGATGAAAAAAAATTACATTAACAAAAAGAGGTACACAAAAAATAGATTAAACATATTCAAATTCACAAATTGCATTGATTTGGAAAAATAGAAAGATTCAGTTATTTATTCAAGCCTCCAACAGAGAGTAGACAAGGGAACCATATTACACATTGTAAAGAGGACCCCCCATGAGGCCCTTCCCAACAGAGAGTAGGACAAGGGGCGAACATTATCGTACATATGTAAAGAGGAACCCCCCCCATAAGCCCTCCCAACAGACGGAGTAGGGACAAGGGGGAACATATTCTACATTGTAAAGAGACCCCCCCATAAGCCCTTCCAACAGAGAGTAGACAAGGGGAACCATATCTACATTGTAAAGAGGACCCCCCATAAAGCCTTCCCCAACAAAGAGTAGACCAAGGGGAACAAATCTACATGTTAAAGAAGGACCCCCCATGAGCCTTCCCATCAGAGTAGACAAGGGAAACGATAGCTACAGTGTAAGATGTCCCTTCTAAATGATATAAAAATCAATAGTTTTCAAAACTGACCAAATTGCGGCCTTAAGTACATGCTAAGCAAGAAATAATTAGTTAAGCAAAATGTTTTTCTTATTCTTTTTTAAGACCCAGCAAATATTTTAAATAAAGGTAAAGTTTTAAAAGATCTTATTAAAACAGACACTAGATACCTTACCTAAATAGATAAGATGTATGGCATAAAATAGAAAGCTAATTTGATCTTTTATATGGTTTGCTACTTCTGGATTCTCATTCCCCTGACTTCCCATCTTCAGAGGGCTCACAGCACATCTGGAAAAATAAAGTTCAAATTAAAAGTTTTTACAACTCACTGACATCTTCTGAAAATACCAGATAAGACTGACAAATTTTCTCTTAGCAGGAATCAAATATCTATTAATCAATAATTAGGAACAAGTTTCTATCAGTCCTCAAAAGATGGCCAAACAGTTTGATTTATTCATCAATTTTAATGCCAGTCAACTCGTCTAGGGTTTACTGCAGCCTAGAGATTAGTGGAATTGGTTCATTGTAATTTCATATTACATTTTTTAGCGTATTGTTTCTTAAAGTGTTAACTTTTTGGAATGACAATTATATCAAATATTAAATCATTTTTCACACAGACTCTATTGACCAATAGATGCACTTGTCATTTGCTGTAGAAAAAGGGACGTGGGATCTGAGTTCAAATCTGGATGAAGGTGTTCACAGTAACATGGTTTGTCACCGTCCACATCCTCAACAAATGCATCTGGAGCTGCTTGAATGTTCCTTACCCATTACCCAAATATTGAAAATTGTAAGACGAGCTTGTGTGAAACAGTTATTGGTCATTTAGGAATGGACATGTATCCCTGAGTTCAAATTCCTGGATGAGGCTGATTGCATTTCACATTACATTAAAACCTTTTTGGAAAGGTATGCATCAAAATTCTCCCTACATCATATAGGTATATTAGTAGGGCAAACGACAACTTGTCTAGGAGAGGGAAAAACTTCTTTGAATTCAAAATCTGTTAAAACTACACTTAAAACTTGGTCACATCCTGCTCATGAGGAAGGTTGGTTATATACATAGATGCATCGATGCAAGTTTTAGTGCCATGCTCAGGACAATCCTTTTTCGGGGGTGTCTTGCCACTCTGTCAGACATCCTAAGTCAATTTACAGGACAGTTTGATGAAAGAACTACATATTTGATATAGATAATTACGACCCAGGGGAAATCTTTAACATAAAATTGTTAATTCTTTCATGAGACAGGAAACTTCTCTCATTAAGAAGGATATCTTTCCAATTTTTTTTAAAGTTATTTCTAAGTCATACATTTCATTGTTTCCATCTGTATAAAAAGTTATATAGAATTTGAGCATGACTACAATAAAAGAAATTCTGACAATTTTTTTTTCTTTTCTGACAATGCATTAGAGGAATCAAAAAGTTTGCAATATGATCAAACGCCTTCACGCAGGAAATGAGATGTGACAACAAAAGGTTCTATTTTATGTATTCAGAGTTTCCTTCTCTTTGACAAGGTTCAATACCAAATGTTAAAAAAGTCAAATCTGCCCTTGCTAATTAACCATAGTTTTGGAGAAAATAATCTGTGCATACCTTCCCAAGGTATTAGTGGTATGTGAAAATGCAACCCAGCCTCTGTCAAGATTTGAACTTTCAGATCATCATTTTTTGGTTTCCTATGGATGATAATTTTATTACATTACAAGGCTCCTGCACCAATTTTCGTTATATTTAGTAATTGTGATGAACAATTCAGCTGCTTCCAGGCGCTGAACGGTGATGAAGGTGGACAACACTTGGACAGTGAGATGAAGGTCGCCTGAGAGCTGCTACCTTGTCAAATTTAAACTCAAATGCGCTGCAAAGCATGACTCACTCCTTGCTTTTAGGCCTACCAGATCTTCTCTATTATCCAAGTTCTGGCAACCCCAAGCTTAAATTTCTTAAAACCACCTGTTACTGTGATTGTAATCAAGCTGAACCTCACATTTTTGTACAAAAAATGTTTTTGCGCTTCCACAATGTTTATGAACTCAAATTAAACTTGTTAAAAGCATAAGTTCCAAATTGAAATGAAGTTACCATTTGTGGACATTTAAATCATCTGGAAGTGAAGCAATGTGTCAGCTGGTACCTTGCTCTCATTAAAACTGCCTCTGTCATCAAAATAATTAGAAGTAAATACATGGGACATGTTAAATCATTGGAGTGAATTCATGTTGTCAGCTGTACCTTGCTCTCATTTAAACTGCCTCAGTCATTCAAATATTACAACAAAAGCTTTTGACTCACCCGAGTTATCTACTCTTAAAAAATTATCAAAGATATATCGTTTAGAAATTTTACTATTTCTAGAAATTTCCAACTGTTTTGCCCCACCCAAGATTAGAGAATCCCAGTCTAGCATTACTTGTTAACTCATTACTTTAGAGAAAAGATGGATTCATGCTTTTCCTGTACATTATCAAGAAATAAAATAGGAATTTTAAATGAATTTAATGAATTAATATTTGGCATTAGGTATGCAATAAATTAATACTATTCTTTCAAAATTCAAGAAATCGATCAAAGGACTACTTGCAAGCATCATGAAATTCCCCTTGATCCGATAATAGTTGTATCCATACTGTTCAAAAAAGACATAAAGTTCTGTAGTCTTGCCTCTACTTTAAGGTGGCCAATGCTTTTTTGTTATTGAATCATACCATATTTTTCACGCCAGCACCTGGAGGAAAGGTTAGAATACAGTCATTGTCATCATATTATATACGCATGCACAAATATTCAATAAAATCTTTATTGCTTTATTTTGCTTCTTGAACAGTTATCAAAAAAAAAGGAAGAATCCCTATGTTTTTTATCAAGATGGTTTTAGCATAAAACTGAGATAGATATGTGATCAGAATCTCTAATATCTTCCGAAAAGTTTCAAATAGAATTTGTCAGGACATTTTGATGCCCAACTAAAAAAACAACAAATAAAAGATTAAAAGCTGCTCTAATCTTTTATTTCTTCAATACAAGTTACAATTACATATTGTATTATCGTGTTTAAATCAAATTGGTGCTATCCCCCATTAAAGATGGCAAGCTTCTGAAATTACTAGAACAGTAGCAAATTATCTTTCTACTGAATAAGGGATGTCCAACATATGCAAAGTGATATAATGAATATGTAAATACCTTGGTACCCCCTTCACTATAATCTCATTGGACAGTTCAGTGTAATAAATTAGTCGATACTGTGTTTGGTTCTCATAGACCGGAGAACCCACACTTTCACCCAATACCAGAACCTATGCTGACAAGCTAACTTTACTCGCTAGAACAACACCTTGCACCAAAACAGGAGTATCCAATTTACTACTGCGAACTAACTTATACCAAATACGAACTGCAGAATATATCCCCTTAACCGGATTATATCAATAAGTAAGGCAAGGATTGCATTGACAGCTCCATCTCTGATGGGAAATAAACTGAAAATTCCTCCCCAAGCCTGTACAATGTCAGACCTACGTATGTCTGCAACCAATTAACTTTAATGAAATCACCGGAAGAACAAATGCTAGATGAGAAAATAGCACATTGGCAAGTCCCTCCTGCTAGAATCTAGATATTGGACAGTTCTGAATCTTTTATTGATATGGCAAAACTTCCAATGATGATTCTCGGAAAACTGAGCATTTGTTATGACCTTTTTTGCTGCTAATAATAATTAGTCCATGTGCCGAATATGCATTTTTGGGGTGAAAGTGTTGCATGAGAGAGGGGTCAAAGAGATAGTTGCCATTATAATTTTGGAAGTAAATGAAAGGAAGGGCTCGTTGAAATATTTGGAATTAATATCCTGATTCTAAATTCTAAGGACTACAATTGACCAAGAATGATTCAAAGGTTCTATGATTTGTCGAAACAAATTTCCCATTCTGACTTGGAGACTTTAATTTACAATGATTATTCTCAGGATGACTTTTCCAGATATTCCTAAACCCACACTCAAACAATTTTGAAAACTAGAGTGGAATTAAGAAGGCAAGTTTCTACAATGTACAAAAATAAGGTAAATTACATTGGTGGGAGGCTGACATCTATATAAATACACACCTAACTTAATTTTTTATGGAAATATTCGATTTTCTAAACCAAAGTTAGCAGGATTTTATATTTCTAGGGAACATTATAAACCAAAATTAGATAATAAACATTAGGGCATTCATTAAACAACATCACCAAGAATCAAATGCAAGAACCTCATTAACCAAAAATTAAAATTGCAATAAATGACATATGGACCAACTAAAACTGATCCAGTGGTGAGGCTCCAAGTTCTGATGTCTGGGAATTATGATAGCCCTTCATTGCATATACTCCCAGGTCCACTCTGATCCGTGTGTAGTATCTTCTTAAGAATGCAAATAATTGTTTGAAAATGGTTAGTTTTAAATTGTAATACTTGAAACCATATAATAGCGTGCAAATCATTTATATCAAATTCAGCATTAAATAGCCTATAGTTGTTATATGCCATTAACCACAACCTAACTAATCATATATATATATATATTATACATGAGTGTGTGTTGTGTGTGTGTGTGTTGTCGTGTGTGTGTGTGTGTGTGTTTGCGGTATTATTCTGATTAACTGAGTATGTATGACCAGCTTTATTTATAGATACTGAAACAGAATGCAAAGATATTATTTGATTTTAATGGACATGTCAACCTGTTTGGGGTGTTTATGCTTCTAGGTTAGAGAATTGCATTCATGACATTCCTATTACATTATTATGTGTAGTTGTTAAAGATTGGGTTTTGTTTTTGTTTTGTCTTTTGTTAGTATTTTTGTTTGTTTGTTTGTTTGTTTGTTTTTGGGGGTTTTTGTGTTTTTTTGCACACGTCCTATTAAATACAATACCTTTTAAAAACAGACCTAATTTGACCATACAAAGGGACAAATAGAACATAGATCTCACAAAAAATTCAGAACTACATACTTCCCTTAATTCTAGGTGTTCCCAATGTATCATGTTGTAATGTTTAAGCAAGCTAGTCTTGCAGATTCTATTTACTTACTGAATAGCGATTTTGATCTAACTTTTATGCCATATTTGCAACCTGTATCATATTTACTTTGGTGAATAGCATTGGTTAAATAACCTACCTTCCCTCATTAGTTAAAGACTGTCCATAACGCACTGCATCATCGCCCTTTTGTTCAGTTGTGCCAAATCTGTTCTGCTGCATTTTAGACAATCCCAAAAAAATTCTTTTGCTTCTCTTGGACAACATGCGAAATCAACATCTCAGCTTCCACTGCTACCTCAAAAAATATTGCTTTGTTTTATTTAATGAACAATTCATTCCCAAACTTTTCAGCTTTAAGAGCATCTTTTTTCATGATCATAAAAAATAAAAACTTTTAAACACGTATGCATTTACCATCATCAGGATGTGAACACAAGGTCAGATTTTGAAAACTGTTAAATTTCAAAGTGTCCTTCTCCCAGACTGTGGCCTAAGCCAATCTAAAGAATGTAATCTTTCCTACAATTTACCCATACCGGGGTGGGGAAGAAACAGAGAATTCATGTCTTTCTCAAAGTGAAATGCCAAACAGCCTCGTTTCAGGATTTGAAACTTGGGTCAGCACATTATATTTCTTGTTATGCCAATGCTCCTCTTAACACACATGTAACTACATGATTTTATTGACTACCAGTTTGTCTAACTTTTTGTACAGCTGACAAAAAAGAAAACAAAACATGACTCAGATAACCCATTAAAAATCATAATCTGGCTCAAGTAGAACCATTAAAAACCAAGTTTACCTCAAAGTGAACCTATTAAACAATCTAACCTACTCACGAGCCAATCCATTAAAAAACCAAAATGTTGGTCTTCAAATAAACCCATTAAAAGTCAAAAGGAAACCCAAAATAAAATCATTAGGATCTCTATACAGACCCAGATTAACACACTACAGATTTGTATTTGTTTTGATCGCAGGAGACATTTCCTAAGTGGCCAGAACATTCAGAATCAAAGAAGTGGAATCTTTTGCAGGAAAAATGAAGAATCCAAAATACCCTTCCAGTTGGTCTGCTGTCATTGAAAATAAAAGTTGATTACATTATTGATGAAATTATTTTAAGAATTTAATCTTTCCTATTTGTTCAAATCCAAGACAAGTCTGTTTGATCAATGCTGCCTTGAAAGTATCTAATCCATTTCTTCTCCCCCACCCCACCCCAGCTAAGGGTCAAATTCTTTGAATTCACTGGTTTCTATTAAGCATTGGTTAGGCAACTGCGTCTCAGCAACGGAAAACTCTGAAGTATCAAACCGAGGCCGTTACTAGCTAAAAATGCACCTTGGGTCCACATTTCTGTCCTGGCAAGAAAGTTTGGCTATAATGCAATACATTTGTCTTTGATATCCTCTCTGATAAAACAAAATCTACTTTCTTTGAACACCGTATATATAATTCATAATTGATACTTATAATAGTCATATGAATATGTAATATTATGAAAAACTGAAATCCACAAGGTTCATAAACAAGTAGATGTTTATTTCGCCTAACAATTGCACGTGTTTCGAATTCATTTGCACATATGAATCTTCTCAGGGCCTATCGTTAGTTTGAGGAAAAAATTAAATCGTATCACAGAGAAATAAGAAATCTGCGAAAGAACTCTTTATGTTTTATGCGTCAGTCAGTCTCAATTTAAACAACACTGTTTGATGTAAACAGGGCATATTGTAGGATTCACTTTAAAAACATGAACAGGACCTCTGCAAACAAAATGGCTTGTCGGTAGATTTCAAGCATTCTGTTACCATTTTAAATAATCCACGAATGCCCATGTTTCATCTCCAACACGAACAAATCATAGTTAAAAAAAGCCATATCAAATTAAGCACAGGTGTTATTTACGTACTCTCATAATATATATAGATATAATATATATATATATATATAATATTATATATATAGTAAATGAAGAAAAACTTCTAAAATTTGCTTCATACAATAATTTATTTCAAACCGATTAATACGGCATTCTTCAGGTAATCACAAGAACATGGACTCTTACTGAGAATTTCCCCCAAATAACATTCTTTTATTATCGGATCAATTTAGGGAGGGAGGGTTTCGTGTTTCTGATTTTGGAATGGGTTGAGACGCGGCTTGCTTTTCATTTCTGTGTGATGCTCACTGCATGAGTCAGTCTGGTATGTCATGTTTTGGATTGGATGTGTGCATTCTCAGCGCCTTTGAGCAACATATTACCTATTGAGCGCTGAGTAACCAGAGTCTTCGTATAAGGAGTGCTTATTTTCATTATATTCAATATGAATGTGGGTTAGCCAGAAGCTTGCTAAGCTCGCACAAAATTGGTTAAAAAAATTTTTTTTAAATTTAATTAAAATAATTAAAAAAAAATATTTTTGAAAAAGAATGTAAATGATAAAAACCCTATATAATAATTACCATTCAAAGAATAAATTTCTTATTACATAATCCCAAACCAGGAAAAGGAACGACCATGACGAATGAGAAAAGAGACATTACGTGGCCAATTTCAAAAATTAATACAGATAACAAAATTTGATATAGAAATAAACAATTAAAATAACAAATTAGTGATGGAGAAATAGTTTACAAAAAGGCTTAATGAAGCCAAACAATCTCCGCAAATATACGGATTCCATTTTTACGGATAGCATTTTATTAGGTTTGTATTGTATGGATTTTGTATGGTTTACCATAGATATAGTCGTGTATTTCATTTACCCTAGAATCCTTACTACATACATACTTCGCCTCTAAACCCTTTAAATTGTTCACTAACTATCCACACTCTATCAGCATTATACTCCTTACTATTAGGGAATATTGGTGCGATGTCCCTCCTAATCTACTCCTCAATTATATTCTCCGTACAGTCACATAAAATCCACTTTTACTACAAGGTATATAAAGATCTTTCATATACCATTTAATTAACGTATTAAGAGTTTTTTAATCGTGTTTTTATTTACCCGTCAACTATTTTATGGCTGAATTCTGACAACTATTATTGTTCATTTTTTAAGGCCACTCTCATTATCTGAGGTATTTAACACCCGCTTTGTAGATTCAAGATTCTTGCCATACATTTTCTTATTTTCAATGCTCAAGAACTTTACTGTCCGTTATATACTTTCACACCGGGCGAGTAAATTACATGGATAGGAGTATTCATAATTAATTAGATTCTATTGTTTAGCTGATTTAATTTATTATTTCACATATTATAGGTGTATTGAGCTTACTTAATATGGGATTTTATACTTTCTCACTGGACTAATATATTAACTAATCTAAGGACAATTGCGTAGAGTGGTTTTGAGTTATTCTTTAAAGTTCTATAAATAGTATCTGAACTTAATGAGGTATTTATATTTTTTACTATTGGAGGTAGGTAATTTTTACATCTAAGGTGAAGCCTCTTTCAACAAGTTTCAGGCCAATTTTCTTTTATTTGACTTTGCTCTTAATCTAAGTAAATTGTGAAGTGATATTTTTCAAGTGGGGTAATTTTATTACGGAATATTTTGCTCTATGTGAACAAATATCCGAAGTATCTCCTGTTATCTATAAGCAAAAATCCAGTCCTTCTGCTATGGAATCAATCTTTCCCATGAATCCGGTTTTTCTGGGTGCAGAAGGTAAATGTTTACAGGCAGTTGGTAGGATTGCGATTGAATTTGAGTATATGGCTAATTATCTTTCAAAAATATTTTACATATTGGTTATTTTCTATTTCCTAGGGTTCAATTCCTACCCGGGTGCCAATTATGATTTCAATTACAGTTTTTAATCAATCATCTTTGGATAGCCAATTCCTTCATTTATATTCTCCATATAATTTTATGCCTTCAAAATTACACAGACCATTAATTTAAAGTTTGAATCAATTTCATTTCATATATGTTCTTTTTAGTGAGTTATATAAAAGAGAGAATCAATATAACCCACGGTTTCTTCGTGTATTCTTGTTGCTTACAACTACATCATCAAAAATTCTATCGACTGAGTACTACATTGATCGAACTTAATTATACAAATTGATTATTATTGTTTTTATGGGTATTTACTTTAATTAATCCAATTAATATATAGAAATGTTAGTAATTCATCCTTTATTATTTATGGTCTACCTTAAATTAATCTATATTTATTCTTTAAGGTGTCTCTGATAGAACTACTCATACCTTTATTGAAATATTTAAGCTCATCTGATTATAAAGCATTTAAACTTCTAAGGCGGCGAAGCTACTTCTATATACAAACATTTTTTTATAAAATTATATAATACGGTCTATCCAAATTTACTTTACCGCGTATTAACTTTATGCGTGATGACTCAGGTTCTTATCTCTCTTTATAGAATTACGCCAACTGTGATGTAATTGTGGCTTAATTTTTACTAATCCAGTGGTAAAGAAACATCAAACAATGGTCGTACTATATTGTTATTTAAATCTTCATCATTCTATATTTATATACATTACTATTGTTTTATACAGTCAGCTTTTAGTCTAATATTATTTTTTCGTGGAAAGCTATATAGATTAAACTAATGGGTACCCCTAGTAGCTAACCAATTATACTACCTCAGTTAACGTTGTGTATTTCTATATATTCTAAGTTCTCTTTTGTCATCCCTTAGGCAATCCATCCAAAGGACCATGAAAGTTCCAAAGGAAACTATGAGAGTTGAATACATCATCGTTATAAGTGCGGTTATACACAATACGTGACATTCATCTCAAACCTACTACCTTAATCACCAAGACTTAACCTCCTCATGCCGACCTATATATATTGGGCGTTCTATTTATTTACATATCAAAATTAATATCTAACATAATAAGATATAAACATAGTTATATTCAATGTAGACTATCTTTTATCCAATTGTCATAAATTTTTTTATGTTTATAAATTGGTCCCCATTTATATCCCAGTATTTATATTTATATTTTTTTTTTAAGTATTTTCTGTGGATGTGTATTTTATTCTTTTATTATTTCTATATTTATATTATTAGCTTTTAATATGAGTAACTCAGAGTTTTATGTTGATTTATTATTTTATTTTATTGTGCCTAGTGTGCTGATCTTTCATTGTTGTAGTAATTTTAGGAAGGAGCGGTCTACAACGATATTGTTAACTAAGTGTTTAAATGTGTGCGTTTACTAAATGCATATTATTATCTAAATATACCCTTCGTATTTCAATATTTTTCATTGTTAATTTATCTTATATTTTACAAGATTTTATTAATCTAATATATGCTTTATTTCCTTTACCCTTATTATAATTACCATGATTACTTGTTTAATTTTTTAATTTTTATTTTTATTTTTATTTTTTTATTTTTTGTGATTGAATTTTTAAAATTTTAATTTTTTAACTTTTAATTTTTCATCTAATTTTATTTTATGTTATTTTTATATCATTTGTTATCTGTATTTCGTGCTTTCTTCTCTCTTCGGTCCCCTTTTTTTTTAATTTTTTAAAGTTTTTAAGTTTTTAATTTTTATTTTTTAATTATTTTTAAATTCTTTTAAAAAAATTTTTTTTAAACATTTGTGGCCTTGAAATGAAATTCTGCTCATTTTGTAGTTACACTCTTACAAACTATTCTCCAAGGAATATGCCCCAAGCTAAAGCCACCACCCCATCCAAAACATAGACCCTCCACTGCCTCATCCAAAGAAAATTAACCCCACCCATTCCAAAATCAGACACCAAGGGAGGCTCCCCTAAATGATAATATAAAAGAGAGACTTGGGAAATTCTCAATAAGAGTCATGTTCTTGTGATTACCTGAAAGTATTGCCGTATTAATACGTTGAAATAAATTATTGTAATTGAAGCAAGTTTAGAGTTTTTTTCATTTACTAAATATGCTTGCTCTGTCCTTCTACTCCACTGGTATTAGGTACATTATGGTCTACCACATCAGCTTGGTTACAACCACACATGGAAAGACCCTAAACTACGGAAAAAAAAAAAAAAAAAACTATAATATATATTATATAATATATATATTATATGAGGAAAAAATGAGTAAAGAAAAGAAAAGTAATGGATAAAATGAATTTAATCAATCACCTTACAATGTGTTTCGCGTCAGTTTATGTGTGTGAAAAAAATATTTCGCACACATACAAGAATCCGACCTTCATCAGAGTGAAATTTATTTTTTTTTTTTTTTTTTTAAATAAATATTCACTCTGATGAAGGCGATTCTTGTTGTGTGCGAAATATTTTTCACACACATAAACTGACCGAAACACATTGTAAGTGATTGAGTTAAATTTCATTTTACCATTTACTTTTCTTTTCTTTACTCATTTTCCTCATTATTGTACGATTAAATTCCTTTTCCATTTTAATACAATATATATATATATATATATATATATTATATCAATCATACAATTTCAAATTAAATCACTATTAACATTTTTAATTATTGAGACCTTTGTATACTAACTTTGCATGTGAATTTCGCCAAAACTATTGATTTACCATTCATTATAACCATCAATAATTTCAAATTGAATTAAAAAAAACTTTTTGCTGGAAAGTTGTGAATACAAACAGAAGAATTATATGAAGGAGATGCAATCTGGAATTCCCTTTGATGTGATACAAAACAAAAAAAGTTTGTGAATTGTCAAAATATTGCTGGAATCTCTGGGTTATGTAATGATGCACTGACCCTCATTACCCAATTTGAATTCAGTGTCATCATCTGGTGAAAGCTTGATGGCCACAAACTGTTGATTTTTTTCTGAGTATATAATATATATAATTTTGATTTATGATCATTCTTACTGAAATATTAAAAAATTGATATCATTCAAATCAATAACTTGACTAATTCTCATTCAAATTATCCTCAGATTTTAATAGAATGTGTAAAAAACAAACTTAAGAATTATTTTTAATTCTTATGTTTATTTTTATTTAAGGTTTTTAAATGTCAACAGGGAAAGGAAAAATATGTTGAAACATGGAAAAACATAATTTTGAAGTTGTTCCTTACACATGCTCTTAAAGATTTGTGATCAGAATTGGTTCAAAATTTTAGGATTTATGAAAGTGGATATCAATTTTTCTGAAACACCCTGTAGTGTATATCTCAATATCAAGTTTTTGAAACACCATTACTGGATGATGGAAAAGTTTCAATGTGATTTCTTTTGGGGGTGGGTTTTCAACTGGAAATCATGACGAATCCAATCTGAAGTAAAAATCTAAGAGAATAGGAATTAGAAAACTTACCTGCGAATAAAACAGAAAAACTGCTTCACCAGTTTTATATGTATTCCCTGTCGCAGCAGAAACTCCATATTATCCCAGTATCCTTCACGATACCAAGAGTCTGCACTGGCATATTTTTTCGATAAATTTCCTCGGCTTTTAGAAGTACATTTTCCTATGAGGTGTGCAAATTTGAGATATTTGTATTCTTCATTGTACATATATAAAGTTGTTGAATTGCGCATTGTCAGAAATCAATGGTTGCATTTGGAATTTTTTGGTTGTTGTTCTTCAGAAACCATGAAAAACAAGAGCAATGCCACCTCAAATTTAGTTGTCCACTCATTGCCTCCATCAGTCATGTATTGTCATGTCGTTAATACTAAGAGGACCACGAAAGATCGGAGCAGTTCAGCCAAAGGTTTTCTTCAGTTCTTCAGGCAGAATGTTTCATAAAATGACCAAAGGATTGCTGATTTCCTGTGTGGACATATAAACATCTTTCATGAAAACTGAATACATTTGCCTGTTTCCTTAAATATTCACAAACTCTGCCATATGAAGCAACATGATGACCATTCTCTCCATTTTATCAGCAAGGGTTATATTATCCAGGTAGACCACTGCACTGAGTAACTAAATAGTTATATGTTCATCATCAACCTTCTTACTTGGAACTGAGGGTTCAACTCTTAAAGCATTTTTACCAAAATAACATTTTTGATGAGTGTCCTTCAAGGGAACACACAATAATTTCTCAGAGCACCACTCCTTGGAGGTCGGAATTCAAACATCTTTGATGGATAATTAATTTACACACATTTATCTTTTTCTTTCCAATGACAGTCTGGCAGCAGAATTCCTGAAAGTTCAAATTCAGGAGAAATCAGATGAAAGTTTTTCAAGATGACTAAAAGTCGAGATGGAATTTGGATTTTAAAAGGAAATATCTTTGATTCAATATGCTCCCAGTGGTCATTTTCTTGGATGGGAAAATGACTTTACAGGAAAAAAGAAATCTTTTTCCACTTCATATTTTATCAGATTTAGGACCTGAAAAGTGAGATCAGATTAACAAAAAATTAAATTTGAAGTTCAGAAAAAAATCTATTTGCTAAAAGTTTATAAACAGTTAAAAAGCAAAGTTTATTCACCATTTAGGATGCAATATTTAAATTATGAGAGTCATTCAATAAATAAGGGGAATTTCTTTTTCAAAAAGCATTTTTTCTATAAATGTAAGCTCTACATGTTTGAAATTGGTTATTAGCAACAATTCTTTTTGATTTTGCTATAATATGTTTCCAAGCTATTAAAACTAGCAAAAAATCTAACAGATGCTTCCATCAATCTTTGGGGGGAAATTTACAGAAGAATGTGTCATGTGTATAGAGAAGCGTGTTTTAATCAAAAACATTTTTTACAAAATGGGTTAAATATGTGTTTGCTACTACGAGCCTGAATTAAAAACAGTTTCCTAGAGTTCAAACACACTGATTCTTGGGTAAAGAAAAAGTCCCTGGCACAGAAAAACCAGTAAAAGAAAGTCATGCTGACAGTTTCTGGGAACATCACTATTGGTTTCTTTAAAAAAGGTGCAATTTGCAAAAACAGTTCTTTTCTCTTGCCAACTTCTTCAGCAAAATTCATTTTATTTATTGAATCTGATATTAAGTATTGATGAATGAACTGAAGCATATAATGATATCAAGTATTATGTATTAATTATTGAGGTATTTTGTTATTAAGATATTATATATCAAATATTTACCATTCATATATTAAGGTATTGAGATATTAGGTATTGAGTAATTAAGTATTCATTTACACAACAACCTTCCATCACAAAAAGGATGTGACAGAAGATCAATTTTTAAGCAGAGTACAGCTGGTTTGAATCAGAGTTCCTTCTCTTAGACGGGTTAAAAAAAAAACCTAGATTGTCCTACTATGTTCTCATAGCTGGCATTAACAGATGGATACATGCCCTAAATAGATACTACCACTACGGGGTGAAAGTGGACTTGGGACTAATGAAAATGATGGGGTACCCCACTCTCCCCAGGTCTCCAGAACTGTAGCCTCACCACCAGTTGCAGTTTAGGCCACTCCTTTTTTACAATGGGAGCTTATCTTCTATAGAAATACAGTCAGCATATTCTAAGCCACCAACAGGACATGTGAATCTAAAGTTGCAATAAAAAGCAACAAGAAGGATAATACTGATCAAAAATCTATATATAAAGTAGCTTCTTTGTCAGGGAAATTTTTGTAATTTTTTTCTCTTAGTGCCCAGTTATCTACAGTAAATGGACAAATAAAGAAAATTAAAAACAGAAAAAGGTAAAGGACAATGTGTAAAAGAAATGAGATAACAGGTAAAATGTAAACAATTAATTAGTAAAAGTTACAATAGGTAAAATATATTACAAATATATGATGGAAATTTGTAAATAATGAAAGTTAATAGGTATTTGCAGAAAAAAATTTGCAATAAGATCTAAGTTGTCTAAGATAGAATATGAATAAAAGGATACAAAAATCTGTCAATGCAAAACCAAATGAATAAGCACTTGGTAAGTCAAACTTGATAAAATCTAGCTTTTCTCATTGACCATTGCTGTCCAAATCAGATCAGTCCATTCTAAAATACAAAGTCTTAAATAAAATGAAGGATTTTAACAATTTTCGTGTACAAATGTCTATGTACAAAAATTCTTGATAAATCAGTTAAAAAATATTAAAAGGCTATTCAAGGATGGGGGCCAAAATACAGTTGTGGTTGCTAGAACACAAATTCATAATTTTTATTAGGTACTTTTCAAGAATAAAAATATCCCAAATGAAAACATGTTGTGTGGGAGGGAGATAAAAATTTAAATTTTTAAAATTTAAAAAAGTAACAAACTCCCATGAGTCTTCATTTGGAAAAACCCTCCAACACTTATGCAGGAATAAATGACTCCCTTCTGTCCCTAAAGACAATCTCTCACCCATTAGGACTTAGGGGCTTAACTTGGACCTTAAACAATACTGCCAGAAGAAAAACTCTTGCCACATGGTGGCTATGACCCGTGAATAAAGCCTAAATCCCTTTTTGTCTTCTGTCTCCTTTTTCTTCACTGAAATTCCTCCTTTTCAGCATGACTACCAAATATGATGGTGTTAAAAGCAAACCCTAGAAAACATGCACCAAGAATAAAACACATCCACATTTAAACCTTAAAACATTAAACCTCCTTGCATCCCATAGTTTTCCTAAATTGCCCAAATCTGCCAGCCTATACACTAGTTATATAATGGAGCTTCATCTAAAAAAAAAAAGAAAAGGAAAATAAATAAATAGGGAAAATTGGAAAACTTCATTTATTCTTCAACTTGTTTTCAATAAAACATTGTGAGACAAAGTGACAACATTAGTTCCTAGACTGACGTAATTCATATTTACCTCATAGATCAATGCTGACTTTACCAACACACTGGCTGACCATAAAACCTGTAACAAGTGGAACTTATCCTCCAAAATTATCTTTCAGAAACTTTAACTGAGCATCACGTCCAATCAAATCTTTTGGCTTCGCATTGCATCTGGTTAATTCATAAAACCTGAAAAAAATAAAAATGTCTAGTATTAATATGGGTATAGTATGTGAGTGTATTAGGTGTTGGTTAATGTCTGTAGTAATAAAACATGGGTCATTAGGAAATAGTTGATTAACTTAGAGATTTTATTTTTTTCAGGTTTTATGAATTAACAGATGCAATGGAAGCCAAAAGATTGATTGGACGTGATGCTCAGTTAAAGTTTCTGAAAAGATAAAACTTTTGGAGGATGAAGTCCACTGTTACAGGTTTATGGTCAGCCATGGTGTTGGTAAATCAGCATTTGATCTATGAGGTAAATATGAAATTACCATCAGTCTAGGAAACTAATGTGTCACTTTGTCTTCACAATTGATAATTTTATTGAAAAAACAAGTTGAGAATAAATGAAGTTTTCAATTTTCCCTATTTCAGTTTATTTTCCTTTTCTTTTTTTTTAGATGAAGCTCCATTATAAACTAGTGTATAGGCCTGGCAGATTTGGGCAATTAGGAAAACTATGGGATAGCAGGAGGTTTAATGTTTTAAGGTTTAAATGTGGATGTGTTTATTCTTGGTGCATGTTTCTAGGGTTTGCTTTTAACACCATCATATTTGGTAGTCATGCTGAAAAGGGAGGAATTCAAGTGAAGAAAAGGAGACAAAGACAAAGGTGGTTTTATGATTTAGGCTTTATTCACGGGTCATAGCCACCATGTGGCAAGAGTATTTCTTTCTGGCCAGTAGTTAAGGTCCAAGTTAAGACCTAAGTCCTAATGGGTGAGAGATTGTCTTTAGGGACAGAAGGGAGTCATTTTTCCTGCATATGTGTGGAGGGTTTTTCCAATGAAGACTCATGGGAGTTTGTTACTTTTTTAAATTTTAAAAATTTAAATTTTATTTTAATCCCCACAAAATGTTTTCATTTGGGATATTTTATTCTTGAAAAGTACCCTAATAAAAAAAATTATGAATTTGTGTTCTAGCAACCACACTGTATTTTGGCCCAAATCCTTGAATAGCCTTTTTATATTTTTTAACTGATTTATCAAGAATTTTGTACATAGACATTTGTACACAGAAATTGTAAATCATTCAAGTTTTATTAAGACTTTGTATTTTAGAATGGACTGATCTGATTTGGACAGCAATGGTCAATGAGAAAAGCTAGATTTTATAAGTTTGACTTACCAATGCTTATTCATTTGGTTTGCATTGAACAGATTTTACATGTTATCCTTTTATTCATATTCTATCTTAGACAACTTAGATCTTATTGCAAATTTTCTTCTGCCAAATACCTATTAACTATTACATTATTTACAAATTTCCATCATATAATTTGTAATATATTTTACCTATTGTAACTTTTACTAATTATTGTTTACATTTTACCTGTTATCTCATTTCTTTTACACATTGTCCTTTACCTTTTCTGTTTTTAATTTTCTTTATTTGTCCATTTACTGTAGATAACTGGGCCACTAAGAGAAAAAAAATTACAAAAATTTCCCTGACAAAAGAAGCTACTTTATATATAGATTTTGATCAGTATTATCCTTCTTGTTGCTTTTTATTGCAACTTAGATTCACATGTCCTGTTGGTGGCTTAGAATATGCTGACTGTATTTCCTATAGAAGATAAGCTCCCATTGTAAAAAAGGAGTGGCCTAAACTGCAACTGGTGGTGAGGCTACAGTTCTGGAGACCTGGGGAGAGTGGGGTACCCCATCATTTTCATTAGTCCCAAGTCCACTTTCACCCGTAGTGGTAGTATCTATTTAGGGCATGTATCCATCTGTTATGCCAGCTATGAGAACATAGTAGGACAATCTAGGGTTTTTTTAACCCGTCTAAGAGAAGGAAAACTCTGAATTCAAACCAGCTGTACTCTGCTTAAAAATTGATCTTCTGTCACATCCTTTTTGTGATGGAGGTGTTGTGTAAATGAATACTTAATTACTCAATACCTAATATCTCAATACTTAATATATGAATGGTAAATATTTGAAATAATAAATATCTTAATACAAAATACCTCAATAATTAAATACATAATACTTGATATCATTATATGCTTCAGTTCATTCATCAATACTTAATATCAGATTCAATAAAATAAAATGAATTTTGCTGAAGAAGTTGGCAAGAGAAAGAACTGTTTTGCAATTGCACCCTTTTAAAGAAAACCAATAGTGATGTCCCAGAACACTGTCAGCATGACTTTCTTTACTGGTTCTGTGCCCAGGGACTTTTCTTTACCCAAGAATCAGTGTGTTTGAACTCTATGACTGTTTTTAATTCAGGCTCGTAGTAGCAAACACATATTTAACCCATTTGTAAAAAAATGTTTGATTAAAACACGCTTCTCTATACACATGACACATTTTCTGTAAAATTTCACCCACCAAAGATTTGATGGAAGCACTCTGTTAGATTTTTTGCTAGTTTTAATAGCTTGGAAACAAATATTATAGCAAAATCAAAAAGAAATGTTGCTATAAACCAATTTCAAACAATGTAGAGCTTACATTTATAGAAAAAAATGCTTTTTGAAAAAGAAATTCCCCTTATTATGAATGACTCTCATAATTTAATATTGCATACCTAAATGGTGAATAACTTTGCTTTTAACTGTTATAAAACTTTTAGCAAATAGATTTTTTCTGAAACTTCAAATTTAATTTTTGAATCTGATCTCACTTTCAGGTCCTAAATCTGATAAAATATGAAGTGGAAAAAGATTTCTTTTCCTGTAAAAGTCATTTTCATCCAAGAAAATGACCACTGGGAGAATATGAATCAAAGATATTTCCTTTTAAAAAATCCAAATTCATTCTCGACTTTTTTAGTCATCTTGAAAAAACTTTCATCTGATTTCTCCTGAATCTCTTGAAAACTTTCAGGAATTCTGCTGCCAGATGTCATTGGAAGAAAAGAAAATGTGGTAATTATTATCCATCAAAGATTGTTTGAATTCGACCTCCAAGGAGTGGTGTCTGAGGAAATTACTTGTGTGTCCCCTTG
Organism: Doryteuthis pealeii; assembly: GCA_023376005.1. Classification (NCBI taxonomy): domain Eukaryota; kingdom Metazoa; phylum Mollusca; class Cephalopoda; order Myopsida; family Loliginidae; genus Doryteuthis; species Doryteuthis pealeii. The sequence goes on along the minus strand of CM042154.1, from coordinate 38,665,527 downwards.
AAGACACTCATGCAAAATGTTTATTTTGTAAAAATGCTTTTAAGAGTGACCCTCAGTTCCAAGTACAGAAGGGTGATGATAACATTATAAACTATTTAGTTACTCAGTCAGTGGTCTAACCTGGATAATAATTAACCTTGCTGATAAATGGAGAGAATGGTCATCATGTGCTTCATGGCAGAGTTCTGTGAATATTTAAGGAAACATGGCAATGATCAGTTTCATGAAAGATGTTAATATGTCCACACAAGGAATCAGCAAATCCTTTGGTCATTTTATGAAACATTTGCCTGAAGAACTGAAGAAACCTTTGGCTGAACTGTCGATCTTTCGGTCCTCTTTAGTATAACGACATGACATACATGACTGATGGAGGCAATGAGTGACAACTAAATTTGAGGTGGCATTGCCTCTTGTTTTTCATGTTTTCTGAAGAAAAACAACCAAAAATTCCAAATGCAACCATTTGATTTCGTGGACATGGCAAATCAACAACCTTTTATCATATGTACAATGAAGATACAAATCATCTCAAATTTGCACACCTTCATAGGAAATGTACTTCTAAAAGCCGAGGAAATTTATCGAAAAAATATGCCAGTGCAGACTCTGGTATCGTGAAGGATAACTGGGATAATATTGAGTTTCTGCTGCGACAGAATACATATAAAAAACAATGGTGAAGCAGTTTCTGTTTTATTCCAGGTAAGTTTCTAATTCCTATTCTTCTTAGATTTTACTTTCAGATTGGATTTCATGATTTCAGTTGAAAAACCCCAACCCCCAAAAAAGAAAATCATCTGAAACTTTTTCATCATCCAGTACTGGTGTTTAAAAAAATTGATATTTGAGATAACACTACAGGGTGTTTCAGAAAAATTGATATCAATTTCATAATCTAAAAATTGACCCAATTCTGATCACAAATTTTAAGAGCATGTGTAGGAACAACTCAAAATTATGTTTCATGTTTCAACATATTTTCTTTCCCTGTAAATACATTTAAAAACCTTAAATAAAAAATAACACATAAGCATTAAAAAATAATTCTTAAGTTGTTTTTACACATTCTATTAAAATCTGAGATAATTAATGAAATTAGTCAAGGTTATTAGGATTATGAAATGATATCAATTTTTCTAAAATATTCAGTAGAATGATATAAATAAAATTATAATATTATATACTCAGAAAAAAAATCAACAAGCTTTGTCGCCATCAAAGCTTCACCAGATGATGACACTGAATTCAATTGGGTTATGGTGTCAGTGCATTCATTACCACTAACCCAGAAGATCCCAGCAATATTGACAATATCACAAAACTTTTTGTTTGTATCACATCAAGGGAATTTCCAGAGCAATCTCTTCATATAATTCTTTGTTGTATTCACAACTTTCCAGCAAAAAAGTTTTTTAATTCAATTTGAATTAAGATGGATTATTACATGAATGTAATAAAAGTTTTGGGAAATTCACATGCAAAGTTAGTATAACAAGGTCTCAATAATAAAATGTTAATAGTGATGTTAATTTGAATTGTGATGATTGATATATATATATATATATATATATATATATATATATGTAAAAAATGGAAAAGGAATTTAATCCGACAATATGAGGAAAAATGAGTAAAGAAAAGAAAAGTAAAATGGATAAAATGATTTAATCAATCACTTACACATGTGTTTGGTCAGTTATGTGTGTGAAAATATTTCGCACACATACAAGAATCGACCTTCATCAGAGTGAATATTTATTTAAAAAAAAAAAAAAAAAAAAAAAAATATTCACCTGATGAAGGTCGATTCTTGTATGTGTGCGAAATATTTTCACACACATAAACTGACCGAAACACATGTGTTAAGTGATTGATTAAATTCATTTTATCCATTTACTTTCTTTTCTTTACTCATTTTCCTCATATATATATATATATATTATATATAATATAATATTAGTTTTTTTTTTTTTTTTTTTCCGTAGTTAGGGTCTTCCATGTGTGGTTTAACCAAGCTGATGTAGTAGACCATAAGTACCTAATACCAGTGAGTAGAAGGACAGAGCAAGATATTTAGTAAATGAAGAAAAACTCTAAACTTGCTTCATTACAATAATTTATTTCAACCGTATTAATACGGCATCTTCAGGTAATCACAAGAACATGACTCTTACTGAGAATTTCCCAAAGTAACATCTCTTTTATATCTATCAATTTAGGGGAGCCTCCCTTGGTGTCTGAATTTTGGAATGGGTGGGGTTATTTCTTTGGATGAGGCAGGGAGGTCTATGATTTGGATGGGGTGTGGCTTAGCTTGGGGCATATTCCTTGGAGAAAAGTTGTAAGAGTGTATATACAAAATGAGGCAGAATTTCAAGGCCACAAATGTTTAAAAAAAAATTTTTTTAAAGAATTTAAAATAATTAAAAAAATTAAAAAAAATTAAAAACTTAAAACTTTAAAATTAAAAAAAAGGGGACGAAGAGAAGAAGAAAGAGAAAATACAGATAACAAAATGATATAGAAATAAACAATAAAAATAAAATTAGATGAAAATTAAAAAGTTAAAAAAATTTAAAAAATTTAAAAATTAAAATCAAACAAAAAAATAAAAAATAAAAATAAAAATAAAATTAAAAAAATTAAAACAAGTAAATAATGTAATTATAATAAGGTAAAGGAATAAAGCATAATGATTAAGATTAATAAAATCTTGTAAAAATAAAATAAGAAAATTAAATTAAAATAAGAAAAGAATTTAGAATTAGAAAAAGAATTAGAGTCTACTAAAACAGAATGAAATAAAAATAAAAATAAAAATAAAATTAAAGAAATTTAAAAAAAAAAAAGAAAAAAAAAAAAAAAAAAAAATAATAATAAAAAATTAAAAATGGAACATAAAACAATAAAAAATAAAAATTAAAAATCAAATAAAAATTAACATAATATAAAATTTAGAATTAAACTAAGAAGCAAATTATAGGTGGGAGGTAGCTTGTGAGGTAAAGAGTTAGAGAATAGACTGAGGATAAAGAATAAACTTAAGATTAATCTAGTCTTGGAATTTAGTTTTGGATGATATAGGGTAGACTAGAACAATTGAATACAGTAAGAGGTAGTGGTATATTACTCCACAAATAATATAAAAAATATATAAAGTAAAATTATAGATAATAAACAATATAGTGACGTTACAGATTAAAAATTAACATTTAACAAGTGGGGACTAAAGGTGAAAGACAACATATAAAGCATAAATATAAGAGTGAAAGACCGGATTTAATAATTAAAGGTTGTAGAGACTCACTATAGAAGTAATGTTATAATTAAATCAAAGGTAGAGAGTCTAAGAGACAAATTAATATTAGTAACTTAATAATGATGATAATTCTAATAATGATAATAATAATCATAACAATAATAATCATATTAATAATCATCTAATTATCGTGATGAGAATGATAGTTGTAAGACAATAATAAAGAACCTTGGTTATCTTATATCCATATATATATTTTATAATTTATTAATTGACTAATCATTTATATATTAAATGATGATAATAATAATAATAATAATATAATAATAATAACTCTCCATGCTGTAATCTGCCAGAATACTCAAAAGATTCCTGGAGACCTGAGGAAGATCTGCCACTCATTAAATCCAGTGAAATACCATCAGCTAATGCTGATGTGAAAGCTCATAATAACTATAAAAAAATATCATAGTAATAATTATAACATCCAGCTTAAGATAAATGGATATTGTCAGTGATATATAATACGTAATACTAATAAATAATAATAATAATAATAATAATTTAATAATAATAGTAATCATCGGTTGATGTATAAGTTATGATAATGGCAATACTAAGGGGCTAGAAAAAAATTGGTGAATTCCCTAAAGCCTTAGGTAAAAAAGTAAAATTTATGTAATTAAGTTTGAAGTTCTTAAAACTTTAGAGGATATATCTGACTCGGGATTGGAGGAATGGGGGCCCAAAACCTAATAAGATTATCGAGGTGGAATTAGGCAATCAGGGTTATCGATGTAGAATTAGGAGATCAGAACTATCTGAAACACAAAAACAAAAAACAAAAAACAAAAAAGGACCATTTTAATTTTTTTAACTTTTAATTTTCATCTAATTTTTATTTTATTGTTTATTTCTATATTCATTTTTGTTATCTGTATTTTTCTCTTCTCTTCTCTTCGTTCCCCTTTTTTTAAAATTTTTTAAAGTTTTTTAAGGTTTTAATTTTTTTAATTTTTTTAATTATTTTAAATTCTTTAAAAAAATTTTTTAAACTTTGTGGGCCTTGAAATTCTGCTCATTTTGTATATACACTCTTACAACTATTTCTCCAAGGAATATGCCCAAGCTAAGCCACACCCCATCCAAACATAGACCTCCCTGCTCATCCAAAGAAAATAACCCCACCCATTCCAAAATCAGACACCAAACCCTCCCTCCCCTAAATTGATAGATATAAAAGAGATGTTACTTTGGGAAATTCTCAGTAAGAGTCATGTTCTTGTGATTACCTGAAGATGCCGTATTAATACGGTTGAAATAAATTATTGTAATGAAGCAAATTAGAGTTTTTCTTCATTTACTATATAATATATATATATATATATATATATATATATGTATATATATATATATGAGAGTACGTAAATAAACACTTGTGCTATTTGATATGGCTTTTTTACTATGATTTTTTGTTGATGAAACATGGGCATTCGTGATTTTAAAATGTATAAACAGATGCTGAAATCTACGACAACCATTTTTTTGTTTCAGCGTCTGTTATGTTAAAATCCACAAATGCCCGTGTTTCATCAACAGTTTTAAATAGACTGAGTCTGACCATAAAACAAAAGAGTCTTTGCGATTTCTTATTTGTGTCGTATACATTTATTTTTTCCTCAAACGTAACGAAAGCCCTGATGAAGATCTATTGAAATAGATCGAAACACTGCAGTGTAGGCGAAATAAACATTACTTGTTTATGAAACTTGTGATTTCAATTTTTCATAATATTACATATAATATATATATATTATCAATTATGAAGTATATATTAAGGTGTTCAGAAAGTAATTTTGTTTTTATCAGAGAGGATATAAAAACAAATGTATTCATATACCAACCTTCTCTGCCAAGACAGGATGTGACCTCAAGGTCAATTTTTAAGCATAGTAAGCTGTTTTTGAATTCAGAGTTTTCCTTCTAGACCAGTTGGCCTAACCAATGCTAAAGAAACCAGTATTCCAAAGAATTTGCCCTTTAGCTGGGGTGGGGTGGGGAGAAGAAATGGATTCATACCTTTCCCAAAGAGCATTGATGCAAACAGACTTGTCTTGGATTTGAACAATAGAAAATTAATTCATTAAAATATTATCATCAATAATGTAATCACTTTTATTTTCAATGACAAGCAGACCAACTGGAAGGGTAAATTTGATTCTTTCATTTTTTCCTGCAAAGAATTCCAACTTCTTTGATTCTGAATGTTCTGCCACTTAGGAAATGTTCTAGCGATCAAAACAAATACAAATCTTGTAGTGTTTAAATCTGGTCTGTATAGAGGATCCTAATGATTTTATTTTGGGTTTTCTTTTGACTTTTAATGGGTTTATTTGAGACAAATTTGTTTTTTAATGGATTGGCTCGAGTCAGGTTAGATTTTTAATAGGTTCACTTGAGGTAAACTTGGTTTTTAATGGTTCTACTTGAGCCAGATTTGATTTTTAATGGGTTTACTCTGAGTCATGTTTGTTCTTTTTGTCAGCTGTACAAAAAGTATAGACAAACTGAATAGTAATAAAATCATGTTAGTTAACATGTGTGTTAAGGAGGAGCACTTGGCATAACAGAAATATAATTGCTGACCCAGTTCAAATCCTGAACGAGGCTGTTTTGCATTTCACTTTGAGAAAGACATGAATTCATCTGTTCTTCCCCACCCCAGGTATGGGTAAATTGTAGGAAAGATTACATTCTTTAGATTTGGTTAGGCAACCAGTCTGGGAGAAGGAAAACTCTGAATTTTAAAACCAGCTTTCAAAATTGACCTTGTGTCACATCCTGATGATGGTAAAATGCATACGTGTTTAATTTTATTTTTATGATCATGAAAAAGATGCTACTTAAAGACTGAAAAGTTTGGATGAATTTGTTCATTAATAAAACAAAAAATATTTTTGCAGTAGCAGTGAAGCTGGAGATGTGATTTCCGCATGTTGTCCAAGAGAAGCAAAAGAATTCTTTTGGGATTGTCTAAATGCAGCAGAAACAATTGGCACAACTGAACAAAAGGCGATGATGCAAGTGCGTTATGGACAGTCTTTAACTAATGAGGGAGGGTAGGTATTTAACCAATCTATTCACCAAAAGTAAAATATGATACAAGGTTGCAAATATGGGCATAAAGTTAGGATCAAAATCGCTATTCAGTAGTAATAGATCTGCAAGACTAGCTTGCTAACCATTACAACATGATACATGGACACCCCTAGAAATAAGGGAAAGTATGTAAGTTCTGAATTTTTGTGAGATCTATGTATCTATTTGTCCCTTGTATGGGTCAAATAGGTCTGTTTAAAAGGTATTTTGTATTTAATAGGACCGTGTGCAAAAAAACACAAAAAACCCCCAAAAACAAACAAACAAACAAACAAAAAACAAAAATACAAACAAAAAGACAAAACAAAAACAAAACCCAATCTCTTAACAACTACACAAATAATGTAAATAGGAATGTACAATGAATGCAATTCTCTAACCTAGAAGCATAAAACAACCCCAAACAGGTTGACATGTCATTAAAATCAAATAAGTATCTATTGCATTCTGTTCAGTATCTATAAATCAGCTGGTCTATACATACTCAGATAATCAGAAAATACACACACACAACAACCAACACACACACACACACACACACACACACACACACACTCATGTATATATATATATATATATGATTAGTTAGGTGTGGTTAATGCATATCAACACCTTATAGGCTATTTAATGCTGAAATTTGATATAAATGATTGCACGCTATTATTGGTTTCAAGTATTACAATTTAAAAACTAACCATTTTTCAAACAAACTTATTTGATTCTTAAGAATACTACCACACAGGATCAGAGTGGACCTGGGAGTAATGCCAATGTGAAGGGATAATCCATAAATGTCCAGAGGCATCCAGAACTGGAGCCTCACCACTGGATGCAGTTTAGTGTCATATGTATTTATGCAATTTAATTTTTGGTTAATGAGGTATTGCAATTTTTTCTTGGTGATAGTGTTTTCAATGATGCCTAATGATAATCTAATTTTGGTTGTATAATGTTCCACTAGAAATGATAAAATCCTGCTAACTTTGGTTTAAAAAAAAAATGAATATTTCATAAAAAATAGTAGGTGTGAGTTATAGATAATTCAGCCTCCACCAATGTAATTTACCCTTATTTTTGTACATTGTAGAAATTGCTTCAAATCCACTCTATTTTAAGAAATTGTTTGAGTGTGGGTTTTAGGAATATCTGGGAAAAGTCATCCTGAGAATATCATTGTAAATTAAAGTCTCCAAGTCAGAAATGGGAAAATTGTTTCGACAAATAAATAGACAGCTTTGAATCATCTTGGTCAATTGTAAGTCACTAGAATTTAGAATCAGGATATTATTCCAAATATTTCAACAGAGCCACTTCTTCATTTACTTCCAAAAATTATATGCACTATCTCTTGACCCTCTCTCATGCACACTTTCACCCCAAAAATGCATATATGCACACTGAGACTAAATTTATTACAGCAAAAAGGTCATTACAATGCTCAGTTTTCCAGAAAAAATCATCATTGGAAGTTTTCCATTCAAACTAAATTTCAAACTGTCAAATCTAATTCTAGAGGAGGACTTCCAATGCTAATTTCTCATCTAGATTTTTCTCCAGGTATTTCATTAAAGTCTAATTGTTGCAACCATACAGTAGTACTGACATTGCTACAGCTTGGGAGAATTTCAGTTTTTATTATTCATCAGAGATGGACCTGTCAATAGCAATCCTTGTCTTACTTATTGATATATCCGGGTTAAGGATATATTCTGAAGTTCGTATTTGGTATATTATCGCAATAGTAATTGGTACATCTGTTGGTCAAGGTGTTGTCTAGCGAGTAAAGTTAGCTTGTCAGCATAAGGTCTGGTCAATTGAGTAAGTGTGGGTCGTCGGTCTAGAACCAACACAGTATCGACTATTTATACATGAACTGTCCAATGAATTAATAGTGAGGGGGTACCAAGGTATTTACATATTCATAATCACTTATGCATATGTTGACATCCCTTTCAGTAGAAAAGATATTGCTACTGTTCTAGTAATTCAGAAGCTGCCATTTATGGGAGATAGCACCATCTTGATTAAAACACATATACAATATGTTATTGTAAATTGTATTGAGAAATAAAAAGATTAGAGCAGCTTTTTAATCTTTATTTTGTTTTTTTTTTAGTTGGGCATCAAAAATGTCTGACAAATTCTATTTGAAACTTTGAAGAAGATATTAAGATTCTGATCACATATCTATCTCAGTTATGCTAAAACCATCTTGAATAAAACATAGGGATTCTTTCTTTTTTTTTGATAACTGTTCAGAACAAAATAGCATTAAAAAGATTATTTGATATTTGTGCAATGCTATATAATATGATGACAATGACTGTATTCTACCTTTCCTCCAGGTGCTGGCGGTGAAAATATGGTATGATTCAATACAAAAAAGCAATTGCCACCTTAAAGGAAGAAGGCAAAGACTTCAGAACTTTATGTCTTTTGAACAGTATGGCATTACAACTATTATCGACAAGGGAATATTCATGATGCTTGCCAAGTAAGCCTTTGATGATTTCTTGAATTTGAAAGAATAGTATATTTATTGCATACCTAGCCAATATTAATTCATTAAATTCATTTAAATTCTATTTTATTTTCTTGATAATGTACAAGGAAAAGCATGAATCCATCTCTTTCCTCTAAAGTATGAGTAAAAGTAATGCTGACTGGGATCTCTAATCTTGGTGGGGCAACAGTTGAAATTCCTAGAATAGTAAAATTCTAAAACGATATTATCTTGATAATGTTTTTTAAGAGTAAGATACTCGGGTGAGTCAAAAGCTTTGTTGTAATATTTTGATGACTGAGGCAGTTTAATGAGAGCAAGGTACCAGCTGACACATTGATTCACTCCAGATGATTTAAATGTCACATGTAATTATTCTAAATTTTTGATGACAGAGGCAGTTTAATGAGAGCAAGGTACCAGCTGACACATTGCTTCACTCCAGATGATTAAATGTCACATGTACTTCATTTCAATTTGGAACTTATGCTTACAAGTTTAATTTGAGTCATAACATTGTGGAAGCAGCAAAAAAAACATTTGTTGTACAAATGTGAAGGTTCAGTTGATTACAATACAGTAACCAGGTGGTTTAAGAAATTTAGCTTGGGTTGCAAGAACCTTGAATCAGAGAAGATCTGGTAGGCCTAAAAGCAAGGAGTCTGAGTCAATGCTTGAAGCCATTGAGTTAAATTTGACAAGTAGCACTCTCAGGCGACCTTACCATCTCACTGTCCAATGTGGTTTGTCACCCTTCACACCTGTCAGCACCTGGAGCAGCTGAATTGTTCATCACATTACTAAGATAACGAAAATTGTGCAGGAGCTTGTAATGTAATAATTATCATCATAGGAAACAAAAATGATGATCTGAGTTCAAATCTTGGACAAGGCTTGTTGCATTTCACATACCACTAATACCCTTGGAAAGGTATGCATCCAATTATTTCCCACAAACTATGGTTAATAGCAGGGCAGATTTTGACTCTTTAACATTGGTATTGCAACCTGTCAAGAAGAAGGAAAACTCTGAATACAAAAATAGACCTTGTGTCACATCTTATTTCTGCTGAAGGGTTGATCATATTGCAAAAACTTTTGATTTCATCCTAATGCATTGTACAAAAAAAGAAAAAAAAAAATTGTCAGAATTCTTTTATTGTAGTCATGCTCAAATTCTATATAACTTTTTTATACCAAGATGGAACAAATGAAATGTTATGACTTAGAAAATTAAACTTAAAAAAAATTGGAAGATATCTTCTTAATGAGAGAGTTCCTGTCCTCATGAAGATATTAAACAATTTTATGTTAAATTTCCCCTGGGGCCAGTAATTATCTATATCAAATATAGTAGTTCTTTATCAAACTGTCCTGTAAATTGGACTTAGGATGTGCTGAACAGTGGCAAGACACACCCAAAAAGGATTGTCCTGAGCATGGCACTAAACTGCATCTGATGCATTTATGTTATATACCAACCCTTCCTCATGAGCAGGATGTGACCACAATGTTTAAGTGTAGTTTAACAGATTTGAATTCAGAGTTTTCCCTCTCCTAGACAAGTTGTCAGTTTGCCCTACTATATACCTATAGATTAGGGAGAATATTTGGATGCATACCTTTTCCAAAAGGTTTAATGCTATGTGAAATGCAATCAGCCTCATCCAGGAATTTGAACTCAGGATACCATGTCCATTCCTATGACAATAACTGTTTCACACAAGCTCGTCTACAATTTTCAATATTGGGTAATGTAAGGAACAATTCAGCAGCTCCAGAATGCATTTGTTGAGGATGTGAAGGTGACAAACCATATTGAGACTGTGAACACCTTCATCCAGGATTTGAACTCAGATCCCACGTCCCTTTTCTACAGCAATGACCAAGTGCCATCTATTGGTCAAATAAGTCTGTGTGAAAATGATTTATATTTGATATAATTGTCTTCAAAAGTACACTTAAGAAACAACTACGCTAAAAATGTAAATATGAAATTACAATGAACACAATTCACTAATCTCTAGCATGAAGTACCTAGACCAGTTGACATGGCATTAAAATGAATGAATAAATCAAACTGTTTGGCCATCTATTGAGGACTGATAAGAAAAACCTTTCCTAATTATTTGATATAGATATTTATTCCTGCTAAGAGAAATTTGTCAGTCTTATCTGGTATTTATTAGAAAGATGTCAGTGAGTTGTAAAAAAACATTTTATTTGAACTTTATTTTCAGATGTGCTGGTGAAGCTCTGAAGATGGAAGTCAGGATGAAGATCAGAAGTAGCAAACCACATATAAAGATCAATTCAGCTTCTATTTATGCATACACTCTTATCTATTTAGGTAAAGTGTATCTAGGTCTGTTTTAACTAAGATCTTTTAAACTTTACCCTTATTGAAAATATTTGCTGGGTCTTAAAAAAAAGAATAAAGAAAAAAACATTTGCTACTAATTTTTCTTGCTTAGCATGTACTTAGGCAATTTGTCAGTTTTTGAAAACTATTTGATTTTATATCATTTAGAAGGGATCTTTACAATGTAGAATGTTCCCCTTGTCTACTCTGATGGGAAGGCTCATGGGGGGTCTCTTTACAATGTAGAATATGTTTCCCCCTTGTCTACTCTCTGTTTGGAAGGCTTATGGGGGGGTCCTCTTTACAATGAGAATGTTCCCCTGTCTTACTCTCTGTTGGGAAGGCTTAGGGGGGTCCTCTTTACAATGTAGATATGTTCCCCTTGTCTACCTCTGTTGGGAAGGCTTATGGGGGGTCCTCTTACAATGTAGATATGTTCCCCTTGTCTACTCTCTGTTGGGAAGCTCATGGGGGTCCTCTTTACAATGTAGATATGTTCCCCTTGTCTACTCTCTGTTGGGAAGGCTTAGAATAAAATAACTGAATCTTTCTATTTTTCCATATCATGCATATTGTAGAATTGATATGTATCTCTATTTTTTGTGTACTCTTTTTTGTTAATTGTAATTTTTCATCAATTCTTGGTATATATGCTCATAGCCATCTGTATCCTTGTGTTATATAGTCAAGTGTATATAATCGGTGAAAGAGACAGACAGATAGATTAGAGATAGGGTAGAGATGGGATGATGGTCTTACTTTTAACGTTTTGCTTGTTGACTTGTTTGTCAGTTGCCATGTTTTTCTCTTGTTGATCTGGTTGGCTTAACGATTGGTTTTCTTTGTTGATTTCTTTGGGCTGTCATCTTTTGTTTTTGAATTACTTAACAAGACTTGATTGTTTCTTAGTGAAGCTTTTTTTCCATAACCCATCCCATGATGATTCCGATACTGTGGGAGATGGACCCTAAGTGCTGACAACAATGTCTATGCTCCTCAGAAACCAGGTCACATCTAAACTAAATTAAAATTTATTCTCATGGTGCCCAATCGCACGCCTTCAAGGGGTCAAGGTTATTACCCATCAACAAATGTCAGGTAACTTTCCATGGACCCCGTCATTCTAAATTTAACGGACCCTAATTCAATCCCAGTCTGACTTTGAATGGTACAATCTGTTAGGGTCCTCTCTATGGGTCAAATAAATCTACTTGAAAATTATTTGCATTCAATAGGAATACTTAATACCCTATAACTATATGCAAACATGAAACCATATAATTGTGTATGAGTTATTCATATTCTCCATAGGAAAACATCGCTTATGAATTTGTCCTTCTTCAGAAGTGCCCTGCATGTTTTGTTTGTCTTTTTTTTATGGTTTGTAAGACGAGAGGTAGAGTGCTGCTTCCAGGATTTATTGAAAACAGCATGCAGTATTCTTGTGTAGTTCCCTTCTAGATTTTTCTCCAGGCATTTCGTCCAAGTGGTGCAACCATACAGTACTACTCACATGGCTACTGCCTGGAAAAATACCTTTTTTATTTCATAAGAGATCAGATTTCCCATATGGTTGTTAACATCAATTATAAGTCAATAGCGATCTTACCTATGCATATGTTGACATTGTTTTCAGAAGATGAGATATTGCTACAAAGGTTATATGAACTGGCTTATGGATTTTCAGTACCTTCCATTAAATGAGGAGATGGCACCATCTTGATCCTTTTTTTGAAACACATCCAAATTTTTTGTTTTCTTACCATTTTATTTTCAAATATCAAAATATCTTGCCCTGATGATGACCACTTTTTTGTATACTTAAATTTTATGTTTTTTTAAATTTTATTTTGTATTTTAAAATAATAATAGATAGAATACAATTTATACTCATGGTTGAAACACGTGTTGGCATTCCAATAAATAATTTTTATCCATATAACATTTTCTTTCCTTTTATCTTTCAACATAATTGTTGTATTCACTTCCATTTTCAACACACACACACACACACACAACACACACATATATATATATATGTATATATGTGTGTGTATGTGTGTGTGTATGTATGGTTAATTTCATTTGGTTAATGGCATATCAACACCTTATAGGCTATTTAATGTTGAAATTTGATATAAATGATTTGCACGCTATTATATGGTTTCAAGTATTACAATTTAAAACTAACCATTTTCAAACAAACTTATTTGATTCTTAAGAGATACTACCACACAGGATCAGAGTGGACCTGGGAGTAATGCCAATGAAGGGATAATCCATAATTCCCAGACATCCAGAACTGGAGCCTCACCACTGGATGCAGTTTAGTGTCATATGTATTTATGCAATTTAATTTTTGGTTAATGAGGTATTGCAATTTGATTCTTGGTGATAGTGTTTCAATGATGCCTAATGATATATCTAATTTTGGTTGTATAATGTTCCACTAGAAATGATAAAATCCTGCTAACTTTGGTTTAGAAAAAAAATGAATATTTCATAAAAAATTGGTCTTTTGATTTCAGTACCTTCCATTAAATGAGGAGATGGCACCATCTTCAGTAAAGTGCATGTACAATTTCTAATGTCAATTGTATTTGATGAAATAAAAAATGTTGTAGCTTTTAATTTTTATTGCTTTTTCTTTGTAGGACATCATAAAAAAGCCAAACAAATTTTATTAGAAAATCTTGAAAATATCAGAGATTCCGATCATATGTCTATCTCGGTTATGTTGAATTCACTTGGATTGAGTGAAGAAGGACGTGAGTAAAATTCATACCTATATCCATTTATAAACATTAATTAGATATCTTAGTTTTACACACACACACACACACACACACACATATATATATATATATATATATATATATATATATATATATATATATATATATATTTGCATATATGAGGGGAATCCCAAAGTTAAGGTTTTCAAAATATTTAGAAATTACAGAAATGTTTATTGTTTATTGTTGATAATGTTTACGTTATTTTAAAATTTCAACATCTATCTATTTTTCTACATAATTGCCATTTTGGTTGATGCATTTTGTAGGTGCCATGGCAGTTTTTGTATGCCCATGTCATACCATCACATTACCATGTTGTTGAGGAAGTATTGAACCTCATTGCAAACTCCTACAACCTTTTGCAGATGTTTTAGACATCCATGTACAAAGTGCAATTGGCATTCCGTTAATTACTAATGTGCATTCAAAAACTGAATAGCAGCAAAAACTTCACATTTGGTGGTAGTGTCAATTGGGATCTCAATCAGAAATGATTGCCAAGCCAAAACTGAGCATGGCAGTGAAGTGTGTGCAGTGGCAGGCACAGGTACATGCACAACAAACATGACAGTTGCCAATAGCCACACAACCAGTTTCCCTGTGTTCCCAGTGATTTGGAAACCTTACTTTTTTATTACGCTTGTGAATAGAAACATTATTGGTATCAGCTGGACAGCAAGGGAGTCTATACCCTTTTCACTAGCACTAGCCCAAGCGATTGCTTTTGGTTTTAAGTGGAGTATCACACCTACCATCAGCTTCCCAGTTTACTACACAGATCCAAGCTGTGCTATTCATGTGCTGAGTTGGTAAGTGTCAGTATCAAACCCAGAATGTTGTGGTTTCTTGGCAAATGGGAGGTATCATTATTTTATATAAACTTGATGTCTAATATTGATATATTTATTAAAAATTACTTGATTTTCCATAAAAACAAAAGGAAACTAATTGCACTTCACATTGAAATACAGGGTGTTCAGGATAAATTTGACATATTTATATTTGGTTATTTTGCTTTGTAGGTTGAAGGTATTGTTGCACACTATGCCTCATTCAAAAGCTTGGACCCTTCTTCATTCATATATGTGATGACAGATAGAATGGATGACTGAAAACCACCTGAATCATGGAAGAGAATAACTTGTATCATGATTATCTGCGTCGGCCATCAAAATAAGGAGATTATGGTTGCTGCCCAATGCTCCCTGAACACTGTAAAAACAATCAGGCATAAACTGGAGAATTGCAATGGAGACTAAAAGGCTGTGACTAGAAGAAAGCAACATAACAGACGATCTGATTGTGTTCATACAGCAGAATTCCTCGAAAATCTGCAGAAAAAATTGTTGGAGGACCCTCAGATGCCTACATGGATTTGCTAAACACTATAGTCAATCCCTGGATAACAAGGGTAGTCAATGGTAGGCCATATGTATGGCAACAGGATTCAGCCCCCTGCCACACCTCTGGGAAAAGTAAAAAATGGTTGTCAGTAAATTTTTATGACTTCACCCGTCTTGATGTTTGGCCTCCAAACTCCCCAGATTTGAACCCCATGGATTATTATGTATGTGGCACTGCCGAGAAAGACACCAAACACTGTACCAGTACTACAAAAGCCCAGTTAATCAACAGAATTAAGATAGTTTTTGAGACCCTTCCCAGAGAAACTGTAACATCAGCTTGCTCCAGGTTCCAGAGCAAGATTGAGGCTGTGATCAATGCTAATGGTGGTTATTTTGAGTGAAACTTGTTAAAAGTAGTGTAATTTCCATGTTTGTTGTATTTCTTTACCATCCATTGAATTTTGTTGTCACCAAGCACCTTTTCTTTTTCCTTATGAACCTGTCAAATTTCTCCCGAACACCCTGTAAATCATCAAAATTATGATTTTAGTTTTCAGTTTGATTATATAATTCATTAATATAAGAAATGAAAATGAAAGCACAACATCATTTTAAGTATTTGGTGATTGTAAGAGGAAAAATATCATGGATAAAAAGTTATAATTTTTATTTCTAACTACTTCATATGAATAAACAAAGCTATAAAGATTTGGTTTAGTTACCCTGATTGACACAAATTTAAGTGTTCCACTTGCATGTAGATAAAAAGCTTTAATGAAAAGCTTTAATATGCTAAAGCATATATGCTAAAGTTCAAAAAGTCATCACAGAAAATTTGGTGGCTCTCACTTTAGTGATGCTTGAGTGATGCAATGATAGGTAAATAGATGAAAAAGACATTTGGTGAATTATAATCACCATCATTAAAGCATACCAACAGCACAGATTCCTTTTCATTCCTTCTTGTCATCAGTTCTTATCAGTTATCACTCTTTGCAAGTTAGATCAGTGTCAACCTATGATCACATGGCCAAAATTGGTCATGGCAAATTTTTAGTTGGCCACAGAAATTTTATAATTTTTAATGGGCTACTGCTTATTGAATGGTTCATGAAGTTGCATATATTAGCCTGATGGCACAGTAAAAATTATAAAGTTTCTGTGACCTACCTAACATTTGCCTTGGCTTATTTTGGCCATAGGTTGGAAAATACTGCTCTAATTAACACCCAGTGTTTGCAGCCAATACTTGTGTGCCCATTTGTAGGACTATATAGGAGAATGTCACTTCTGAAATAGTTCTTACTTCACCAGGAGTATCTAGCATGTCTTGCTCATTTTACTTAGATGGTTGGTCAGGTGGAATGTAAGTAGTCATCAGGATTTGTTCAAAACAGCATGTAACATGCTTGTGTAGTTCCCATCTAAAATGTTTCCAAGTGTTTGATTAAAGTTCTAGATGTTCCCATTTTATTTTACCAAATAGATCAGATTTGCATATAGTTGTTAATCAGTCAATAGCTGTTCATACCTTACCTATATGTATGCTTTTTACATATTTTTCAGTAAATGAGATATTGCTAATGAGGTATATGAACTGGTCTATTAATTTCAGAGACTTGCCCTTCCATGAGGAGATGGGATCCTCTTTAAAACACTTGATCTCTGTTTTATCTGAGTTCACATAGAGAACAGTGCTTTTTGCTGTCTGTACTTGACAATGCAGTAAATATTCAGGTTTATTTGCCAGAAGTGCTAGATCATCTGCATAGTTTGCATCAGTAACTATTTCTGGTAGATATTATCTACTTCTTGTCTTATTTAGTGTGAAACTATTTTCTTTCATTAGATTTATAGACATTCATAGTACATAATCTAGAAAGTTTATGAATAGAAATGGTGCCAATGTATTTCCTTGCAAGACTCCAGTGACAATGTAAATGAAATCAATGTCACCATTGCTTTAGTGTCTTTATAGAGCATTATTATAGTGGTAACAATTACTTTGGAAAGACTATATGCTAGAAGTATTTGGTCCATCTTTCCTCTGTGTATAGAATCAAATGTCTTGGAGAGATCCAAAAACAAAAGTGTTGCCTAGAGATTATTTTCATGTACCTCTTTGATGATTTGATGAATAGTCAGAATGTGAGAAGTTGTGGATTAATTTCTCTGATATTTTCTAATAATGTTCTCAACTTCATGTATGATTGAGAAACAGGGCATTATAAACCTTAACAGTTATGGCAAATTGGTGCTATAGCAATAAGAGTTATACCTCTGTAGTTCTTAGTAATTATGAGGTTGCTTTTCTTTTGTAAGGGGAGAATGCAGCCTTTTATCCATTTCTCTACTGTATTTTGTTTATACATGTCATTGCATAAGTATTTTGTTAATTTGCTTCTCTTTTTGTAACTGAATTCTTATATTTCTTTCTTGTAGCGGATGGGTGTGAAGCTGAAGCTTTAAAATGGTATACAAAATCATTGGGAAATCGGCGCAAAATGTCAGTATTAAAGCCAGAGAATTTGGTTATACCTTTGTGCCATATAGCTGATTTGGCATCCAAAATGTCTAAAAAATATGGTAAGTCCATTCTTTAGAATGGAGAAAATCTAATGAAACTTTTTTAAGCCACTTAAATCTCAGACATTGTGATTTATCTTGAGAATGTTGTGGTATAATGTTTGCAATCAATTCATGTATTATTAAAATTCTCCTCTTATATACTGCCTTGTTGGCAGGGCTTAGAATACAAGGTGTGTCAAAAAAGTTTCGAGATTTTATGTACTTTTTGACACTCCTTGTATTCTGAAAAAAAAGGTTCTATTCATTCTTCATTTCTATCTTGGTAAATACAGCTTTAAACTTGATCCAAGGTAGTACTACCTCTTCTAAGCATTTGATGTAGACCTCTGTGTTGAATCTGAATCCATGTGGGAAAATGGCTTTGGTTTTGTGCTTTGTTATCCAAAAGTCACATTGAGCTGCCTGCATGTGTTGTTTGGAAAGAAATTAGTCTAATAATTCAGGTTCCTAATTATTATTATTATCATTATTATTATTATTATTATTATTATTATTATCATTATTATTATTATTATTATCATCATTATCATTATTATTATTATTAATAATAATCTTTTGGTTGATGTTTTGCTTAGACTTCTCTTAGTCTTCCTGTATTCTTAAAATTTGTCTGGACATTTCTTGTTTGTCAAAAGATTCCAACTATCAAACTTTAATATACAATAAGTTTATTCTTATTTTAGAAAAGCTTTGAAAAAAAAAACTCACATAAAATACATAGCAAATATTGTAAAACTTTTGACTCCCCCTAGTATATATTTACCATCTCCCCCACATGAGCAAGATGTGATACAGCATCAATTTCTAAATGGAGTTTAACAGGGTTGAATACAATTTTTATATTCAGAGTTTTCTTTTCCTAGACCAGTTGCCATACCAAAGTTAAAGAGCCCAGTCTGCCCTACTATTTATCCATAGCTGTGGGTTGAATACTACTTCTTTTCTGTCTGAGTTTAAACACTATAAAAACACTATTTCAATTCATTTATATCTTCTGGGTAATTTAAGAATATTTTAATGGATCTTGTTAAAAATTAAAACATTATTATGAATTATCAAACAATTTTATCTGCATTTTTTTTCTTTTCCTTTTTTCGTCAGAATTGGCTTTGAAGTATTTGAATGAAGCTAAGGAAATTATGATGAAGAAATGTTGGATTCATATTCATTCAGCTAAAATCCAATACACATTTGGTGTTGTATACATGAGAATGTAAGTGCTTTTCTTTTGCTACAAAGTCCACAGTTCAAAAATTAGTAAACATAAAAAGAAAATTATTCTAATAATTCATTTTGATATAACAATTTTCTTGGGATAAGCTTTGAAAAAAACTTAAAATGAAATGCAAATTATTTTTATAAAATAAAAGATAATGGTATGTCACTTTGTGTTGTGTTTGTATCTATCTCTGTTCATCATATCTATCTATCTATCTATCTATCTATCTATCTAAATATGTTCATATCTATCTATCTATCTATCTATATATCTATCTATCATAGTCTGTTTTTATCTATCTATATGGATTGAAAATGGTTTTTATAGCATAAAAGATGATGCACTTTGGGGTTTCTTTATATAGTGCAATTATTAGGGAATTTGGGGATTGAAAACAAAATGGTAATCAGATTTCTGGAGAAAGAGAAGAAAAAGAAATAAGAACAAAACGAGGTTAAAGTTTGGTAGGGTAAACACTCAACGGGGTGTGTGTGTGTGTTTGTATGTGTGTGTGTGCAGCCATTGACTGACCAATGACCCCGGAAATGGAAGTTCCAGATTTTGAGTGGAAGTGGATGTGACCTTTCCCCACACCTGGGACTACAAACGGAAGTAAAGAAATTTGGCCTCTTTTTTGCCAGATCCTAGGAGGGTCGGATGTGTTTGTTGGGGCTCCGTTGTGACATATCTAGGGTAGAAACGAACAGAGCACATGGGCGTGATTTATGATAGAATAGCTTGACCTTACTCTTTCACTCTCCTTCTCTCTGAAAAAGAACCCATGAGCCTAGAAATAAATAAATAACCCTTTGTGACTATATTTTATTGTTCCTTCGAGCTAACAACGGCCCCTAGGCAACACTATCTAAGTTGGTTCATATCTAACTCAGTCTGTTTTTATTTATCTATTATTGTCTTTGTCTCTCCCAGTTGTTGCCTATATGAAATACAAATATTTGTATCTGTATTGTACCAGACCACCTCTATTACAAGAAGTGGAATAGTCCAATATTTTATATATTCTACGCAATACTTGTGTCAAAAGTCAGGCACACTAGGAAAATACGAAAACAGAAAACACCGAAATGGTGATAAGGATGAGATTCAAACATGCATGATGAGGTCTTAACAACAACTCATAGGGCATGGCTTCTGTTGCTCAAAGGCATACCTCCTACTCACTCACAACTCATAGGGCATGGCTTCTGTTGCTCAAAGGCATACCTCCTACTCACTCACAACTCATAGGGCATGGCTTCTGTTGCTCAAGGCATACCTCCTACTCACTCACAACTCATAGGGCATGGCTTCTGTTGCTCAAAGGCATACCTCCTACTCACTCACAACTCATAGGGCATGGCTTCTGTTGCTCAAAGGCATACCTCCTACTCACTCACAACTCATAGGGCATGGCTTCTGTTGCTCAAAGGCATACCTCCTACTCACTCACAACTCATAGGGCACTCAAAGGCATACTCACTCACAACTCATAGGGCATGGCTTCTGTTGCTCAAAGGCATACCTCCTACTCACTCACAACTCATAGGGCATGGCTTCTGTTGCTCAAAGGCATACCTCCTACTCACTCACAACTCATAGGGCATGGCTTCTGTTGCTCAAAGGCATACCTCCTACTCACTCACAACTCATAGGGCATGGCTTCTGTTGCTCAAAGGCATACCTCCTACTCACTCACAACTCATAGGGCATGGCTTCTGTTGCTCAAAGGCATACCTCCTACTCACTCACAACTCATAGGGCATGGCTTCTGTTGCTCAAAGGCATACCTCCTACTCACTCACAACTCATAGGGCATGGCTTCTGTTGCTCAAAGGCATACCTCCTACTCACTCACAACTCATAGGGCATGGCTTCTGTTGCTCAAAGGCATACCTCCTACTCACTCACAACTCATAGGGCATGGCTTCTGTTGCTCAAAGGCATACCTCCTACTCACTCACAACTCATAGGGCATGGCTTCTGTTGCTCAAAGGCATACCTCCTACTCACTCACAACTCATAGGGCATGGCTTCTGTTGCTCAAAGGCATACCTCCTACTCACTCACAACTCATAGGGCATGGCTTCTGTTGCTCAAAGGCATACCTCCTACTCACTCACAACTCATAGGGCATGGCTTCTGTTGCTCAAAGGCATACCTCCTACTCACTCACAACTCATAGGGCATGGCTTCTGTTGCTCAAAGGCATACCTCCTACTCACTCACAACTCATAGGGAATGGCTTCTGTTGCTCAAAGGCATACCTCCTACTCACTCACACTCATAGGGCATGGCTTCTGTAGGCATTGCTCAAAGGCCTCCTACTCACTCACAACTCATAGGGCATGGCTTCTGTTGCTCAAAGGCATACCTCCTACTCACTCACAACTCATAGGGAATGGCTTCTGTTGCTCAAAGGCATACCTCCTACTCACTCACAATCATAGGGAATGGCTTCTGTTGCTCAAAGGCATACCTCCTACTCACTCACAACTCATAGGGCATGGCTTCTGTTGCTCAAAGGCATACCTCCTACTCACTCACAACTCATAGGGAATGGCTTCTGTTGCTCAAAGGCATACCTCCTACTCACTCACAACTCATAGGGCATGGCTTCTGTTGCTCAAAGGCATACCTCCTACTCACTCACAACTCATAGGGCATGGCTTCTGTTGCTCAAAGGCATACCTCCTACTCACTCACAACTCATAGGGAATGGCTTCTGTTGCTCAAAGGCATACCTCCTACTCACTCACAACTCATAGGGCATGGCTTCTGTTGCTCAAAGGCTTTCTGTTGCTCAAAGCATACCTCCTACTCACTCACAACTCATAGGGCATGGCTTCTGTTGCTCAAAGGCATACCTCCTACTCACTCACAACTCATAGGCATGGCTTCTGTTGCTCAAAGGCATACCTCCTACTCACTCACAACTCATAGGGCATGGCTTCTGTTGCTCAAAGGCATACCTCCTACTCACTCACAACTCATAGGGCATGGCTTCTGTTGCTCAAAGGCATACCTCCTACTCACTCACAACTCATAGGGCATGGCTTCTGTTGCTCAAAGGCATACCTCCTACTCACTCACAACTCATAGGGCATGGCTTCTGTTGCTCAAAGTCATACCTCCTACTCACTCACAACTCATAGGGCATGGCTTCTGTGCTCAAAGCATACCTCCTACTCACTCACAACTCATAGGGCATGGCTTCTGTTGCTCAAAGGCATACCTCCTACTCACTCACAACTCATAGGGCATGGCTTCTGTTGCTCAAAGGCATACCTCCTACTCACTCACAACTCATAGGGCATGGCTTTTGTTGCTCAAAGGCATACCTCCTACTCACTAACAACTCATAGGGCATGGCTTCTGTTGCTCAAAGGCATACCTCCTACTCACTAACAACTCATAGGCATGGCTTCTGTTGCTCAAAGGCATACCTCCTACTCACTCACAACTCATAGGGCATGGCTAATGTTGCTCAAAGGCGTACCTCCTACTCACACAACTCATAGGGCATGGATTCTGTTGCTCAAAGGCATACCTCCTACTCACTCACAACTCATAGGGAATGGCTTCTGTTGATCAAAGGCATACCTCCTACTCACTCACAACTCATAGGGCATGGCTTTTGTTGCTCAAAGGCATACCTCCTACTCACTCACAATTCATAGGGCATGGCTTTTGTTGCTCAAAGGCATACCTCCTACTCACTCACAACTCATAGGGCATGGCTTCTGTTGCTCAAAGGCATACCTCCTACTCACTCACAACTCATAGGGCATCAAAGGCCTCCTACTCACTCACAACTCATAGGGCATGGCTTCTGTTGCTCAAAGGCATAACACCTACTCACTTACAACTCATAGGGCATGGCTTCTGTTGCTCAAAGGCATACCTCCTACTCACTCACAACTCATAGGGCATGGCTTTTTTTGCTCAAAGGCATACCTCCTATTCACTCACAACTCCTAGGGCATGGCTTCTGTTGCTCAAAGGCATACATCCTACTCACTCACAACTCATAGGACATGGCTTCTGTTGCTCAAAGGCATACCTCCTACTCACTCACAACTCATAGAGCATGGCTAATGTTGCTCAAGGCATACCTCCTACTCACTCACAACTCATAGGACATGGCTTCTGTTGCTCAAAGGCATACCTCCTACTCACTCACAACTCATGCTCAAAGGCATACCTCCTACTCATCACAACTCATAGGACATGGCTTCTGTTGCTCAAAGTCATACCTCCTACTCACTCACAAACTCATAGGGCATGGCTTCTATTGCTCAAAGGCATACCTCTACTCACTCACAACTCATAGGGCATGGCTTCTGTTGCTCAAAGGCATACCTCCTACTCACTCACAACTCATAGGGCATGGCTTCTGTTGCTCAAAGGCATACCTCCTACTCACTCACAACTCATAGGGCATGGCTTTTGTTGCTCTAAGGCATACCTCCTACTCATCCACAACTTATAGTGTCTTTGTTAATGTAACACAGCCTGTGTAATAATGTTAGATATAATAAACAGATTGAAATAGATATGATGAACAGGTATGAAATAGATATACAAGATTTATTGACTGAAATAGAGAGATATGAATTATATACCAAAATAGAGATATAAGATTTATAGACTGAAATAGATGAATTAATATCTCCAAAGACTCTTTATTCAAATCTGTTTGAACTCACTATTGATTTTATAAATCAATCTATTAATCTTTCCATCTTTTTCGTTTACTTCAGGAATTCTCTAAACAATGCCTTAGAGTGTTTTGGGGACGCTCTCACTATTCACCAGCAGCTCCATGCCAACCACTATTTTAATGCAACAATACTGAATTGGATATCCCACTGTTATTTACTGATGAATGATATCTCACTGGCTGCAAAAAAGTTTAAAGAAGCACAGAAAATGATGAGAGAATTAATAGATATGCGACCAAACGCTTGTTATCTATCTCAACCATTAGAGCATCTAGTCAGAATGATAAGC